>CAWUFW010001806.1:292500-1492500 GCA_963921515.1 Calotriton arnoldi | reverse complement strand
GGATCAGTTGCCCACCGGCATCAATGGAGGCTGCAGCGCCCGGTGAGGTGCACTGCAAGGGCAGGAAAAGAAAACTGAAGTGTGTGTGTGGGTGTGGGTGTCTGAAAGTTTAAGCTCTGGCAGCTGGATAAATAAACAAATTGAGCACAGTTGTGTGAAGGCCAAGCATTTTTGTATGGCAGCACACAACTTCTGCCGATCAAAATAGGTAGTGCTGGCTCCCAACATGTGGGCAGACCCACAGCCCCACTCCTGGTGGTTCTCACATAATTGTCTGGCGACAGCTGAGTTCTCAAGCCAGGCCATAAAAAGAGCGGCTGTACAAGTGCACACCAATCTACTTGGCTCACCAGTGCAGCTCCCAGAGTGACGTCAGCTCCTTCATGTGATCTCAAGTGGGCGGTGGTGGAGCCAGGTTTTGGTGGCAGAGGGGGGTGAAAGGTTTGTTACAGGGGGCCCCTGTTTAGAGACATTTTCTCATGTTTTAACACCTTGACCGCGGCGCGAATTCCGCCGCGGTGCTGGTGATTTATTGAGTGGGCGAGGTTCGGACGGCCCCCGGCCGTCCTCCGCACACGCTCACTGTGACGTCGGACGGCCGGGGGCCGTCCGACGCATCGAAGGGGTTAATACATAGCAATTACATTAGTACTGCACATAATATAAGGAAATTATCTAATTCTATAGGGCATATTTAGGAAAATTGTGGATCAGGGCAGCAGAGAAATGTACCTTGCTGCGCTCCCTGTGTCACAGGCAAAGGGCAGGAATGTGCCATATGTATCCAATACAAAAACAACAATTGATGGACAGAATGCAGAACAATGTCATACATTCACCCCAGTACAGAGATCTGGGCCTAAATCCATCGTTTTTTTTCTCACCATGCCATTCCAGTTTGAACCAAGCCATATGCAGATCAGTCTTGACCCTGCGTCCAATGGGAACAGTCCAGCCCCAACTACCAGGCCAGGTCCTCCCTGGACTGGAAACAAGCATCCTTGGACCGGTTTCGGGGTTTCACCCCTCATCAGCCAGGATAGCTTGACTCCAGTGGCATGGAGAGCACGGGACCCACGTCTGCACATACCCGTCCCACTCGGGGTGACAAATGCAAAAACAATAATTGATTAACAGAATGCAGAACAATGTCATACATTCACCCCAGTACAGAGATCTGGGCCTAAATCCATCCTTTTTTTGCTCACCATGCCATTCCAGTTTGAACCAAGCCATATGCAAATCAGTCTTGACCCTGCGCCCAATGGGAACAGTCCAGCCCGAACTGCCAGGCCAGGTCCTCCCTGTACGGGAACCAAGCATCCTAGGACCAATTCCATCCATCATTTGTTGCAGTTACACTCTTTGCCCTAAGTGGGATGGGTATGCCCAGACGTGGGTCCCTTGCTCACTGTGCCACTGGATTCAAGCTAGCCTGGCTGATGAAGGGTGACATACCCCGAAACCGGTCCCAGGATGCTTGTTTCCGGTCCACGGAGGACCTGGCTTGGCAGTTCGGTCTGGACTGTTCCCATGAGGCACAGGGTCAAGATTGATTTGCATATGGCTGGGTCCAAACTGGGGTGGCGTAGTGGGCAAAAGAACGATAGATTTAACCCAGATCTCTTGACTGGGGGAGAATGTTTGAATCATTCAGCATTCCGTCCATCATTTGTTGCAGTTACACATATGTATCCAATACGGCGCATTTCTATCCTTTCCCCCCGCTCTGCCGCCATTTTGGCAGCCTAGCACCAACGCAGGCACCCGTGCACCATGGTGCAAGAGTGTCTGTGTTGTGGACAGGATTGTTTTTGTGCAGAAAGGGGCACCTTCCTGCATAAAAACAATCCTGAGCAGCTTTTTCCTCTTTCTGTATAATGCAGCAAATAGAAAGAGCAGAAAACAAGAAGAAATAAAAGTATTTCTCCTTGTTACACCTCACCTGATTTGGTAAATCTAGAAATGCGTCAAAAACATGGAATTTGCGTGGGAAAACCCACTGCAACGCCCATGGAACGCCTCACTTGCACAAAGTAATACAACCCAGCAATTTACTCTGCGTTGCATCACTCCATATTCTTGAAGTCATTCAAAGCCATGCAAAGTGGCTTTGTGTGGCTTCATAAATATGACTTAGAGGGTTGCGTCATGCATGTACCACGTTGCGTGATGCAAGCATGATGCAAAGCTCTTATAAATATACCCCATATATGACCAAATAAACAGGGTAGTACAGTCGTGTGTGAAAAACACAAAATACCATGAATATAAATCATGATGTAGCCCAAGTGGGCAAAGAGCAGTGCTTCTTGGTCACAAGATCCCCAGAGAGCTCAGAGCACCAGCACAGACTTGAGAGACAGCGAGTCAGTGCTTAATTTCAGCCGGTGGGGCCCCCTAGCACTCATTTTTGGGAACTGGCAATTAGATTTCCTAATAAGTCTTTGATCTAGAGCAAGAGAGAGAAATGCACAAAAAAGGGAAAACAGAAAGAATGAATGACTGAAAAACTGTGACAATCCTGACATTCAGAAGTGCCAGCCGCTGGCTGCTGAGAAATCTTTGGACACCAGCCCTTATTATTTACAAATTAAGCCCTGGAGCAAATTAATTAAGAAATCCTTATGTCGTCGTATAAAATAATAAGAACAATTTGCTGCTTTTTTTAATCAGCGCATTACAGTGTGGAGCAACCACAATTCTCTGCTAGATGAGAGTGCACCTAAGTAACTCAATGGCACTTGGTGCACAACAATATTTCAGTAAAAGAAAAAACAACATAAGTGCAGCCTGTATGCCTATCTGAGATGTGTTTTTCTATCATTTGTAAGGGAATGCTGAAGGCCAGCTACGGTGTCCCTACATTGGCTCTGTTCACTAAGGGTTACGGTAGTCCTGATGAAGACCTCTTAAATTCGGTCTCCCCAGCCACGAGGTTGAAACACACAGCAGCAATAAAAGTCTGAAGAGGGAACCCATAAAGGTTTAAAATACCCTGGGAACACAAGTATGGTTTAAATGACTATAAAAATACATTTTAACATGGTTGTTCCACTCTCCTTCAGTTGGAGTGATTAATTCTTTTCTTAGGGGTAGTTAAGACATAACAGAATGGGGCTGTGTTACAGCCCCCGCCCCCCCCGTGCACCTGCACCTGTTCAAGATCATCTGACCTCATGATTTAATTATAATAGCAGAAAATATTGTACAGTTTTTATGTAAATATCAAATGCATGACACTAAGTTGTGGCGTAGTTCTGGTTACGCATTTGGCATTTTAAAAATGAATTCTAAACTTAAAAACATGTTTTTATAAAAAATATAATGACATAAGTGTTATGTTTATTTTCAGAGAATGTTTGACAATTGCTGGAAAATTATGTTCAACTGATTTTAAAAAACAGTCTATATGTCAGGATCAAACAAGTAATATGTCAAATCATCGTCAATTGGTGAACATTCTTTTGCTTTTCTTTAGAGATGGAAGGTTCAGAAAGGATTCGTAGGGTGACAGGGATTGGGAGAGAAGCCAGGATTGGATGGTCACAGAGTTTGGGAAAATGAGAGGGATTGGGGGATTTACCGGGAGACAGGACCTAGGAGAGGGACAGAGAAGGGAGGCTGGGAGGGATTATGACTGTGAGAGGGAACATGAGTGTGAAAGGGATGGGTCAGGTGGCAAACATTGGGAGTATGAAAAGGATTGGAGAATGTGACACCGATGGAAAGTGTGACACAGATTGGTAGAGTGTCAGGAATTTGGTAGCGCGATTGCAGCATGGGAGTGTGAGAGGGATAGAAAGAAGGTAAGGACTGGGAGTGTGATAGGGATAGGAAATAAGGTAAGGATTGGGACTGTGAGAGGAATAGAAATGAAGGTAAGGATTGGGAGTATGAGAGGACTAGAAATGAAGGTAAGGATTGGGAGTGTGAGAGGGATAGAAAGAAGGTAAGGACTGGCAGTGTGATAGGGATAGGAAATAAGGTATGGATTGGGAGTGCGAGAGGAATAGAAACGAAGGTAAGGATTGGGAGTATGAGAGGACTAGAAATGAAGGTAAGGATTGGGAGTGTGAGAGGGATAGGAATTAAGGTAAGGATTGGGAGTGTGAGAGGAATAGAAATGAAGGTAAGGATTGGTAGTATGAGAGGACTAGAAATGAAGGTAAAGATTGGGAGTGTGAGAGGGATAGGAATTAAGGTAAGGATTGGGAGTGTGAGAGGAATAGAAATGAAGGTAAGGATTGGGAGTGTGAGTGGGGTAGCAATGAAGGTAAGGATTGGGAGTGTGGGAGGGATAGGAATGAAGGTAAGCATTGGGAGTGGTCAGGGATTGGAATGAAGGCAAGACTTAAAAGTGTGAGAGGGATAGGAATGAAGGTAGGGATTGGGAGTGTGAGAGGGATAGGAATGAAGGCAAGGATTGGGAGTGTGACAGGGATAGGAAAGTAGGTAAGGAGTGTGAGGGGGTAAGAATGAAGGGAAGGATTGGGAGTGTGACAGGGATTGGAATGAAGGTGAGGATTGGGAGTGTGAGAGGGATAGGAATGAAGGTAAGGATTGGGGTGTGACAGGGATTGGAATGAAGGTAAGGATTGGGAGTGTAAGAGGGGTAGGTATGAGGGTCAGGATTTGGAGTGTGAGAGGGGTATGAATGAAAGTAAGGATTGTGAGTGTTGCAGGGATGGAAATGAAGGTAAGAATTGAGAGTGTGAGAGGGATTGAGTGAAGGTAAGGATTGATAGTGTGATATTGGTAGGAATGAAGGTAAGGATTGGGAGTGTGATATTTGTAGGAATGAAGGTAAGGATTGGGAGTGTGAGAGGTATTGAGATAGTGAGATGGAATAGGAGTGTTACAGGGATTGAGTCAGTGAAAGGGACATGGATCGAGAGAGAATGCTGTCACATTTCGCTGCCCCACACCTGATTCTCGCACCTGCTGAATGTCACATTGAGTTAGTGAACAAAGCTTGTTCACTGCTGCCTTCATTTTGCTTCATTCTAAAGGTTACAAAGTGTGTAAAATGGAGGACCACGTAAAATATGTGATAACATTTCTTAGTTATTTTCATGTTTCCTTCACCCGTCGGCCCCTACTATCGTCCTCCATCTTTCTCCACCCTAAGCACCGTCCTCCTGCTCCTCTTTACCATCGGTACTTCTCACTTGTCTCATGGTCCCTGCCTTTCTTATGCCCCCCCTGTTTTCTTCATGGACAAACCATCCTGTTTCGTCCATTCCAAACTACTATTAAGTTCACCTCTGCTTTCCTGATTTTCTCCTCCAAATCCTCATTTTCGTTTCCCCGCATGGGTCTCCCTTATCCCTCGATAAGATGCTTTTCTACATGGTACCAACTATGGCAAATAGGCTGTTTCCTATCACCGTAGCCAACAGATTTTGCCATGCACATTTCGAGTACAGTAAAGGGCCATAAATCAGCACTAACTAAAAGATACTCTGAGTAATGGTGCTAACTGTTTTGTTTGCAGAAGGATGAGAGGCAGCGTAGGCCCTGTTGAGATTTGAGTTGGTGGCATGCTTGTGGCACACACATCTACACCGCTGGTGCATCACACAATTAGGCACACCCATTTCTGCATCCTCCTTATTATCTCTTGGCACTGATGCACAGTCTTATTCCCAGGTGAGACAAAGACATTTGCTGATCCAGTTGTTGGCACTCCTCCCAAGAATAGGGCTGCCACTTTTCTCAGAGAAAGTACTGTCTGTACGTGTTTTGAGATTATGAATGGGCCAGGAGCCGATATTTGAATAAGAATGTCTGTAAAATACCCTGTATTCCTTTTAAACATGGTGGTTCTTGCTATTTTTACTTTTATCGTAATTTGGGATTAGTTTGCACAATTTTAAAATACTTTAGAAGTGTTTACGTCTTGTATTTGCTATTTTATGTTTAAATTGAGAATGGGGAAATACTGGCTTTATCGATTTTCCCAGTGTTTTCAACGGGTCTTACATGAAAGTACCAGCTATGCTGATAAAGGACTGGCAAGGTGGCAACCCTACCGAGAGTATATGCTGGATTCCTTCTGCCCCAGACGAACATTGATGGGATTACGCTGGGTGCCCACATTCCATCACTTTCCAATTAGCTATCAAGAAAACCACAGAGTAGCCTCAGAACCCTCAGACCGTCTCAGATCTCCAGACGCAGAACTGCTCCTCCCAGGACCACTCTTCAGCCTTCTAGCTTCAGCGCTGGTACTTTGTGCATTAGTGCTTGAATCAATGCTACTGCCTGGGTTTTGCTTCCCTTTGTCTTGAAGTAGTGATTTGAATCCAGTAAACCAGGGATACTCAAAGTGCTGCCTCCATCCCTTCGTACGTGCCCCCTGGGGGAGAGGATCCCTTTGCTGCTGTTCACCAGAGATACTCAAAGTGCGGCCTCCATACCTTTGTACGTGGCCCCTGGGGGAGAGGATCCCTCTGCTGCTGTTCACCAGAGATACTCAAAGTGCGGCCTCCATCCCTTTCTACGTGCCCCTGGTGGAGAGGATCCCTCTGCTGCAGTTCACCAGGGATACTCAAAGCGCGGCCTCCATCACTCTGTATGTGCCCCCTGGGGGAGAGAATCCCTCTGCTGCTGTTCACCAGAGATACTCAAAGTGCGGCCTCCATCCCTTTGTACATGGCCCCTGGGGGAGAGAATCCTTCTGCTGCTGTTCACCAGAGATACTCAAAGCCCAGCCCTCCATCCCTTCGTACGTGCCCCCTGGTGGAGAGGATTCCCCTGCTGTTGTTCACCAGGGATACTCAAAGCGCGGCCTCCATCCCTCTGTATGTGCCTCGTGCTGGATAGAACACCCTTGCTGCTGTTCACCAGGGATACTCAAAGCCTTTCCCTCCATCCCTTTGTACGTGGCCCCTGGGGAGAGAATCCCCCTGCTGCTGTTCACCAGGGATACTCAAAGTGCTGCCTCCATCCCTTTGTACGTGCACGGGGGGGAGAGAATCCCTCTGCTGCTGTTCACCAGGGATACCCACAGTGCGGCCTCCATCCCTCTGTATGTGCCTCGTGCTGGATAGAACACCCTTGCTGCTGTTCACCAGGGATACTCAAAGCCTTTCCCTCCATACCTTTGTACGTTCCCCCAGAAGGAGAGAATCCCTTCACAGCTCTTCACAGGGATACTCAAAGTGCGGCCTCCATACCTTTGTACGTGCCCCCTGGTGGAGAGAATTCCTCTGCTGCTGTTCACCAGGGATACTCAAAGCGCGGCCCTCCATCCCTTTGAACCTACCCCTGGGGGAGAGGATCCCTCTGCTGCTGTTCACCAGAGATACTCAAAGTGCGGCCTCCATCCCTTCGTATGTGCCCCCAGGGGGAGAGGATCCCTTTGCTGCTATTCACCGGGGATACTGAAAGTGCAGCCTCCGTCCCTTTGTACGTGCCCCTGGTGGAGAGGATCCCTCTGCTGCAGTTCACCAGGGATACTCAAAGCGCGGCCTCCATCCCTTTGTACGTGCACGGGGGGGAAAGAATCCCTCTGCTGCTGTTCACCAGGGATACCCAAAGTGCGGCCTCCATCCCTCTGTATGTGCCTCGTGCTGGATAGAACACCCTTGCTGCGGTTCACCAAGGATACTCAAAGCCTTTCCCTCCATACCTTTGTACGTTCCCCCAGAAGGAGAGAATCCCTTCACAGCTCTTCACAGGGATACTCAAAGTGCGGCCTCCATACCTTTGTACGTGCCCCCTGGTGGAGAGGATTCTCTGCTGCTGTTCACCAGGGATACTCAAAGCGCGGCCCTCCATCCCTTTGTACCTGCCCCTGGTGGAGAGGATCCCTCTGCTGCTGTTCACCAGGGGTACTCAAAGCCTTTTCCTCCATCCCTTTGTACGTTCCCCCAGGGGAGAGAATCCCTTCACAGCTCTTCACAGGGATAATCAAAATGCGGCCTCCATCCCTTTGTACCGGCCCCCTGGAGGAAAGAATCCCTCTGCTGCTTTTCTCCAGGGATACTCATAGTGCAGCCCTCCCTCACGTTGTACGTGCCCCCTGGGGGAGAGAATCCCTCTCCTGCTGTTCACCAGGGATACTCAAAGTGCGGCCTCCATCCCTTTGTACGTGGCCCCTGGGGGAGAGAATCCTTCTCCTGCTATTCACCAGGGATACTCAAAGTGCGGCCTCCATTCCTTTGTACGTGCCCCCTGGTGGAGAGGATCCCTCTGCTGCAGTTCACCAGGGATACTCAAAGCGCGGCCCCCATTCCTTTGTACCGGCCCCCTGGGGGAAAGAATCCCTTCACTGCTCTTCACAGGGATACTCAAAGCCCAGCCCTCCATCCCTTTGAACGTGCCCCATGGGGGAGAGAATCCCTCTGCTGCTGTTCACCAGGAATACTCAAAGTGCGTCCCTCCATCCCTTTGTGCGTGCACGGGGGGGAGAGAATCCCTTTGCTGCTGCTCACCAGGGATACTCAAAGTGCGTCCCTCCATCCCTTTGTGCGTGCATGGGGCGGAGAGAATCCCTTTGCTGCTGCACACCAGGGATACTCAAAGTGTGGCCCTTCATCCCTTTGAACGTGACCCCTGGGGGAGAGAATCCCTTCACTGCTCTTCACAGGGATACTTAAAGTGCGGCCTACATCCCTTTGTACGTGGCCCCTGGGGGAGAGAATCATTCTGCTGTTGTTCACCAGGGATACTCAAAGTGTGGCCTCCATCCCTTTGTACCTGCCCCTGGTGGAGAGGAATCCCTTTGCTGCTGTTCACCAGGGATACTCAAAGTGCGGCCTCCATCCCTTTGTATGTGCCCCCTGGGGAGAGAATCATTCTGCTATTGTTCACCAGAGATACTCAAAGTGCGGCCTCCATCCCTTTGTATGTGCCCCCTGGGGGAGAGAATCATTCTGCTGTTGTTCACCAGGGATACTCAAAGTGCGGCCTCCATCCCTTTGTACGTGGCCCCTGGGGAGAGGATCCCTTTGCTGCTGTTCGCCAGGGATACTCAAAGCGCGGCCTCCATCCCTTTGTATGTGCCCCCTGGGGAGAGGATCCCTTTGCTGCTGTTCACCAGAGATACTCAAAGTGCGGCCTCCATCCCTTTGTATGTGCCCCCTGGGGACAGAATCATTCTGCTGTTGTTCACCAGGGATACTCAAAGTGCGGCCTCCATCCCTTTGTACGTGGCCCCTGGGGAGAGAATCTCCCTGCTGCTGTTCACCAGCGATACTCAAAGTGCTGCCTCCATCCCTTTGTACGTGCACGGGGGAGAGAATCCCTCTGCTGCTGTTCACCAGGGATACCCAAAGTGCGGCCTCCATCCCTCTGTATGTGCCTCGGGTTGGATAGAACACCCTTGCTGCTGTTCACCAGGGATACTCAAAGCCTTTCCCTCCATCCCTTTGTACGTGGCCCCTGGGGGAGAGACTCCCCCTGCTGTTCACCAGGGATACTCAAAGTGCTGCCTCCATCCCTTTGTACGTGCACGGGGGGGAGAGAATCCCTCTGCTGCTGTTCACCAGGGATACCCAAAGTGCGGCCTCCATCCCTCTGTATGTGCCTCGTGCTGGATAGAACACCCTTGCTGCTGTTCACCAGGGATACTCAAAGCCTTTCCCTCCATACCTTTGTACGTTCCCCCAGAAGGAGAGAATCCCTTCACAGCTCTTCACAGGGATACTCAAAGTGCGGCCTCCATACCTTTGTACGTGCCCCCTGGTGGAGAGGATTCCTCTGCTGCTGTTCACCAGGGATACTCAAAGCGCGGCCCTCCATCCCTTTGCACCTGCCCCTGGGGGAGAGGATCCCTCTGCTGCTGTTCACCAGAGATACTCAAAGTGCGGCCTCCATCCCTTCGTATGTGCCCCCAGGGGGAGAGGATCCCTTTGCTGCTATTCACCGGGGATACTCAAAGTGCAGCCTCCATCCCTTTGTACGTGCCCCTGCTGGAGAGGAACCCTCTGCTGCTGTTCACCAGGGATACTCAAAGCGGCCCTCCATCCCTTTGTACCTGCCCCTGGTGGAGAGGATCCCTCTGCTGCTGTTCACCAGGGGTACTCAAAGCCGTTCCTCCATCCCTTTGTACGTTCCCCCAGGGGGAGAGAATCCCTTCACAGCTCTTCACAGGGATAATCAAAACGCGGCCTCCATCCCTTTGTACCGGCCCCCTGGAGGAAAGAATCCCTCTGCTGCTGTTCTCCAGGGATACTCATAGTGCAGCCCTCCCTCACGTTGTATGTGCCCCCTGGGGGAGAGAATCCCTCTGCTGCTGTTCACCAGGGATACTCAAAGTGCGGCCTCCATCCCTTTGTACGTGGCCCCTGGGGGAGAGAATCCTTCTCCTGCTATTCACCAGGGATACTCAAAGTGCGGCCTCCATTCCTTTGTACTTGCCCCCTGGTGGAGAGGATCCCTCTGCTGCAGTTCACCAGGGATACTCAAAGCGCGGCCCCCATCCCTTTGTACCGGCCCCCTGGGGAAAGAATCCCTTCACTGCTCTTCACAGGGATACTCAAAGCCCAGCCCTCCATCCCTTTGTACGTGCCCCATGGGGGAGAGAATCCCTCTGCTGCTGTTCACCAGGAATACTCAAAGTGCGTCCCTCCATCCCTTTGTGCGTGCACTGGGGGGAGAGAATCCCTTTGCTGCTGCTCACCAGGGATACTCAAAGTGCGTCCCTCCATCCCTTTGTGCGTGCATGGGGGGGAGAGAATCCCTTTGCTGCTGCTCACCAGGGATACTCAAAGTGTGGCCCTTCATCCCTTTGAACGTGACCCCTGGGGGAGAGAATCCCTTCACTGCTCTTCACAGGGATACTCAAAGTGTGGCCTCCATCCCTTTGTACGTGGCCCCTGGGGGAGAGAATCATTCTGCTGTTGTTCACCAGGGATACTCAAAGTGCGGCCTCCATCCCTTTGTACCTGCCCCTGGTGGAGAGAATCCCTTTGCTGCTGTTCACCAGGGATACTCAAAGTGCGGCCTCCATCCCTTTGTATGTGCCCCCTGGGGAGAGAATCATTCTGATGTTGTTCACCAGAGATACTCAAAGTGCGGCCTCCATCCCTTTGTATGTGCACCCTGGGAGAGAGAATCATTCTGCTGTTGTTCACCAGGGATACTCAAAGTGCGGCCTCCATCCCTTTGTACGTGGCCCCTGGGGGAGAGGATCCCTTTGCTGCTGTTCACCAGGGATACTCAAAGCGCGGCCTCCATCCCTTTGTATGTGCCCCCTGGGGGAGAGGATCCCTTTGCTGCTGTTCACCAGAGATACTCAAAGTGCGGCCTCCATCCCTTTGTATGTGCCCCCTGGGGGACAGAATCATTCTGCTGTTGTTCACCAGGGATACTCAAAGTGCGGCCTCCATCCCTTTGTACGTGGCCCCTGGTGGAGAGAATCTCCCTGCTGCTGTTCACCAGCGATACTCAAAGTGCTGCCTCCATCCCTTTGTACGTGCACGGGGGGGAGAGAATCCCTCTGCTGCTGTTCACCAGGGATACCCAAAGTGCGGCCTCCATCCCTCTGTATGTGCCTCGTGCTGGATAGAACACCCTTGCTGCTGTTCACCAGGGATACTCAAAGCCTTTCCCTCCATCCCTTTGTACGTGGCCCCTGGGGGAGAGAATCCCCCTGCTGCTGTTCACCAGGGATACTCAAAGTGCTGCCTCCATCCCTTTGTACGTGCACGGGGGGGAGAGAATCCCTCTGCTGCTGTTCACCAGGGATACCCAAAGTGCGGCATCCATCCCTCTGTATGTGCCTCGTGCTGGATAGAACACCCTTGCTGCTTTCCCTCCATACCTTTGTACGTTCCCCCAGAAGGAGAGAATCCCTTCACAGCTCGTCACAGGGATACTCAAAGTGCGGCCTCCATACCTTTGTACGTGCCCCCTGGTGGAGAGGATTCCTCTGCTGCTGTTCACCAGGGATACTCAAAGCGCGGCCCTCCATCCCTTTGAACCTGCCCCTGGGGAGAGGATCCCTCTGCTGCTGTTCACCAGAGATACTCAAAGTGCGGCCTCCATCCCTTCGTATGTGCCCCCAGGGGGAGAGGATCCCTTTGCTGCTATTCACCGGGGATACTCAAAGTGCAGCCTCCATCCCTTTGTACGTGCCCCTGGTGGAGAGGATCCCTCTGCTGCAGTTCACCAGGGATACTCAAAGCGTGGCCTCCATCCCTTTGTACGTGGCCCCTGGGGAGAGAATCCTTCTGCTGCTGTTCACCAGAGATACTCAAAGCCCAGCCCTCCATCCCTTCGTACGTGCCCCCTGGTGGAGAGGATTCCCCTGCTGTTGTTCACCAGGGATACTCAAAGCCCGGCCTCCATCCCTCTGTATGTGCCTCGTGCTGGATAGAACACCCTTGCTGCTGTTCACCAGGGATACTCAAAACCTTTCCCTCCATCCCTTTGTACGTGGCCCCTGGGGAGAGAATCCCCTGCTGCTGTTCACCAGGGATACTCAAAGTGCTGCCTCCATCCCTTTGTACGTGCACGGGGTGAGAGAATCCCTCTGCTGCTGTTCACCAGGGATACCCAAAGTGCGGCCTCCATCCCTCTGTATGTGCCTCGTGCTGGATAGAACACCCTTGCTGCGGTTCACCAAGGATACTCAAAGCCTTTCCCTCCATAACTTTGTACGTTCCCCCAGAAGGAGAGAATCCCTTCACAGCTCTTCACAGGGATACTCAAAGTGCGGCCTCCATACCTTTGTACGTGCCCCCTGGTGGAGAGGATTCCTCTGCTGCTGTTCACCAGGGATACTCAAAGCGCGGCCCTGCATCCCTTTGTACCTGCCCCTGGTGGAGAGGATCCCTCTGCTGCTGTTCACCAGGGGTACTCAAAGCCTTTTCCTCCATCCCTTTGTACGTTCCCCAGGGGAGAGAATCCCTTCACAGCTCTTCACAGGGATACTCAAAGTGCGGCCTCCATACCTTTGTACGTGCCCCCTGGTGGAGAGGATTCCTCTGCTGCTGTTCACCAGGGATACTCAAAGCGCGGCCCTGCATCCCTTTGTACCTGCCCCTGGTGGAGAGGATCCCTCTGCTGCTGTTCACCAGGGGTACTCAAAGCCTTTTCCTCCATCCCTTTGTACGTTCCCCCAGGGGGAGAGAATCCCTTTGCTGCTGCTCACCAGGGATACTCAAAGTGCGTCCCTCCATCCCTTTGTGCGTGCATGGGGGAGAGAATCCCTTTGCTGCTGCTCACCAGGGATACTCAAAGTGTGGCCCTTCATCCCTTTGAACGTGACCCCTGGGGAGAGAATCCCTTCACTGCTCTTCACAGGGATACTCAAAGTGTGGCCTCCATCCCTTTGTACGTGGCCCCTGGGGGAGAGAATCATTCTGCTGTTGTTCACCAGGGATACTCAAAGTGCGGCCTCCATCCCTTTGTACCTGCCCCTGGTGGAGAGAATCCCTTTGCTGCTGTTCACCAGGGATACTCAAAGTGCGGCCTCCATCCCTTTGTATGTGCCCCCTGGGGGAGAGAATCATTCTGATGTTGTTCACCAGAGATACTCAAAGTGCGGCCTCCATCCCTTTGTATGTGCACCCTGGGAGAGAGAATCATTCTGCTGTTGTTCACCAGGGATACTCAAAGTGCGGCCTCCATCCCTTTGTACGTGGCCCCTGGGGAGAGGATCCCTTTGCTGCTGTTCACCAGGGATACTCAAAGCGCGGCCTCCATCCCTTTGTATGTGCCCCTGGGGAAGAGGATCCCTTTGCTGCTGTTCACCAGAGATACTCAAAGTGCGGCCTCCATCCCTTTGTATGTGCCCCCTGGGGGACAGAATCATTCTGCTGTTGTTCACCAGGGATACTCAAAGTGCGGCCTCCATCCCTTTGTACGTGGCCCCTGGTGGAGAGAATCTCCCTGCTGCTGTTCACCAGCGATACTCAAAGTGCTGCCTCCATCCCTTTGTACGTGCACGGGGGGGAGAGAATCCCTCTGCTGCTGTTCACCAGGGATACCCAAAGTGCGGCCTCCATCCCTCTGTATGTGCCTCGTGCTGGATAGAACACCCTTGCTGCTGTTCACCGGGGATACTCAAAGCCTTTCCCTCCATCCCCTTTGTACGTGGCCCCTGGGGGAGAGAATCCCCCTGCTGCTGTTCACCAGGGATACTCAAAGTGCTGCCTCCATCCCTTTGTACGTGCACGGGGGGGAGAGAATCCCTCTGCTGCTGTTCACCAGGGATACCCAAAGTGCGGCATCCATCCCTCTGTATGTGCCTCGTGCTGGATAGAACACCCTTGCTGCTTTCCCTCCATACCTTTGTACGTTCCCCCAGAAGGAGAGAATCCCTTCACAGCTCGTCACAGGGATACTCAAAGTGCGGCCTCCATACCTTTGTACGTGCCCCCTGGTGGAGAGGATTCCTCTGCTGCTGTTCACCAGGGATACTCAAAGCGCGGCCCTCCATCCCTTTGAACCTGCCCCTGGGGAGAGGATCCCTCTGCTGCTGTTCACCAGAGATACTCAAAGTGCGGCCTCCATCCCTTCGTATGTGCCCCCAGGGGGAGAGGATCCCTTTGCTGCTATTCACCGGGGATACTCAAAGTGCAGCCTCCATCCCTTTGTACGTGCCCCTGGTGGAGAGGATCCCTCTGCTGCAGTTCACCAGGGATACTCAAAGCGTGGCCTCCATCCCTTTGTACGTGGCCCCTGGGGGAGAGAATCCTTCTGCTGCTGTTCACCAGAGATACTCAAAGCCCAGCCCTCCATCCCTTCGTACGTGCCCCCTGGTGGAGAGGATTCCCCTGCTGTTGTTCACCAGGGATACTCAAAGCCCGGCCTCCATCCCTCTGTATGTGCCTCGTGCTGGATAGAACACCCTTGCTGCTGTTCACCAGGGATACTCAAAACCTTTCCCTCCATCCCTTTGTACGTGGCCCCTGGGGGAGAGAATCCCCCTGCTGCTGTTCACCAGGGATACTCAAAGTGCTGCCTCCATCCCTTTGTACGTGCACGGGGTGAGAGAATCCCTCTGCTGCTGTTCACCAGGGATACCCAAAGTGCGGCCTCCATCCCTCTGTATGTGCCTCGTGCTGGATAGAACACCCTTGCTGCGGTTCACCAAGGATACTCAAAGCCTTTCCCTCCATAACTTTGTACGTTCCCCCAGAAGGAGAGAATCCCTTCACAGCTCTTCACAGGGATACTCAAAGTGCGGCCTCCATACCTTTGTACGTGCCCCCTGGTGGAGAGGATTCCTCTGCTGCTGTTCACCAGGGATACTCAAAGCGCGGCCCTGCATCCCTTTGTACCTGCCCCTGGTGGAGAGGATCCCTCTGCTGCTGTTCACCAGGGGTACTCAAAGCCTTTTCCTCCATCCCTTTGTACGTTCCCCCAGGGGGAGAGAATCCCTTCACAGCTCTTCACAGGGATAATCAAAACGCGGCCTCCATCCCTTTGTACCGGCCACCTGGAGGAAAGAATCCCTCTGCTGCTTTTCTCCAGGGATACTCATAGTGCAGCCCTCCCTCACGTTGTATGTGCCCCCTGGGGGAGAGAATCCCTCTGCTGCTGTTCACCAGGGATACTCAAAGTGCGGCCTCCATCCCTTTGTACGTGGCCCCTGGGGGAGAGAATCCTTATCCTGCTATTCACCAGGGATACTCAAAGTGCGGCCTCCATTCCTTTGTACATGCCCCCTGGTGGAGAGGATCCCTCTGCTGCAGTTCACCAGGGATACTCAAAGCGCGGCCCCCATCCCTTTGTACCGGCCCACTGGGGGAAAGAATCCCTTCACTGCTCTTCACAGGGATACTCAAAGCCCAGCCCTCCATCCCTTTGTACGTGCCCCATGGGGAGAGAATCCCTCTGCTGCTGTTCACCAGGAATACTCAAAGTGCGTCCCTCCATCCCTTTGTGCGTGCACTGGGGAGAGAATCCCTTGCTGCTGCTCACCAGGGATACTCAAAGTGCGTCCCTCCATCCCTTTGTGCGTGCATGGGGGAGAGAATCCCTTTGCTGCTGCTCACCAGGGATACTCAAAGTGTGGCCCTTCATCCCTTTGAACGTGACCCCTGGGGAGAGAATCCCTTCACTGCTCTTCACAGGGATACTCAAAGTGCGGCCTCCATCCCTTTGTACGTGGCCCCTGGGGAGAGAATCATTCTGCTGTTGTTCACCAGGGATACTCAAAGTGCGGCCTCCATCCCTTTGTACCTGCCCCTGGTGGAGAGAATCCCTTTGCTGCTGTTCACCAGGGATACTCAAAGTGCGGCCTCCATCCCTTTGTATGTGCCCCCTGGGGAGAGAATCATTCTGCTGTTGTTCCCCAGGGATACTCAAAGTGCGGCCTCCATCCCTTTGTACGTGGCCCCTGGGGAGAGGATCCCTTTGCTGCTGTTCACCAGGGATACTCAAAGCGCGGCCTCCATCCCTTTGTATGTGCCCCCTGGGGAGAGGATCCCTTTGCTGCTGTTCACCAGAGATACTCAAAGTGCGGCCTCCATCCCTTTGTATGTGCCCCCTGGGGGACAGAATCATTCTGCTGTTGTTCACCAGGGATACTCAAAGTGCGGCCTCCATCCCTTTGTACGTGGCCCCTGGGGAGAGAATCTCCCTGCTGCTGTTCACCAGGGATAATCAAAGCCTTTCCCTCCATCCCTTTGTACGTGGCCCCTGGGGGAGAGAATCCCCCTGCTGCTGTTCACCAGGGATACTTAAAGTGCTGCCTCCATCCCTTTGTACGTGCACGGGGGGGAGAGAATCCCTCTGCTGCTGTTCACCAGGGATACCCAAAGTGCGGCCTCCATCCCTCTGTATGTGCCTCGTGCTGGATAGAACACCCTTGCTGCTGTTCACCAGGGATACTCAAAGCCTTTCCCTCCATACCTTTGTACGTTCCCCCAGAAGGAGAGAATCCCTTCACAGCTCTTCACAGGGATACTCAAAGTGCGGCCTCCATACCTTTGTACGTGCCCCCTGGTGGAGAGGATTCCTCTGCTGCTGTTCACCAGGGATACTCAAAGCGCGGCCCTCCATCCCTTTGAACCTGCCCCTGGGGAGAGGATCCCTCTGCTGCTGTTCACCAGAGATACTCAAAGTGCGGCCTCCATCCCTTCGTATGTGCCCCCAGGGAGAGAGGATCCCTTTGCTGCTATTCACCGGGGATACTCAAAGTGCAGCCTCCATCCCTTTGTACGTGCCCCTGCTGGAGAGGAACCCTCTGCTGCTGTTCACCAGGGATACTCAAAGCGCGGCCCTCCATCCCTTTGTACCTGCCCCTGGTGGAGAGGATCCCTCTGCTGCTGTTCACCAGGGGTACTCAAAGCCGTTTCCTCCATCCCTTTGTACGTTCCCCCAGGGGGAGAGAATGCCTTCACAGCTCTTCACAGGGATAATCAAAACGCGGCCTAGATCCCTTTGTACCGGCCCCCTGGAGGAAAGAATCCCTCTGCTGCTGTTCTCCAGGGATACTCAAAGTGCGGCCTCCATCCCTTTGTACGTGGCCCCTGGGGGAGAGAATCCTTCTCCTGCTATTCACCAGGGATACTCAAAGTGCGGCCTCCATTCCTGTGTACGTGCCCCCTGGTGGAGAGAATCCCTTTGCTGCTGCTCACCAGGGATACTCAAAGTGAGTCCCTCCATCCCTTTGTGTGTGCACGGGGGGAGAGAATCCCTTTGCTGCTGCTCACCAGGGATACTCAAAGTGTGGCCCTTCATCCCTTTGAACGTGACCCCTGGGGGAGAGAATCCCTTCACTGCTCTTCACAGGGATACTCAAAGTGAGGCCTCCATCCCTTTGTACGTGGCCCCTGGGGGAGAGAATCATTCTGCTGTTGTTCACCAGGGATACTCAAAGTGCGGCCTCCATCCCTTTGTACCTGCCCCTGGTGGAGAGAATCTCTTTGCTGCTGTTCACCAGGGATACTCAAATTGCGGCCTCCATCCCTTTGTATGTGCCCCTGGGGAGAGAATCATTCTGCTGTTGTTCACCAGAGATACTCAAAGTGCGGCCTCCATCCCTTTGTATGTGTCCCCTGGGGAGAGAATCATTCTGCTGTTGTTCACCAGGGATACTCAAAGTGCGGCCTCCATCCCTTTGTACGTGGCCCCTGGGGGAGAGGATCCCTTTGCTGCTGTTCACCAGGGATACTCAAGCGCGGCCTCCATCCCTTTGTATGTGCCCCCTGGGGAGAGGATCCCTTTGCTGCTGTTCACCAGAGATACTCAAAGTGCGGCCTCCATCCCTTTGTATGTGCTCCCTGGGGAGAGAATCATTCTGCTGTTGTTCACCAGGGATACTCAAAGTGCGGCCTCCATCCCTTTGTACGTGTCCCCTGGGGAGAGAATCTCCCTGCTGCTGTTCACCAGCGATACTCAAAGTGCTGCCTCCATCCCTTTGTACGTGCACGGGGGGGGAGAGAATTCCTCTGCTGCTGTTCACCAGGGATACCCAAAGTGCGGCCTCCATCCCTCTGTATGTGCCTCGTGCTGGATAGAACACCCTTGCTGCTGTTCACCAGGGATACTCAAAGCCTTTCCCTCCATACCTTTGTACGTTCCCCCAGAAGGAGAGAATCCCTTCACAGCTCTTCACAGGGATACTAAAAGTGCGGCCTCCATACCTTTGTATGTGCCCCCTGGTGGAGAGGATCCCTTTGCTCTTATTCACCATGGATACTCAAAGTGCGGCCTCCATACCTTTGTACGTGCCCCCTGGTGGAGAGGGTTCCTCTGCTGCTGTTCACCAGGGATACTCAAAACGCGGCCCTCCATCCCTTTGTACCTGCCCCTGGTGGAGAGGATCCCTCTGCTGCTGTTCACCAGGGGTACTCAAAGCTTTTCCTCCATCCCTTTGTACGTTCCCCCAGGGGGAGATAATCCCTTCACAGCTCTTCACAGGGATAAACAAAGTGCGGCCTCCATCCCTTTGTACGTGCCCCCAGGGGGAGAGAATCCCTTCACAGCTCTTCACAGGGATAATCAAAACACGGCCTCCATCCCTTTGTATGTGCCCCCTGGTGGAGAGGATCCCTCTGCTGCAATTCACCAGGGATACTCAAAGCGCGGACTCCATCCCTTTGTACCGGCCCCCTGGGGGAAAGAATCCCTCTGCTGCTGTTCACCAGGGATACTCATAGTGCAGCCCTCCCTCACTTTGTATGTGCTCCCTGGGGGAGAGAATCCTTCTCCTGCTATTCACCAGGGATACTCAAAGTGCGGCCTCCATCCCTTTGTACGTGGTCCCTGGGGGAGAGGATCCCTTTGCTGCTGTTCACCAGGGATACTCAAAGTGCAGCCCTCCCTCACTTTGTATGTGCCCCCTGGGGGAGAGAATCCTTCTCCTGCTATTCACCAGGGATACTCAAAGTGCAGCCTCCATCCCTTAGAACGTGCCCCCGGGGGAGAGAATCCTTCTCCTGCTATTCACCAGGGATACTCAAAGCGCGGCCTCCATCCCTTCGTACGTGCCCCCTGGTGGAGAGGATCCCTCTGCTGCAGTTCACCAGGGATACTCAAAGCGCGGCCTCCATCCCTTTGTACCGGCCCCCTGGGGGAATGAATCCCTTCACTGCTCCTCACAGGGATACTCAAAGCCCAGCCCTCCATCCCTTTGTACGTGCCCCATGGGGGAGAGAATCCCTCTGCTGCTGTTCACCAGGGATACTCAAAGTGCGTCCCTCCATCCCTTTATGCGTGCACGGGGGGGAGAGAATCCCTTTGCTGCTGCTCACCAGGGATACTCAAAGTGTGGCCCTTCATCCCTTTGAACGTGACCCCTGGGGGAGAGAATGCCTTAACTGCTCTTCACAGGGATACTCAAAGTGCGGCCTCCATACCTTTGTACGTGGCCCCTGGGGGAGAGAATCATTCTGCTGTTGTTCACCAGGGATACTCAAAGTGTGGCCTCCATCCCTTTGTACCTGCCCCTGGTGGAGAGGATCCCTTTGCTGCTGTTCACCAGGGATACTCAAAGTGCGGCCTCCATCCCTTTGTATGTGCCCGCTGGGGAGAGAATCATTCTGCTGTTGTTCACCAGAGATACTCAAAGTGCGGCCTCCATCCCTTTGTATGTGCCCCCTGGGGGAGAGAATCATTCTGCTGTTGTTCACCAGGGATACTCAAAGTGCGGCCTCCATCCCTTTGTATGTGCCCCCTGGGGGAGAGAATCATTATGCTGTTGTTCACCAGGGATACTCAAAGTGCGGCCTCCATCCCTTTGTAGGTGGCCCCTGGGGGAGAGGATCCCTTTGCTGCTGTTCACCAGAGATACTCAAAGTGCTCCCTCCATCCCTTTGTATGTACCCCCTGGGGGAGAGGATCCCTTTGCTGCTGTTCACCAGAGATACTCAAAGTGCGGCCTCCATCCCTGTGTACGTGGCCCCTGGGGGAGAGGATCCCTCTGCTGCTGTTCACCAGGGATACTCAAAGTTCGGCCTCCATCCCTTTGTACGTGCCCCCTGGGGGAGAGGATCCCTTTGCTCCTATTCACCATGGATACTCAAAGTGCGGCCTCCATACCTTTGTACGTGCCCCCTGGTGGAGAGGATCCCTTTGCTCCTATTCACCATGGATACTCAAAGTGCGGCCTCCATACCTTGGTACATGCCCCCTGGTGGAGAGGATTCCTCTGCTGCTGTTCACCAGGGATACTCAAAGCGCGGCCCTCCATCCCTTTGTACCTGCCCCTGGTGGAGAGGATCCCTCTGCTGCCGTTCACCAGGGGTACTCACAGCCTTTTCCTCCATCCCTTTGTACGTTCCCCAGGGGAGAGAATCCCTTCACAGCTCTTCACAGGGATAAACCAAGTGCGGCCTCCATCCCGTTGTATGTGCCCCCAGGGGGAGAGAATCCCTTCACAGCTCTTCACAGGGATAATCAAAACGTGTCCTCCATCCCTTTGTATGTGCCCCCTGGTGGAGAGGATCCCTCTGCTGCAGTTCACCAGGGATACTCAAAGCGCGGCCTCCATCCCTTTGTACCGGCCCCCTGGGGGAAAGAATCCCTCTGCTGCTGTTCACCAGGGATACTCAAAGTGCGGCCTCCATCCCTTTGTATGTGCCCCCTGGGGAGAGAATCTTTCTCCTGCTATTCACCAGGGATACTCAAAGTGCGGCCTCCATCTCTTTGTACGTGGCCCCTGGGGGAGAGGATCTCTTTGCTGCTATTCACCAGGGATACTCAAAGCGCGGCCTCCATCCCTTTGTACGTGGCCCATGGGGGAGAGGATCCCTTTGCTGCTGTTCACCGGAGATACTCAAAGTGCGGCCTCCATCCCTTTGTACGTGCCCCCTGGTGGAGAGGATCCCTTTGCTGCTATTCACCAGGGATACTCAAAGTTCGGCCTCCATCACTTTGTACGTGGCCCCTGGGGGAGAGGATCCCTTTGCTGCTGTTCACCAGGGATACTCAAAGAGTTCCCTCCATCCCTTTGTACGTGGCCCCCTGGTGGAGAGGATCCCTCTGCTGCTGTTCACCAGAGATACTCAAAGTGCGGCCTCCATCCCTTTGTACGTGGCCCCTGGGGGACAGGATCATTCTGCTGCAGTTCACCAGGGATACTCAAAGTGCGGCTCCATCCCTTTGTACCTGCCCCTGGTGGAGAGAATCCCTTTGCTGCTGTTCACCAGGGATACTCAAAGTGCGGCCTCCATCCCTTTGTATGTGCCCCTTGGGGGAGAGAATCATTCTGCTGTTGTTCACCAGAGATACTCAAAGTGCGGCTTCCATCCCTTTGTATGTGCCCCCTGGGGAGAGAATCATTCTGCTGTTGTTCACCAGGGATACTCAAAGTGCGGCCTCCATCCCTTTGTACGTGGCCCCTGGGGGAGAGGATCCCTTTGCTGCTGTTCACCAGGGATACTCAAAGCGGGCCTCCATCCCTTGTATGTGCTCCCTGGGGGAGAGGATCCCTTGCTGCTGTTCACCAGAGATACTCAAAGTGCGGCCTCCATCCCTTTGTATGTGCTCCCTGGGGAGAGAATCATTCTGCTGTTGTTCACCAGGGATACACAAAGTGCGGCCTCCATCCCTTTGTACGTGGCCCCTGGGGGAGAGAATCTCCCTGCTGCTGTTCACCAGCGATACTCAAAGTGCTGCCTCCATCCCTTTGTACGTGCACGGGGGGGAGAGAATCCCTCTGCTGCTGTTCACCAGGGATACCTATAAGTGCGGCCTCCATCCCTCTGTATGTGCCTCGTGCTGGATAGAACACCCTTGCTGCTGTTCACCAGGGATACTCAAAGCCTCTCCCTCCATACCTTTGTACGTTCCCCCAGAAGGAGAGAATCCCTTCACAGCTCTTCACAGGGATACTCAAAGTGCGGCCTCCATACCTTTGTACGTGCCCCCTGGTGGAGAGGATCCCTTTGCTCTTATTCACCATGGATACTCAAAGTGCGGCCTCCATGCCTTTGTACGTTCCCCCAGAAGGAGAGAATCCCTTCACAGCTCTTCACAGGGATAAACAAAGTGCGGCCTCCATCCCTTTGTAAGTGCCCCCAGGGGGAGAAAATCCCTTCACAGCTCTTCGCAGGGATAATCAAAACGCGGCCTCCATCCCTTTGTAAGTGCCCCCTGGTGGAGAGGATCCCTCTCCTGCAGTTCACCAGGGATACTCAAAGCGCGGCCCTCCATCCCTTTGTACCTGCCCCTGGTGGAGAGGATCCCTCTGCTGCTGTTCACCAGGGGTACTCAAAGCCTTTTCCTCCATCCCTTTGTACGTTCCCCCAGGGGGAGAGAATCCCTTCACAGCTCTTCACAGGGATAAACAAAGTGCGGCCTCCATCCCTTTGTACGTGCCCCCAGGGGGAGAGAATCCCTTCACAGCTCTTCACAGGGATAATCAAAACACGGCCTCCATCCCTTTGTATGTGCCCCCTGGTGGAGAGGATCCCTCTGCTGCAGTTCACCAGGGATACTCAAAGCGCGGACTCCATCCCTCTGTACCGTCCCCCTGGGGGAAAGAATCCCTCTGCTGCTGTTCACCAGGGATACTCATAGTGCAGCCCTCCCTCACTTTGTATGTGCCCCCTGGGGGAGAAAATCCTTCTCCTGCTATTCACCAGGGATACTCAAAGCGCGGCCCCCATCCCTTTGTACCGGCCCCCTGGGGGAAAGAATCCCTTCACTGCTCTTCACAGGGATACTCAAAGCCCAGCCCTCCATCCCTTTGTACGTGCCCCATGGGGGAGAGAATCCCTCTGCTGCTGTTCACCAGGAATACTCAAAGTGCGTCCCTCCATCCCTTTGTGCTTGCACGGGGGAGATGAATCCCTTTGCTGCTGCTCACCAGGGATACTCAAAGTGCGTCCCTCCATCCCTTTGTGCGTGCACGGGGGGAGAAAATCCCTTTGCTGCTGCTCACCAGGGATACTCAAAGTGTGGCACTTCATCCCTTTGAACGTGACCCCTGGGGGAGAGAATCCCTTCACTGCTCTTCACAGGGATACTCAGAGTGCGGCCTCCATCCCTTTGTACGTGGCCCCTGGGAGAGAGAATCATTCTGCTGTTGTTCACCAGGGATACTCAAAGTGCGGCCTCCATCCCTTTGTACCTGCCCCTGGTGGAGAGAATCTCTTTGCTGCTGTTCACCAGGGATACTCAAAGTGCGGCCTCCATCCCTTTGTATGTGCCCCCTGGGGAGAGAATCATTCTGCTGTTGTTCACCAGAGATACTCAAAGTGCGGCCTCCATCCCTTTGTATGTGTCCCCTGGGGAGAGAATCATTCTGCTGTTGTTCACCAGGGATACTCAAAGTGCGGCCTCCATCCCTTTGTACGTGGCCCCTGGGGAGAGGATCCCTTTGCTGCTGTTCACCAGGGATACTCAAAGCGCGGCCTCCCTCCCTTTGTATGTGCCCCTTGGGGGAGAGGATCCCTTTGCTGCTGTTCACCAGAGATACTCAAAGTGCGGCCTCCATCCCTTTGTATGTGCCCCCTGGGGGAGAGAATCATTCTGCTGTTGTTCACCAGGGATACTCAAAGTGCGGCCTCCATCCCTTTGTACGTGTCCCCTGGGGGAGAGAATCTCCCTGCTGCTGTTCACCAGCGATACTCAAAGTGCTGCCTCCATCCCTTTGTACGTGCACGGGGGGGAGAGAATCCCTCTGCTGCTGTTCACCAGGGATACCCAAAGTGCGGCCTCCATCCCTCTGTATGTGCCTCGTGCTGGATAGAACACCCTTGCTGCTGTTCACCAGGGATACTCAAAGCCTTTCCCTCCATACCTTGTACTTTCCCCCAGAAGGAGAGAATCCCTTCACAGCTCTTCACAGGGATACTCAAAGTGTGGCCTCCATACCTTTGTATGTGCCCCCTGGTGGAGAGGATCCCTTTGCTCTTATTCACCATGGATACTCAAAGTGCGGCCTCCATACCTTTGTACGTGCCCCCTGGTGGAGAGGATTCCTCTGCTGCTGTTCAACAGGGATACTCAAAACGCGGCCCTCCATCCCTTTGTACCTGCCCCTGGTGGAGAGGATCCCTCTGCTGCTGTTCACCAGGGGTACTGAAAGCCTTTTCCTCCATCCCTTTGTACGTTCCCCCAGGGGGAGAGAATCCCTTCACAGCTCTTCACAGGGATAAACAAAGTGCGGCCTCCATCCCTTTGTACGTGCCCCCAGGGGGAGAGAATCCCTTCACAGCTCTTCACAGGGATAATCAAAACACGGCCTCCATCCCTTTGTACCGGCCCCCTGGGGGAAAGAATCCCTCTGCTGCTGTTCACCAGGGATACTCATAGTGCAGCCCTCCCTCACTTTGTATGTGCTCCCTGGGGGAGAGAATACTTCTCCTGCTATTCACCAGGGATACTCAAAGTGCGGCCTCCATCCCTTTGTACGTGGTCCCTGGGGAAGAGGATCCCTTTGCTGCTGTTCACCAGGGATACTCAAAGTGCAGCCCTCCCTCACTTTGTATGTGCCCCCTGGGGAGAGAATCCTTCTCCTGCTATTCACCAGGGATACTCAAAGTGCAGCCTCCATCCCTTTGAACGTGCCCCCGGGAGAGAATCCTTCTCCTGCTATTCACCAGGGATACTCAAAGCGCGGCCTCCATCCCTTCGTACGTGCCCCCTGGTGGAGAGGATCCCTCTGCTGCAGTTCACCAGGGATACTCAAAGCGCGGCCTCCATCCCTTTGTACCGGCCCCCTGGGGGAATGAATCCCTTCACTGCTCCTCACAGGGATACTCAAAGCCCAGCCCTCCATCCCTTTGTACGTGCCCCATGGGGGAGAGAATCCTCTGCTGCTGTTCACCAGGGATACTCAAAGTGCGTCCCTCCATCCCTTTATGCGTGCACGGGGGAGAGAATCCCTTTGCTGCTGCTCACCAGGGATACTCAAAGTGTGGCCCTTCATCCCTTTGAACGTGACCCCTGGCGGAGAGAATCCCTTCACTGCTCTTCACAGGGATACTCAAAGTGCGGCCTGCATACCTTTGTACGTGGCCCCTGGGGAGAGAATCATTCTGCTGTTGTTCACCAGGGATACTCAAAGTGCGGCCTCCATCCCTTTGTACCTGCCCCTGGTGGAGAGGATCCCTTTGCTGCTGTTCACCAGGGATACTCAAAGTGCGGCCTCCATCCCTTTGTATGTGCCCCCTGGGGAGAGAATCATTCTGCTGTTGTTCACCAGAGATACTCAAAGTGCGGCCTCCATCCCTTTGTATGTGCCCCCTGGGGGAGAGAATCATTCTGCTGTTGTTCACCAGGGATACTCAAAGTGCGGCCTCCATCCCTTTGTACGTGGCCCCTGGGGGAGAGGATCCCTTGCTGCTGTTCACCAGGGATACTCAAAGTGCGGCCTCCATCCCTTTGTACGTAGCCCCTGGGGGAGAGGATCCCTTTGCTGCTGTTCACCAGAGATACTCAAAGTGCGGCCTCCATCCCTTTGTATGTGCCCCCTGGGGGAGAGAATCATTCTGCTGTTGTTCACCAGGGATACTCAAAGTGCGGCCTCCATCCCTTTGTACGTGGCCCCTGGGGGAGAGGATCCCTTTGCTGCTGTTCACCAGAGATACTCAAAGTGCTCCCTCCATCCCTTTGTATGTACCCCCTGGGGGAGAGGATCCCTTTGCTGCTGTTCACCAGAGATACTCAAAGTGCGGCCTCCATCCCTGTGTACGTGGCCCCTGGGGAGAGGATCCCTCTGCTGCTGTTCACCAGGGATACTCAAAGTTCGGCCTCCATCCCTTTGTACGTGCCCCCTGGGGGAGAGGATCCCTTTGCTGCTGTTCACCAGAGATACTCAAAGTGCGGCATCCATCCCTTTGTACGTGCCCCCTGGGGGAGAGGATCCCTTTGCTGCTGTTCACCAGAGATACTCAAAGTGCGGCCTCCATCCCTTTGTACGTGGCCCCTGGGGGAGAGGATCCCTCTGCTGCTGTTCACCAGAGATACTCAAAGTGCGGCCTCCATACCTTTCTACGTGCCCCATGGTGGAGAGGATCCCTTTGCTCCTATTCACCATGGATACTCAAAGTGCGGCCTCCATACCTTTGTACGTGCCCCCTGGTGGAGAGGATCCCTTTGCTCCTATTCACCATGGATACTCAAAGTGCGGCCTCCATACCTTAGTACGTGCCCCCTGGTGGAGAGGATTCCTCTGCTGCTGTTCACCAGGGATACTCAAAGCGCGGCCCTCCATCCCTTTGTACCTGCCCCTGGTGGAGAGGATCCCTCTGCTGCCGTTCACCAGGGGTAATCACAGCCTTTTCCTCCATCCCTTTGTACGTTCCCCCAGGGGGAGAGAATCCCTTCACAGCTCTTCACAGGGATAAACAAAGTGCGGCCTCCATCCCGTTGTACGTGCCCCCAGGGGGAGAGAATCCCTTCACAGCTCTTCACAGGGATAATCAAAACGCGGCCTCCATCCCTTTGTATGTGCCCCCTGGTGGAGAGGATCCCTCTGCTGCAGTTCACCAGGGATACTCAAAGCGCGGCCTCCATCCCTTTGTACCGGCCCCCTGGGGGAAAGAATCCCTCTGCTGCTGTTCACCAGGGATACTCAAAGTGCGGCCTCCATCCCTTTGTATGTGCCCCCTGGGGGAGAGAATCTTTCTCCTGCTATTCACCAGGGATACTCAAAGTGCGGCCTCCATCCCTTTGTACGTGGCCCCTGGGGGAGATGATCCCTTTGCTGCTATTCACCAGGGATACTCAAAGTGCGGCCTCCATCCCTTTGTACGTGCCCCCTGGTGGAGAGGATCCCTTTGCTGCTATTCACCAGGGATACTCAAAGTTCGGCCTCCATCACTTTATACGTGGCCCCTGGGGGAGAGGATCCCTTTGCTGCTGTTCACCAGGGATACTCAAAGAGTTTCCTCCATCCCTTTGTACGTGGCCCCCTGGTGGAGAGGATCCCTCTGCTGCTGTTCACCAGAGATACTCAAAGTGCGGCCTCCATCCCTTTGTACGTGGCCCCTGGGGGACAGGATCATTCTGCTGCAGTTCACCAGGGATACTCAAAGTGCGGCCTCCATCCCTTTGTACCTGCCCCTGGTGGAGAGAATCCCTTTGCTGCTGTTCACCAGGGATACTCAAAGTGCGGCCTCCATCCCTTTGTATGTGCCCCTTGGGGGAGAGAATCATTCTGCTGTTGTTCACCAGAGATACTCAAAGTGCGGCTTCCATCCCTTTGAATGTGCCCCCTGGGGGAGAGAATCATTCTGCTGTTGTTCACCAGGGATACTCAAAGTGCGGCCTCCATCCCTTTGTACGTGGCCCCTGGGGGAGAGGATCCCTTTGCTGCTGTTCACCAGGGATACTCAAAGCGGGCCTCCATCCCTTTGTATGTGCCCCCTGGGGGAGAGGATCCCTTTGCTGTTGTTCACCAGAGATACTCAAAGTGTGGCCTCCATCCCTTTGTATGTGCCCCCTGGGGGAGAGAATCATTCTGCTGTTGTTCACCAGGGATACACAAAGTGCGGCCTCCATCCCTTTGTACGTGGCCCCTGGGGGAGAGAATCTCCCTGCTGCTGTTCACCAGCGATACTCAAAGTGCTGCCTCCATCCCTTTGTACGTGCACGGGGGGGAGAGAATCCCTCTGCTGCTGTTCACCAGGGATACCCAAAGTGCGGCCTCCATCCCTCTGTATGTGCCTCGTGCTGGATAGAACACCCTTGCTGCTGTTCACCAGGGATACTCAAAGCCTTTCCCTCCATACCTTTGTACGTTCCCCCAGAAGGAGAGAATCCCTTCACAGCTCTTCACAGGGATACTCAAAGTGCGGCCTCCATACCTTTGTACGTGCCCCCTGGTGGAGAGGATTCCTCTGCTGCTGTTCACCAGGGATACTCAAAACGCGGCCCTCCATCCCTTTGTACCTGCCCCTGGTGGAGAGGATCCCTCTGCTGCTGTTCACCAGGGGTACTCAAAGACTTTTCCTCCATCCCTTTGTACGTTCCCCCAGGGGGAGAGAATCCCTTCACAGCTCTTCACAGGGATAAACAAAGTGCGGCCTCCATCCCTTTGTACGTGCCCCCAGGGGGAGAGAATCCCTTCACAGATCTTCACAGGGATAATCAAAACGCGGCCTCCATCCCTTTGTATGTGCCCCATGGTGGAGAGGATCCCTCTCCTGCAGTTCACCAGGGATACTCAAAGCGCGGCCCTCCATCCCTTTGTACCTGCCCCTGGTGGAGAGGATCCCTCTGCTGCTGTTCACCAGGGGTACTCAAAGCCTTTTCCTCCATCCCTTTGTACGTTCCCCCAGGGGGAGAGAATCCCTTCACAGCTCTTCACAAGGATAAACAAAGTGCGGCCTCCATCCCTTTGTACGTGCCCCCAGGGGGAGAGAATCCCTTCACAGCTCTTCACAGGGATAATCAAAACACGGCCTCCATCCCTTTGTATGTGCCCCCTGGTGGAGAGGATCCCTCTGCTGCAGTTCACCAGGGATACTCAAAGCGAGGTCTCCATCCCTTTGTACCGGCCCCCTGGGGGAAAGAATCCCTCTGCTGCTGTTCACCAGGGATACTCATAGTGCAGCCCTCCCTCACTTTGTATGTGGCCCCTGGTGGAGAGGATCCCTTTTGCTGCTGTTCACCAGGGATACTCAAAGTGCAGCCCTCCCTCACTTTGTATGTGCCCCCTGGGGGAGAGAATCCTTCTCCTGCTATTCACCAGGGATACTCAAAGTGCAGCCTCCATCCCTTTGAACGTGCCCCCGGGGAGAGAATCCTTCTCCTGCTATTCACCAGGGATACTCAAAGCGCGGCCTCCATCCCTTCGTACGTGCCCCCTGGTGGAGAGGATCCCTCTGCTGCAGTTCACCAGGGATACTCAAAGCGCGGCCTCCATCCCTTTGTACCGGCCCCCTGGGGGAATGAATCCCTTCACTGCTCCTCACAGGGATACTCAAAGCCCAGCCCTCCATCCCTTTGTACGTGCCCCATGGGGGAGAGAATCCCTCTGCTGCTGTTCACCAGGGATACTCAAAGTGCGTCCCTCCATCCCTTTGTGCGTGCACGGGGAGAGAATCCCTTTGCTGCTGCTCACCAGGGATACTCAAAGTGTGGCCCTTCATCCCTTTGAACGTGACCCCTGGGGGAGAGAATCCCTTCACTGCTCTTCACAGGGATACTCAAAGTGCGGCCTCCATACCTTTGTACGTGGCCCCTGGGGGAGAGAATCATTCTGCTGTTGTTCACCAGACATACTCAAAGTGCGGCCTCCATCCCTTTGTACCTGCCCCTGGTGGAGAGGATCCCTTTGCTGCTGTTCACCAGGGATACTCAAAGTGCGGCCTCCATCCCTTTGTATGTGCCCCCTGGGGGAGAGAATCATTCTGCTGTTGTTCACCAGAGATACTCAAAGTGCTGCCTCCATCCCTTTGTATGTGCCCCCTGGGGGAGAGAATCACTCTGCTGTTGTTCACCAGGGATACTCAAAGTGCGGCCTCCATCCCTTTGTACGTGGCCCCTGGGGGAGAGGATCCCTTTGCTGCTGTTCACCAGGGATACTCAAAGTGCGGCCTCCATCCCTTTGTACGTGGCCCCTGGGGGAGAGGATCCCTTTGCTGCTGTTCACCAGAGATACTCAAAGTGCGGCCTCCATCCCTTTGTATGTGACCCCTGGGGGAGAGAATCATTCTGCTGTTGTTCACCAGGGATACTCAAAGTGCGGCCTCCATCCCTTTGTACGTGGCCCCTGGGGGAGAGGATCCCTTTGCTGCTGTTCACCAGAGATACTCAAAGTGCTCCCTCCATCCCTTTGTATGTACCCCCTGGGGGAGAGGATCCCTTTGCTGCTGTTCACCAGAGATACTCAAAGTGCGGCCTCCATCCCTGTGTACGTGGCCCCTGGGGGAGAGGATCCCTCTGCTGCTGTTCACCAGGGATACTCAAAGTTCGGCCTCCATCCCTTTGTACGTGCCCCCTGGGGGAGAGAATCCCTTTGCTGCTGTTCACCAGAGATACTCAAAGTGCGGCCTCCATCCCTTTGTACTTGCCCCCTGGGAGAGAGGATCCCTTTGCTGCTGTTCACCAGAGATACTCAAAGTGCGGCCTCCATCCCTTTGTACGTGGCCCCTGGGGGACAGGATCCCTCTGCTGCTGTTCACCGGAGATACTCAAAGTGCGGCCTCCATACCTTTGTACGTGCCCCATGGTGGAGAGGATCCCTTTTCTCCTATTCACCATGGATACTCAAAGTGCGGCCTCCATACCTTTGTACGTGCCCCCTGGTGGAAAGGATCCCTTTGCTCCTATTCACCATGGATACTCAAAGTGCGGCCTCCATACCTTGGTACGTGCCCCCTGGTGGAGAGGATTCCTCTGCTGCTGTTCACCAGGGATACTCAAAGCGCGGCCCTCCATCCCTTTGTACCTGCCCCTGGTGGAGAGGATCCCTCTGCTGCTGTTCACCAGGGGTATTCAAAGCCTTTTCCTCCATCCCTTTGTACGTTCCCCCAGGGGTAGAGAATCCCTTCACAGCTCTTCACAGGGATAAACAAAGTGCGGCCTCCATCCCGTTGTACGTGCCCCCAGGGGGAGAGAATCCCTTCACAGCTCTTCACAGGGATAATCAAAACGCGGCCTCCATCCCTTTGTATGTGCCCCCTGGTGGAGAGGATCCCTCTGCTGCAGTTCACCAGGGATACTCAAAGCGCGGCCTCCATCCCCTTGTACCGGCCCCCTGGGGGAAAGAATCCCTCTGCTGCTGTTCACCAGGGATACTCAAAGTGCGGCCTCCATCCCTTTGTATGTGCCCCCTGTGGGAGAGAATCTTTCTCCTGCTATTCACCAGGGATACTCAAAGTGCGGCCTCCATCCCTTTGTACGTGGCCCCTGGGGGAGAGGATCCCTTTGCTGCTATTCACCAGGGATACTCAAAGCGCGGCCTCCATCCCTTTGTACGTGGCCCATGGGGGAGAGGATCCCTTTGCTGCTGTTCACCGGAGATACTCAAAGTGCGGCCTCCATCCCTTTGTACGTGCCCCCTGGTGGAGAGGATCCCTTTGCTGCTATTCACCAGGGCTACTCAAAGTTCGGCCTCCATCACTTTGTACGTGGCCCCTGGGGAGAGGATCCCTTTGCTGCTGTTCACCAGGGATACTCAAAGAGCTCCCTCCATCCCTTTGTACGTGGCCCCCTGGTGGAGAGGATCCCTCTGCTGCTGTTCACCAGAGATACTCAAAGTGCGGCCTCCATCCCTTTGTACGTGGCCCCTGGGGGACAGGATCATTCTGCTGCAGTTCACCAGGGATACTCAAAGCGCGGCCTCCATCCCTTTGTACCGGCCCCCTGGGGGAGAGAATCCCTTCACTGCTCTTCACAGGGATACTCAAAGCGCGGCCTCCATCCAGTTGTACGTGGCCCCTGGGGGAGAGGATCATTCTGCTGTTGTTCACCAGTGATACTCAAAGTGCGGCCTCCATCCCTTTGTACGTGGCCCCTGCAGGAGAGGATCCCTTTGCTGCTGTTCACCAGGGATACTCAAAGCGCGGCCTCCATCCCTTTGTACGTGGCCCCTGGGGGAGAGAATCCTTCTCCTGCCATTCACCAGGGATACTCAAAGTGCAGCCTCCATCCCTTTGAACGTGCCCCCGGGGGAGAGAATCCTTCTCCTGCTATTCACCAGGGATACTCAAAGCGCGGCCTCCATCCCTTCGTACGTGCCCCCTGGTGGAGAGGATCCCTCTGCTGCTGTTCACCAGGGGTACTCAAAGCCTTTTCCTCCATCCCTTTGTACGTTCCCCCAGGGGGAGAGAATCCCTTCACAGCTCTTCACAGGGATAATCAAAACGCGGCCTCCATCCTTTTGTACGTGCCCCCAGGGGGAGAGAATCCCATCACAGCTCTACACAGGGATAAGCAAAACGCGGCCTCCATCCCTTTGAACCGGACCCCTGGGGGAAAGAATCCCACTGCTGCTGTTCACCAAGGATACTCATAGTGCAGCCCTCCCTCACTTTGTATGTTCCCCCTGGGGGAGAGAATCCCTCTGCTGCTGTTCACCAGGGATACTCAAAGTGCGGCCTCCATCCCTTTGTACGTGGCCCCTGGGGGGAGAGAATCCTTTTCCTGCTATTCACCAGGGATACTCAAAGTGCGGCCTCCATCCCTTTGTACGTGTCCCCTGGTGGAGAGGATCCCTCTGCTGCAGTTCACCAGAGATACTCAAAGCGCGGCCTCCATCCCTTTGTACGTGCCCCCAGGGGGAGAGAATCCCTTCACAGCTCTTCACAGGGATAATCAAAACGCGACCTCCATCCCTTTGTATGTGCCCCCTGGTGGAGAGGATCCCTCTGCTGCAGTTCACCAGGGTTACTCAAAGCGCGGCCTCCATCCCTTTGTGCCGGCCCCCTGGGGGAAAGAATCCCTCTGCTGCTGTTCACCAGGGATACTCAAAGTGCGGCCTCCATCCCTTTGTACGTGGCCCCTGGGGGAGATGATCCCTTTGCTGCTGTTCACCAGGGATACTCAAAGTGCAGCCCTCCCTCACTTTGTATGTGCCCCCTGGGGACAGAATCATTCTCCTGCTGTTCACCAGGGATACTCAAAGTGCAGCCTCCATCCCTTTGAACGTGCCCCGGGGAGAGAATCCTTCTCCTGCTATTCACCAGGGATACTCAAAGCGCGGCCTCCATCCCTTCGTACGTGCCCCCTGGTGGAGAGGATCCCTCTGCTGCAGTTCACCAGGGATACTGAAAGCGCGGCCTCCATCCCTTTGTACCGGCCCCCTGGGGGAAAGAATCCCTTCACTGCTCCTCACAGGGATACTCAAAGCCCAGCCCTCCATCCCTTTGTACGTGCCCCATGGGGGAGAGAATTCCTCTGCTGCTGTTCCCCAGGGATACTCAAAGTGCGTCCCTCCATCCCTTTGTGCGTGCACGGGGGGAGAGAATCCCTTTGCTGCTGTTCACCAGGGATACTCAAAGTGCGGCCTCCATCCCTTTGTATGTGCCCCCTGGGGGAGAGAATCATTCTGCTGTTGTTCACCAGAGATACTCAAAGTGCGGCCTCCATCCCTTTGTATGTGCCCCCTGCGGGAGAGAATCATTCTGCTGTTGTTCACCATGGATACTCAAAGTGCGGCCTCCATCCCTTTGTACGTGGCCCCTGGGGGAGAGGATCCCTTTGCTGCTGTTCAGCAGGGATACTCAAAGTGCGGCCTCCATCCCTTTGTACATGGCCCCTGGGGGAGAGGATCACTTTGCTGCTGTTCACCAGAGATACTCAAAGTGCGGCCTCCATCCCTTTGTATGTGCCCCCTGGGGAGAGAATCATTCTGCTGTTGTTCACCAGGGATACTCAAAGTGCGGCCTCCATCCCTTTGTACGTGGCCCCTGGGGGAGAGGCTCCCTTTGCTGCTGTTCACCAGAGATACTCAAAGTGCGGCCTCCATCCCTTTGTACGTGCCCCCTGGGGGAGAGGATCCCTTTGCTGCTGTTCACCAGAGATACTCAAAGTGCGGCCTACATCCCTTTGTACGTGACCCCTGGGGGAGAGGATCCCTCTGCTGCTGTTCACCGGAGATTCTCAAAGTGCGGCCTCCATACCTTTGTACGTGCCCCCTGGTGGAGAGGATCCCTTTGCTCCTATTCACCATGGATACTCAAAGTGCGACCTCCATACCTTTGTACGTGCCCCCTGCTGGAGAGGATCCCTTTGCTCCTATTCACCATGGATACTCAAAGTGCGGCCTCCATACCTTTGTACCTGCCCCCTGGTGGAGAGGATTCCTCTGCTGCTGTTCACCAGGGATACTCAAAGCTTTTTCCTCCATCCCTTTGTACGTTCCCCCAGGGGGAGAGAATCCCTTCACAGCTCTTCACAGGGATAAACAAAGTGCGGCCTCCATCCCTTTGTAGGTGCCCCCAGGGGGAGAGAATCCCTTCACAGCTCTTCACAGGGATAATCAAAACGCGGCCTCCATCCCTCTGTATGTGCCCATTGTGGAGAGGATCCCTCTGCTGCAGTTCACCAGGGATACTCAAAGCGCGGCCTCCATCCCTTTGTACCGGCCCCCTGGGGGAAAGAATCCCTTCACTGCTCTTCACAGGGATACTCAAAGCCCAGCCCTCCATCCCTTTGTACGTGCCCCATGGGGGAGAGAATCCCTCTGCTGCTGTTCACCAGGAATACTCAAAGTGCGTCCCTCCATCCCTTTGTGCGTGCACGGGGGGGAGAGAATCCCTTTGCTGCTGCTCACCAGGGATACTCAAAGTGCGTCCCTCCATCCTTTTGTGCGTGCACGGGGGGAGAGAATTTGTTTGCTGTTGTTCACCAGGGATACTCAAAGTGCGGCCTCCATCCCTTTGTACCTGCCCCTGGTGGAGAGAATCTCTTTGCTGCTGTTCACCAGGGATACTCAAAGTGCGGCCTCCATCCCTTTGTATGTGCCCCCTGGGGAGAGAATCATTCTGCTGTTGTTCACCAGAGATACTCAAAGAGCGGCCTCCATCCCTTTGTATGTGTTCCCTGGGGAGAGAATCATTCTGCTGTTGTTCACCAGGGATACTCAAAGTGCGGCCTCCATCCCTTTGTACGTGTCCCCTGGGGAGAGAATCTCCCTGCTGCTGTTCACCAGCGATACTCAAAGTGCTGCCTCCATCCCTTTGTACGTGCACGGGTGGGAGAGAATCCCTCTGCTGCTGTTCACCAGGGATACCCAAAGTGCAGCCTCCATCCCTCTGTATGTGCCTCGTGCTGGATAGAACACCCTTGCTGCTGTTCACCAGGGATACTCAAAGCCTTTCCCTCCATACCTTTGTACGTTCCCCAGAAGGAGAGAATCCCTTCACAGCTCTTCACAGGGATACTCAAAGTGCGGCCTCCATACCTTTGTATGTGCCCCCTGGGGGAGAGGATCCCTCTGCTGCTGTTCACCGGAGATACTCAAAGTGCGGCCTCCATACCTTTGTACGTGCCCCCTGGTGCAGAGGATCCCTTTGCTCCTATTCACCATGGATACTCAAAGTGCGGCCTCCATACCTTTGTACGTGCCCCCTGGTGGAGAGGATCCCTTTGCTCCTATTCACCATGGATACTCAAAGTGCGGCCCTCCATCCCTTTGTACCTGCCCCTGGTGGAGAGGATCCCTCTGCTGCTGTTCACCAGCGGTACTCAAAGCCTTTTCCTCCATCCCTTTGTACGTTCCCCCAGGGGGAGAGAATCCCTTCACAGCTCTTCACAGGGATAAACAAAGTGCGGCCTCCATCCCTTTGTACGTGCCCCCAGGGGGAGAGAATCCCTTCACAGCTCTTCACAGGGATAATCAAAACGCGGCCTCCATCCCTCTGTATGTGCCCATTGTGGAGAGGATCCCTCTGCTGCAGTTCACCAGGGATACTCAAAGCGCGGCCTCCATCCCTTTGTACCGGCCCCTGGGGGAAAGAATCCCTTCACTGCTCTTCACAGGGATACTCAAAGCCCAGCCCTCCATCCCTTTGTACGTGCCCCATGGGGGAGAGAATCCCTCTGCTGCTGTTCACCAGGAATACTCAAAGTGCGTCCCTCCATCCCTTTGTGCGTGCACGGGGGGGAGAGAATCCCTTTGCTGCTGCTCACCAGGGATACTCAAAGTGCGTCCCTCCATCCCTTTGTGCGTGCACGGGGGGAGAGAATTCGTTTGCTGTTGTTCACCAGGGATACTCAAAGTGCGGCCTCCATCCCTTTGTACCTGCCCCTGGTGGAGAGAATCTCTTTGCTGCTGTTCACCAGGGATACTCAAAGTGCGGCCTCCATCCCTTTGTATGTGCCCCCTGGGGGAGAGAATCATTCTGCTGTTGTTCACCAGAGATACTCAAAGAGCGGCCTCCATCCCTTTGTATGTGTTCCCTGGGGGAGAGAATCATTCTGCTGTTGTTCACCAGGGATACTCAAAGTGCGGCCTCCATCCCTTTGTACGTGTCCCCTGGGGGAGAGAATCTCCCTGCTGCTGTTCACCAGCGATACTCAAAGTGCTGCCTCCATCCCTTTGTACGTGCACGGGTGGGAGAGAATCCCTCTGCTGCTGTTCACCAGGGATACCCAAAGTGCAGCCTCCATCCCTCTGTATGTGCCTCGTGCTGGATAGAACACCCTTGCTGCTGTTCACCAGGGATACTCAAAGCCTTTCCCTCCATACCTTTGTACGTTCCCCCAGAAGGAGAGAATCCCTTCACAGCTCTTCACAGGGATACTCAAAGTGCGGCCTCCATACCTTTGTATGTGCCCCCTGGTGGAGAGGATCCCTTTGCTCTTATTCACCATGGATACTCAAAGTGCGGCCTCCATACCTTTGTACGTGCCCCCTGGTGGAGAGGATTCCTCTGCTGCTGTTCACCAGGGATACTCAAAACGCGGCCCTCCATCCCTTTGTACCTGCCCCTGGTGGAGAGGATCCCTCTGCTGCTGTTCACCAGGTGTACTCAAAGCCTTTTCCTCCATCCCTTTGTACGTTCCCCCAGGGGGAGAGAATCCCTTCACAGCTCTTCACAGGGATAATCAAAACACGGCCTCCATCCCTTTATATGTGCCCCCTGGTGGAGAGGATCCCTCTGCTGCAGTTCACCAGGGATACTCAAAGCGCGGACTCCATCCCTTTGTACCAGCCCCCTGGGGGAAAGATTCCCTCTGCTGCTGTTCACCAGGGATACTCATAGTGCAGCCCTCCCTCACTTTGTATGTGCTCCCTGGGGGAGAGAATCCTTCTCCTGCTATTCACCAGGGATACTCAAAGTGCGGCCTCCATCCCTTTGTACGTGGCCCCTGGGGGAGAGGATCCCTTTGCTGCTGTTCACCAGGGATACTCAAAGTGCAGCCCTCCCTCACTTTGTATGTGCCCCCTGGGGGAGAGAATCCTTCTCCTGCTATTCACCAGGGATACTCAAAGTGCAGCCTCCATCCCTTTGAACGTGCCCCCGGGGGAGAGAATCCTTCTCCTGCTATTCACCAGGGATACTCAAAGCGCGGCCTCCATCCCTTCGTACCTGCCCCCTGGTGGAGAGGATCCCTCTGCTGCAGTTCACCAGGGATACTCAAGCGCGGCCTCCATCCCTTTGTACCGGCCCCCTGGGGGTATGAATCCCTTCCATGCTCCTCACAGGGATACTCAAAGCCCAGCCCTCCATCCCTTTGTACGTGCCCCATGGGGGAGAGGATCCCTTTGCTGCTGTTCACCAGGGATACTCAAAGTGCAGCCCTCCCTCACTTTGTATGTGCCCCCTGGGGGAGAGAATCCTTCTCCTGCTATTCACCAGGGATACTCAAAGTGCAGCCTCCATCCCTTTGAACGTGCCCCCGGGAGAGAATCCTTCTCCTGCTATTCACCAGGGATACTCAAAGCGCGGCCTCCATCCCTTCGTACGTGCCCCCTGGTGGAGAGGATCCCTCTGCTGCAGTTCACCAGGGATACTCAAAGCGCGGCCTCCATCCCTTTGTACCGGCCCCCTGGGGGAATTAATCCCTTCACTGCTCCTCACAGGGATACTCAAACCCCAGCCCTCCATCCCTTTGTTCGTGCCCCATGGGGGAGAGAATCCCTCTGCTGCTGTTCACCAGGGATACTCAAAGTGCGTCCCTCCATCCCTTTATGCGTGCACGGGGGGAGAGAATCCCTTTGCTGCTGCTCACCAGGGATACTCAAAGTGTGGCCCTTCATCCCTTTGAACGTGACCCCTGGGGGAGAGAATCCCTTCACTGCTCTTCACAGGGATACTCAAAGTGCGGCCTCCATACCTTTGTACGTGGCCCCTGGGGGAGAGAATCATTCTGCTGTTGTTCACCAGGGATACTCAAAGAGCGGCCTCCATCCCTTTGTACCTGCCGCTGGTGGAGAGGATCCCTTTGCTGCTGTTCACCAGGGATACTCAAAGTGCGGCCTCCATCCCTTTGTATGTGCCCCCTGGGGGAGAGAATTATTCTGCTGTTGTTCACCAGAGATACTCAAAGTGCGGCCTCCATCCCTTTGTATGTGCCCCTTGGGGGAGAGAATCATTCTGCTGTTGTTCACCAGGGATACTCAAAGTGCGGCCTCCATCCCTTTGTACGTGGCCCCTGGGGAGAGGATCCCTTTGCTGCTGTTCACCAGGGATACTCAAAGTGCGGCCTCCATCCCTTTGTACGTGGCCCCTGGGGGAGAGGATCCCTTTGCTGCTGTTCACCAGAGATACTCAAAGTGCGGCCTCCATCCCTTTGTATGTGCCCCCTGGGGAGAGAATCATTCTGCTGTTGTTCACCAGGGATACTCAAAGTGCGGCCTCCATCCCTTTGTACGTGGCCCCTGGGGGAGAGGATCCCTTTGCTGCTGTTCACCAGAGATACTCAAAGTGCTCCCTCCATCCCTTTGTATGTACCCCCTGGGGGAGAGGATCCCTTTGCTGCTGTTCACCAGAGATACTCAAAGTGCGGCCTCCGTCCCTGTGTACGTGGCCCCTGGGGAGAGGATCCCTCTGCTGCTGTTCACCAGGGATACTCAAAGTTCGGCCTCCATCCCTTTGTACGTGCCCCCTGGGGGAGAGGATCCCTTTGCTGCTGTTCAGCAGAGATACTCAAAGTGCGGCCTCCATCCCCTTGTACGTGGCCCCTGGCGGAGAGGATCCCTCTGCTGCTGTTCACCAGAGATACTCAAAGTGCGGCCTCCATACCTTTCTACGTGCCCCATGGTGGAGAGGATCCCTTTGCTCCTATTCACCATGGATACTCAAAGTGCGGCCTCCATACCTTTGTACGTGCCCCCTGGTGGAGAGGATCCCTTTGCTCCTATTCACCATGGATACTCAAAGTGCGGCCTCCATACCTTGGTACGTGCCCCCTGGTGGAGAGGATTCCTCTGCTGCTGTTCACCAGGGATACTCAAAGCGCGGCCCTCCATCCCTTTGTACCTGCCCCTGGTGGAGAGGATCCCTCTGCTGCCGTTCACCAGGGGTACTCACAGCCTTTTCCTCCATCCCTTTGTACGTTCCCCCAGGGGGAAAGAATCCCTTCACAGCTCTTCGCAGGGATAAACAAAGTGCGGCCTCCATCCCGTTGTACGTGCCCCCAGGGGGAGAGAATCCCTTCACAGCTCTTCACAGGGATAATCAAAACGCGGCCTCCATCCCTTTGTATGTGCCCCCTGGTGGAGAGGATCCCTCTGCTGCAGTTCACCAGGGATACTCAAAGTGCGGCCTCCATCCCTTTGTATGTGCCCCCTGGGGGAGAGAATCTTTCTCCTGCTATTCACCAGGGTTACTCAAAGTGCGGCCTCCATCCCTTTGTACGTGGCCCCTGGGGGAGAGGATCCCTTTGCTGCTATTCACCAGGGATACTCAAAGCGCGGCCTCCATCCCTTTGTACGTGGCCCATGGGGGAGAGGATCCCTTTGCTGCTGTTCACCGGAGATACTCAAAGTGCGGCCTCCATCCCTTTGTACGTGCCCCCTGGTGGAGAGGATCCCTTTGCTGCTGTTCACTAGAGATACTCAAAGTGCGGCCTCCATCCCTGTGTACGTGGCCCCTGGGGGAGAGGATCCCTCTGCTGCTGTTCACCAGGGATACTCAAAGTTCAGCCTCCATCCCTTTGTACGTGCCCCCTGGGGGAGAGGATCCCTTTGCTGCTGTTCACCAGAGATACTCAAAGTGCGGCCTCCATCCCTTTGTACTTGCCCCCTGGGGGAGAGGATCCCTTTGCTGCTGTTCACCAGAGATACTCAAAGTGCGGCCTCCATCCCTTTGTACGTGGCCCCTGGGGGACAGGATCCCTCTGCTGCTGTTCACCGGAGATACTCAAAGTGCGGCCTCCATACCTTTGTACGTGCCCCATGGTGGAGAGGATCCCTTTTCTCCTATTCACCATGGATACTCAAAGTGTGGCCTCCATACCTTTGTACGTGCCCCCTGGTGGAAAGGATCCCTTTGCTCCTATTCACCATGGATACTCAAAGTGCGGCCTCCATACCTTGGTACGTACCCCCTGGTGGAGAGGATTCCTCTGCTGCTGTTCACCAGGGATACTCAAAGCGCTGCCCTCCTTCCCTTTGTACCTGCCCCTGGTGGAGAGGATCCCTCTGCTGCTGTTCACCAGGGGTATTCAAAGCCTTTTCCTCCATCCCTTTGTACGTTCCCCCAGGGGAGAGAATCCCTTCACAGCTCTTCACAGGGATAAACAAAGTGCGGCCTCCATCCCGTTGTACGTGCCCCCAGGGGAGAGAATCCCTTCACAGCTCTTCACAGGGATAATCAAAACGCGGCCTCCATCCCTTTGTATGTGCCCCCTGGTGGAGAGGATCCCTCTGCTGCAGTTCATCAGGGATACTCAAAGCGCGGCCTCCATCCCTTTGTACCGGCCCCCTGGGGGAAAGAATCCCTCTGCTGCTGTTCACCAGGGATACTCAAAGTGCGGCCTCCATCCCTTTGTATGTGCCCCCTGGGGAGAGAATCTTTCTCCTGCTATTCACCAGGGATACTCAAAGTGCGGCCTCCATCCCTTTGTACGTGGCCCCTGGGGGAGAGGATCCCTTTGCTGCTATTCACCAGGGATACTCAAAGCGCGGCCTCCATCCCTTTGTACGTGGCCCATGGGGAGAGGATCCCTTTGCTGCTGTTCACCGGAGATACTCAAAGTGCGGCCTCCATCGCTTTGTACGTGCCCCCTGGTGGAGAGGATCCCTTTGCTGCTATTCACCAGGGCTACTCAAAGTTCGGCCTCCATCACTTTGTACGTGGCCCCTGGGGGAGAGGATCTCTTTGCTGCTGTTCACCAGGGATACTCAAAGAGCTCACTCCATCCCTTTGTAAGTGGCCCCCTGGTGGAGAGGATCCCTCTGCTGCTGTTCACCAGAGATACTCAAAGTGCGGCCTCCATCCCTTTGTACGTGGCCCCTGGGGGACAGGATCATTCTGCTGCAGTTCACCAAGGATACTCAAAGCGCGGCCTCCATCCCTTTGTACCGGCCCCCTGGGGGAGAGAATCCCTTCACTGCTCTTCACAGGGATACTCAAAGCGCAGCCTCCATCCCTTTGTACGTGGCCCCTGGGGGAGAGGATCATTCTGCTGTTGTTCACCAGGGATACTCAAAGTGCGGCCTCCATCCCTTTGTACGTGGCCCCTGCGGGAGAGGATCCCTTTGCTGCTGTTCACCAGGGAAACTCAAGCGCGGCCTCCATCCCTTTGTACGTGGCCCCTGGGGAGAGAATCCTTCTCCTGCCATTCACCAGGGATACTCAAAGTGCAGCCTCCATCCCTTTGAACGTGCCCCCGGGGAGAGAATCCTTCTCCTGCTATTCACCAGGGATACTCAAAGCGCGGCCTCCATCCCTTCGTACGTGCCCCCTGGTGGAGAGGATCCCTCTGCTGCTGTTCACCAGGGGTACTCAAAGCCTTTTCCTCCATCCCTTTGTACGTTCCCCCAGGGGAGAGAATCCCTTCACAGCTCTTCACAGGGATAATCAAAACGCGGCCTCCATCCCTTTGTACGTGCCCCCAGGGGAGAGAATCCCATCACAGCTCTACACAGGGATAATCAAAACGCGGCCTCCATCCCTTTGAACCGGACCCCTGGGGGAAAGAATCCCTCTGCTGCTGTTCACCAAGGATACTCATAGTGCAGCCCTCCCTCACTTTGTATGTGCCCCCTGGGGGAGAGAATCCCTCTGCTGCTGTTCACCAGGGATAATCAAAGTGCGGCCTCCATCCTTTTGTACGTGGCCCCTAGGGGGAGAGAATCCTTCTCCTGCTATTCACCAGGGATACTCAAAGTGCGGCCTCCATCCCTTTGTACGTGTCCCCTGGTGGAGAGGATCCCTCTGCTGCAGTTCACCAGAGATACTCAAAGCGCGGCCCCCATCCCTTTGTACCGGCCCCCTGGGGGAAAGAATCCCTTCACTGCTCTTCACAGGGATACTCAAAGCCCAGCCCTCCATCACTTTGTACGTGCCCCATGGGGGAGAGAATCCCTCTGCTGCTGTTCACCAGGGATACTCAAAGTGCGGCCTCCATCCCTTTGTATGTGCCCCCTGGGGAGAGAATCATTCTGCTGTTGTTCACCAGAGATACTCAAAGTGCGGCCTCCATCCCTTTGTATGTGCCCCCTGGGGAGAGAATCATTCTGCTGTTGTTCACCAGGGATACTCAAAGTGCGGCCTCCATCCCTTTGTACGTGGCCCCTAGGGGAGAGGATCCCTTTGCTGCTGTTCACCAGGGATACTCAAAGCGCGGCCTCCATCCCTTTGTATGTGCCCCTGGGGGAGAGGATCCCTTTGCTGCTGTTCAGCAGAGATACTCAAAGTGCGGCCTCCATACCTTTCTACGTGCCCCATGGTGGAGAGGATCCCTTTGCTGCTGTTCACCAGAGATACTCAAAGTGCTCCCTCCATCCCTTTGTATGTACCCCCTGGGGGAGAGGATCCCTTTGCTGCTGTTCACCAGAGATACTCAAAGTGCGGCCTCCGTCCCTGTGTACGTGGCCCCTGGGGGAGAGGATCCCTCTGCTGCTGTTCACCAGGGATACTCAAAGTTCGGCCTCCATCCCTTTGTACGTGCCCCCTGGGGGAGAGGATCCCTTTGCTGCTGTTCACCAGAGATACTCAAAGTGCGGCCTCCATCCCTTTGTACGTGCCCCCTGGGGGAGAGGATCCCTTTGCTGCTGTTCACCAGAGATACTCAAAGTGCGGCCTCCATCCCCTTGTACGTGGCCCCTGGCGGAGAGGATCCCTCTGCTGCTGTTCACCAGAGATACTCAAAGTGCGGCCTCCATACCTTTCTACGTGCCCCATGGTGGAGAGGATCCCTTTGCTCCTATTCACCATGGATACTCAAAGTGCGGCCTCCATACCTTTGTACGTGCCCCCTGGTGGAGAGGATCCCTTTGCTCCTATTCACCATGGATACTCAAAGTGCGGCCTCCATACCTTGGTACTTGCCCCCTGGTGGAGTGGATTCCTCTGCTGCTGTTCACCAGGGATACTCAAAGCGCGGCCCTCCATCCCTTTGTACCTGCCCCTGGTGGAGAGGATCCCTCTGCTGTCGTTCACCAGGGGTACTCACAGCCTTTTCCTCCATCCCTTTGTACGTTCCCCCAGGGGGAGAGAATCCCTTCACAGCTCTTCGCAGGGATAAACAAAGTGCGGCCTCCATCCCGTTGTACGTGCCCCCAGGGGGAGAGAATCCCTTCACAGCTCTTCACAGGGATAATCAAAACGCGGCCTCCATCCCTTTGTATGTGCCCCCTGGTGGAGAGGATCCCTCTGCTGCAGTTCACCAGGGATACTCAAAGCGCGGCCTCCATCCCTTTGTACCGGCCCCCTGGGGGAAAGAATCCCTCTGCTGCAGTTCACCAGGGATACTCAAAGTGCGGCCTCCATCCCTTTGTATGTGCCCCCTGGGGGAGAGAATCTTTCTCCTGCTATTCACCAGGGATACTCAAAGTGCGGCCTCCATCCCTTTGTACGTGGCCCCTGGGGGAGAGGATCCCTTTGCTGCTATTCACCAGGGATACTCAAAGCGCGGCCTCCATCCCTTTGTACGTGGCCCATGGGGGAGAGGATCCCTTTGCTGCTGTTCACCGGAGATACTCAAAGTGCGGCCTCCATCCCTTTGTACGTTCCCCCTGGTGGAGAGGATCCCTTTGCTGCTATTCACCAGGGCTACTCAAAGTTCGGCCTCCATCACTTTGTACGTGGCCCCTGGGGGAGAGGATCCCTTTGCTGCTGTTCACCAGGGATACTCAAAGAGCTCCCTCCATCCCTTTGTACGTGGCCCCCTGGTGGAGAGGATCCCTCTGCTGCTGTTCACCAGAGATACTCAAAGTGCGGCCTCCATCCCTTTGTACGTGGCCCCTGGGGGACAGGATCATTCTGCTGCAGTTCACCAGGGATACTCAAAGCGCGGCCTCCATCCCTTTGTACCGGCCCCCTGGGGGAGAGAATCCCTTCACTGCTCTTCACAGGGATACTCAAAGCGCGGCCTCCATCCCTTTGTACGTGGCCCCTGGGGGAGAGGATCATTCTGCTGTTGTTCACCAGGGATACTCAAAGTGCGGCCTCCATCCCTTTGTACGTGGCCCCTGCGGGAGAGGATCCCTTTGCTGCTGTTCACCAGGGATACTCAAAGCGCGGCCTCCATCCCTTTGTACGTGGCCCCTGGGGGAGAGAATCCTTCTCCTGCCATTCACCAGGGATACTCAAAGTGCAGCCTCCATCCCTTTGAACGTACCCCCGGGGGAGAGAATCCTTCTCCTGCTATTCACCAGGGATACTCAAAGCGCGGCCTCCATCCCTTCGTACGTGCCCCCTGGTGGAGAGGATCCCTCTGCTGCTGTTCACCAGGGGTACTCAAAGCCTTTTCCTCCATCCCTTTGTACGTTCCCCCAGGGGGAGAGAATCCCTTCACAGCTCTTCACAGGGATAATCAAAACGCGGCCTCCATCCCTTTGTACGTGCCCCCAGGGGGAGAGAATCCCATCACAGCTCTACACAGGGATAATCAAAACGCGGCCTCCATCCCTTTGTACCGGCCCCCTGGGGGAAAGAATCCCTCTGCTGCTGTTCACCAAGGATACTCATAGTGCAGCCCTCCCTCACTTTGTATGTGCCCCCTGGGGGAGAGAATCCCTCTGCTGCTGTTCACCAGGGATAATCAAAGTGCGGCCTCCATCCCTTTGTACGTGGCCCCTGGGGGGAGAGAATCCTTCTCCTGCTATTCACCAGGGATACTCAAAGTGCGGCCTCCATCTCTTTGTACGTGTCCCCTGGTGGAGAGGATCCCTCTGCTGCAGTTCACCAGAGATACTCAAAGCGCGGCCCCCATCCCTTTGTACCGGCCCCCTGGGGGAAAGAATCCCTTCACTGCTCTTCACAGGGATACTCAAAGCCCAGCCCTCCATCCCTTTGTACGTGCCCCATGGGGGAGAGAATCCCTCTGCTGCTGTTCACCAGGGATACTCAAAGTGCGGCCTCCATCCCTTTGTATGTGCCCCCTGGGGGAGAGAATCATTCTGCTGTTGTTCACCAGAGATACTCAAAGTGCGGCCTCCATCCCTTTGTATGTGCCCCCTGGGGGAGAGAATCATTCTGCTGTTGTTCACCAGGGATACTCAAAGTGCGGCCTCCATCCCTTTGTACGTGGCCCCTAGGGGAGAGGATCCCTTTGCTGCTGTTCACCAGGGATACTCAAAGCGCGGCCTCCATCCCTTTGTATGTGCCCCTGGGGGAGAGGATCCCTTTGCTGCTGTTCAGCAGAGATACTCAAAGTGCGGCCTCCATCCCTTTGTATGTGCCCCCTGGGGGAGAGAATCATTCTGCTGTTGTTCACCAGGGATACTCAAAGTGCGGCCTCCATCCCTTTGTACGTGGCCCCTGGGGGAGAGAATCTCCCTGCTGCTGTTCACCAGGGATATTCAAAGTGCTGCCTCCATCCCTTTGTATGTGCATGGGGGGGAGAGAATCCCTCTGCTGCTGTTCACCAGGGATACCCAAAGTGCGACCTCCATCCCTCTGTATGTGCCTCGTGCTGGATAGAACACCCTTGCTGCTGTTCACCAGGGATACTCAAACCCTTTCCCTCCATACCTTTGTACGTTCCCCCAGAAGGAGAGAATTCCTTCACAGCTCTTCACAGGGATACTCAAAGTGCAGCCTCCATACCTTTGTACGTGGCCCCTGGTGGAGAGGATCCCTTTGCTCTTATTCACCATGGATACTCAAAGTGCGGCCTCCATACCTTTGTACGTGCCCCCGGGTGGAGAGGATTCCTCTGCTGCTGTTCACCAGGGATACTCAAAGCGCGGCCCTCCATCCCTTTGTACCTGCCCCTGGTGGGGAGGATCCCTCTGCTGCTGTTCACCAGGGGTACTCAAAGCCTTTTCCTCCATCCCTTTGTACGTTCCCCCAGGGGGAGAGAATCCCTTCACAGCTCTTCACAGGGATAAACAAAGTGCGGCCTCCATCCCTTTGTACATGCCCCCAGGGGGAGAGAATCCCTTCACAGCTCTTCACAGGGATAATCAAAACGCGGCCTCCATCCCTTTGTATGTGCCCCCTGGTGGAGAGGATCCCTCTGCTGCAGTTCACCACGGTTACTCAAAGCGCGGCCTCCATCCCTTTGTGCCGGCCCCCTGGGGGAAAGAATCCCTCTGCTGCTGTTCACCAGGGATACTCATAGTGCAGCCCTCCCTCACTTTGTATGTGCCCCCTGGGGGAGAGAATCCTTCTCCTGCTATTCACCAGGGATACTCAAAGTGCGGCCTCCATCCCTTTGTACGTAGCCCCTGGGGGAGAGGATCCCTTTGCTGCTGTTCACCAGTGATACTCAAAGTGCAGCCCTCCCTCACTTTGTATGTGCCCCCTGGGGGAGAGAATCATTCTCCTGCTGTTCACCAGGGATACTCAAAGTGCAGCCTCCATCCCTTTGAACGTGCCCCCGGGGGAGAGAATCCTTCTCCTGCTATTCACCAGGGATACTCAAAGCGCGGCCTCCATCCCTTCGTACGTGCCCCTTGGTGGAGAGGATCCATCTGCTGCAGTTCACCAGGGATACTCAAAGCGCGGCCTCCATCCCTTTGTACCGGCCCCCTGGGGGAAAGAATCCCTTCACTGCTCCTCACAGGGATACTCAAAGCCCAGCCCTCCATCCCTTTGTACGTGCCCCATGGGGGAGAGAATCCCTCTGCTGCTGTTCACCAGGGATACTCAAAGTGCGTCGCTCCATCCCTTTGTGCGTGCACGGGGAGAGAATCCCTTTGCTGCTGCTCACCAGGGATACTCAAAGTGTGGCCCTTCATCCCTTTGAACGTGACCCCTGGGGAGAGAATCCCTTCACTGCTCTTCACAGGGATACTCAAAGTGCGGCCTCCATACCTTTGTACGTGGCCCCTGGGGGAGAGAATGATTCTGCTGTTGTTCACCAGGGATACTCAAAGTGCGGCCTCCATCCCTTTGTACCTGCCCCTGGTGGAGAGAATCCCTTTCATGCTGTTCACCAGGGATACTCAAAGTGCGGCCTCCATCCCTTTGTATGTGCCCCCTGGGGGAGAGAATCATTCTGCTGTTGTTCACCAGAGATACTCAAAGTGCGGCCTCCAGCCCTTTGTATGTGCCCCCTGGGGGAGAGAATAATTCTGCTGTTGTTCACCAGGGATACTCAAAGTGCGGCCTCCATCCCTTTGTACGTGGCCCCTGGGGGAGAGGATCCCTTTGCTGCTGTTCACCAGGGATACTCAAAGTGCGGCCTCCATCCCTTTGTACATAGCCCCTGGGGGAGAGGATCCCTTTGCTGCTGTTCACCAGAGATACTCAAAGTGCGGCCTCCATCCCTTTGTATGTGCCCCCTGGGGGAGAGAATCATTCTGCTGTTGTTCACCAGAGATACTCAAAGTGCGGCCTCCTTCCCTTTGTATGTGCCCCTGGGGAGAGAATAATTCTGCTGTTGTTCACCAGGGATACTCAAAGTGCGGCCTCCATCCCTTTGTACATGGCCCCTAGGGGAGAGGATCCCTTTGCTGCTGTTCACCAGGGATACTCAAAGCGCGGCCTCCATCCCTTTGTATGTGCCCCTGGGGGAGAGGATCCCTTTGCTGCTGTTCAGCAGAGATACTCAAAGTGCGGCCTCCATCCCTTTGTATGTGCCCCCTGGGGGAGAGAATCATTCTGCTGTTGTTCACCAGGGATACTCAAAGTGCGGCCTCCATCCCTTTGTACGTGGCCCCTGGGGGAGAGAATCTCCCTGCTGCTGTTCACCAGGGATATTCAAAGTGCTGCCTCCATCCCTTTGTATGTGCATGGGGGGGAGAGAATCCCTCTGATGCTGTTCACCAGGGATACCCAAAGTGCGGCCTCCATCCCTCTGTATGTGCCTCGTGCTGGATAGAACACCCTTGCTGCTGTTCACCAGGGATACTCAAAGCCTTTCCCTCCATACCTTTGTACGTTCCCCCAGAAGGAGAGAATCCCTTCACAGCTCTTCACAGGGATACTCAAAGTGCGGCCTCCATACCTTTGTACGTGGCCCCTGGTGGAGAGGATCCCTTTGCTCTTATTCACCATGGATACTCAAAGTGCGGTCTCCATACCTTTGTACGTGCCCCCGGGTGGAGAGGATTCCTCTGCTGCTGTTCACCAGGGATACTCAAAGCGCGGCCCTCCATCCCTTTGTACCTGCCCCTGGTGGGGAGGATCCCTCTGCTGCTGTTCACCAGGGGTACTCAAAGCCTTTTCCTCCATCCCTTTGTACGTTCCCCAGGGGGAGAGAATCCCTTCACAGCTCTTCACAGGGATAAACAAAGTGCGGCCTCCATCCCTTTGTACATGCCCCCAGGGGGAGAGAATCCCTTCACAGCTCTTCACAGGGATAATCAAAACGCGGCCTCCATCCCTTTGTATATGCCCCCTGGTGGAGAGGATCCCTCTGCTGCAGTTCACCACGGTTACTCAAAGCGCGGCCTCCATCCCTTTCTGCCGGCCCCCTGGGGGAAAGAATCCCTCTGCTGCTGTTCACCAGGGATACTCATAGTGCAGCCCTCCCTCACTTTGTATGTGCCCCCTGGGGGAGAGAATCCTTCTCCTGCTATTCACCAGGGATACTCAAAGTGCGGCCTCCATCCCTTTGTACGTGGCCCCTGGGGGAGAGGATCCCTTTGCTGCTGTTCACCAGTGATACTCAAAGTGCAGCCCTCCCTCACTTTGTATGTGCCCCCTGGGGAGAGAATCATTCTCCTGCTGTTCACCAGGGATACTCAAAGTGCAGCCTCCATCCCTTTGAACGTGCCCCCGGGGAGAGAATCCTTCTCCTGCTATTCACCAGGGATACTCAAAGCGCGGCCTCCATCCCTTCGTACGTGCCCCTTGGTGGAGAGGATCCCTCTGCTGCAGTTCACCAGGGATACTCAAAGCGCGGCCTCCATCCCTTTGTACGTGCCCCATGGGGGAGAGAATCCCTCTGCTGCTGTTCACCAGGGATACTCAAAGTGCGTCGCTCCATCCCTTTGTGCGTGCACGGGGGGAGAGAATCCCTTTGCTGCTGCTCACCAGGGATACTCAAAGTGTGGCCCTTCATCCCTTTGAACGTGACCCCTGGGGGAGAGAATCCCTTCACTGCTCTTCACAGGGATACTCAAAGTGCGGCCTCCATACCTTTGTACGTGGCCCCTGGGGGAGAGAATGATTCTGCTGTTGTTCACCAGGGATACTCAAAGTGCGGCCTCCATCCCTTTGTACCTGCCCCTGGTGGAGAGAATCCCTTTCATGCTGTTCACCAGGGATACTCAAAGTGCGGCCTCCATCCCTTTGTATGTGCCCCCTGGGGAGAGAATCATTCTGCTGTTGTTCACCAGAGATACTCAAAGTGCGGCCTCCATCCCTTTGTATGTGCCCCCTGGGGAGAGAATCATTCTGCTGTTGTTCACCAGGGATACTCAAAGTGCGGCCTCCATCCCTTTGTACGTGGCCCCTGGGGGAGAGGATCCCTTTGCTGCTGTTCACCAGGGATACTCAAAGTGCGGCCTCCATCCCTTTGTACATAGCCCCTGGGGGAGAGGATCCCTTTGCTGCTGTTCACCAGAGATACTCAAAGTGCGGCCTCCATCCCTTTGTATGTGCCCCCTGGGGGAGAGAATCATTCTGCTGTTGTTCACCAGGGATACTCAAAGTGCGGCCTCCATCCCTTTGTACGTGGCCCCTGGGGGAGAGGATCCCTTTGCTGCTGTTCACCAGAGATACTCAAAGTGCGGCCTCCATCCCTTTGTACGTGCCCCCTGGGGGAGAGGATCCCTTTGCTGCTGTTCACCAGAGATACTCAAAGTGCGGCCTCCATCCCTTTGTACGTGGCCCCTGGGGGAGAGGATCCCTCTGCTGCTGTTCACCGGAGATACTCAAAGTGCGGCCTCCATACCTTTGTACGTGCCCCCTGGTGGAGAGGATCCCTTTGCTCCTATTCACCATGGATACTTAAAGCGCGGCCTCCATCCCTTTGTATGTGCCCCTGGGGGAGAGGATCCCTTTGCTGCTGTTCAGCAGAGATACTCAAAGTGCGGCCTCCATCCCTTTGTATGTGCCCCCTGGGGAGAGAATCATTCTGCTGTTGTTCACCAGGGATACTCAAAGTGCGGCCTCCATCCCTTTGTACGTGGCCCCTGGGGGAGAGAATCTCCCTGCTGCTGTTCACCAGGGATACTCAAAGTGCTGCCTCCATCCCTTTGTACGTGCACGGGGGGGAGAGAATCCCTCTGCTGCTGTTCACCAGGGATACCCAAAGTGCGGCCTCCATCCCTTTGTATGTGCCTCGTGCTGGATAGAACACCCTTGCTGCTGTTCACCAGGGATACTCAAAGCCTTTCCCTCCATACCTTTGTATGTTCCCCCAGAAGGAGAGAATCCCTTCACAGCTCTTCACAGGGATACTCAAAGTGCGGCCTCCATACCTTTGTACGTGCCCCCGGGTGGAGAGGATCCCTTTGCTCTTATTCACCATGGATACTCAAAGTGCGGCCTCCATACCTTTGTACGTGCCCCCTGGTGGAGAGGATCCCTTTGCTCTTATTCACCATGGATACTCAAAGTGCGTCCCTCCATCCCTTTGTGCGTGCACGGGGGGAGAGAATCCCTTTGCTGCTGCTCACCAGGGATACTCAAAGTGTGGCCCTTCATCCCTTTGAACGTGACCCCTGGGGGAGAGACTCCCTTCACTGCTCTTCACAGGGATACTCAAAGTGCGGCCTCCATCCCTTTGTATGTGCCCCCTGGGGGAGAGAATCATTCTGCTGTTGTTCACCAGAGATACTCAAAGTGCGGCCTCCATCCCTTTGTATGTGTCCCCTGGGGGAGAGAATCATTCTGCTGTTGTTCACCAGGGATACTCAAAGTGCGGCCTCCATCCCTTTGTACCTGCCCCTGGTGGAGAGAATCCCTTTCATGCTGTTCACCAGGGATACTCAAAGTGCGGCCTCCATCCCTTTGTATGTGCCCCCTGGGGGAGAGAATCATTCTGCTGTTGTTCACCAGAGATACTCAAAGTGCGGCCTCCATCCCTTTGTATGTGCCCCCTGGGGGAGAGAATCATTCTGCTGTTGTTCACCAGGGATACTCAAAGTGCGGCCTCCATCCCTTTGTACGTGGCCCCTGGGGGAGAGGATCCCTTTGCTGCTGTTCACCAGGGATACTCAAAGTGCGGCCTCCATCCCTTTGTACATAGCCCCTGGGGGAGAGGATCCCTTTGCTGCTGTTCACCAGAGATACTCAAAGTGCGGCCTCCATCCCTTTGTATGTGCCCCCTGGGGAGAGAATCATTCTGCTGTTGTTCACCAGGGATACTCAAAGTGCGGCCTCCATCCCTTTGTACGTGGCCCCTGGGGGAGAGGATCCCTTTGCTGCTGTTCACCAGAGATACTCAAAGTGCGGCCTCCATCCCTTTGTACGTGCCCCCTGGGGAGAGGATCCCTTTGCTGCTGTTCACCAGAGATACTCAAAGTGCGGCCTCCATCCCTTTGTACGTGGCCCCTGGGGAGAGGATCCCTCTGCTGCTGTTCACCGGAGATACTCAAAGTGCGGCCTCCATACCTTTGTACGTGCCCCCTGGTGGAGAGGATCCCTTTGCTCCTATTCACCATGGATACTTAAAGCGCGGCCTCCATCCCTTTGTATGTGCCCCTGGGGGAGAGGATCCCTTTGCTGCTGTTCAGCAGAGATACTCAAAGTGCGGCCTCCATCCCTTTGTATGTGCCCCCTGGGGGAGAGAATCATTCTGCTGTTGTTCACCAGGGATACTCAAAGTGCGGCCTCCATCCCTTTGTACGTGGCCCCTGGGGGAGAGAATCTCCCTGCTGCTGTTCACCAGGGATACTCAAAGTGCTGCCTCCATCCCTTTGTACGTGCACGGGGGGGAGAGAATCCCTCTGCTGCTGTTCACCAGGGATACCCAAAGTGCGGCCTCCATCCCTTTGTATGTGCCTCGTGCTGGATAGAACACCCTTGCTGCTGTTCACCAGGGATACTCAAAGCCTTTCCCTCCATACCTTTGTATGTTCCCCCAGAAGGAGAGAATCCCTTCACAGCTCTTCACAGGGATACTCAAAGTGCGGCCTCCATACCTTTGTACGTGCCCCCGGGTGGAGAGGATCCCTTTGCTCTTATTCACCATGGATACTCAAAGTGCGGCCTCCATACCTTTGTACGTGCCCCCTGGTGGAGAGGATCCCTTTGCTCTTATTCACCATGGATACTCAAAGTGCGTCCCTCCATCCCTTTGTGCGTGCACGGGGGAGAGAATCCCTTTGCTGCTGCTCACCAGGGATACTCAAAGTGTGGCCCTTCATCCCTTTGAACGTGACCCCTGGGGGAGAGACTCCCTTCACTGCTCTTCACAGGGATACTCAAAGTGCGGCCTCCATCCCTTTGTACGTGGCCCCTGGGGGAGAGAATCATTCTGCTGTTGTTCACCAGGGATACTCAAAGTGCGGCCTCCATCCCTTTGTACCTGCCCCTGGTGGAGAGAATCTCTTTGCTGCTGTTCACCAGGGTTACTCAAAGTGCGGCCTCCATCCCTTTGTATGTGCCCCCTGGGGGAGAGAATCATTCTGCTGTTGTTCACCAGAGATACTCAAAGTGCGGCCTCCATCCCTTTGTATGTGTCCCCTGGGGGAGAGAATCATTCTGCTGTTGTTCACCAGGGATACTCAAAGTGCGGCCTCCATCCCTTTGTACGTGGCCCCTGGGGGAGAGGATCCCTTTGCTGCTGTTCACCAGGGATACTCAAAGCGCGGCCTCCATCCCTTTGTATGTGCCCCCTGGGGGAGAGGATCCATTTGCTGCTGTTCACCAGAGATACTCAAAGTGCGGCCTCCATCCCTTTGTATGTGCCCCCTGGGGAGAGAATCATTCTGCTGTTGTTCACCAGGGATACTCAAAGTGCGGCCTCCATCCCTTTGTACGTGTCCCCTGGGGAGAGAATCTCCCTGCTGCTGTTCACCAGCGATACTCAAAGTGCTGCCTCCATCCCTTTGTACGTGCACGGGGGGGAGAGAATCCCTCTGCTGCTGTTCACCAGGGATACCCAAAGTGTGCCCTCCATCCCTCTGTATGTGCCTCGTGCTGGATAGAACACCCTTGCTGCTGTTCACCAGGGATACTCAAAGCCTTTCCCTCCATACCTTTGTACGTTCCCCCAGAAGGAGAGAATCCCTTCACATCTCTTCACAGGGATACTCAAAGTGCGGCCTCCATACCTTTGTACCTGCCCCTGGTGGAGAGGATCCCTCTGCTACTGTTCACCAGGGGTACTCAAAGCCTTTTCCTCCTCCCCTTTGTACGTTCCCCCAGGAGGAGAGAATCCCTTCACAGCTCTTCACAGGGATAAACAAAGTGCGGCCTCCATCCCTTTGTACGTGCCCCCAGGGGGAGAGAATCCCTTCACAGCTCTTCACAGGGATAATCAAAACACGGCCTCCATCCCTTTGTATGTGCCCCCTGGTGGAGAGGATCCCTCTGCTGCAGTTCACCAGGGATACTCAAAGCGCGGACTCCATCCCTTTGTACCGGCCCCCTGGGGGAAAGAATCCCTCTGCTGCTGTTCACCAGGGATACTCATAGTGCAGCCCTCCCTCACTTTGTATGTGCCCCCTGGGGGAGAGAATCCTTCTCCTGCTATTCACCAGGGATACTCAAAGTGCGGCCTCCATCCCTTTGTACGTGGGCCCTGGGGGAGAGGATCCCTTTGCTGCTGTTCACCAGGGATACTCAATGTGCAGCCCTCCCTCACTTTGTATGTGCCCCCTGGGGGAGAGAATCCTTCTCCTGCTATTCACCAGGGATACTCAAAGTGCAGCCTCCATCCCTTTGAACGTGCCCCCGGGGGAGAGAATCCTTCTCCTGCTATTCACCAGGGATACTCAAAGCGCGGCCTCCATCCCTTCGTACGTGCCCCCTGGTGGAGAGGATCCCTCTGCTGCAGTTCACCAAGGATACTCAAAGCGCGGCCTCCATCCCTTTGTACCGGCCCCCTGGGGGAATGAATCCCTTCACTGCTCCTCACAGGGATACTCAAAGCCCAGCCCTCCATCCCTTTGTACGTGCCCCATGGGGGAGAGAATCCCTCTGCTGCTGTTCACCAGGGATACTCAAAGTGCGTCCCTCCATCCCTTTGTGCGTGCACGGGGGGGAGAGAATCCCTTTGCTGCTGCTCACCAGGGATACTCAAAGTGTGGCCCTTCATCCCTTTGAACGTGACCCCTGGGGGAGAGAATCCCTTCACTGCTCTTCACAGGGATACTCAAAGTGCGGCCTCCATACCTTTGTACGTGGCCCCTGGGGGAGAGAATCATTCTGCTGTTGTTCACCAGGGATACTCAAAGAGCGGCCTCCATCCCTTTGTACCTGCCCCTGGTGGAGAGGATCCCTTTGCTGCTGTTCACCAGGGATACTCAAAGTGCGGCCTCCATCCCTTTGTATGTGCCCCCTGGGGGAGAGAATCATTCTGCTGTTGTTCACCAGAGATACTCAAAGTGCGGCCTCCATCCCTTTGTATGTGCCCCCTGGGGGAGAGAATCATTCTGCTGTTGTTCACCAGGGATACTCAAAGTGCGGCCTCCATCCCTTTGTACGTGGCCCCTGGGGGAGAGGATCCCTTTGCTGCTGTGCACCAGGGATACTCAAAGTGCGGCCTCCATCCCTTTGTACGTGGCCCCTGGGGGAGAGGATCACTTTGCTGCTGTTCACCAGAGATACTCAAAGTGCGGCCTCCATCCCTTTGTATGTGCCCCCTGGGGGAAAGAATCATTCTGCTGTTGTTCACCAGGGATACTCAAAGTTCGGCCTCCATCCCTTTGTACGTGCCCCCTGGGGGAGAGGATCCCTTTGCTGCTGTTCACCAGAGATACTCAAAGTGCGGCCTCCATCCCTTTGTACGTGCCCCCTGGGGGAGAGGATCCCTTTGCTGCTGTTCACCAGAGATACTTAAAGTGCGGCCTCCATCCCTTTGTACGTGGCCCCTGGCGGAGAGGATCCCTCTGCTGCTGTTCACCAGAGATACTCAAAGTGCGGCCTCCATACCTTTCTACGTGCCCCATGGTGGAGAGGATCCCTTTGCTCCTATTCACCATGGATACTCAAAGTGCGGCCTCCATACCTTTGTACGTACCCCCTGGTGGAGAGGATCCCTTTGCTCCTATTCACCATGGATACTCAAAGTGCGGCCTCCATACCTTGGTACGTGCCCCCTGGTGGAGAGGATTCCTCTGCTGCTGTTCACCAGGGATACTCAAAGCGCGGCCCTCCATCCCTTTGTACCTGCCCCTGGTGGAGAGGATCCCTCTGCTGCCGTTCACCAGGGGTACTCACAGCCTTTTCCTCCATCCCTTTGTACGTTCCCCCAGGGGGAGTGAATCCCTTCACAGCTCTTCACAGGGATAAACAAAGTGCGGCCTCCATCCCGTTGTACGTGCCCCCAGGGGGAGAGAATCCCTTCACAGCTCTTCACAGGGATAATCAAAACGCGGCCTCCATCCCTTTGTATGTGCCCCCTGGTGGAGAGGATCCCTCTGCTGCAGTTCACCAGGGATACTCAAAGCGCGTTCTCCATCCCTTTGTACCGGCCCCCTGGGGGAAAGAATCCCTCTGCTGCTGTTCACCAGGGATACTCAAAGTGCGGCCTCCATCCCTTTGTATGTGCCCCCTGGGGGAGAGAATCTTTCTCCTGCTATTCACCAGGGATACTCAAAGTGCGGCCTCCATCCCTTTGTACGTGGCCCCTGGGGGAGAGGATCCCTTTGCTGCTATTCACCAGGGATACTCAAAGAGTGGCCTCCATCCCTTTGTACGTGGCCCATGGGGGAGAGGATCCCTTTGCTGCTGTTCACCGGAGATACTCAAAGTGCGGCCTCCATCCCTTTGTATGTGCCCCGTGGGGGAGAGAATCATTCTGCTGTTGTTCACCAGAGATACTCAAAGTGCGGCCTCCATCCCTTTGTATGTGCCCCCTGGGGGAGAGAATCATTCTGCTGTTGTTCACCAGGGATACACAAAGTGCGGCCTCCATCCCTTTGTACGTGGCCCCTGGGGGAGAGAATCTCCCTGCTGCTGTTCACCAGCGATACTCAAAGTGCTGCCTCCATCCCTTTGTACGTGCACGGGGGGGAGAGAATCCCTCTGCTGCTGTTCACCAGGGATACCCAAAGAGCGGCCTCCATCCCTCTGTATGTGCCTCGTGCTGGATAGAACACCCTTGCTGCTGTTCACCAGGGATACTCAAAGCCTTTCCCTCCATACCTTTGTACGTTCCCCCAGAAGGAGAGAATCCCTTCACAGCTCTTCACAGGGATACTCAAAGTGCGGCCTCCATACCTTTGTACGTGCCCCCTGGTGGAGAGGATCCCTTTGCTCTTATTCACCATGGATACTCAAAGTGCGGCCTCCATACCTTTGTACGTGCCCCCTGGTGAAGAGGATTCCTCTGCTGCTGTTCACCAGGGATACTCAAAACGCGGCCCTCCATCCCTTTGTACCTGCCCCTGGTGGAGAGGATCCCTCTGCTGCTGTTCACCAGGGGTACTCAAAGCCTTTTCCTCCATCCCTTTGTACGTTCCCCCAGGGGGAGAGAATCCCTTCACAGCTCTTCACAGGGATAAACAAAGTGCGGCCTCCATCCCTTTGTACGTGCCCCCAGGGGGAGAGAATCCCTTCACAGCTCTTCACAGGGATAATCAAAACGCGGCCTCCATCCCTTTGTATGTGCCCCCTGGTGGAGAGGATCCCTCTGCTGCAGTTCACCAGGGATACTCAAAGCGCGGCCCTCCATCCCTTTGTATCTGCCCCTGGTGGAGAGGATCCCTCTGCTGCTGTTCACCAGGGGTACTCAAAGCCTTTTCCTCCATCCCTTTGTACGTTCCCCCAGGGGGAGAGAATCCCTTCACAGCTCTTCACAGGGATAAACAAAGTGCGGCCTCCATCCCTTTGTACGTGCCCCCAGGGGGAGAGAATCCCTTCACAGCTCTTCACAGGGATAATCAAAACGCAGCCTCCATCCCTTTGTATGTGCCCCCTGGTGGAGAGGATCCCTCTGCTGCAGTTCACCAGGGATACTCAAAGCGCGGACTCCATCCCTTTGTACCGGACCCCTGGGGGAAAGAATCCCTCTGCTGCTGTTCACCAGGGATACTCATAGTGCAGCCCTCCCTCACTTTGTATGTGCCCCCTGGGGGAGAAAATCCTTCTCCTGCTATTCACCAGGGATACTCAAAGTGCGGCCTCCATCCCTTTGTAGGTGGCCCCTGGGGAGAGGATCCCTTTGCTGCTGTTCACCAGGGATACTCAAAGTGCAGCCCTCCCTCACTTTGTATGTGCCCCCTGGGGAGAGAATCCTTCTCCTGCTATTCACCAGGGATACTCAAAGTGCAGCCTCCATCCCTTTGAACGTGCCCCCGGGGAGAGAATCCTTCTCCTGCTATTCACCAGGGATACTCAAAGCGCGGCCTCCATCCCTTCGTACGTGCCCCCTGGTGGAGAGGATCCCTCTGCTGCAGTTCACCAGGGATACTCAAAGCGCGGCCTCCATCCCTTTGTACCGGCCCCCTGGGGGAATGAATCCCTTCACTGCTCCTCACAGGGATACTCAAAGCCCAGCCCTCCATCCCTTTGTACGTGCCCCATGGGGGAGAGAATCCCTCTGCTGCTGTTCACCAGGGATACTCAAAGTGCATCCCTCCATCCCTTTGTGCGTGCACGGGGGGAGAGAATCCCTTTGCTGCTGCTCACCAGGGATACTCAAAGTGTGGCCCTTCATCCCTTTGAACGTGACCCCTGGGGGAGAGAATCCCTTCACTGCTCTTCACAGGGATACTCAAAGTGCGGCCTCCATACCTTTGTACGTGGCCCCTGGGGGAGAGAATCATTCTGCTGTTGTTCACCAGGGATACTCAAAGTGCGGCCTCCATCCCTTTGTACCTGCCCCTGGTGGAGAGGATCCCTTTGCTGCTGTTCACCAGGGATACTCAAAGTGCGGCCTCCATCCCTTTGTATGTGCCCCCTGGGGGAGAGAATCATTCTGCTGTTGTTCACTAGAGATACTCAAAGTGCGGCCTCCATCCCTTTGTATGTGCCCCCTGGGGGAGAGAATCATTCTGCTGTTGTTCACCAGGGATACTCAAAGTGCGGCCTCCATCCCTTTGTACGTGGCCCCTGGGGGAGAGGATCCCTTTGCTGCTGTTCACCAGGGATACTCAAAGTGCGGCCTCCATCCCATTGTACGTGGCCCCTGGGGGAGAGGATCCCTTTGCTGCTGTTCACCAGAGATACTCAAAGTGCGGCCTCCATCCCTTTGTATGTGACCCCTGGGGGAGAGAATCATTCTGCTGTTGTTCACCAGGGATACTCAAAGTGCGGCCTCCATCCCTTTGTACGTGGCCCCTGGGGGAGAGGATCCCTTTGCTGCTGTTCACCAGAGATACTCAAAGTGCTCCCTCCATGCCTTTGTATGTACCCCCTGGGGGAGAGGATCCCTTTGCTGCTGTTCACCAGAGATACTCAAAGTGCGGCCTCCATCCCTGTGTACGTGGCCCCTGGGGGAGAGGATCCCTCTGCTGCTGTTCACCAGGGATACTCAAAGTTCGGCCTCCATCCCTTTGTACGTGCCCCCTGGGGGAGAGGATCCCTTTGCTGCTGTTCACCAGAGATACTCAAAGTGCGGCCTCCATCCCTTTGTACTTGCCCCCTGGGGGAGAGGATCCCTTTGCTGCTGTTCACCAGAGATACTCAAAGTGCGGCCTCCATCCCTTTGTACGTGGCCCCTGGGGGATAGGATCCCTCTGCTGCTGTTCACCGGAGATACTCAAAGTGCGGCCTCCATACCTTTGTACGTGCCCCATGGCGGAGAGGATCCCTTTGCTCCTATTCACCATGGATACTCAAAGTGCGGCCTCCATACCTTTGTACGTGCCCCCTGGTGGAAAGGATCCCTTTGCTCCTATTCACCATGGATACTCAAAGTGCGGCCTCCATACCTTGGTACGTGCCCCCTGGTGGAGAGGATTCCTCTGCTGCTGTTCACCAGGGATACTCAAAGCGCGGCCCTCCATCCCTTTGTACCTGCCCCTGGTGGAGAGGATCCCTCTGCTGCTGTTCACCAGGGGTATTCAAAGCCTTTTCCTCCATCCCTTTGTACGTTCCCCCAGGGGGAGAGAATCCCTTCACAGCTCTTCACAGGGATAAACAAAGTGCGGCCTCCATCCCGTTGTACGTGCCCCCAGGGGGAGAGAATCCCTTCACAGCTCTTCACAGGGATAATCAAAACGCGGCCTCCATCCCTTTGTATGTGCCCCCTGGTGGAGAGGATCCCTCTGCTGCAGTTCACCAGGGATACTCAAAGTGCGGCCTCCATCCCTTTGTACCGGCCCCCTGGGGGAAAGAATCCCTCTGCTGCTGTTCACCAGGGATACTCAAAGTGCGGCCTCCATCCCTTTGTATGTGCCCCCTGGGGGAGAGAATCTTTCTCCTGCTATTCACCAGGGATACTCAAAGTGCGGCCTCCATACCTTTGTACGTGGCCCCTGGGGGAGAGAATCATTCTGCTGTTGTTCACCAGGGATACTCAAAGTGCGGCCTCCATCCCTTTGTACCTGCCCCTGGTGGAGAGGATCCCTTTGCTGCTGTTCACCAGGGATACTCAAAGTGCGGCCTCCATCGCTTTGTATGTGCCCCCTAGGGGAGAGAATCATTTTGCTGTTGTTCACCAGAGATACTCAAAGTGCGGCCTCCATCCCTTTGTATGTGCCCCCTGGGGGAGAGAATCATTCTGCTGTTGTTCACCAGGGATACTCAAAGTGCGGCCTCCATCCCTTTGTACGTGGCCCCTGGGGAGAGGATCCCTTTGCTGCTGTTCACCAGGGATACTCAAAGTGCGGCCTCCATCCCTTTGTACGTGGCCCCTGGGGGAGAGGATCCCTTTGCTGCTGTTCACCAGAGATACTCAAAGTGCGGCCTCCATCCCTTTGTATGTGACCCCTGGGGGAGAGAATCATTCTGCTGTTGTTCACCAGGGATACTCAAAGTGCGGACTCCATCCCTTTGTACGTGGCCCCTGGGGAGAGGATCCCTTTGCTGCTGTTCACCAGAGATACTCAAAGTGCTCCCTCCATGTCTTTGTATGTACCCCCTGGGGGAGAGGATCCCTTTGCTGCTGTTCACCAGAGATACTCAAAGTGCGGCCTCCATCCCTGTATACGTGGCCCCTGGGGGAGAGAATCATTCTGCTGTTGTTCACCAGGGATACTCAAAGTGCGGCCTCCATCCCTTTGTACCTGCCCCTGGTGGAGAGGATCCCTTTGCTGCTGTTCACCAGGGATACTCAAAGTGCGGCCTCCATCCCTTTGTATGTGCCCCCTGGGGAGAGAATCATTCTGCTGTTGTTCACCAGAGATACTCAAAGTGCGGCCTCCATCCCTTTGTATGTGCCCCCTGGGGGAGAGAATCATTCTGCTGTTGTTCACCAGGGATACTCAAAGTGCGGCCTCCATCCCTTTGTACGTGGCCCCTGGGGGAGAGGATCCCTTTGCTGCTGTTCACCAGAGATACTCAAAGTGCTCCCTCCATGCCTTTGTATGTACCCCCTGGGGGAGAGGATCCCTTTGCTGCTGTTCACCAGAGATACTCAAAGTGCGGCCTCCATCCCTGTGTACGTGCCCCCTGGTGGAGAGGATCCCTCTGGTGCAGTTCACCAGGGATACTCAAAGCGCGGCCTCCATCCCTTTGTACCGGCCCCCTGGGGGAAAGAATCCCTATGCTGCTGTTCACCAGGGATACTCAAAGTGCGGCCTCCATCCCTTTGTATGTGCCCCCTGGGGGAGAGAATCTTTCTCCTGCTATTCACCAGGGATACTCAAAGTGCGGCCTCCATACCTTTGTACGTGGCCCCTGGGGGAGAGAATCATTCTGCTGTTGTTCACCAGGGATACTCAAAGTGCGGCCTCCATCCCTTTGTACCTGCCCCTGGTGGAGAGGATCCCTTTGCTGCTGTTCACCAGGGATACTCAAAGTGCGGCCTCCATCCCTTTGTATGTGCCCCCTGGGGAGAGAATCATTTTGCTGTTGTTCACCAGAGATACTCAAAGTGCGGCCTCTATCCCTTTGTATGTGCCCCCTGGGGAGAGAATCATTCTGCTGTTGTTCACCAGGGATACTCAAAGTGCGGCCTCCATCCCTTTGTTCGTGGCCCCTGGGGAGAGGATCCCTTTGCTGCTGTTCACCAGGGATACTCAAAGTGCGGCCTCCATCCCTTTGTACGTGGCCCCTGGGGGAGAGGATCCCTTTGCTGCTGTTCACCAGAGATACTCAAAGTGCGGCCTCCATCCCCTTGTATGTGACCCCTGGGGAGAGAATCATTCTGCTGTTGTTCACCAGGGATACTCAAAGTGCGGCCTCCATCCCTTTGTACGTGGCCCCTGGGGAGAGGATCCCTTTGCTGCTGTTCACCAGAGATACTCAAAGTGCTCCCTCCATGCCTTTGTATGTACCCCCTGGGGGAGAGGATCCCTTTGCTGCTGTTCACCAGAGATACTCAAAGTGCGGCCTCCATCCCTGTGTACGTGGCCCCTGGGGGAGAGGATTCTCTGCTGCTGTTCACGAGGGATACTCAAAGTTCGGCCTCCATCCCTTTGTACGTGCCCCCTGGGGGAGAGGATCCCTTTGCTGCTGTTCACCAGAGATACTCAAAGTGCGGCTTCCATCCCTTTGTACTTGCCCCCTGGGGGAGAGGATCCCTTTGCTGCTGTTCACCAGAGATACTCAAAGTGCGGCCTCCATCCCTTTGTACGTGGCCCCTGGGGGATAGGATCCCTCTGCTGCTGTTCACTGGAGATACTCAAAGTGCGGCCCTCCATACCTTTGTACGTGCCCCATGGTGGAGAGGATCCCTTTGCTCCTATTCACCATGGATACTCAAAGTGCGGCCTCCATACCTTTGTACGTGCCCCCTGGTGGAAAGGATCCCTTTGCTCCTATTCACCATGGATACTCAAAGTGCGGCCTCCATACCTTGGTACGTGCCCCCTGGTGGAGAGGATTCCTCTGCTGCTGTTCACCAGGGATACTCAAAGCGCGGCCCTCCATCCCTTTGTACCTGCCCCTGGTGGAGAGGATCCCTCTGCTGCTGTTCCCCAGGGGTATTCAAAGCCTTTTCCTCCATCCGTTTGTACGTTCCCCCAGGGGGAGAGAATCCCTTCACAGCTCTTCACAGGGATAAACAAAGTGCGGCCTCCATCCCGTTGTACGTGCCCCCAGGGGGAGAGAATCCCTTCACAGCTCTTCACAGGGATAATCAAAACGCGGCCTCCATCCCTTTGTATGTGCCCCCTGGTGGAGAGGATCCCTCTGCTGCAGTTCACCAGGGATACTCAAAGCGCGGCCTCCATCCCTTTGTACCGGCCCCCTGGGGGAAAGAATCCCTCTGCTGCTGTTCACCAGGGATACTCAAAGTGCGGCCTCCATCCCTTTGTATGTGCCCCCTGGGGAGAGAATCTTTCTCCTGCTATTCACCAGGGATACTCAAAGTACGGCCTCCATCCCTTTGTACGTGGCCCCTGGGGGAGAGGATCCCTTTGCTGCTATTCACCAGGGATACTCAAAGCGCGGCCTCCATCCCTTTGTACGTGGCCCATGGGGGAGAGGATCCCTTTGCTGCTGTTCACCAGAGATACTCAAAGTGCGGCCTCCATCCCTTTGTACGTGCCCACTGGTGGAGAGGATCCCTTTGCTGCTATTCACCAGGGCTACTCAAAGTTCGGCCTCCATCACTTTGTACGTGGCCCCTGGGGGAGAGGATCCCTTTGCTGCTGTTCACCAGGGATACTCAAAGAGCTCCCTCCATCCCTTTGTACGTGGCCCCCTGGTGGAGAGGATCCCTCTGCTGCTGTTCACCAGAGATACTCAAAGTGCGGCCTCCATCCCTTTGTACGTGGCCCCTGGGGGACAGGATCATTCTGCTGCAGTTCACCAGGGATACTCAAAGCGCGGCCTCCATCCCTTTGTACCGGCCCCCTAGGGGAGAGAATGCCTTCACTGCTCTTCACAGGGATACTCAAAGCGCGGCCTCCATCCCTTTGTACGTGGCCCCTGGGGGAGAGGATCATTCTGCTGTTGTTCACCAGGGATACTCAAAGTGCGGCCTCCATCCCTTTGTACGTGGCCCCTGCGGGAGAGGATCCCTTTGCTGCTGTTCACCAGGTATACTCAAAGCGCGGCCTCCATCCCTTTGTACGTGGCCCCTGGGGGAGAGAATCCTTCTCCTGCCATTCACCAGGGATACTCAAAGTGCAGCCTCCATCCCTTTGAACGTGCCCCCGGGGGAGAGAATCCTTCTCCTGCTATTCACCAGGGATACTCAAAGCGCGGCCTCCATCCCTTCATACGTGCCCCCGGGTGGAGAGGATCCCTCTGCTGCTGTTCACCAGGGGTACTCAAAGCCTTTTCCTCCATCCCTTTGTACGTTCCCCCAGGGGGAGAGAATCCCTTCACAGCTCTACACAGGGATAATCAAAACGCGGCCTCCATCCCTTTGTACGTGCCCCCAGGGGGAGAGAATCCCATCACAGCTCTACACAGGGATAATCAAAACTGGGCCTCCATCCCTTTGTACCGGCCCCCTGGGGGAAAGAATCCCTCTGCTGCTGTTCACCAAGGATACTCATAGTGCAGCCCTCCCTCACTTTGTATGTGCCCCCTGGGGGAGAGAATCCCTCTGCTGCTGTTCACCAGGGATTCTCAAAGTGCGGCCTCCATCCCTTTGTACGTGGCCCCTGGGGGGAGAGAATCCTTCTCCTGCTATTCACCAGGGATACTCAAAGTGCGGCCTCCATCCCTTTGTACGTGTCCCCTGGTGGAGAGGATCCCTCTGCTGCAGTTCACCAGAGATACTCAAAGCGCGGCCCCCATCCCTTTGTACCGGCCCCCTGGGGGAAAGAATCCCTTCACTGCTCTTCACAGGGATACTCAAAGCCCAGCCCTCCATCCCTTTGTACGTGCCCCATGGGGGAGAGAATCCCTCTGCTGCTGTTCACCAGGGATACTCAAAGTGCGTCCCTCCATCCCTTTGTGCGTGCACGGGGAGAGAATACTTTTGCAGCTGCTCACCAGGGATACTCAAAGTGCGTACCTCCATCCCTTTGTGCGTGCACGGGGGGAGAGAATCCCTTTGCTGCTGCTCACCAGGGATACTCAAAGTGTGGCCCTTCATCCCTTTGAACGTGACCCCTGGGGGAGAGAATCCCTTCACTGCTCTTCACAGGGATACTCAAAGTGCGGCCTCCATCCCTTTGTACGTGGCCCCTGGGGGAGAGAATCATTCTGCTGTTGTTCACCAGGGATACTCAAAGTGCGGCCTCCATCCCTTTGTACCTGCCCCTGTTGGAGAGAATCCCTTTGCTGCTGTTCACCAGGGATACTCAAAGTGCGGCCTCCATCCCTTTGTACGTGGCGCCTGGGGGAGAGAATCCCTTTGCTGCTGTTCACCAGGGATACTCAAAGCGCGGCCTCCATCCCTTTGTATGTGCCCCTGGGGGAGAGGATCCCTTTTCTGCTGTTCAGCAGAGATACTCAAAGTGCGGCCTCCATCCCTTTGTATGTGCCCCCTGGGGGAGAGAATCATTCTGCTGTTGTTCACCAGGGATACTCAAAGTGCGGCCTCCATCCCTTTGTACGTGGCCCCTGGGGGAGAGAATCTCCCTGCTGCTGTTCACCAGGGATACTCAAATTGCTGCCTCCATCCCTTTGTACGTGCACGGGGGGGAGAGAATCCCTCTGCTGCTGTTCACCAGGGATACCCAAAGTGCGGCCTCCATCCCTCTGTATGTGCCTCATGCTGGATAGAACACCCTTGCTGCTGTTCACCAGGGATACTCAAAGCCTTTCCCTCCATACCTTTGTACGTTCCCCCAGAAGGAGAGAATCCCTTCACAGCTCTTCACAGGGATACTCAAAGTGCGGCCTCCATACCTTTGTACGTGGCCCCTGGTGGAGAGGATCCCTTTGCTCTTATTCACCATGGATACTCAAAGTGCGGCCTCCATACCTTTGTACGTGCCCCCTGGTGGAGAGGATTCCTCTGCTGCTGTTCACCAGGGATACTCAAAGCGCGGCCCTCCATCCCTTTGTACCTGCCCCTGGTGGAGAGGATCCCTCTGCTGCTGTTCACCAGGGGTACTCAAAGCCTTTTCCTCCATCCCTTTATACGTTCCCCCAGGGGGAGAGAATCCCTTCACAGCTCTTCACAGGGATAAACAAAGTGTGGCCTCCATCCCTTTGTACATGCCCCCAGGGGAGAGAATCCCTTCACAGCTCTTCACAGGGATAATCAAAACGCGGCCTCCATCCCTTTGTATGTGCCCCCTGGTGGAGAGGATCCCTCTGCTGCAGTTCACCACGGTTACTCAAAGCGCGGCCTCCATCCCTTTGTGCCGGCCCCCTGGGGGAAAGAATCCCTCTGCTGCTGTTCACCAGGGATACTCATAGTGCAGCCCTCCCTCACTTTGTATGTGCCCCCTGGGGAGAGAATCCTTCTCCTGCTATTCACCAGGGATACTCAAAGTGCGGCCTCCATCCCTTTGTACGTGGCCCCTGGGGGAGAGGATCCCTTTGCTGCTGTTCACCAGTGATACTCAAAGTGCAGCCCTCCCTCACTTTGTATGTGCCCCCTGGGGGAGAGAATCATTCTCCTGCTGTTCACCAGCGATACTCAAAGTGCAGCCTCCATACCTTTGAACGTGCCCCCGGGGGAGAGAATCCTTCTCCTGCTATTCACCAGGGATACTCAAAGCGCGGCCTCCATCCCTTCGTACGTGTCCCCTGGTGGAGAGGATCCCTCTGCTGCAGTTCACCAGGGATACTCAAAGCGCGGCCTCCATCCCTTTGTACCGGCCCCCTGGGGAAAGAATCCCTTCACTGCTCCTCACAGGGATACTCAAAGCCCAGCCCTCCATCCCTTTGTACGTGCCCCATGGGGGAGAGAATCCCTCTGCTGCTGTTCACCAGGGATACTCAAAGTGCGTCCCTCCATCCCTTTGTGCGTGCACGGGGGAGAGAATCCCTTTGCTGCTGCTCACCAGGGATACTCAAAGTGTGGCCCTTCATCCCTTTGAACGTGACCCCTGGGGAGAGAATCCCTTCACTGCTCTTCACAGGGATACTCAAAGTGCGGCCTCCATACCTTTGTACGTGGCCCCTGGGGAGAGAATCATTCTGCTGTTGTTCACCAGGGATACTCAAAGTGCGGCCTCCATCCCTTTGTACCTGCCCCTGGTGGAGAGAATCCCTTTGCTGCTGTTCACCAGGGATACTCAAAGTGCGGCCTCCATCCCTTTGTATGTGCCCCCTGGGGAGAGAATCATTCTGCTGTTGTTCACCAGAGATACTCAAAGTGCGGCCTCCATCCCTTTGTATGTGCCCCCTGGGGGAGAGAATCATTCTGCTGTTGTTCACCAGGGATACTCAAAGTGCGGCCTCCATTCCTTTGTACGTGGCCCCTGGGGGAGAGGATCCCTTTGCTGCTGTTCACCAGGGATACTCAAAGTGCGGCCTCCATCCCTTTGTACATGGCCCCTGGGGGAGAGGATCCCTTTGCTGCTGTTCACCAGAGATACTCAAAGTGCGGCCTCCATCCCTTTGTATGTGCCCCCTGGGGGAGAGAATCATTCTGCTGTTGTTCACCAGGGATACTCAAAGTGCGGCCTCCATCCCTTTGTACGTGGCCCCTGGGGGAGAGGATCCCTTTGCTGCTGTTCACCATGGATACTCAAAGTGCGGCCTCCATCCCTTTGTACATGGCCCCTGGGGGAGAGGATCCCTTTGCTGCTGTTCACCAGAGATACTCAAAGTGCGGCCTCCATCCCTTTGTACGTGGCCCCTGGGGGAGAGGATCCCTCTGCTGCTGTTCACCGGAGATACTCAAAGTGCGGCCTCCATACCTTTGTACGTGCCCCCTGGTGGAGAGGATCCCTTTGCTCCTATTCACCATGGATACTCAAAGCGCGGCCTCCATCCCTTTGTATGTGCCCCTGGGGGAGAGGATCCCTTTGCTGCTGTTCAGCAGAGATACTCAAAGTGCGGCCTCCATCCCTTTGTATGTGCCCCCTGGGGGAGAGAATCATTCTGCTGTTGTTCACCAGGGATAAAGTGCGGCCTCCATCCCTTTGTACGTGGCCCCTGGGGGAGAGAATCTCCCTGCTGCTGTTCACCAGGGATTCTCAAAGTGCTGCCTCCATCCCTTTGTACGTGCACGGGGGGGAGAGAATCCCTCTGCTGCTGTTCACCAGGGATACCCAAAGTGCGGCCTCCATCCCTCTGTATGTGCCTCGTGCTCGATAGAACACCCTTGCTGCTGTTCACCAGGGAAACTCAAAGCCTTTCCCTCCATACCTTTGTACGTTCCCCCAGAAGGAGAGAATCCCTTCACAGCTCTTCACAGGGATACTCAAAGTGCGGCCTCCATACCTTTGTACGTGCCCCCGGGTGGAGAGGATCCCTTTGCTCTTATTCACCATGGATACTCAAAGTGCGGCCTCCATACCTTTGTACGTGCCCCCTGGTGGAGAGGATTCCTCTGCTGCTGTTCACCAGGGATACTCAAAGCGCGGCCCTCCATCCCTTTGTACCTGCCCCTGGTGGAGAGGATCCCTCTGCTGCTGTTCACCAGGGGTACTCAAAGCCTTTTCCTCCATCCCTTTGTACGTTCCCCCAGGGGGAGAGAATCCCTTCACAGCTCTTCACAGGGATAAACAAAGTGCGGCCTCCATCCCTTTGTACGTGCCCCCAGGGGGAGAGAATCCCTTCACAGCTCTTCACAGGGAAAATCAAAACGCGGCCTCCATCCCTTTGTATGTGCCCCCTGGTGGAGAGGATCCCTCTGCTGCAGTTCACCAGGGTTACTCAAAGCGCGGCCTCCATCCCTTTGTGCCGGCCCCCTGGGGGAAAGAATCCCTCTGCTGCTGTTCACCAGGGATACTCATAGTGCAGCCCTGCCTCACTTTGTATGTGCCCCCTGGGGGTGAGAATCCTTCTCCTGCTATTCACCAGGGATACTCAAAGTGCGGCCTCCATCCCTTTGTACGTGGCCCCTGGGGGAGATGATCCCTTTGCTGCTGTTCACCAGGGATACTCAAAGTGCAGCCCTCCCTCACTTTGTATGTGCCCCCTGGGGGACAGAATCATTCTCCTGCTGTTCACCAGGGATACTCAAAGTGCAGCCTCCATCCCTTTGAACGTGCCCCCGGGGGAGAGAATCCTTCTCCTGCTATTCACCAGGGATACTCAAAGCGCGGCCTCCATCCCTTCGTACGTGCCCCCTGGTGGAGAGGATCCCTCTGCTGCTGTTCACCAGGGGTACTCAAAGCCTTTTCCTCCATCCCTTTGTACGTTCCCCCAGGGGGAGAGAATCCCTTCACAGCTCTACACAGGGATAATCAAAACGCGGCCTCCATCTCTTCGTACGTGCCCCCTGGTGGAGAGGATCCCTCTGCTGCAGTTCACCAGGGATACTGAAAGCGCGGCCTCCATCCCTTTGTACGTGCCCCCAGGGGGAGAGAATCCCATCACAGCTCTACACAGGGATAATCAAAACGCGGCCTCCATCCCTTTGTACGTGCCCCCAGGGGGAGAGAATCCCATCACAGCTCTACACAGGGATAATCAAAACGCGGCCTCCATCCCTTCGTACGTGCCCCCTGGTGGAGAGGATCCCTCTGCTGCAGTTCACCAGGGATACTGAAAGCGCGGCCTCCATCCCTTTGTACCGGCCCCCTGGGGGAAAGAATCCCTTCACTGCTCCTCACAGGGATACTCAAAGCCCAGCCCTCCATCCCTTTGTACGTGCCCCATGGGGGAGAGAATCCCTCTGCTGCTGTTCACCAGGGATACTCAAAGTGCGTCCCTCCATCCCTTTGTGCGTGCACGGGGGGAGAGAATCCCTTTGCTGCTGCTCACCAGGGATACTCAAAGTGTGGCCCTTCATCACTTTGAACGTGACCCCTGGGGGAGAGAATCCCTTCACTGCTCTTCACAGGGATACTCAAAGTGCGGCCTCCATACCTTTGTACGTGGCCCCTGGGGGAGAGAATCATTCTGCTGTTGTTCACCAGGGATACTCAAAGTGCGGCCTCCATCCCTTTGTACCTGCCCCTGGTGGAGAGAATCCCTTTGCTGCTGTTCACCAGGGATACTCAAAGTGCGGCCTCCATCCCTTTGTATGTGCCCCCTGGGGGAGAGAATCATTCTGTTGTTGTTCTCCAGAGATACTCAAAGTGCGGCCTCCATCCCTTTGTATGTGCCCCCTGGGGGAGAGAATCATTCTGCTGTTGTTCACCAGGGATACTCAAAGTGCGGCCTCCATCCCTTTGTACGTGGCCCCTGGGTGAGAGGATCCCTTTGCTGCTGTTCACCAGGGATACTCAAAGTGCGGCCTCCATCCCTTTGTACATGGCCCCTGGGGGAGAGGATCCCTTTGCTGATGTTCGCCAGAGATACTCAAAGTGCGGCCTCCATCCCTTTGTATGTGCCCCCTGGGGGAGAGAATCATTCTGCTGTTGTTCACCAGGGATACTCAAAGTGCGGCCTCCATCCCTTTGTACGTGGCCCTTGGGGGAGAGGCTCCCTTTGCTGCTGTTCACCAGAGATACTCAAAGTGCGGCCTCCATCCCTTTGTACGTGCCCCCTGGGGGAGAGGATCCCTTTGCTGCTGTTCACCAGAGATACTCAAAGTGCGGCCTCCATCCCTTTGTACGTGGCCCCTGGGGAGAGGATCCCTCTGCTGCTGTTCACCGGAGATACTCAAAGTGCGGCCTCCATACCTTTGTACGTGCCCCCTGGTGGAGAGGATCCCTTTGCTCCTATTCACCATGGATACGCAAAGTGCGGCCTCCATACCTTTGTACGTGCCCCCTGCTGGAGAGGATCCCTTTGCTCTTATTCACCATGGATACTCAAAGTGCGGCCTCCATACCTTTGTACGTGCCCCCTGGTGGAGAGGATTCCTCTGCTGCTGTTCACCAGGGATAGTCAAAGCGCGGCCCTCCATCCCTTTGTACCTGCCCCAGGTGGAGAGGATCTCTCTGCTGCTGTTCACCAGGGGTACTCAAAGCCTTTTCCTCCATCCCTTTGTACGTTCCCCCAGGGGGAGAGAATCCCTTCACAGCTCTTCACAGGGATAAACAAAGTGCGGCCTCCATCCCTTTGTAGGTGCCCCCAGGGGGAGAGAATCCCTTCACAGCTCTTCACAGGGATAATCAAAACGCGGCCTCCATCCCTTTGTATGTGCCCCCTGGTGGAGAGGATCCCTCTGCTGCAGTTCACCAGGGATACTCAAAGCGCGGCCTCCATCACTTTGTACCGGCCCCCTGGGGGAAAGAATCCCTCTGCTGCTGTTCACCAGGGATACTCAAAGTGCGGCCTCCATCCCTTTGTATGTGCCCCCTGGGGGAGAGAATCTTTCTCCTGCTATTCACCAGGGATACTCAAAGTGCGGCCTCCATCCCTTTGTACGTGGCCCCTGGGGGAGAGGATCCCTTTGCTGCTATTCACCAGGGATACTCAAAGAGCGGCCTCCATCCCTTTGTACGTGGCCCCTGGGGGAGAGGATCCCTTTGCTGCTGTTCACCGGAGATACTCAAAGTGCGGCCTCCATCCCTTTGTACGTGCCCCCTGGTGGAGAGGATCCCTTTGCTGCTATTCACCAGGGATACTCAAAGTTCGGCCTCCATCACTTTGTACGTGGCCCTTGGGGGAGAGGATCCCTTTGCTGCTGTTCACCAGGGATACTCAAAGTGCTCCCTCCATCCCTTTGTACGTGGCCCCCTGGTGGAGAGGATCCCTCTGCTGCTGTTCACCAGAGATACTCAAAGTGTGGCCTCCATCCCTTTGTACGTGGCCCCTGGGGGACAGGATCATTCTGCTGCAGTTCACCAGGGATACTCAAAGCGCGGCCTCCATCCCTTTGTACCGGCCCCCTGGGGGAGAGAATCCCTTCACTGCTCTTCACAGGGATACTCAAAGCCCAGCCCTCCATCCCTTTGTACGTGCCCCATGGGGGAGAGAATCCCTCTGCTGCTGTTCACCAGGGATACTCAAAGCCCAGCCCTCCATCCCTTCGTACGTGCCCCCTGGTGGAGAGGATTCCCCTGCTGTTGTTCACCAGGGATACTCAAAGTGCGGCCTCCATACCTTTGTACGTGGCCCCTGGGGGAAAGAATCCCTCTGCTGCTGTTCACCAGGGATACTCAAAGCGCGGCCTCCATCCCTCTGTATGTGCCTCGTGCTGGATAGAACACCCTTGCTGCTGTTCACCAGGGATACTCAAAGCCTTTCCCTCCATCCCTTTGTACGTGGCCCCTGGGGGAGAGAATCCCCCTGCTGCTGTTCACCAGGGATACTCAAAGTGCTGCCTCCATCCCTTTGTACGTGCACTGGGGGGAGAGAATCCCTCTGCTGCTGTTCACCAGGGATACCCAAAGTGCGGCCTCCATCCCTTTGTATGTGCCCCCTGGGGAGAGAATCATTCTGCTGTTGTTCACCAGGGATACTCAAAGTGCGGCCTCCATCCCTTTGTACGTGGCCCCTGGGGGAGAGAATCTCCTGCTGCTGTTCACCAGCGATACACAAAGTGCTGCCTCCATCCCTTTGTACGTGCACGGGGGGGAGAGAATCCCTCTGCTGCTGTTCACCAGGGATACCCAAAGTGCGGCCTCCATCCCTTTGTACCTGCCCCTGGTGGAGAGGATCCCTCTGCTGCTGTTCACCAGGGGTACTCAAAGCCTTTTCCTCCATCCCTTTGTACGTTCCCCCAGGGGGAGAGAATACCTTCACAGCTCTTCACAGGGATAATCAAAACGCGGCCTCCATCCCTTTGTACGTGCCCCCAGGGGGAGAGATTCCCTTCACAGCTCTTCACATGGATAATCAAAACGCGGCCTCCATCCCTTTGTACCGGCCCCCTGGGGGAAAGAATCCCTCTGCTGCTGTTCACCAGGGATACTCAAAGGGCGGCCTCCATCCCTTTGTACGTGGCCCCTGGGGGAGAGAATCCTTCTCCTGCTATTCACCAGGAATACTCAAAGTGCGGCCTCCATTCCTTTGTACGTGCCCCCTGGTGGAGAGGATCCCTCTGCTGCAGTTCACCAGGGATACTCAAAGCGTGGCCCCCATCCCTTTGTACCGGCCCCCTGGGGGAAAGAATCCCTTCACTGCTCTTCACAGGGATACTCAAAGCCCAGCCCTCCATCCCTTTGTACGTGCCCCATGGGGGAGAGAATCCCTCTGCTGCTGTTCACCAGGAATACTCAAAGTGCGTCCCTCCATCCCTTTGTGCGTGCACGGGGGGGAGAGAATCCCTTTGCTGCTGCTCACCAGGGATACTCAAAGTGTGGCCCTTCATCCCTTTGAACGTGACCCCTGGGGAAGAGAATCCCTTCACTGCTCTTCACATGGATACTCAAAGTGCGGCCTCCATCCCTTTGTACGTGGCCCCTGGGGAAGAGAATCATTCTGCTGTTGTTCACCAGGGATACTCAAAGTGCGGCCTCCATCCCTTTGTACCTGCCCCTGGTGGAGAGAATCCCTTTGCTGATGTTCACCAGGGATACTCAAAGTGCGGCCTCCATCACTTTGTATGTGCCCCCTGGGGGAGAGAATCATTCTGCTGTTGTTCACCAGAGATACTCAAAGTGCGGCCTCCATCACTTTGTATGTGCCCCCTGGGGGAGAGAATCATTCTGCTGTTGTTCACCAGGGATACTCAAAGTGCGGTCTCCATCCCTTTGTACGTGGCCCCTGGGGAGAGGATCCCTTTGCTGCTGTTCACCAGCGATACTCAAAGCGCGGCCTCCATCCCTTTGTATGTGCCCCCTGGGGGAGAGGATCCCTTTGCTGCTGTTCACCAGAGATACTCAAAGTGCGGCCTCCATCCCTTTGTATGTGCCCCCTGGGGAGAGAATCATTCTGCTGTTGTTCACCAGGGATACTCAAAGTGCGGTCTCCATCCCTTTGTACGTGGCCCCTGGGGAGAGAATCTCCCTGCTGCTGTTCACCAGCGATACTCAAAGTGCTGCCTCCATCCCTTTGTACGTGCACGGGGGAGAGAATCCCTCTGCTGCTGTTCACCAGGGATACCCAAAGTGCGGCCTCCATCCCTCTGTATGTGCCTCGTGCTGGATAGAACACCCTTGCTGCTGTTCACCAGGGATACTCAAAGCCTTTCCCTCCATACCTTTGTACGTTCCCCCAGAAGGAGAGAATCCCTTCACAGCTCTTCACAGGGATACTCAAAGTGCGTCCTCCATACCTTTGTACGTGCCCCCTGGTGGAGAGGATCCCTTTGCTCTTATTCACCATGGATACTCAAAGTGCGGCCCTCCATCCCTTTGTACCTGCCCCTGGTGGAGAGGATCCCTCTGCTGCTGTTCCCCAGGGGTACTCAAAGCCTTTTCCTCCATCCCTTTGTACGTTCCCCCAGGGGGAGAGAATCCCTTCACAGCTCTTCACAGGGATAAACAAAGTGCGGCCTCCATCCCTTTGTACGTGCCCCCAGGGGGAGAGAATCCCTTCACAGCTCTTCACAGGGATAATCAAAACACGCCCTCCATTCCTTTGTATGTGCCCCCTGGTGGAGAGGATCCCTCTGCTGCAGTTCACCAGGGATACTCAAAGCGCGGACTCCATCCCTTTGTACCGGCCCCCTGGGGGAAGGAATCCCTCTGCTGCTGTTCACCAGGGATACTCATAGTGCAGCCCTCCCTCACTTTGTATGTGCCCCCTGGGGGAGAGAATCCTTCTCCTGCTATTCACCAGTGATACTCAAAGTGCGGCCTCCATCCCTTTGTAGGTGGCCCCTGGGGGAGAGGATCCCTTTGCTGCTGTTCACCAGGGATACTCAAAGTGCAGCCCTCCCTCACTTTGTATGTGCCCCCTGGGGGAGAGAATCCTTCTCCTGCTATTCACCAGGGATACTCAAAGTGCAGCCTCCATCCCTTTGAACGTGCCCCCGGGGGAGAGAATCCTTCTCCTGCTATTCACCAGGGATACTCAAAGCGCGGCCTCCATCCCTTCGTACGTGCCCCCTGGTGGAGAGGATCCCTCTGCTGCAGTTCACCAGGGATACTCAAAGCGCGACCTCCATCCCTTTGTACCGGCCCCCTGGGGGAATGAATCCCTTCACTGCTCCTCACAGGGATACTCAAAGCCCAGCCCTCCATCCCTTTGTACGTGCCCCATGGGGGAGAGAATCCCTCTGCTGCTGTTCACCAGGGATACTCAAAGTGAGTCCCTCCATCACCTTTGTGCCTGCACGGGGGGAGAGAATCCCTTTGCTGCTGCTCATCAGGGATACTCAAAGTGTGGCCCTTCATCCCTTTGAACGTGACCCCTGGGGGAGAGAATCCCTTCACTGCTCTTCACAGGGATACTCAAAGTGCGGCCTCCATACCTTTGTACGTGGCCCCTGGGGAGAGAATCATTCTGCTGTTGTTCACCAGGGATACTCAAAGTGCGGCCTCCATCCCTTTGTACCTGCCCCTGGTGGAGAGAATCCCTTTGCTGCTGTTCACCAGGGATACTCAAAGCCTTTCCCTCCATCCCTTTGTACGTGGCCCCTGGGGGAGAGAATCCCCCTGCTGCTGTTCACCAGGGATACTCAAAGTGCGGCCTCCATCCCTTTGTACGTGCACGGAGGGGAGAGTATCCCTCTGCTGCTGTTCACCAGGGATACCCAAAGTGCGGCCTCCATCCCTTTGTATGTGCCCCCTGGGGGAGAGAATCATTCTGCTGTTGTTCACCAGGGATACTCAAAGTGCGGCCTCTATCCCTTTGTACGTGGCCCCTGGGGGAGAGAATCTCCCTGCTGCTGTTCACCAGCGATACTCAAAGTGCTGCCTTCATCCCTTTGTACGTGCACGGGGGGGGAGAATCCCTCTGCTGCTGTTCACCAGGGATACCCAAAGTGCGGCCTCCATCCCTTTGTACCTGCCCCTGGTGGAGAGGATCCCTCTGCTGCTGTTCACCAGGGGTACTCAAAGCCTTTTCCTCCATCCCTTTGTACGTTCCCCCAGGGGGAGAGAATACCTTCACAGCTCTTCACAGGGATAATCAAAACGCGGCCTCCATCCCTTTGTACGTGCCCCCAGGGGGAGAGAATCCCTTCACAGCTCTTCACAGGGATAATCAAAACGCGACCTCCATCCCTTTGTACCGGCCCCCTGGGGGAAAGAATCCCTCTGCTGCTGTTCACCAGGGATACTCAAAGTGCGGCCTCCATCCCTTTGTACGTGGCCCCTGGGGGAGAGAATCCTTCTCCTGCTAATCACCAGGGATACTCAAAGTGCGGCCTCCATTCCTTTGTACGTGGCCCCTGGGGGAGAGAATCCTTCTCCTGCTATTCACCAGGGATACTCAAAGTGCGGCCTCCATTCCTTTGTATGTGCCCCCTGGTGGAGAGGATCCCTCTGCTGCAGTTCACCAGGGATACTCAAAGCGCGGCCCCTTCCCTTTGTACCGGCCCCCTGGGGAAAGAATCACTTCACTGCTCTTCACAGGGATACTCAAAGCCCAGCCCTCCATCCCTTTGTAAGTGCCCCATGGGGGAGAGAATCCCTCTGCTGCTGTTCACCAGGAATACTCAAAGTGCGTCCCTCCATCCCTTTGTGCGTACATGGGGGGGAGACAATCCCTTTGCTGCTGCTCACCAGGGATACTCAAAGTGTGGCCCTTCATCCCTTTGAACGTGACCCCTGGGGAGAGAATCCCTTCACTGCTCTTCACATGGATACTCAAAGTGCGGCCTCCATCCCTTTCTACGTGGCCCCTGGGGGAGAGAATCATTCTGCTGTTGTTCACCAGGGATACTCAAAGTGCGGCCTCCATCCCTTTGTACCTGCCCCTGGTGGAGAGAATCCCTTTGCTGCTGTTCACCAGGGATACTCAAAGTGCGGCCTCCATCCCTTTGTATGTGCCCCCTGGGGGAGAGAATCATTCTGCTGTTGTTCACCAGAGATACTCAAAGTGCGGCCTCCATCCCTTTGTATGTGCCCCCTGGGGGAGAGAATCATTCTGCTGTTGTTCACCAGGGATACTCAAAGTGCGGCCTCCATCCCTTTGTACGTCGCTCCTGGGGGAGAGAATCCCTTTGCTGCTGTTCACCAGCGATACTCAAAGCGCGGCCTCCATCCCTTTGTATGTGCCCCCTGGGGGGAGAGGATCCCTTTGCTGCTGTTCACCAGAGATACTCAAAGTGCGGCCTCCATCCCTTTGTATGTGCCCCCTGGGGGAGAGAATCATTCTGCTGTTGTTCACCAGGGATACTCAAAGTGCGGCCTCCATCCCTTTGTACGTGGCCCCTGGGGGAGAGAATCTCCCTGCTGCTGTTCACCAGCGATACTCAAAGTGCTGCCTCCATCCCTTTGTACGTGCACGGGGGGGAGAGAATCCCTCTGCTGCTGTTCACCAGGGATACTCAAAGTGCGCCCTCCATCCCTCTGTATGTGCCTCATGCTGGATAGAACACCCTTGCTGCTGTTCACCAGGGATACTCAAAGCCTTTCCCTCCATACCTTTGTACGTTCCCCCAGAAGGAGAGAATCCCTTCACAGCTCTTCACAGGGATACTCAAAGTGCGGCCTCCATACCTTTGTACGTGCCCCCTGGTGGAGAGGATCCCTTTGCTCTTATTCACCATGGATACTCAAAGTGCGGCCTCCATACCTTTGTACGTGCCCCCTGGTGGAGTGGATTCCTCTGCTGCTGTTCACCAGGGATACTCAAAGCGCGGCCCTCCATCCCTTTGTACCTGCCCCTGGTGGAGAGGATCCCTCTGCTGCTGTTCACCAGGGGTACTCAAAGCCTTTTCCTCCATCCCTTTGTACGTTCCCCCAGGGGGAGAGAATCCCTTCACAGCTCTTCACAGGGATAAACAAAGTGCGGCCTCCATCCCTTTGTACGTGCCCCCAGGGGGAGAGAATCCCTTCACAGCTCTTCACAGGGATAATCAAAAAACGGCCTCCATCCCTTTGTATGTGCCCCCTGGTGGAGAGGATCCCTCTGCTGCAGTTCACCAGGGATACTCAAAGCGCGGCCTCCATCCCCTTGTACCGGCCCCCTGGGGGAAAGAATCCCTCTGCTGCTGTTCACCAGGGATACTCAAAGTGTGGCCCCTCATCCCTTTGAACGTGACCCCTGGGGGAGAGAATCCCTTCACTGCTCTTCACAGGGATACTCAAAGTGCGGCCTCCATACCTTTGTACGTGGCCCCTGGGGGAGAGAATCATTCTGCTGTTGTTCACCAGGGATACTCAAAGTGCGGCCTCCATCCCTTTGTACCTGCCCCTGGTGGAGAGAATCCCTTTGCTGCTGTTCACCAGGGATACTCAAAGCCTTTCCCTCCATCCCTTTGTACGTGGCCCCTGGGGGAGAGAATCCCCCTGCTGCTGTTCACCAGGGATACTCAAAGTGCGGCCTCCATCCCTTTGTACGTGCACGGGGGGGAGAGAATCCCTCTGCTGCTGTTCACCAGGGATACTCAAAGTGCGGCCTCCATCCCTTTGTACGTGGCCCCTGGGGGAGAGGATCCCTTTGCTGCTGTTCACCAGGGATACTCAAAGCGCGGCCTCCATCCCTTTGTACCGGCCCCCTGGGGGAATGAATCCCTTCACTGCTCCTCACAGGGATACTCAAAGCCCAGCCCTCCATCCCTTTGTACGTGCCCCATGGGGGAGAGAATCCCTCTGCTGCTGTTCACCAGGGATACTCAAAGTGCGTCCCTCCATCCCTTTGTGCCTGCACGGGGGGAGAGAATCCCTTTGCTGCTGCTCACCAGGGATACTCAAAGTGTGGCCCTTCATCCCTTTTGAACGTGACCCCTGGGGGAGAGAATCCCTTCACTGCTCTTCACAGGGATACTCAAAGTGCGGCCTCCATACCTTTGTACGTGGCCCCTTTGGAGAGAATCATTCTGCTGTTGTTCACCAGGGATACTCAAAGTGCGGCCTCCATCCCTTTGTACCTGCCCCTGGTGGAGAGAATCCCTTTGCTGCTGTTCACCAGAGATACTCAAAGTGCGGCCTCCATCCCTTTGTATGTGCCCCCTGGGGGAGAGAATCATTCTGCTGTTTTTCACCAGGGATTCTCAAAGTGTGGCCTCCATCCCTTTGTACGTGGCCCCGGGGGAGAGGATCCCTTTGTTGCTGTTCACCAGAGATACTCAAAGTGCTCCCTCCATCCCTTTGTATGTGCCCCCTGGGGGAGAGGATCCCTTTGCTGCTGTTCACCAGAGATACTCAAAGTGCGGCCTCCATCCCTGTGTACGTGGCCCCTGGGGGAGAGGATCCCTCTGCTGCTGTTCACCAGGGATACTCAAAGTTCGGCCTCCATCCCTTTGTACGTGCCCCCTGGGGGAGAGGATCCCTTTGCTGCTGTTCACCAGAGATACTCAAAGTGCGGCCTCCATCCCTTTGTACGTGCCCCCTGGGGGAGAGGATCCCTTTGCTGCTGTTCACCAGAGATACTCAAAGTGCGGCCTCCATCCCTTTGTACGTGGCCCCTGGGGGAGAGGATCCCTCTGCTGCTGTTCACCGGAGATACTCAAAGTGCGGCCTCCATACCTTTGTACGTGCCCCCTGGTGGAGAGGATCCCTTTGCTCCTATTCACCATGGATACTCAAAGTGCGGCCTCCATACCTTTGTACGTGCCCCCTGGTGGAGAGGATCCCTTTGCTCCTATTCACCATGGATACTCAAAGTGCGGCCCTCCATCCCTTTGTACCTGCCCCTGGTGGAGAGGATCCCTCTGCTGCTGTTCACCAGGGGTACTCAAAGCCTTTTCCTCCATCCCTTTGTACGTTCCCCCAGGGGGAGAGAATCCCTTCACAGCTCTTCACAGGGATAAACAAAGTGCGGCCTCCATCCCTTTGTACGTGCCCCCAGGGGGAGAGAATCCCTTCACAGCTCTTCACAGGGATAATCAAAAAACGGCCTCCATCCCTTTGTATGTGCCCCCTGGTGGAGAGGATCCCTCTGCTGCAGTTCACCAGGGATACTCAAAGCGCGGCCTCCATCCCTTTGTACCGGCCCCCTGGGGGAAAGAATCCTCTGCTGCTGTTCACCAGGGATACTCAAAGTGTGGCCCCTCATCCCTTTGAACGTGACCCCTGGGGAGAGAATCCCTTCACTGCTCTTCACAGGGATACTCAAAGTGCGGCCTCCATACCTTTGTACGTGGCCCCTGGGGGAGAGAATCATTCTGCTGTTGTTCACCAGGGATACTCAAAGTGCGGCCTCCATCCCTTTGTACCTGCCCCTGGTGGAGAGAATCCCTTTGCTGCTGTTCACCAGGGATACTCAAAGCCTTTCCCTCCATCCCTTTGTACGTGGCCCCTGGGGGAGAGAATCCCCCTGCTGCTGTTCACCAGGGATACTCAAAGTGCTGCCTCCATCCCTTTGTACGTGCACGGGGGGGAGAGAATCCCTCTGCTGCTGTTCACCAGGGATACCCAAAGTGCGGCCTCCATCCCTTTGTATGTGCCCCCTGGGGGAGAGAATCATTCTGCTGTTGTTCACCAGGGATACTCAAAGTGCGGCCTCTATCCCTTTGTACGTGGCCCCTGGGGGAGAGAATCTCCCTGCTGCTGTTCACCAGCGATACTCAAAGTGCTGCCTCCATCCCTTTGTACGTGCACGGGGGGGAGAATCCCTCTGCTGCTGTTCACCAGGGATACCCAAAGTGCGGCCTCCATCCCTTTGTACCTGCCCCTGGTGGAGAGGATCCCTCTGCTGCTGTTCACCAGGGGTACTCAAAGCCTTTTCCTCCATCCCTTTGTACGTTCCCCCAGGGGGAGAGAATACCTTCACAGCTCTTCACAGGGATAATCAAAACGCGGCCTCCATCCCTTTGTACGTGCCCCCAGGGGGAGAGAATCCCTTCACAGCTCTTCACAGGGATAATCAAAACGCGACCTCCATCCCTTTGTACCGGCCCCCTGGGGTAAAGAATCCCTCTGCTGCTGTTCACCAGGGATACTCAAAATGCGGCCTCCATCCCTTTGTACGTGGCCCCTGGGGGAGAGAATCCTTCTCCTGCTAATCACCAGGGATACTCAAAGTGCGGCCTCCATTCCTTTGTACGTGGACCCTGGGGGAGAGAATCCTTCTCCTGCTATTCACCAGGGATACTCAAAGTGCGGCCTCCATTCCTTTGTACGTGCCCCCTGGTGGAGAGGATCCCTCTGCTGCAGTTCACCAGGGATACTCAAAGCGCGGCCCCCTTCCCTTTGTACCGGCCCCCTGGGGGAAAGAATCACTTCACTGCTCTTCACAGGGATACTCAAAGCCCAGCCCTCCATCCCTTTGTACGTGCCCCATGGGGGAGAGAATCCCTCTGCTGCTGTTCACCAGGAATACTCAAAGTGCGTCCCTCCATCCCTTTGTGCGTGCATGGGGGGGAGACAATCCCTTTGCTGCTGCTCACCAGGGATACTCAAAGTGTGGCCCTTCATCCCTTTGAACGTGACCCCTGGGGGAGAGAATCCCTTCACTGCTCTTCACATGGATACTCAAAGTGCGGCCTCCATCCCTTTGTACGTGGCCCCTGGGGGAGAGAATCATTCTGCTGTTGTTCACCAGGGATACTCAAAGTGCGGCCTCCATCCCTTTGTACCTGCCCCTGGTGGAGAGAATCCCTTTGCTGCTGTTCACCAGGGATACTCAAAGTGCGGCCTCCATCCCTTTGTATGTGCCCCCTGGGGGAGAGAATCATTCTGCTGTTGTTCACCAGAGATACTCAAAGTGCGGCCTCCATCCCTTTGTATGTGCCCCCTTGGGGAGAGAATCATTCTGCTGTTGTTCACCAGGGATACTCAAAGTGCGGCCTCCATCCCTTTGTACGTGGCTCCTGGGGGAGAGGATCCCTTTGCTGCTGTTCACCAGCGATACTCAAAGCGCGGCCTCCATCCCTTTGTATGTGCCCCCTGGGGGGAGAGGATCCCTTTGCTGCTGTTCACCAGAGATACTCAAAGTGCGGCCTCCATCCCTTTGTATGTGCCCCCTGGGGGAGAGAATCATTCTGCTGTTGTTCACCAGGGATACTCAAAGTGCGGCCTCCATCCCTTTGAACGTGGCCCCTGGGGGAGAGAATCTCCCTGCTGCTGTTCACCAGCGATACTCAAAGTGCTGCCTCCATCCCTTTGTACGTGCACGGGGGGAGAGAATCCCTCTACTGCTGTTCACCAGGGATACCCAAAGTGCGCCCTCCATCCCTCTGTATGTGCCTCGTGCTGGATAGAACACCCTTGCTGCTGTTCACCAGGGATACTCAAAGCCTTTCCCTCCATACCTTTGTACGTTCCCCCAGAAGGAGAGAATCCCTTCACAGCTCTTCACAGGGATACTCAAAGTGCGGCCTCCATACCTTTGTACGTGCCCCCTGGTGGAGAGGATCCCTTTGCTCTTATTCACCATGGATACTCAAAGTGCGGCCTCCATACCTTTGTACGTGCCCCCTGCTGGAGTGGATTCCTCTGCTGCTGTTCACCAGGGATACTCAAAGCGCGGCCCTCCATCCCTTTGTACCTGCCCCTGGTGGAGAGGATCCCTCTGCTGCTGTTCACCAGGGGTACTCAAAGCCTTTTCCTCCATCCCTTTGTACGTTCCCCCAGGGGAGAGAATCCCTTCACAGCTCTTCACAGGGATAAACAAAGTGCGGCCTCCATCCCTTTGTACGTGCCCCCAGGGGGAGAGAATCCCTTCACAGCTCTTCACAGGGATAATCAAAACACGGCCTCCATCCCTTTGTATGTGCCCCCTGGTGGAGAGGATCCCTCTGCTGCAGTTCACCAGGGATACTCAAAGCGCGGACTCCATCCCTTTGTACCGGCCCCTGGGGGAAAGAATCCCTCTGCTGCTGTTCACCAGGGATACTCATAGTGCAGCCCTCCCTCACTTTGTATGTGCCCCCTGGGGGAGAGAATCCTTCTCCTGCTATTCACCAGGGATACTCAAAGCGCGGCCTCCATCCCTTCGTGCGTGCCCCCTGGTGGAGAGGATCCCTCTGCTGCTGTTCACCAGGGATACTCAAAGTGCGGCCTCCATCCCTTTGTACGTGGCCCCTGGGGGAGAGGATCCCTTTGCTGCTGTTCACCAGGGATACTCAAAGTGCGGCCTCCATCCCTTTGTACATGGCCCCTGGGGGAGAGGATCCCTTTGCTGCTGTTCACCAGAGATACTCAAAGTGCGGCCTCCATCCCTTTGTATGTGCCCCCTGAGCGAGAGAATCATTCTGCTGTTGTTCACCAGGGATACTCAAAGTGCGGCCTCCATCTCTTTGTACGTTTGTGCCTGGGGGAGAGGATCCCTTTGCTGCTGTTCACCAGAGATACTCAAAGTGCGGCCTCCATCCCTTTGTACGTGCCCCCTGGGGGAGAGGATCCCTTTGCTGCTGTTCACCAGAGATACTCAAAGTGCGGCCTCCATCCCTTTGTACGTGGCCCCTGGGGAAGAGGATCCCTCTGCTGCTGTTCACCGGAGATACTCAAAGTGCGGCCTCCATACCTTTGTACGCGCCCCCTGGTGGAGAGGATCCCTTTGCTCCTATTCACCATGGATACTCAAAGTGCGGCCTCCATACCTTTGTACGTGCCCCCTGGTGGAGAGGATCCCTTTGCTCCTATTCACCATGGATACTCAAAGTGCGGCCTCCATACCTTTGTAGGTGCCCCCTGGTGGAGAGGATTCCTCTGCTGCTGTTCACCAGGGATACTCAAAACGCTGCCCTCCATCCCTTTGTACCTGCCCCTGGTGGAGAGGATCCCTCTGCTGCTGTTCACCAGGGGTACTCAAAGCCTTTTCCTCCATCCCTTTGTACGTTCCCCCAGGGGGAGAGAATCCCTTCACAGCTCTTCACAGGGATAAACAAAGTGCGGCCTCCATCCCTTTGTACGTGCCCCCAGGGGGAGAGAATCCCTTCACAGCTCTTCACAGGGATAATCAAAACACGGCCTCCATCCCTTTGTATGTGCCCCCTGGTGGAGAGGATCCCTCTGCTGCAGTTCACCAGGGATACTCAAAGCGCGGACTCCATCCCTTTGTACCGGCCCCCTGGGGGAAAGAATCCCTCTGCTGCTGTTCACCAGGGATACTCATAGTGCAGCCCTCCCTCACTTTGTATGTGCCCCCTGGGGGAGAGAATCCTTCTCCTGCTATTCACCAGGGATACTCAAAGCGCGGCCTCCATCCCTTCGTACGTGCCCCCTGGTGGAGAGGATCCCTCTGCTGCAGTTCACCAGGGATACTCAAAGCGCGGCCTCCATCCCTTTGTACCGGCCCCCTGGGGGAATGAATCCCTTCACTGCTCCTCACAGGGATACTCAAAGCCCAGCCCTCCATCCCTTTGTACGTGCCCCATGGGGGAGAGAATCCCTCTGCTGCTGTTCACCAGGGATACTCAAAGTGCGTCCCTCCATCCCTTTGTGCCTGCACGGGGGAGAGAATCCCTTTGCTGCTGCTCACCAGGGATACTCAAAGTGTGGCCCTTCATCCCTTTGAACGTGACCCCTGGGGAGAGAATCCCTTCACTGCTCTTCACAGGGATACTCAAAGTGCGGCCTCCATACCTTTGTACGTGGCCCCTGGGGGAGAGAATCATTCTGCTGTTGTTCACCAGGGATACTCAAAGTGCGGCCTCCATCCCTTTGTACCTGCCCCTGGTGGAGAGAATCCCTTTGCTGCTGTTCACCAGGGATACTCAAAGTGCGGCCTCCATCCCTTTGTACGTGGCCCCTGGGGGAGAGGATCCCTTTGCTGCTGTTCACCAGAGATACTCAAAGTGCGGCCTCCATCCCTTTGTATGTGCCCCCTGGGGGAGAGAATCATTCTGCTGTTTTTCACCAGGGATACTCAAAGTGTGGCCTCCATCCCTTTGTACGTGGCCCCTGGGGGAGAGGATCCCTTTGTTGCTGTTCACCAGAGATACTCAAAGTGCTCCCTCCATCCCTTTGTATGTGCCCCCTGGGGGAGAGGATCCCTTTGCTGCTGTTCACCAGAGATACTCAAAGTGCGGCCTCCATCCCTGTGTACGTGGCCCCTGGGGGAGAGGATCCCTCTGCTGCTGTTCACCAGGGATACTCAAAGTTCGGCCTCCATCCCTTTGTACGTGCCCCCTAGGGGAGAGGATCCCTTTGCTGCTGTTCACCAGAGATACTCAAAGTGCGGCCTCCATCCCTTTGTACGTGCCCCCTGGGGGAGAGGATCCCTTTGCTGCTGTTCACCAGAGATACTCAAAGTGCGGCCTCCATCCCTTTGTACGTGGCCCCTGGGGGAGAGGATCCCTCTGCTGCTGTTCACCGGAGATACTCAAAGTGCGGCCTCCATACCTTTGTACGTGCCCCCTGGTGCAGAGGATCCCTTTGCTCCTATTCACCATGGATACTCAAAGTGCGGCCTCCATACCTTTGTACGTGCCCCCTGGTGGAGAGGATCCCTTTGCTCCTATTCACCATGGATACTCAAAGTGCGGCCCTCCATCCCTTTGTACCTGCCCCTGGTGGAGAGGATCCCTCTGCTGCTGTTCACCAGCGGTACTCAAAGCCTTTTCCTCCATCCCTTTGTACGTTCCCCCAGGGGGAGAGAATCCCTTCACAGCTCTTCACAGGGATAAACAAAGTGCGGCCTCCATCCCTTTGTACGTGCCCCCAGGGGGAGAGAATCCCTTCACAGCTCTTCACAGGGATAATCAAAACGCGGCCTCCATCCCTTTGTATGTGCCCCCTGGTGGAGAGGATCCCTCTGCTGCAGTTCACCAGGGATACTCAAAGCGCGGCCTCCATCCCTTTGTACCGGCCCCCTGGGGGAAAGAATCCCTCTGTTGCTGTTCACCAGGGATACTCAAAGTGCGGCCTCCATCCCTTTGTATGTGCCCCCTGGGGGAGAGAATCTTTCTCCTGCTATTCACCAGGGATACTCAAAGTGCGGCCTCCATCCCTTTGTACGTGGCCTCTGGGGGAGAGGATCCCTTTGCTGCTATTCACCAGGGATACTCAAAGCGCGGCCTCCATCCCTTTGTACGTGGCCCCTGGGGGAGAGGATCCCTTTGCTGCTGTTCACCGGAGATACTCAAAGTGCGGCCTCCATCCCTTTGTACGTGCCCCCTGGTGGAGAGGATCCCTTTGCTGCTATTCACCAGGGATACTCAAAGTTCGGCCTCCATCACTTTGTACGTGGCCCCTGGGGGAGAGGATCCCTTTGCGGCTGTTCACCAGGGATACTCAAAGAGCTCCCTCCATCCCTTTGTACGTGGCCCCCTGGTGGAGAGGATCCCTCTGCTGCTGTTCACCAGAGATACTCAAAGTGCGGCCTCCATCCCTTTGTACGTGGCCCCTGGGGGACAGGATCATTCTGCTGCAGTTCACCAGGGATACTCAAAGCGCGGCCTCCATCCCTTTGTACCGGCCCCCTGGGGGAGAGAATCCCTTCACTGCTCTTCACAGGGATACTCAAAGCGCGGCCTCCATCCCTTTGTACGTGGCCCCTGGGGGAGAGGATCATTCTGCTGTTGTTCTCCAGGGATACTCAAAGTGCGGCCTCCATCCCTTTGTACGTGGCCCCTGGGGGAGAGGATCCCTTTGCTGCTGTTCACCAGGGATACTCAAAGTGCAGCCCTCCCTCACTTTGTATGTGCCCCCTGGGGGAGAGAATCCTTCTCCTGCTATTCACCAGGGATACTCAAAGTGCAGCCTCCATCCCTTTGAACGTGCCCCCGGGGGAGAGAATCCTTCTCCTGCTATTCACCAGGGATACTCAAAGCGCGGCCTCCATCCCTTCGTACGTGCCCCCTGGTGGAGAGGATCCCTCTGCTGCTGTTCACCAGGGGTACTCAAAGCCTTTTCCTCCATCCCTTTGTACGTTCCCCCAGGGGGAGAGAATCCCTTCACAGCTCTTCACAGGGATAATCAAAACGCGGCCTCCATCCCTTTGTACGTGCCCCCAATGGGAGAGAATCCCTTCACAGCTCTTTACAGGGATAATCAAAACGCGGCCTCCATCCCTTTGTACCGGCCCCCTGGGGGAAAGAATCCCTCTGCTGCTGTTCACCAGGGATACTCATAGTGCAGCCCTCCCTCACTTTGTATGTGCCCCCTGGGGGAGAGAATCCCTCTGCTGCTGTTCACCAGGGATACTCAAAGTGCGGCCTCCATCCCTTTGTACGTGCCCCTGGTGGAGAGGATCCCTCTGCTGCTGTTCACCAGGGATACTCAAAGCCTTTTCCTCCATCCCTTTGTACGTTCCCCCAGGGGGAGAGAATCCCTTCACAGCTCTTCACAGGGATAAACAAAGTGCGGCCTCCATCCCTTTGTACGTGCCCCCAGGGGGAGAGAATCCCTTCACAGCTCTTCACAGGGATAATCAAAACGCGGCCTCCATCCCTTTGTATGTGCCCCCTGGTGGAGAGGATCCCTTTGCTGCTATTCACCAGGGATACTCAAAGTTCGGCCTCCATCACTTTGTACGTGGCCCCTGGGGGAGAGGATCCCTTTGCTGCTGTTCACCAGGGATACTCAAAGTGCGGCCTCCATCCCTTTGTACGTGGCCCTTGGGGGACAGGATCATTCTGCTGCAGTTCACCAGGGATACTCAAAGCGCGGCCTCCATCCCTTTGTACCTGCCCCCTGGGGGAGAGAATCCCTTCACTGCTCTTCACAGGGATACTCAAAGCCCAGCCCTCCATCCCTTTGTACGTGCCCCATGGGGGAGAGAATCCCTCTGCTGCTGTTCACCAGGGATACTCAAAGTGCGCCCTCCATCCCTTTGTGCGTGCACGGGCGGAGAGAATCCCTTTGCTGCTGCTCACCAGGGATACTCAAAGCGCGGCCTCCATCCCTTTGTACGTGGCCCCTGGGGGAGAGGATCATTCTGCTGTTGTTCACCAGGGATACTCAAAGTGCGGCCTCCATCCCTTTGTACCTGCCCCTGGTGGAGAGGATCCCTTTGCTGCTGTTCACCAGGGATACTCAAAGTGCGGCCTCCATCCCTTTGTACCTGCCCCTGGTGGAGAGGATCCCTTTGCTGCTGTTCACCAGGGATACTCAAAGTGCGGCCTCCATCCCTTTGTACCTGCCCCTGATGGAGAGGATCCCTTTGCTGCTGTTCACCGGGGATACTCAAAGTGCGGCCTCCATACAGTGGCCCCTGGGGGAGAGGATCCCTTTGCTGCTGTTCACCAGGGATACTCAAAGCGCGGCCCTCCATCCCTTTGTATGTGCCCCCTGGGGGAGAGGATCCCTTTGCTGCTGTTCACCAGAGATACTCAAAGTGTAGCCTCCATCCCTTTGTATGTGCCCCCTGGGGGAGAGGATCCCTTTGCTGCTGTTCACCAGAGATACTCAAAGTGCAGCCTCCATCCCTTTGTATGTGCCCCCTGGGGGAGAGGATCCCTCTGCTGCTGTTCACCAGAGATACTCAAAGTGTGGCCTCCATCCCTTTGTACGTGGCCCCTGGGGGAGAGGATCCCTTTGCTGCTGTTCACCAGAGATACTCAAAGTGCGGCCTCCATCCCTTTGTACGTGGCCCCTGGGGGAGAGGATCCCTCTGCTGCTGTTCACCAGGGATACTCAAAGTTCAGCCTCCATCCCTTTGTACGTGCCCCCTGGTGGAGAGGAACGCTTTGCTGCTGTTTACCAGAGATACTCAAAGTGCAGCCTCCATCCCTTTGTATGTGCCCCCTGGGGGTGAGGATCCCTTTGCTGCTGTTCACCAGAGATACTCAAAGTGCAGCCTCCATCCCTTTGTATGTGCCCTCTGGGGGAGAGAATCATTCTGCTGCTGTTCACCAGGGATACTCAAAGTGCGGCCTCCATCCCTTTGTACCTGCCCCTGGTGGAGAGGAACGCTTTGCTGCTGTTCACCAGAGATACTCAAAGTGCGTCCTCCATCCCTTTGTACGTGCCCCCTGGAGGAGAGAATCCCTCTGCTGCTGTTCACCAGAGATACTCAAAGTGCGGCCTCCATCCCTTTGTACGTGGCCCCTGGGGGAGAGGATCATTCTGCTGCTGTTCACCAGAGATACTCAAAGTGCTCCCTCCATCCCTTTGAAAGTGCCCCCGGGGGAGAGAATCCTTCTCCTGCTATTCACCAGAGATACTCAAAGTGCGGCCTCCATCCCTTTGTACATGCCCCTGGTGGAGAGGATCCCTTTGCTGCTGTTCACCTGTCTACCCGCTGACAATGGGGTGAATGTGAACCAAGGGGGCAGGCTGTAAAACCTCGAGGGGCCCTGCCATGATGCACGTGGAGTGTGAACAAGATATGAACATAAGTGCCTTTGAGGAGCTCAGTCTGGTCTGATCTTTATCCCTTAAAAAACACAGGGGCCTAATTTAGAGGAAGGAGTGCAAAATAAAACCCTAGACTTTGCTATCTGAATCAACGCCCCTGTGCGTAACAGTTTCTGTTACTAACCCAGCACCCACGAGTACCAGTGTGGCCCTCAGGCACACCCCAGACTGAACCTTCTGGCCCTGGAGATACTGAGGGTGAGTACTTATGTAGTAAACCAAGCCCACAGATCCAGAAGCAGCCCAGGCCCAAGGAACAATGGTCCTTCTCCTGGACCAGACACCCCCCCTCCCTGCTAGACTCTTGACCTTGCCTGGGCCCAGCACATGTTAGCGTTGAGCTGTGGTGATAACAAATAAAAGCCACAAGAGAGAAAACATTCAAACAGAATGAACTGCAGAATATTTATGTTTTGAAAAGCAATATTTTCATTCATAAAATTGAAGAAACTTGACCAATAAACTGTTTGCATTTCCATCTAAAATGCATGAAATGTCCAATGTAAACAATCATTGGCTCTCCAACCCTATACCAGGGAGCACGGGGAACTTCCCAGACAATACAAATGGCCCCCCTGACTCCCACTGTGAGCTCACAGCCTCTATTGAAGTACAAAACTGGCTATGAGAAATAAAAAAAAGAAATAAACAACTCTAAAAAACGAATTGGAGACGAAAAGTAGGTCGACACTAACTTTCCCTCAGGGAAAAAAAAAATCTGAATTACAAGTAACAAACAGAAGCAAATTTAAAAAAAAATCTGAGAAACTTTGCATGAAAAATACATCAGGTGTCAACAGAAGACCTTTGCATTTGATTGATGCAGCAGAGCAATGCTTTAATAACACTATAATATGCTGCCAACCTACCTCATTTTTTATAATAGTAGAGAACTCGCGTCAGCGCAAGGTTATTATTGGAAACATGTTTCATTCATTCGATTACTCTTGTAGATGCTTTATTGCTGTTGTGTGACAAGCAGGCTTGCATTAATAATGCTACTCTGGCAAGGAAAGGAGGGCTTGTTGGAAGATGAAGGCAGGGGTTGTTGCTGTTTTAGAAAGTCACACTTCTGGGGTCATTTAAAGTCTTGTCCTTATCTTTCTGCATCAGTTCGGTGGGATAGGAAGCCCTCAATCTGGGGGTTCCCTCTGTGTTACCTGGGTCTGAGAACTGTGGGATGGAGTGTGCTGTGTACTCCACCATTTCCTGCAGAGACACTTGTAGGAAAGGCTGAGGGGTCACCTACAGCTGGGGGCTGAGGGGTCATTTAGGGGTGAGTAGGATCAGCTCACCGTCAATCAGCCCCTCTTGTCATTCCCACACCCCACCCCACCCCATTTAGAGATGGGAGAACTCTCTAATTTCTGACTGCAGGGCATTAGCTGGCTCTGCCGTTGGAAACATTGTGCCGTATAGCCGGCAGCCACTGGTCCGTGGATCATTGGAAAGCCCGCTATAATTAGGAGGGAGCTTTTGATGCTGTCTGTCCTTATATGCGATCACCATGGCAGTATGGCAGTTGTGGCTAGAAAATACAGCAATCCCTCCGACCGTGTCAGCGGGGGCACTTTCAGAGGAAATCCCCTTAGCCAACGCATGGAACTCTAGTTTGGGTAGGTGGGTCACCAGGGGGCTGGTGGAGGTAGAGGGTTTGAATGGGGAGCCAGTGAAGCTCCTTCACGTGTGGTGTGATGTGAGTGTGGTGTGGGAGGTTGAGAGTGATTCTGGCCACCAAATCCTGAATGGTCTGCAGCCTTCTGGTGAGCCCTTTGTTGTTCCCGGCATAGAGGGTGTTCCCATAGTCTAACTTGCTTGTGACCAGGGCGTGCGTGACGGTTTTGCGGTTGCTGATTGGGAGCCATTTGAAAATCTTCCTCAGCATCTTCAGGGCATGATGTGGTGCTGGCATGGACTTGGGTGGTCATGTTGAGTTTGCTGTCGATGATGATCCTAAGGTTCTTGGCGTTGCTGAAGAGGCCCAACAAACTGAAATGCGTCATAAGTTGCTGTGTTCACCTTCCACAGGGATGCGGCCTAGCAGTTTATGCTGAATTGCTACTTCATGGCCCAGAGCCGAAAGTGGTTTCTATATGGTTGAACTCTACCTGTAACGTCAAATGCAAGATAAACAGGCAATGGCAAAGCCAAAAGGTCTGGCTTGCATTTTGAGTTGGCTTTGCTAAAGTTGTCCAGTTCATTTTTTCATATTTTAATATTTTCAAATTTCAGTAGAGGCAAACGTACTTTTCAGGTGTAAAATATTTCCTCTACTCCCTCATCCACTACAGTAGAACCACTTCCTACGAGAGGAAATGATGCATCAAACAACCAATATTATATTGTGAGAGATGTAGTCTCCTCCGTGCTGACCCAAAATGCCACTGATGCTGTCTCAACGCAATGGCCGAAGGGGGCTGACCCAAATAAGCTAGTGTTTGGAGGGGAAGGCCAAAATCCCACTTTATGCATTTTGAAAACAATAGGTCACACAGACAGCAGTGTTATCAAGCCAGACCAAAAAAAGAATGGAATAAAATAGCACTCAACAAATTCAGCACTGGTTTGGGGCGAGTCAAGTATTTAGCATATTAAAAATCATAGTTTGGTCCCTAGGATACACCTTCATTATGAAATGTGTCTTAATAAAGATAAGCGTCTCAATTCATGAGATCATGTGAGTTAATAATTCAGAAATGTGGTCCCATACCATTTAACCTTTTATGAAGAAATGTCTGATTTTTACAGCAGTGACAATTGTAAACTGGACTATGTTCTGCCTCAGGTTTTTACATAGAATGTTGCGCTGCGCGTGGGCCACCCGCCCAGCTGCAGCACGCTATATGGAATCATCTATGTGCAATGGCTGTTGCACCTACACATACTTGTTCACTGTAACTTAAGATTTGATCACATTTTGAATGGAAAGTAACTCCTAGCTTGACTAAAAATGCAAACTAATCCTTTCTGGTCCTTTTGGTTTTCCCACGCATGTGTCCTCCTTTGAAACTTCCAAAATCCAGGCCCAACTCTGATAGCAATTTTCCACTGGTTGCCCATAGCAACGTCAAAATGTTGCTATCTTTATAATTCCTTTCTTTTAAGTTACAAAGGCAACCTATCATTGTTCTCCTAGATTCCCCACAATACAAATAATGCACTTATAGTGTATGTGATTCTCTAGTCTATGCTGAGCAAACAACACATGTGGACTATTTGCCCACTTCATTCGCATCAGGTCCAACTGGAAAAAAATAGGCTGGACAAAAATCCCTGGGATTCACAACATGCAGCGTGTCGTTCTACAGAGCTGGATGCAAGCCGCAGTTTGTGCTTGATTCGGTATTACCTCGTCAATCAGGGTCGTAGTGTTTAATGACACTGAGCTGAGGTTTATTTTATTTTACTTCTAAGCCCATATTTCAGAATGCAGCACATGTGAAAAGAGGAAATTACGAGGAGAAATAAAGATATTTCTCCTCGCCTCGGTTGGAAGTTCTATACCATTTTGACACATTGCCAGGTTTAGTAGTCTTGGTAAATCTGGAAATGCATCAAAGTCCATGGGCGGATCCTTGGGAACACCCATGCTCCACCCGTGGGTGCCTTTCCAGTGTAACTTGCACTGCCCTGCGTTACTCTAGATTTGCTAAGCCAAGCAAAGCCAGGCAAGGGCTTCGTAAACCTGGGCCCTAGTTTCCAATTTTGGTAACTGCTCTTGCTTTGATTTTGTCTGTGGTTTTGTCCACATTTACAACTATATCTCAATGTGTTTAACCGCATCTACACAGATTATCTCCTGAGTTACAGAATGGTGCCACCACGTGATCCTCCGAAAACCATAGTCAACACATTTTCCACCATGATTTCAATTTACACCAGATGTTTTTCCACCAAATTATTTACCACTGGGCGGGTGAATGTAGCATGATGATGGTACTCCCTTAGGTGGAGTATACGAAAACGAGGGTACTCCTGGGTATTGTGGAAAAGACCATAAGGAACGGAGAATCAATAACTGTCACAACGCCAACAGGTCTAGCTTTCCTACGCTGCATGCACAGACTCTTAAACATGTGCCTACAGAGCACATGTGCACAGGCACCTTGTACACTCACACATACACACACAACACAAACTGACCCACAGGCACACAGACAGTATGCATTTATGCAATACACAGGCAGCACATATATGCACTTGCATGTGTGTGAATCGCATATTTATGGACTGACTATGCAATGCATAGTGTCTGTGTGTCTGTGGAAGGTTTGCATTGTGTGTGCACGTGCCACTTTACATGTGGCCCACGTGTAAGGTCCTCGGTGCACACATTTCTGCCTGTGGTACTGACGTCTCTGCATGAGCTATAGGAAAGCTGGGCCTATCCAAAGTTCTCTAATAAGCATTTCCCTCAAGATGTGGCATGATGATGATAAGTCCTCCAGCAGAGACCAAGAAGAGGAGGTTCCCCTTTATACTGTGAAGTAGACAATCAACAAAGGAGCAGGCCCAACACCCCTCACTAAAAATACTGCAAGAATCAATACTAGACAACACAGCACAAAACACGAGCCAATGGACTGGAGAGCCTTGTCTGAACCAAGCTGACCACCAACATATTTTCCACACTTTGCCTAAGGAAATTCAAATGTTGTGTCATCACCTACTACCTATAGCTTCTTTGGATGACACTAAAATAGCTAAAAAAAAAAGAGACAAAGTTTAGAAGTTCTGTGATCAGTAACAAACTAGTCCCATGAGACCTCAGACAAAGGAAGAGGTATGGAAGCACATGAAAATGTAAGAGTCAAAGTGGGTGACAAAGCATAGAAAAAGTTTTAAACTAAACTACAAAAGGAAAGGAACTGGCAAGTGACAACAAACAAAGGGCTTTCCTTCAATGGCGAGCCAGATCAGTGGGCAGAATCTATCACACTCCCTTTTGAAAAAGGAATCAAGACCTTGAGACACAATTCTCAGATGTCTCTGCTCAGGTGAACCCAATGATTGCTTACAAGGCATATCAACTGTTAAAGAGGAACCTGTTTAAAAGTAAAAGAGGAGACGTAAGAGAAGGTGCTAAAATTGCTAAAACACATAAAATTGAGATGGCGAAAAGTGAATTAACAAGGCTGGAGAATATGAACAAGGAAAGAAGAAGGGGAGTAAGCCTTAAACAGAAGAATCAGAAAATAATACAGTAGGAAGAGACAAGCAAAGAGGTTAAACTCTGGATTATGCAGAGATTACTTACGGATCCTTGGAGCCAAAATTATGTACAATGAAAATTGTGATCATATGTTCTTACTTAAGTGAAGGAAAACAGAGGTTTGTAGCCATTTCATAAACAACTTTATTTTATTCTTTTTTTTTATTAGGAAAAAATTAGCACAAGGCAAAAAAGGAAAAAAACACCACAAAATAAAACATCCAATGCTGTGGCATGCCGACAATACCTCTTCACAATGCTGGTTATACTACATTCAGTTTTTTCCAATTAACTTAGTCCTCCATGTTTTACAACATTTCATTGGACTCCAGATCTCTTTAAATTTATCCAGGTCTTTTTTGACCTTACATTCTGGTATGGCAGCTTCTAGCATATAGAAATGCCATAGCCTTTCCCACCATTGTCTTACACCTGGAGGTATTTTTTTCTTTTGAATAGCCTGCAATACATAGTCTGGCAACTACAATAGCCATATATAAAACAAATCTGTGTAGTATCTTGGGATGTCTGTATCCGAGCCAAGTTCAACACATTGCACAGTCAATCGTATGTTACAAAGGATCATCCTGGACAGTTCGCTCTTGGTTACCGACCAATAGCCCACTAGCCGCAGGCAGGCAGCAAACATATGTATATCACCTGAAGATTGCATATCACACCTAGGACATCTCCAGTTTGATAACATTTTACATGCATGTATAATGCAACCGATTAATCACCTTGTATTGTTACAGCAGCAAGTGCGAGCATTTGAATATCTGGTGCCCCATTATTTTAGCATTTTTCACATTTCCTTCACATTTATATTTGACCCCAGTTTATCGGACCATTTGCCTTCAATTCTGTCTAAGCCATTCGCAGAAGCAGCTAAAAGAAATTGATATATATGACTGATGGTCAGGGATCTCTCTTACTCTCCAATGGTGTTGAATCTGACCATAACTCAGATATTACAATCCTATGAAAATAATCCATCACTTGCTAATATTTTTTAAAAGTTCTGCTTGCGAATAGACAGCTCCTCTTGTAGCTCGCTGAAGCAGCGTAAGGATCCGCCGACTACTATGTGACCTACATGAGTGAACTTATATCTTACAAGAGGAATCCCTAAAATACCTGGAAAAAATGATTTCCCCACAAATAATATAGACTAAACAACTTCAAAGTAGCAATGATGAAAACAGCAACAGAAGATCAAAAGAAAGAAGGCATTGGGCAAAATCAGTCAGAGGGCCTTGGAAGAAAATCTACAGAAATTAACTAGAGGTAGAAAAAGCCAAAAAATAAGAACAGATAGATGGGCTTAGCCTAAAGAGAAAAGGAGAATAAGTCACATATGCTTTCCTGCAGGATTACTTCTAATTTTGATGCAAATTTGAGACTGATGAAATTCTCAAATATTTCTAGAATTACTCAAATAGGTAATGTGTATGTATGTATAAATAATTTACACAATGTCAAAACATCTGCATATAGAAACACCTTGTGCTACATCACTGTGACATTTGGGGTGCTCCCTTCTCGTTCCTACCCTGAAGTCACACTTACTCCTGCCCAGTGGCAGCTCCTCCGCTAAGGCGGAGGAGCGCCTCCACACTGCTCCAAAGGAAAAATACAATGATAACATATCGTTATTATCATTGTATTTTTCCGATGGAAGTCAGTGGCTCGTGGGGCGGGCGGGGCTGGGCAGCGCAGGGGGAGGAGTGATTTGGACTCACGAAGTGCGCACGACTGCTTGGCCGACCCTCTTGGGCCGGCCAAGCATTCCTGCGCACTTTGCATGTTCCCCACCAGGATGCATTACGCAGCCTGGTGAGGAACATGCAAAGCCTCCCTGTACCCGTCTGAGCGCCGAATCACAGCACTCAGACCAATTACAATGCTGTATTGCAGCGTTGTGATTGGCTCAGGAGAGCCTGCATGCCAGGGTGCTTATTGCTGCTGCTGCCGGCCGGGACTGGGACTGGAAGATGAAGAGGACGGAGGAGAGGCGGCCATCCGTCCATTTCAGGTAAGGCCATTTGAATGTGGGTGTGCAGATGTTGTTGCAATTCAGGCTCACGTGGATGATGTTCTCCAAAAACATCAAAAGGATTTGAGATATAAACATTTTGGAAGAGAAGAAACCTGCCAACGATAGCTGGCTCCTCACACATGAATCTATGAAACAATGTCTGAAGAAGATGAAACAATAAATGTAGAAATGGAACATGATGGGTCAATCCAGCTCCCCACGCCATCATATGGAGATGCTGTAGAGTCTAAACTGCCTAGTCCTACTCCTCCTTTCATCATATCAGAGGGACCTGTATGTTTTCCTGCAGAGGAGAGCTGTACCTAACACCTTCTTTGTGTGGTTTTATGAAACAAGTTGCTCCCCAGCTGGGCACTTATTTCTGGAGAGGGATTTCACCCAAAGCAAACCGCCTTTTAAAATGTGAGTCTACTGTCCCCATGCTGAGGTCATGGCATGACTAATGGTTGGTGGCAGCAGAATAATACTTGTGGGCTACAGGCTTCTTTACCTGCTCTTCAAGTTGGAAGCTGCCTACTGGTCCTTGCTGCTAAATATGTGTAGTCTGTCATAATTGGAACCATTCAGTGTTATAGGAGAGTGAGTGAGTGTGTATAAATGTAGGTGGGTGTATGTGTTTAAATGAGGAGAGTAACTAAGGCTGGGTTTTCATTCTGTGCTGGGGGTCAGCTCCTGTGTCTCCCACCTAGAGTGATCCACTCTCTTGGACCAGGTTATCTCTGTAGAAGCATCATGTTGTACGAGCAGGGGTTGCACCTCTTCCTTCCTCACAGTCCACTACTGGAACACTCTACCTCTGCCTCTTTATCCTACCACCGACTTCCTTACCTTTAAGAAGCTGCTGAAAACCTCCCTATTCTAAAAATGTGTCTAACCCTTCTGCTGCGCTGTGTTGAGTAGCTGTCAGTCAGCTCCTTGTCATTTGACTACACCTGCACCAGTATGCCAATCTTGGGGAGAGATGTTGCATTACAAATCCCGATAGCACAACACAACACAATATAACATAATGTAACATGACATATCTGTGATTTCCTACCCACAAGAACTTAGAGGCCCTTTTCAACAGCATTGGCATTGAGATGGCTGTCTTCTCCATTCCCATGCCACATGGAGCTCTCTAAAATCAGGGCATTGTTGCTAAGATGTTGTATGTCAGTGTTGACTCACCAAACTCCACTTGAAAAGGGGAAGGACTGTATGTGCTCACCACACTAGACCAAACCTTGTGGGGCATGCCAGCACGTGGCCTGCAAGAAGCAATATCTTAACAAAGTAACAAAGACTGCCCAACGATGTCTACTTTTCTCTAATGACCAGACATGCTGACTGCCCGTCCCCACCCAGCATGGCCCACTCCAGCAGAAGAGAGCTGAAGCCCATCCACAGTGCCTGAATGGCTGGTGTTTTATCTAGTAGAAATAGACCTTCTCAGTATTATGGGATACCTGCCACCTCCAAGGAATCAAAGACACTGAGAACAATATGGAATGTGTGTTCCAATGATGCTGAACTGGACCTGACCTGGACCTAAAATAAATCACTTGAACTTGATATGTTGCCTCACAATTTGAATTGCTGCAAATACCCTGAGAGATTGGTGCTCTGGGCCCACCTTTTCAGGTTTTTAATATACTCTGCTCTCTGAGTGAGGTATTTATGCTCATATTGGGCCCGGCAGAGCTCTGTGCATCAGAACGATTGACTATCCTACTGTAGGAACAGACTCCAGGGCTGAGTCAGAAAAGTTTGCTGCTCATCACAGTTGTGAAACAAGCATTGGCATGGCCAATAGGTCTCGCCTTTGGGACCTTGTAAGTTTTTGGCCATGCAGCACATTATTAGGGGTGCTACAACATCTACTGATGCTTCACATGCCACTAGTGAACGGGGGAGTGAGAGCCGCCAATCAAGCGAGGATGGGCTTGTACAGGCCACAAGAGAGTGAAGAAGCTGCAACGGTCAGGTATTATACTATAGAAGGGAGGGTGGAACATGTAGTGCCCTTGTAATAGTAAGAGATATAATAGTGATGCGAGTGTGCCTGCCCACACGTTACAGGAAATTAAGAGACAAAGACAAACCCAGCATACAGCGCTAAAATGTGTGTATATGTCCATTTTAGACACAAGGATGCATTTTGCACCCAAAAAAATCACGAAAAATACAAGTACTGTGAATAACATACGCTCGTTTAGTGGTGATGCATGTTGTTTTTGCATTCCCACTTAATTTTGCAGCAAATGTAGCAACAAAACCCTTCATATAAAAGAGTACTAGTTATCTAATACATGCTCAGTTCGCTGATAATGTGGGTTTGAGCAACTAACTCTACAAATTAATCAAGAGACCTGTAAGCATCTAATACCAAATATCCACATATTAAAGTTTGTCGGACTTACTTTTACACTGAAGTTAAAACAATCATGCCACCTCCGACAGCACGTCCGAGCCTCAGCTTATGGAGGGCACGATAATAGAGAGCAATCGTGGTGGTCCCGCTCCTTGCCAGTCACTAAGTAAAGTAACAGGGCCCATCTTGGAATGAATCCAATATAATAAGATACGAGTGTGAAGTGCAGAGAATTGGACATATAGGACAGCCTCCCATTCAAAAGATCACTACAATACAACCATAATAAGAATGTCCTCACCATTGTTGTTCTTATGTTATTGAATGTAATGTTTCTCCTCTTGTGGAGACAGGCTAGCTTGAATCCAGTGGCGCAGGGAGCACAGGATCCCAAGCCTGGGCACCCAAGGCCACACTTTACAGTCAGTTTTTTCGATCGCTCTGACCTTGAGGTTTGCATCTGGTACCCCTGTGCCAGCTCCGCCCCTCACCCCTGGCAAACACTCCATGTTGCCGGACTTGTGAAATGAAAACAGAAGCAGTGCCACACGTACATCCAGGAAGTGCCCGTATTCAGAGCCCTGTGCATGGTTAATGATCCACTGGGCTCCTGGCGTGTAAACACCCCTATGCAAATGACTTGACGCGGAGTCGGACGGGTATAGTGTAGGGGAAATAGCAGGATAGCAGAGGGACGCTTGGAGAGCAGGATCACATCCAGTCGTGTCATGCTCAGCACAAGCGGCGGACAAGGGATAGGGTGTCTCCTTGTTTGTACGGTGGTGCATAACACACAAACCAAAAACAACGACACTGGGAGAAATCTGAACAGCAACAGCTCCAACTCAAAAAAAACAAGCGCGGAGAATAACCACCGTGAAACAGCTGTGCGGTGGAGGCCAAAGGGTTCCCAAGTAGCCAAAAGGGGTGACACAAACAGAACTTATTAAAATTGTAAAGCAAAAAGAAGTGCGAGGCAAATGGAGTGAGAAAGCAAAGGAAAAAGAATAGAATGCAAATACGGAAAGATAGATGGAACGGCAGAGGAAGAAGTAACAAATGGATGGAAAGCAAAGAAAAAAGATGGAATGAAGTGGAAAAGTAAGGACAAGCGGATGCTGAAAAGAAAGAACGGAAAAAGGATGAAAGAATGCGAATAAGGAAACATAGAAAGGAAATGAAATAGGAATTTAGAGAAGAACGGTCTTCACTTTTCAAGCACTCGCACTCGTGCTTGTGGCGGCATCCACCTTGCGTGAGCGAGCAGCGGCGCGCAGGGGACATGTGTTTGTAATTAACGTGGCCGCGCCGCTGCTCGCTCCCGCAAGTTGGATGCCGCCACAAGCACGAGTGCAAGTGCTTGAAAAGTGAAGACCGATTGCTAAAGGCCCTCTCTTAATGCAGCGCATGTGCGCTGCCTAGGCGAGACCTAAAAAGGAGGTAGAAGAACTGTACAAGCTGAGCATCAGCTTGGATGCATCTGAACGCCTCTTTCTCTCAGCTGTTGCTCAGGACTGCCTTGAGGATGCTCTGGCTAGAGAAAGGAACATAATGATGTTTAACCTGCACTCGAGATTACTCTATGTTAACTTGTTCACTTCTTTATTAATCAAATTATGTGTGCTGCCTCGTGACAGAGCCTGCTCGTCTCTGTTGCTAAAATATGTTTCATAAGAGTGCACAAAATCTGTGTACTCAACACGGTGCGCACTTCTGATGGACCCTACGTGTTTCCACATTACAACCTTAATATTTTCAAACATTCAAATCAATAAAACACCTTTTTATCTTTTTGTTTTGCATTTAATATTAAACCTGATTTCAAGTGTTTGCATAACTTTACTTTAACATTATCTTTGCACTCATGCACATATAGTCAATGTTACATCACATTGTACATATAAACATCGTTATGCGTTGAATGCAACAAACCTTCGAGACAATTCCCAATGCATTTTGGGTTATTGACCCTTCTTAAGGGGAGCTGCAAATATTAGCATAACATTCATGTTACCATTATAATGAGACAGCACTCATTAAAGGAACAACAGACCGATGCTGTAATGATTCTGTCTCTTGATAATAACAACATCAACGTTTGGAGTCCTACATAAGTGTATGCCAAACAAAAACTTACTTGTGATTATGGAAACAAGAAAGAAAACAGGAATGTGTCAACCTCCACCTGCGCAAAAGTGAAAGGTTTAGAGAGTTAAAGTACCCAATAATGCTGAACCATGACACAATGTCGTGATTAAAACGAAATAAGAGTTTCATCACCCTGATATGTATCTACCCTTCATCCTGGGTGCGATTTAGATATTAGTACTATCCCCAGCATACACCACAGTTCTTACTGGGTATTTAATCCAGTATAACAAGACGGACGCCGTGGTAGCTGAAGTCTGAGACACTGAAACAGTTAGGGGCAGATTTACAAGGAAGTGCCGCAGCGCGGCAACGCAAGCCCTTTGGCTGCGCCACGCTGCGGCACTTCCAAAGCACAGGAATGCGACATATTTACAATAATATGTCGCATTCCTGTGCTCTCCCCTGCGCTGACGCATAAACTGCTGCCATGCGCCGGCGCAGGCACCCTTGCACCATGGTGCAAGTTTGCCTGCGTCATGGGGAGATTGTTTTTGTGCAGGAAGGGGCACCTTCCTGCACAAAACCAATCACTACAGGCAATTTCCTCTTTCAATGCGTGCTGTAGAATGCAGCACGCTTTGAAAGAGGAAAAAACGAGGAGAAATGAAAACATTTCTCCCAGTTGCGCCTCGCTACGCCACCCCTAGGGTGGCGTAGCATTCAGACGCATTTCCCGATTTACGATTCCTCGTAAATCTGGAAATGTGTCTTGTTCCATGGGTGTTGCGTGGGAACACCCACTTTCACCCACTTTCACCCCTTTCACGCAAAGTGCTGCGTGTAAAGGGGCCATATTTACAAGGACAGGAAAAGCCACGCAGGGTGGCTTTTTCTGGCCTTGTAAATATGGGACAGTAACATGCGCCACCAGTACGTCACAAAAAGTGACGTACTGGTGGCGCATGGGGCTCGTAAATCTGCCCCTTAGTGTATACCCAACACGTTATTTATTCATGTGTATGCCAAAAGGAGATTACGCTAGTTACCATCTCAATTTATACTTCCAAGTAGTAAAACGCGACAAAGTCAAGAATCTTCACAAATGCTATTAGCTGTAAAAACAATTATCACCAGTCTGCATTGCCGCCTGTCAAAAAGCATACAACCCTCGTAAGTACCTGTATAGTTTGACTCCAGGTTAACATACACTGTTAAAGTGTTCGTCCGTCTACCTGAATCTCCAGACTCTGCCGCCCTCCATGAGCGCGGTCCTCCGTACGAGCGTGGTCGCGAATCTGTTAGCGTTCGAATTAAAAGACTTACGGAAGCGCCGTAAGTCTATCACTTTTGCGCAGGTGGAGGTTGACACATTCCTGTTTTCTTTCTTTTTTCCATAATCACAAGTATGTTTTTGTTTGGCATACACTTATGTAGGACTCCAAACGTTGATGTTGTTATTATCAAGAGACAGAATCCTTCCAGCAGCGGTCTGTTGTTCCTTTAATGAGTGCTGTCTCATTATAATGGTAACATGAATGTTATGCTAATATTTACAGCTCCCCTTAAGAAGGGTCAATAACCCAAAATGCATTGGGAATTGTCTAGAAGTTTTGTTGCATTCAACGCATAACGATGTTTATATGTACAATGTGATGTAACATTGACTATATGTGCATGAGTGCAAAGATAATGTTAAAGTAAAGTTATGCAAACCCTTGAAATCAGGTTTAATATTAAATGCAAAACAAAAAGATGAAAAGGTGTTTTATTGATTTGAATGTTTGAAAATATTAAGGTTGTAATGTAGGAACCCATAGGGTCCATCGGAAGTGCGCACCGTGCTGAGTACACAGATTTTGTGCATCTTATGAAACAGAGAAAGGAGCCTGCCAGAGTGCCTTTGCACAGTTTAGTCTGGTACCGAGGATCCTATACAGTATGTTTGTATAAGATACTCTCGATTATACTACCACCACTCCCACACTCCGTTGTAGACTCACGAAATCGTCACGTAGTGCAGCGCAGCAAATCACCTTGCTGCGCTGCAATGCTTGACAGGAAAAGAGCAGGAATGCGCCGAATTTAAGTCAATACGGCACATTCCTGCATTTTACCCTGTGTTAGCCCCTTTTGGCAGCCTAGCGCCAACGCAGGCACCCTTGAACCATGGTGCAAGGGTGCCTCCGTTACATGCAGGATTGTTTTTGTGCAGGAAGGAACACCTTCCTGCACAAAAACAATCCTGCGAGGCTTATTCCTCTTTCTATGGAGAATGCAGCGCACATAGAAAGAAGAAGTAACAAGCAGAAACAAAGATATTTCTCCTTGTTACGCCTCTCCTGGGAAGGTGTATCTTTTTGGTGCATTCCCAGGTTTATCAATTCTGGGAAATCTGCGAATGTGTCAAAATCCTTGGAAGTTGCTTGGGAACACCCATCCAATGCCTTCCCAGGGCAGAGTAAAGCAACACAGCGATTTACGCTGCGTTGCTATACTCCAAAATCGCTGCGTTGCTCTACTCCAGATTCATGGAGCCACTCGAGGCCACGTAAAGTTGGCTTGCGTGGCTTCATAAATCTCACTTAAAGTTTGCATCATGCCCGTACCACATTGCGTGGTGCAAACACAACACAAACTGGGTCATAAATATGTGTCTTCCTTTGTAAGAGGTGCTGCTTTTGGCGCAGCAGCCAATGAGTCCAAGCCCGCACCTCTAGGAGACTGCACCTACCCAGTCTGCTGCTATTGTTGCCCCTGCAGGCACCCTTGCCTGGACAGAGCAGGTTGGCAGCCGCTCGAATTTCACCCACACCATCCCACAAGAAGTGCAGCATCTGGAGTGCATGCACCCGGTTCCCCAGCATGTGACTATGGTCTACAAAGCACTCGAATTTAGCTGCAAGGCCCTTCTTCCAATAATCCTGATGTCCCTGAACATCAACAGACCCTGCCTTGGGTGGTGCGCAGTCAGTAAGTCAGCCAAAACTACAAGTCAAGTCATATATGTCCCGACTGCAATAAATAGTGCCTGCTGCTCAGTAGAATCAATAGTACCATATATAGCTGATGATGGTGGTCTTGCAGGAAGTCAAGAGAGTGAGAGCTAAGGGCCGGATCACAAAACATTTTTGACTGGAAGTATTACATATGCTTAGTGTTAAGTAAGGCAGTGCTTGGTTCAAATACCTTTTATCATCCATTGGTTCCTGCCTGGGGGTTATCCAAAAATACACTAGATGGCCCAGTATTTTGTGATACCCATTTATCCCACATAGCCCAGTACTTTGAAGAAAATCATGGCACAGCCACCAGCCGTGCATTTGAATGGGATTCTTTTAAAATGGTCACTAGGGGCTTCTGCATTCAAAATGTAGCTAGGGTTCGCAGGGAACTGACCAGGGAACTCCGACATGCAGTTGAGGCAGTGACTGCATTGGATAACCGCCCCCTTCTTGATGACACAACGCGCTGCACCTTGATAGACACCAAGAAACATCAAGCTGCATTAGTAGAACACTTCTGCTGTTATAATCACACAGAATACACAGCCCGCATTCACGCTGCGGATGAAAAACCCGGTCACCTACTGGCATGGTTGGCTCGACAGGAAACACATTCTTCCTCAATTACGGAAATCACCACTGCTACAGGCCCTATTTTGAGATCCCAAACAGCTATACTACAAGCATTCAGCACATACTATGCCGAGCTGTACAAGAAGCCTCCTGACGCACCTCCTGGCATAATTAGACATTTCCTACCAACCCTCTCACTGCCCACCATCAATGCTTTGCTATGAGAGGAGTTAGACAAACTCATTACTATAGTTGAGGTAAAGAAAGCAATACATGACCTAGACCTCAAAAAGACCCCAGTATTACATGTGTTTCAAACTGAATACTATGATCGGTTCTTGGTCAGCCTGGCTCCACGTTTGGTTGAGGTTTATAATGAAGCCCTTACCACCGGCGTGCTCCCAGCCTCCCTCCAGGAATCTCGTCTAGTATCCCTGCTGAAGCCTGTTAGGGAGTCCACTTGCCTCTCCTCCTATCGCAGGTGGCCAGATTGGGCGCCGGCTATAAAGTACTTGGTAAAGTCCTAGAGAATCGGTACTTGAATGTACTTCCAGTCCTCATTCACCCAGACCAAAATGGATTTGTTCCAGGATGTAACACGTCTAATAATATTAGACGACTCTTCCATGTGATGGATCAGGCCTCACTGCGATACCCGCAAACAGCATGCTTCATATTGAACCTCGAGAAGGCCTTTGATTCTTTATCATAGGAGTACCTCTTTGAGGTTCTACAGGTAGTAGGCCTAGGCCAACTCCTGCTGACTTGCACAAAGCCATTGTACACAAACCCATCATTTATGGCGTGCATTGGTCGCCCGATTTCGCCCCCCTTTCCAATATGTCGAGGCATGCATCAGGACTGCCCCCTCTCCCCTATCCTATTCACAATCGCCACGGAGCCGTTTGCTCATCGTATTTACTTGGAAGGCCAGCGGTGGGGTATCCCTCTTGGTAGAACCACACATGCTGTGTCGCTCTATGCGGATGACTTGTTATTATATATCCGGGACACATCAGCAGACATGTCCTCAATAACATCTACTTTTCCCTGGCTTTGAGGAAGCAGCTGGCCTCCAAGTGAACTGGGGGAAATCTTGTGTATTTCCATTTTGCAGCACTGCCCACCCATAGGTAGTTCAAAAGGGCGACACTCCACTAGCCTGGAGGACATCTGTGGTCCGTTATCTGGGGGTTCATCTATACAATTCCCAAAAGGACTTATTTGAAGGTAACCTAAAATGTGCCTGCATAACCTTTAGATCTCAAATCCGCTTCTGGCAGCGGCTCCCCCTTGCACTCACAGGCAGGACAGCACTTTCTAAAATGATTGTCCTGCCCCACCTCCTATATTTTTTTGTAAATGTACCAGTGTTTTCTCAATGTCCCTTTTTCCGCAATTTAGATCAATTGTTGGGGGACTTGCTGTGGCACGATGGGAGGCATTGAGTGAATCTTCAAAAACTTCAGCTGCCAGTGGGCCAAGGTGGACTTGGGGCACCATGCTTTGAAACTTATTAGCTAGAAGCACAGCTCCAATGGGTATCCAGATGGTTGGCAAGAATAAACCTCAATGAGACAAGCACAGGTAATTGTCCACTCCCCTCCTATATAATACGCTAGCTCTTACACACCACTATCAAGCTAAATAGCTCCTAGTCCCTACTTGGGTGGATCACCCGAAAATGTGTAACTAGAGTTCTCCAGCATAGGAGTAAAATCAGTACATATTCTCCTAAAATACCCCTCCAAAGTCTACCGGGACCCTTCGGTCCACTAACAGATGAGCAGCTGTTGGAATGGCATGCACAATCCTTAGAAACAGTGGGAGATCTCTTCCAAGATGCCCAGATCCTCATATTTGAACAAATTCATCAGGTCTATAATATTTCCCTGGGACAGGTGGCAACATATGGGCAAGTATTGGTGGCACTCCATTCATTATGGGGAGCACTGGATGAAGAATTGTCTACTCATGTGGTGGTCCATACTCTATACCTCATGGGGGTTGGTCGACACCTCATCACATGGCTATACAAAGCCATTACAGAACAAGCGGACATTTCTCTAGTTCACCTCTGCTGCCTCTGGGAGGAGAACTTAACAAGACCTCTTCATGACACCGAGTAGTCTAGTGCCCTGGAGTGCCCTAAGACTGTTCCGAGGAATGCATATTTTTAAAATATCCAATATATGAACTTTCACAGGACTTACCTTACACCCTCTCATCTAAATCATCTGTTCCCAGGAGCCAATTTTACTTGTCCTAGATGTTTCACCCAGGTTGCTGACTTACGGCACATGCTCTGGTCATGCCTTAGAATAGCAATTTGTTGCCATGCAATACATGTTTTATTGAGCACAGTCACAGATCTCACCACATTGAATTCATGGGAGGATACTGCCTTAGGTATTTTCAAAAGACAAAAAAATCACAGGGTTCGGGTGCAATTCTCCAATTTTGCCCTCCTGTTGGCCAAGTGTCTACTAACTATGCACTGGAAGGCTCAACACCTCCCCTCTCTCCCTATGGCGTAAGGCACTACTTAGATGGGGAGAAGAAGAAATCTCAGCACAGCATTGGGAGGAGGCCTGTCGTATACGCTGGTGCCCTATTGCTGCTGCCTTCAACACTATGCTTATACAGTAGAAGGAACTGACTGAAGAGAATCCCCCTCCCTTACCGGGTCACATTTATGGGCATGGGGTCACCCTCTAGCTCTCCATCACAATGCATCTGACTTCACAACTACTCCACGATCCCCCCAAAGTTTGATTCGCACCTCTGCACTATTTTCGCATGTGCACCCCCTAGTTCCCTTTTCAAAGTTTTGTAGGCCAACCCTATTATTCATTGGGTTCGCCTCATTCTTCAGTGTGTGTCAGTGCAATTCCCTCCTGTAATTAAATAATGTCTCATCCTGCTACAATTGGTATTATCTACAGTTGATATTTGTTAATGTCACTCATATCCTGCAACAATTGCTATTGTCTTCAGTTGATAAAACCCAATAAAATTGTTTAACCATCACCATATCATAAAAGCAGAATTCTGGAGGTGGTGATACGTGCCATGAATGTTTGTAGCTATTGCATTTTGTTCTAGTGGCAATGTGTTATGTTGTGTTTTTGTGCCTTTGTGTTTCTGTGCTGCTTTATGACATTGGTGCAGCTGTTATGTTCTATTTTGACTGCTTTGTCGTGTTGTGCCTTATGATGTTTTAATTGTCCTGTTATTTTTTTTAATTTATGTTATTGTTTTGTGGTCTGTTGTTTACTTTAGAGCTGCCAATAAATGCTGCTATGTTTTCTAAAAAGGCAGCATATTACTTTAAAATTCCAATGACAAACGTTTGGTGCATTGAAAAATTGACCGCAAAATGGCCTTGCATGGCTTAGCACCAAACCCCAGTTATGGAATTCAGAAGGGACTTCCCAAGGCAGGGACACTGCAAACATCCGCTCTTCTCAGGGCTGCATATTTTCATGCAGAGTGAATGGCAACTAATGTCTCAGGTGCTACAAAATTCAGGATTCAAGAGTCACATTACCAGGGAATGTCTAGACAGGGCTCTGGCACACTGTCCGCAGTCTGTATGTTCCTCCATCATCTATGAGAAATATTAATGCACTTTAGGAAATAGAATTACATTCTCCTTGATGAACTACTCACTTGAAGGAAGGAGGCCACTGCCTCGGATACAGCTTTACTCATTATTCCCCATTAATGCATTACGCGTGACTTTTTTGTACATAATCTCATTTCTGTTCCTCTTAAACTTTAAAAGAGAAATGCATCAATATTTTAGTCAACAAACACAAAATGTTTCCTTCTGCAGGACTTTGTACTTTGTAATTCCTATCTGAATCATGGGATCATTGTGGCCTGTTCCCTTGAAATATAGCTTTTTGAGTCATTTCCAGTTGAGGTCTTCTGCCCTTTTATATGTATAATCTTCTTCTTTCCATATTGCAATGTACAAACCTTTGCCCAATGGCCCCTGTCCACCCCTACACCTCCCAGACTGTGCGTTGCAACCTTCTGCACTGCACTCTGGGGCCCTACTCTTCACCCCACTAAAGTACAGCATAACTAAATGTTTTGTACCACAATAGGTGCATTCATGCTTGAATTTGCATAACTCCTTATTGCAAAAGCTCTACTGAATTCCCAGCAAATACCCTCCCTGTGCCAGCTGACCTCTAAACATTCCACCCACCCCACTCTGGGTGGGTCACCCTTGCAAGGACTGATATAGCACTAGCAACCCAATGACAGACCCCTGACCTTGGCTGGTAGGTCGCTCCCCCACCACACAGCTCCGTCTGTGTGCCCTGCTGCTGCCCCTGATTTTGCTCGTTTTTCCTTTCTGTGCCCCCTTGCTGCCCCTGATTGTGCTCGTTTTTCCTTTCTGTGCCCCCTTGCTGCCCCTGATTGTGCTCGTTTTTCCTTTCTGTGCCCCCCTTGCTGCCCCTGATTGTGCTCGTTTTTCCTTTCTGTGCCCCCTTGCTGCCCCTGATTGTGCTCGTTTTTTTCCTTTCTGTGCCCCCTTGATGCCCTGATTGTGCTCGTTTTCCCTTCTGTGCCTGTTTCCCGCCGCTGCGGCCCCGCCCCTCACTGCCCATTCGCTGCCCCATTCCCTGCTCCTCCCTCCCACCTCCCCATTTATGGCGGCCGCTGCGTGGTGAAGAGAGCGACCCCTGACCTTGACTGGTAGGTCGCTCCCCACCACACAGCTCTGTCTGTGTGCCCTGCTGCTGCCCCTGATTTTGCTCGTTTTTCCTTTCTGTGCCCCCTTGCTGCCCCTGATTGTGCTCGTTTTTCCTTTCTGTGCCCCCTTGCTGCCCCTGATTGTGCTCGTTTTTTCCTTTCTGTGCCCCCCTTGCTGCCCCTGATTGTGCTCGTTTTTCCTTTCTGTGCCCCCTTGCTGTCCCTGATTGTGCTCGTTTTTTTCCTTTCTGTGCCCCCTTGATGCCCCTGATTGTGCTCGTTTTCCCTTCTGTGCCTGTTTCCCGCCGCTGCGCCTGCGGCCCCGCCCCCTCACTGCCCATTCGCTGCCCCATTCCCTGCTCCTCCCTCCCACCTCCCCATTTATGGCGGCCGCTGCGTGGTGAAGAGAGCGACCCCTGACCTTGACTGGTAGGTCGCTCCCCACCACACAGCTCCGTCTGTGTGCCCTGCTGCTGCCCCTGATTTTGCTCGTTTTTCCTTTCTGTGCCCCCTTGCTGCCCCTGATTGTGCTCGTTTTTCCTTTCTATGCCCCCTTGCTGCCCCTGATTGTGCTCGTTTTTCCTTTCTGTGCCCCCTTGCTGCCCCTGATTGTGCTCGTTTTTTTTCCTTTCTGTGCCCCCTTGATGCCCTGATTGTGCTCGTTTTCCCTTCTGTGCCTGTTTCCCGCCGCTGCGCCCCTGCGGCCCAGCCCCCTCACTGCCCATTCGCTGCCCCATTCCCTGCTCCTCCCTCCCACCTCCCCATTTATGGCGGCCGCTGCGTGGTGAAGCGAGCGACCCCTGACCTTGACTGGTAGGTCGCTCCCCCACCACACAGCTCCGTCTGTGTGCCCTGCTGCTGCCCCTGATTTTGCTCGTTTTTCCTTTCTGTGCCCCCTTGCTGCCCCTGATTGTGCTCGTTTTTCCTTTCTGTGCCCCCTTGCTGCCCCTGATTGTGCTCGTTTTTTCCTTTCTGTGCCCCCCTTGCTGCCCTTGATTGTGCTCGTTTTTCCTTTCTGTGCCCCCTTGCTGCCCCTGATTGTGCTCGTTTTTTTCCTTTCTGTGCCCCCTTGATGCCCTGATTGTGCTCGTTTTCCCTTCTGTGCCTGTTTCCCGCCGCTGCGCCCTGCGGCCCCGCCCCTCACTGCCCATTCGCTGCCCCATTCCCTGCTCCTCCCTCCCACCTCCCCATTTATGGCGGCCGCTGCGTGGTGAAGAGAGCGACCCCTGACCTTGACTGGTAGGTCGCTCCCCCACCACACAGCTCCGTCTGTGTGCCCTGCTGCTGCCCCTGATTTTGCTCGTTTTTCCTTTCTGTGCCCCCTTGCTGCCCCTGATTGTGCTCGTTTTCCTTTCTGTGCCCCCTTGCTGCCCCTGATTGTGCTCGTTTTTCCTTTCTGTGCCCCCTTGCTGCCCCTGATTGTGCTTGTTTTTCCTTTCTGTGCCCCCTTGCTGCCCCTGATTGTGCTCGTTTTTTTTTCCTTTCTGTGCCCCCTTGATGCCCTGATTGTGCTCGTTTTCCCTTCTGTGCCTGTTTCCCGCCGCTGCGCCCCTGCGGCCCCGCCCCCTCACTGCCCATTCGCTGCCCCATTCCCTGCTCCTCCCTCCCACCTCCCCATTTATGGCGGCCGCTGCGCGGCGGGCGCGCCGCTGGCGCGCCTAAGGCAAGCCCGTCTGCGCCCGTCCGCGCCGTGACCGCGCCCAGCGCCAGACCCCCTGGTCCGGGCATCCCCCGCGCCCGCCACATCAACAGACGCCGATACGACGCCAGCACCCTCCACGCACTCAACCCCGGAAAAGATCACGCCTGCTACCAGGCCACCCCGAAGCGCACCCAAGGGCCCTTCACCTGCCGGAACTGCAGCTTCGCCAGCACCCGCCCCGCCAAACCACCGCCCAGGAAAGAACCCAACTACCTCAGATGCATCCTCCTCAACACCCGCTCCGCCCGCAAACACGCCATCAAACTCTGGGACCTTCTCGACTCAACCTCCCCAGACGTCGCATTCCTGACGGAGACCTGGCTGAATCCCGCTTCAGCCCCCGACATCGCCATTGCCATCCCGGACGGATACAAGATCACCCGCAGGGACCGCACCAACGGAGTCGGAGGAGGCATCGCCATCGTCCACAGGAACACCCTCAGAGTCTCAACCAACACCGACGACACCCTCAGCACCGCCGAACACATGCACTTCCAGATCCACACCGATCCCAACACCACCCTCAGAGGAACCCTCATCTACAGACCCCCGGACCCCGACCACAGTTCAGCGATTCCATCGCTGACTTCGTCAGCACACACGCCATCGCCTCCACGGACTACATCCTCCTCGGGGACCTGAACTTCCACCTCGAGAACAACAAGGACACCAACTCCACCACCCTGATCGACAACCTCGCCACCCTCGGACTCAGACAGCTCGTGACTACACCCACCCACACCACCGGCCACACGCTCGACTCCATCTTTTCCGCAAGCCCACACGTCTCCTTCAACCACACCTCCGAACCCCACTGGACTGACCACCACTGCATCCACTTCACCTACAGGAAGCCCACCACGCACCACCGCACCGAACAAATGCCTCGCCGCTGCTGGAGCAGAGTCACGGAAGACCAGCTAACCACAACCCTCGCCCTGAGCCCACCCGCCGAACCCTCCGACCCCGACACCGCCGCCCGCAACCTCAGACAGTGGATCGACGACTGCGCCAACACCCTCGCCCCGCTCAAGAATCCGCCCAACAGCCACACCAGCAAGAAAGCCACCTGGTTCACCGAAGACCTCCAGGCCTCCAAACGAACATGCCGAAAACTGGAGAAGATCTGGCTCCACGAACGGACAGCGGACAGCTACGCCGCCCACAAGAGCGCCACCCGCAGTCACCATCACCTCATCAGATCCGCCAAAAGGGCCTCACTCAAAGACTGCCTAGACAACAACGCACACAACAGCAAAGAGCTCTTCAACATCGTGAAGGAACTCTCCAACCCCAGCTCCAACACCAACGACATCCAGCCGTCGCGAGACCTGTGCGACTCACTGGCCACCTTCTTCCACCGCAAAATCGCCGACATCCACGACAGCTTCAACACCACGACCGCCCCGGCAACCACCGAGACCACTGCCCCCACAACCACCAACCGCCTGCTCTCCTGGACCAACATCAACGACGAGGACACCAGCGAGATCATGAACACCATCCACTCCGGTTCACCGCTAGACCCGTGCCCTCACCACATCTTCAACAAAGCCAGTACAGCCATCGCGCCCCATCTCCGGAAAATAATCAACATCTCCTTCGAGACAGCAACCTTCCCGGAAAGCTGGAAGCACGCCGAGATCACCGCCTTACTCAAGAAACCCAAGGCAGACCCCAAGGACCTCAAGAACTTCCGACCCATCTCTCTGCTCCCGTTCCCCGCGAAGGTCACCGAGAAAATCGTCAACAAACAACTGACCCGCTACCTTGAGGAGAACAACATCCTGGACCCTTCCCAGTCCGGCTTCCGCAGCAACCACAGCACCGAAACCACCCTCATCGCCGCCACCGATGACATTAGGACCCTGCTAGACAACGGAGAAACAGCAGCCCTCATCCTCCTGGACCTATCAGCCGCCTTCGACACGGTCTGCCACCACACACTACGAACACGCCTTCACGACGCCGGGATCCAAGAGAAGGCCCTGGACTGGACCACATCCTCCCTTTCCGGCAGAACACAAAGCGTCCGCCTCGCCCCTTCCGATCCAAGGCCACCAAGATCATCTGCGGCGTACCCCAAGGCTCCTCCCTCAGCCCAACGCTGTTCAACATCTACATGGCACCCCTCGCCCACGTCGCCCGACAGCACAACCTCAACATCATCTCCTACGCCGACGACACCCAGCTGATCCTCTCCCTCACCAAAGACCCTCACACCGCCAAAGCCCACCTCCACGAAGGAATGAAGGCCGTCGCCGAATGGATGAGGACCAGCCGCCTGAAGCTGAACTCGGACAAGACGGAGGTCCTCATCCTTGGTTCCAACCCTTCAGCCTGGGACGACTCCTGGTGGCCAACATCACTGGGAACAGCCCCGCCACCCACCGACCACGTACGCAACCTAGGGGTCATCCTTGACCCCACCCTCTCCATGACTAAGCAGGTCAACGCCGTTTCCTCATCCTGCTTCAACATCCTCCGAATGCTCCGCAGGATCTTCAAGTGGATCCCCACCGAAACAAGAAAAACAGTCACCCAGGCCCTCGTCACCAGCAGGCTGGACTACGGAAACGCCCTCTACGCAGGAACGACGGCTAAGCTCCTGAGATGGCTGCAACGCATCCAGAACGCCTCTGCACGTCTTATCCTCGACATCCCCCGACGCAGCCACATCACACCCCACCTGAGAGACCTGCACTGGCTCCCTGTCAACAAGAGGATAACCTTCAAGCTCCTCACCCACGCACACAAAGCACTCCACAACTCCGGACCAGCCTACCTCAACAGACGACTCAGCTTCTACACCCCCACCCGCCAGCTCCGCTCGACTCAGCCTCGCCCTCGCCACAGTCCCCCGCATTCAGAAAACGACCGCCGGCGGCAGATCCTTCTCCCACCTCGCCGCCAAGACCTGGAACACCCTCCCCACCAACCTCCGACAGACCCAAGACCTACTGGCCTTCAGAAGACTCCTCAAGACCTGGCTCTTCGATCAGTAGCAGCACCACCCCCCTCTTCCCCCAGCGCCTTGAGACCCTCGCGGGTATGTAGTGCGCTTTATAAGTGACATGATTGATTGATTGATTGAGTGTAGGAGGTTAGAGTAGGCCTAGTAGGCACTATCAGCTGCATCCACAAATCCTTCTCACCATCACTCCATATCCCCTCTCCATCCTTCACTGGCCAGGACCTGAACTCTGCATCATAACGAACCTAGGGCTTTCCTAATCACATCTGTGTATTTAAACAATGCCAAGCTTCTCTGTGGGAATTTTTCACAATACATGCTGGCGTAAAATACAAATGTTGCGATCTAATAAGTAACATAAACTTTGGGCTACTTGGACAACTCCAACATTTCCTCTCTTTCCTTCAGTCGTATCTCTGTATGTAAAAATGTAAAGACCTCAACATACTCCCTCTTCCAGATCTTCTCATTCCTTGCTGCCATTACATTGACCCCACCCAATGCTTTGTAATACTCGTATAGAAGCTCCATCGTCCCCCACCCCGCTGATCTGCCGCTTCACGAGCCTACCTCTAAGGACGGTTCCTTTTCTCCCTCTACCTAATATTATTACCCCATATATCCTACCTGTGTAAATACATCCCTTATATACATATCCTCTATATTTCTATATTTCTTCCTTGTTGTCATACTACCACAAGCTAAAACTCTCCTTGGATGTTTTTTGTTCTATTTTAATTGCTGTAAAGCACTCTGGTTTTGTTTTCTCCTGTGTACATTGGGAAGCCAACTATATCTGATGTACATGAGGCAGGTTATGTTCCAACACTACTTTACCAGAATGATTTTCTAGTTTCAAGGATGTTCTTTCGAGCCATGTAAATTGATTTTGGAAAGTGCACTCAAATGTTCTCCTGAAGTCTTGCGTTTTTGTTTTCTTCTTGTTCTATGTTATCGCGAGTCATGCATTTTGTCCCTTAATGTTTGTTGCATTCTGTGTATTAATAGACAAGAATATCTGCTGATCAAACAAATTGGTCTGTCAGTCGAGGCTTATGAACTGCACCTGTGATTGTGTGTGGTAAATAGAACGACCCTGAGCATTGTTTTAAGCCTCGTATAGTGGTTTTGCAAAGGATTTTTGTGTATTTTCACACTTGATTACACATATAAACAAAAGGTCTATGATGTGTAGAAGTGCATTTTCCTAACTCTTGTCAACTAGGCCTCAATTTAGGTTTAGTCGCCATGTTTTCCAAAATGGATGTCACTCTTGTCACCCGTGTTCTTGCCCCTCACATCTCACTTCCTGATGTTTCTGCAGCACGTAGTCAGGTAGAATATTATTTGTTCATTCCCATTGTCATTGTTCATGCTGTATACAATGAACTTTCCCCAGCTCAGGCAAGAAACTACACATATGATATATAAGGTCTTTCGCCTAGATCACTGTACCCTATGTGTTCATATAACACACTGTTGTTCTTGTATGTAGTTTGTTGGATGGACCATTTCCGGATGACATTAGCATGGGGTGGGCGGGCAGAATAATTAATCATGTAGTCAGATAGTGCTTAGGTGTGTGTTCAAATATTTTTATTGGTTGTTTCTTAAAGAGGAACAGATATAGACAACAAAAAAATTACAATGATGGATGACAATAGAAGTGACAGGTCCATTCTCCTGCCTAATCCATGAGATAGTGCTTTGGTGTAAAAGGAATATGATGTTTTATGAGACTGTACTCTGATTTCCTATGAATATAACATTTTTAATCAAACCACAATAATTGTGCAGTTCTGTTAATTTCATAAGCAAAAATAATGTGCAAAAACCCTCGATTTGGGGTGACTTTCCTGTTCTCCTAGGGATGCTGTCTATTTCTTTCCCGATTTTGCTGCCCACTTGGGGCTTAGTCTCATTCTTTATTTTGCATTTCTCTGTGTTGCCTTTCTTTCTGAGAGTCTGCATGGCACTGACTTTGTTGCGCCTTACTTTTGAGTTCTGTAATTAAACCCTTCAACTATTCTGCTGAAGGAGAACTCAGTTATTGAGTGGGCCCTTTTACTTCATTGACTGCATTTTCTAAGTTTTGATGTGTTGGGAGATGCCTTATCTCAGTACTACATCCCCTCATGAAATTGGGGTTTAACACTATCTCTGATTCATTAAAACTGTGGGCATCCTGTAAAAGTAAATGTTGGGGCGCCACAATTGTGGCGTTCCCCACGCCCACAGTTTGACTGTGGGACTATTTGGGGTATTTCTTTTGATTGGTTGCAGCCGGGTTTGGTAGATAGATTATGTCCTTGATGTATTGTGAGATGTCTCTAGGGATTTGTTTTTGACTGTGAGCAGCTTAATGGTAATTCATGTTAAAGAAAAAACTGGAAGAAAATGCAAGGAACGTATATGTGAATATAAGAATAATAATTCTATATGCATACCAATATATACTAACCTTCATACTATTTTATCGACAATATTAAGATATAACAATATTTGTCCATGCAGCATTTTGACATAACCCATATGTGCACTTTCTCAACTTCTTAACATTAATGCACGAGTTAGGAAAATCTTATACTGAACTCTTACCTTCATGAAAGCATGGTAGTTGACATTGTAACTCTCACACAGGGGTTCCGACGGAAGTATATGCTACGATATAGATAAATCTATCCTATACTACTTCCAAACAAATGATTCTCACACAAGATATAGGGTAGCAAGGTGCAACCGGGTTAGGGCTGTGGCAGGGATGGGCACAGAAGGTGTTTGGACGAAAACCCTCACTCACCCGAGGGTGACATGCTTCATCATTGGGTTCCTCCAACACACCGGGACCGCAAGGTACCCGGTGAGGGCTACAACTTCCCCTCGGGGAAGGAGCAGGAGTGTTTTGTATATAAAGCACGTAAGATATCAATACCTCACAGGTGTAGTGAGGGGCAGAGTGCAACAAAAAGGTAGTGTGATTTAAAACTAACTCTGTAGGTACTTCTACTTTATTAATCTGTCCTACAGGATAGAGGATAAAACCAAAGTGAAGCAGGGTTATGGATGTGTACCCTGTGGTGTGGTCCACACTACCTTTTTTGTTGCAACAACAAGTACCAGAATACAATGGAACACAAAACTCACACCTGACATAGAACAATTGGGTATATCAAGCTGAATTGAAGCTTTCCTGGCCAGCGCCTAGCTTACATTCTTTTTTGTGCTTAGATTTCTTTGGCACAGTGAGAAAATATCTTTCACGCTACAGCACATCTTGGTGTCTTAGACAGCATATCTAACAAGGAGACCTCAACTTGTTCCATGCTAGGCATGTGTAGCTCACCCATAGACACTTTGGGGCATATTTACAAGGGGATTAGCGCCACAGGAACGACTCTTTTTTCGATGTTCCTGTGGTGCAATGCCCTGCTCCATATTTACAAAGTGGCATTAAGCCACTTTTGTGGCTTAACGCCAATTTGTAAATATGGTACCCTTTCACACAGTTTTCTGCGTGAAAGGGGCTTTCAATGGGTTTTGCTGTAGGCGTTCCACCACAACACCCATTGCTTTTTTGATGCTGCCCCAGATTTACAAGGATCTGTAAATCTGAGACAGCACAGAAAACTAATGCCATGCAATAGCAGGCATTAGAATGGCGCAATGAGGAGAAATACTTTCATTTCTCCTCGTCTTTGCTTTTTCTAGGTGTGCTGCATTCTGCAGCACACATACAAAGAGCAAAACACCATGAATGACTGTTTATGTGCAGGAAGGTCTCCCCTCCTGCACATAAACAATCATTAAATAATGACGATTTGCTACTTGCAGCACACATAGAAGTAAAAAATCGCCATTATTGATTGTTAATGTGCAGAAAGGGAATGTGCAGGAAGGGATACCTTCCTGCACATAAACAATCATGCCCTGCAATGCTGGCACCCTTGCACTATGGCACAAGGGTGTCTGTGTTGGTACTAGGCAGCTATTTTTAGCGCCAGCGCCAGGGAAAACACAGGGGTGCACCATATTGTTGTAAATCCCTGCAGTTCGGAAATGGGGGGGGTGCGGCGCTGCAAATTTTGCCGCAGCTCCGCGTTCCGCCATTTCCTTGTAAATATGCCCCTTTGTTTCCTTCTATTCTGAAGTTTGTTTTGCTCCTTCTATTAGAAAGGCAGAACTACAATTACCATATTGCAAGGGTATCTGTCATTATTGTCTACAACAGAACATTGTTCCACCTGCTATTAAACTAGATTAAGAAGAAACAATGCATTTTTTGGAGGGTGTTTGCGGAATTTAAGTCCCCATTTGAATTTGTAGACAGAGGCATGTTATGGCTTAAATTGACACCGTGGTTTGACTACCTGCAAGATTTGGTAATGTAGATACGTGGAGACTCGTAGGTAAGTGGTACTGTGCTCTCAAGCCTGAAAGTTGCAGGAGTTTAGGCATGTAGGGATCTAAATCAGGGTTGTCTGTCAGTATCAACCTTTTAGGTCTGGTGTCAGCATGTATACATACATACACAGAGTGGCTTTCACATAAAGGGGCTTTTAGTCAGCCCCTTTTATCCATTGGTCTATTCATCAGTCTTTCACATTTTGCTTCCACCCACACCCGAATGGAGCATCGGGCACAGGGCCAGCCCCTCCATTGCCTGTCTTCCATTGTGAATGGCGTAATTTTTCTCTTGCACAATGTCTACATCTGCCGAAAAGTAGTTGTCTTTAGTGCCAGGTACTGGCGAGGCAGTGTGCTACTTAACAAAAAGTCTTAACCTTTTATATATTTTTAGGTCGAGCATTCGAGACCTCTTGTATATACTTTAGTATATACTTATGTGTGTATGTACTTTGTGGGCTCTGGAGATCAGTCCTAGGACTTGTCTGCTTCCGCTTAGGGACTTTGTGTCTGTTCAACTGCCTCTATTTAACTGTCTTGATGGAAAACGACCAGCAGAGGTCAGTAAAATACCAGAATCACTTTAGCATTCTCTAGATTCCAGTCCATAGAAATTGTCTTCCACGAGCACCCGTAGACAATAATATTTTTTTCAAATCTTGTATTTTCAGTGATATGACCACCAAAGGCCCTGATTTTATATTAAAAACAGAGCTTTGGACTATACCATTTCCAGCTGAAAGGCAATATTTCTCTCCATGTGTTCCCATACCTGGCGTGTCACGCAGTTTGGTGCTTACTTTCCCTCCATGTTAAAGAACTGTAGATGTTTCAGCACCCAGGCTAATGTGCTGCATAGCTAAATACATATAAGGTCCCAAAGGCGAGACCGATTGCATTGCAAATGCTTGTTTTTCTTTAGTGAGGGCCCGGCAGCTCTCAGCCCTCATCACCACTTGCACTATTGTGAGGAGATATATCAGAGGAGTGCTCCTCCATAGAGCGGGGCGCCCTCCTGCCGTCTGCCTCAAAACGGCAGGAAAGGAAATATAAAACGATAATAAATACATTTATTATCGTTTTCCTTTTACTCTCCTGCCGAGTCCTTGGGGCTGGGGCCATGGGGGAAGCAATCCCTTCAGTGCAGCAAACTGAGACAGTATTCACAGACTAAGCGAGAAACACACAGGTAACAATTTCATTAATACATCAGAACTACATGGTCCACCAACATGGATCCTGTGGGCCTCAGGCAGACTCGGCATGCTCGCGCTGAAACTGGTACCCACTCCTGCTCCATCTAAGTCTGTCAAGGGCGAGTTTCCCTGTCACTTTTGGCCTGTATGGGGGATTCGTGAGTCGGGAGGCTGGGATCGAAGTTCACTGTTATAATTGTGACATTTAATGAGTGAAACAATAGTTATGTGGCTGTTTTTGTTAAAACCTAATAAAGAAATGTAAACAAAATAATATATAAGTCTGTCAAGAGTGGGACACAGGTAAAGAGCACAGGGGCAACAAGTTGGCAGGATGGCTCCTGGCCCATTTGCAGAGGGCAACTGGGCACACAGAATCTAACAATGGTAATTCAATTACCATAGCATCACTAATGTAAGGAAAGTGCACCAGTGGATTCTCCTTCAGACTTAACCTTCCCCTAGGAACCAAAGTAATCCCCATTGCCACCCAGCTGTAAGCTAAGCCCTGAGACTGCTGGAATGCAAGAGAAATAAGATAGTGCTCATAAAGCACTATGCGTCCTTCTATTGTATTGAGGAACTAAAAATAGCCAATGTATTCACTCCCACCCGTCTCTTTTGTTGTCTTTCTCCTCTTCACTTTTCCTTCCCTCCTTCATTTTCTCTCTCTTCACCCCCATTGTCCTCACTTCACACACTCCATTCCACAAACTCTTGTTTTCATCCTTTTTGTAGCATTTTGATGTTAAGCACACTAGGACCCTCGTGGGTTTGGGGCGGACTCTGAACAGGAACCACGTGATATGCAGGGAGGTGCTAGGGTGTGGTTAATATTGAGTATGAGATAATATGCAGTGTGTGAGTGTATGCTGAGGAATAAAGAAGTATTTTACTGCAGCTATTGGCTTCTCTTACTGTCCTTTGTAAATGCCCGCTTTTCATTGGTGACAGGCTTACTAGTCCCTCATTTTGGGCTTTCATATCCTCCCATGAAGACTGCCCCTGTTACATGTGCTTATCGCTTCACGTTATTTCCCAAACTTCAACAGCACTCTTTTTTTGGTTGCCCTGCCTCTCCTCATGTTCCTGCCATGAAACCTTCGTGGCCGCTTCATTTTTCAGCTTCGCCGTCACTTAATCTTTTAATCTCCCCGTGCCAATCCCCACAACATCTCCCCCCTCCTACAACAGTGCATGTTCTCCCCCACTACCTCTCTGAGGTCACTGCTTCTTCCAACTCATGGCAGTGCTTTTTCAGCTTTGGCACCTGCTGTCCGCTGTACGGCTCTCAATCTACCTGTGCCGTTCCCCACACCACCTCACCCCTCCCACAACAGTGCATGCCAGAACCCACCACTCCTCCGAGGTCGCTGCTTCTTCCGACTATAGCGGTGCTTTTTCAGCTTTGGCACCTGCTGTCCGCTGTACGGCTCTCAATCTACCTGTACCGTTCCCCACACCACCTCACCCCTCCCACAACAGTGCATGCCAGCACCCACCACTCCTCCGAGGTCGCTGCTTCTTCCAACTCATGGCGGTGCTTTTTCAGCTTAGGTGCCCGCTGTGCCGTCCCTTCCATCGCATAAGTAAAAAACATTTCCATTATGCCAATAGCTTTAACTATAAAAACATGAGAGACTTATTGCATTGCAAATGCTTGTTTTTCTTTCGGCATGTCCTCACTTCGGGTAAGATGATATGTGTAACATTGGGAGAACATTAAAATCTCTCAAAGGACTCTGAGTGGGACCCTGTCTTTTTTTTCAAATGCTGCAGAAATTAACATAGTCACGCAGACAGAATTCAGAATCTATTTTGAAATGAACAACTTTTTTTTCTATTGTAGGTATATCCCAGAGTGCCCTATGCCCACTATAACTTCTGTGTGCTATTGTTGACTCCTGTAAATGCATGATTTTCAGTTACTTTTTTTTGCAGTGGATGGTTAGTATTTGATGTGGGCTGTGGTCTCATATTCAACACTTACATGCCAATGCTTTATTTTCTTGTTCTTTAGGTCTCGCCTACGCAGCGCGCATGCGTTGCTTAGGAAAGAGACCTCTTGAAATCGATTCCGCTTTTGACTTTAAAACGTGCACGCGTTGCATTGCTTTTAATGGCAACGCGTGCACGTTTGGCGATTCCCTTGCGGGCGCGAGCTATGGCATCATCTGTTTCTAATTAACTTGGAAACAAATGGTGCCCCTGCTCGCGCACGCAAGGAAAACGCTGTGTGGCTTTTTTTTTTTATTGCGCGTGCTGTTCCCATCTGAACTGCTTGCCTTTCACGCGCGCGCTTGTTTACATTGAGCGGCACTTTAAAGCGCGATGCAAAAATAAACACGCTGCTGTTTGCGTCTCTGCCGCGCTTGTTTTAAATTCTAGCTCTGTTTTGTCATCGCCGCTTCTGCTGGAGGAGATATAACTAGTAGACCCCAGACTTTCAGTATCCTGTTTCCTCTAATCTGACATTCCTTACAAACTAAATGTATAAATAATATATATATCCCGACAAAACATATATCAGTGTTTTCCTGCATTCTGAAGAACAATAGATTTGAGTGAAACGGTTTAGACGCTTTAAGACACGCTGATGGTATTTGAACATGTCCTGCAACACGTTTCCCTCTTCGGCTGCGATGTCGTGCACGCCGTGTACTCTGTGACAGTAGTGAGTGCACACGTGGCTTGTGGATGTCTGATGCCTGATGTATGATGATTGATGTCTGATGCTTGTGGATGTCTGATGTCTGATGCTTGTGGATGTCTGATGCTTGTGGATGTCTGATGCCTGATGCTTGTGGATGCCTGATGCCTGATGCTTGTGGATGTCTGATGTCTGATGCTTGTGGATGTCTGATGCTTGTGGATGCCTGATGTCTGATGCTTGTGGATGCCTGATGCTTGTGGATGCCTGATGCTTGTGGATGCCTGATGCCTGATGTCTGATGCTTGTGGATGCCTGATGTCTGATGTCTGATGATTGTGGATGTCTGATGCCTGATGATTGTGGATGTCTGATGCCTGATGTCTGATGCCTGATATCTGATGCCTGATGTCTGATGCCTGATGCTTGTGGATGTCTGATGCCTGATGCCTGATGCTTGTGGATGTCTGATGTCTGATGCCTGATGCTTGTGGATGTCTGATGTCTGATGCCTGATGCTTGTGGATGTCTGATGCTGATGCCTGATGCTTGTGGATGTCTGATGCCTGATGCTTGTGGATGTCTGATACCTGATGCTTGTGGATGTCTGTTGCTTGTGGATGTCTGATACCTGATGTCTGATGCTTGTGGATGCCTGATGTCTGATGCCTGATGCTTGTGGATGTCTGATGCCTGATGCTTGTGGATGTCTGATGCCTGATGTCTGATGCTTGTGGATGCCTGATGTCTGATGCTTGTGGATGCCTGATGTCTGATGCCTGATGCTTGTGGATGTCTGATGTCTGATGCTTGTGGATGTCTGATGCCTGATGCTTGTGGATGTCTGATGCCTGATGTCTGATGCTTGTGGATGTCTGATGCCTGATGCTTGTGGATGTCTGATGCCTGATGCTTGTGGATGTCTGATGCTTGTGGATGTCTGATGCCTGTGGATGTCTGATGCCTGTGGATGTCTGATGCCTGTGGATGTCTGATGTCTGATGTCTGATGCCTGATGTCTGATGCTTGTGGATGCCTGATGTCTGATGCTTGTGGATGTCTGATGTCTGATGCTTGTGGATGTCTGATGCTTGTGGATGTCTGATGCGTGTGGATGTCTGATGCCTGATGTCTGATGCTGGTGGATTTCTGATGTCTGATGCCTGATGCTGGTGGATGTCTGATGCCTGATGCTTGTGGATGTATGATGTCTGATGCTTGTGGATGTATGATGCCTGATGTCTGATGCTTGTGGATGTATGATGCCTGATGCCTGATGCTTGTGGATGCCTGATGTCTGATGCCTGATGCTTGTGGATGTCTGATGCTTGTGGATGTCTGATGCCTGATGCCTGTGGATGTCTGATGCCTGATGCCTGTGGATGTCTGATGCCGGTGGATGTCTGATGCCTGATGCCTGTGGATGTCTGATGCCGGTGGATGTCTGATGCCTGTGGATGTCTGATGCCTGTGGATGTCTGATGCCTGTGGATGTCTGATGCCTGATGCCTGTGGATGCCTGATGCCTGTGGATGTCTGATGCCTGTGGATGTCTGATGATTGTGGATGTCTGATGCCTGATGCTGGTGGATGTCTGATGCCTGTGGATGTCTGATGCCTGTGGATGTCTGATGCCTGTGGATGTCTGATGATTGTGGATGTCTGATGCCTGATGTCTGATGATTGTTGATGTCTGATGCCTGATGTCTGATGCCTGATGCTGGTGGATGTCTGATGCCTGATGCCTGATATCTGATGCCTGATGCCTGATGCTTGTGGATGTCTGATGCCTGATGTCTGATGCTTGTGGATGTCTGATGCCTGATGCTTGTGGATGTCTGATGCCTGATGCTTGTGGATGTCTGATGCTTGTGGATGTCCGATGCCTGATGTCTGATGCTTGTGGATGCCTGATGTCTGATGCCTGATGCTTGTGGATGTCTGATGTCTGATGGATGCCTGATGCTTGTGGATGTCTGATATCTGATGCGTGTGGATGTCTGATATCTGATGTCTGATGCCTGATGCTTATGGATGTCTGATGTCTGATGCCTGATGCCTGATGTCTGATGTCTGATGCCTGATGCTTGTGGATGTCTGATGCCTGTGGATGTCTGATGCCTGTGGATGTCTGATGCCTGTGGATGTCTGATGCCTGATGCCTGTGGATGTCTGATGCCTGTGGATGTCTGATGCCTGTGGTTGTCTGATGCCTGATGTCTGATGCATGTGGATGTCTGATGCCTGTGGATGTCTGATGCCTGTGGATGTCTGATGATTGTGGATGTCTGATGCCTGATGTCTGATGATTGTGGATGTCTGATGCCTGATGTCTGATGCCTGATGCTGGTGGATGTCTGATGTCTGATGCCTGTGGATGTCTGATGCCCGTGGATGTCTGATGCATGAGGATGTCTGATGATTGTGGAGGTCAGATGCCTGATGTCTGATGATTGTGGATGTCTGATGCCTGATGTCTGATGCCTGATGCTGGTGGATGTCTGATGCCTGATGTCTGATGCCTGATGCTTGTGGATGTCTGATGCCTGATGTCTGATGCTTGTGGATGTCTGATGCCTGATTTCTGATGCCTGATGCTTGTGGATGTCTGATGCCTGATGCTTGTGGATGTCTGATGCTTGTGGATGTCCGATGCCTGATGTCTGATGCTTGTGGATGCCTGATGTCTGATGCCTGATGCTTGTGGATGTCTGGTGCCTGATGCTTGTGGATGTCTGATGCCTGATGCTTGTGGATGTCTGATGTCTGATGGATGCCTGATGCTTGTGGATGTCTGATGCCTGATGCTTGTGGATGTCTGATATCTGATGTCTGATGCTTATGGATGCCTGATTTCTGATGCCTGATGCTTGTGGATGTCTGATGCCTGATGCTTGTGGATGCCTGATGCCTGATGCTTGTGGATGTCTGATGCCTGATGCTTGTGGATGTCTGATGTCTGATGCCTGATGCTTATGGATGTCTGATGTCTGATGCCTGATGCTTGTGGATGTCTTATGCCTGATGTCTGATGCCTGATGTCTGATGTGGGGTGTAGGTATGAACTCCTATTGACTCAACAAGAGCGGGTTGGCCTGTGCTTTCTAAATGCCGCTATTGTTTTGTTATAGTTCTACAATACTGCAACCAGGGCTTCATTTGTAAATCAGTGTGTGCCAGTGCAATAAAATGGCATTACAACGAATATAAAAGCTGTGTAGTCTTAAATCCACCTCACAACTCTTTAATCAAACACCAGACACTCTCACTCTTCTAGGGTTCTGCTTTTCCCCTTTTCTGTCTTTCTCTTCCTCCATCTCTCCACATTGTGTGTTTTCCCTCACCTACTATCGGCAAATGAAATGTCTGATGCGGAAAGAAGAAGTGCGGGTGCCGGTAGCCGCCACCGGCTCAAATTAAGCACTGGCTGCAACTGACTTTCTTTTGCTGTGCAGTAGGTTTTATAATACCAGAGAGCGCCCTGAAACACATCAGCACTATGCAAAAACACACAAAAAATGTAACTTTGCTCTTATCTCTCTCTCTGCGCCCATGTCCGTGCACCCCTGGATTTACTCCAACATTCTCTCTGTTTCATCTCTTCTTGTTTACTTCCTGTCTGTCCCCTTCACCTCTTCATCTCTATTTCCACCTCCCAGCCTAAGTGCTTTCGCCTGCTAAATCATGTCCTCTTTAAAATATCGAAAGGAGATAAATACATAAGACACTGGAAAATCCCATAGCCTGAGCAGTTTGGAGAACAGTAACTTTTCAAATGGGATCTAAAAGATAGGTTAAGAAATCCTATATAGGTGCAACCGCGATGGCTCAGAACAGGGCTTTGTTAAGAGTGTAAATGATTTTAAGCATATTCAACATTTAAAACCTTCCAAAAAATATTTTCAGTAAAATTGATTATACCGTGACTCCCAGTTAGACTTGTATCACAAGCCATAGAAAATATTCCAACTTCAACAGTTATTGAATGTGTGTAATCCACAGAACATTTAATATAAAAATATAAATAGAAAAACACCTTCTGTCAGCCGGCTGCAAGCGTTGTTGACCGTAGAGCATGCGAGAAGCAAGAAACAAATAAAACAAGCATTGGCATAGCCAATAGGTCTCGCCTTTGGGACCTTATAAGTGTTTAGCCATGCAACAGTTGATGTTGTTGCACCAAGGATATTGTGCTGGGTGACTAAACACTTATAAGGTCCCAAAGGCGAGACCTATTGGCTATGCCAATGCTTGTTTTGCTCTGTTTCTGTTTGCTTCACAGAGCCACATCTCCAGAAAATGAGGGCTCTGCTGGGCTGCTCCATTGCCGACCCCCACAAATTGATGGCAGCTCAAACAGTAGGTCCCACTTCTTAAAAAAAATATTAAGCCCATAGCGAAACCATAGTTCTATAAGCTACAGAAGACATATCTTTTTAGACAAGTATCCACCCCATAACCCTCTTAGAGAAGCTCTTTTGCTACTGTCCAGCAGCCAGAACACTGGATGAGCCATTGTCTGGCGTCTCCTTGTGTGCTGTTAATACATAATTTTATTTTAAATGTACATTTCCCAGGCTTTGTCTTTATTTAATGGTTGGTGTTCTATCCACAGACCTGGAATTTAAATATAGGAGCTCACCTCTAGGGAGCCACAGCTCGGACATGAGGGTGGACTTCGAGCCGTAAGTACTTGCAGTAAAAGAGATGACGGCGGACCATTACAAGTCCCATTTCACTAATAGCTCTATTCTGCTGTTCCCACTGTCCCCTATCTTAGGAAATACCTGCCGCCCCATCTTTGCTAGGGTTCCATGTTTATCCTTAGATGGCTTCTAAAGCCATCTCTGTGCATGCCCACTGCCACATCACCTCTTGCAGTAACCCCACTAAAGGCAGCTGCTCCCATCAAGCATCATTCAAAGTAAGCACATCATGAGTTAGAACACCACAGGGACACGCATAACCTCCCACCACACCCTGCATGGTACAATCCATTTGGAATGATGGTTGTAATAATTGACTCTGCCCAATTCCTTTGTATGTGCATGTGTTTTGTTGGTGTGCGTAAAGTACCCTAACTTTGCTCCTCTTCTCTGAATTAGCATAGGAACACTTTGTTAATCCAGTACATGACACAAAGAAATTGGATGAAATGCTTGGAATGGTTTCTCTACAAGACTAATCCCTACAACTAATATTGGAAAATGACCCTCTCTAGAGGGTCACCCCCAAACTTTTTGGCTTCCTCCTCCACTTTTGTGACCTCATTTTTGGTTGGCCTTAGAACTATGAGCACTTTACCACAGCTAATCAGTGCTAAATTCCATGTGCTCTCTACTCTAAATATGGCAACATCGGCTCATATCCAATTGGCATATTTAGTTTACTGATACGTCAGTAGTAAAGTGCACTACTTGTGCCCAGGGCCTGTACATTAAATGCTACTAGTGGGCCTGTAGCACTGATTGTGCCAAACACTTAAGTAGCCCTCTAACCATGGCTCAGGCCTTCCATTTCAGAGCCTGTGTGTGCAGTTTGCACTGCCATTTCGGTCTGGCAAGATAAACCTATTGCCAGGCCCAAACCTTCCCATTATTATACATATAAGTCACCCTAAGGTAGGCTGTGGATAACCCAGAGGGCAGAGTGCACTGTATTTAAAAGACATTTATGTCCTTCTAGTGAAAAACTCTCAAATTTGTTTTTCACTACTGCAAGGAATATCGCTGCCTTAGGATAACATTGGGATTACCTTATTACATTTTTTTTAAGTGCAATTCCCAAATTTAAGAGATAAACCTTTTAGGTTTGGTGTCTCCGTAATCACATTTGAAACCACAAGTTATGATGAAGTCGGATTTTAAATTGCAATTCTGAAAATGCCACTTTTAGAAAGTTAGTAACAGATAAATATGAAACTGCACTCCTTCCCTTATTTTATTTAATCTGCCAAATATTTTCATTGTGGTGCGTGCGTTCAGTTGCCGTGAACCGTCCCAAATCACAGCTCATATAAAATTACACAAAGGGTGCAACTCTCGTGCACCCAACTGACGCACTGCTGGAGTAAGGAATTGTTCCTCATAGTGAACCATTGTAAGTTATCCATTTTTTTCACGTGCTCTAAGTACTCTGTTGTCATTCCATTTTAACATCACTCTTCCTGCTTAATAATCATCACGGAGACATCATATGGTGCCCTTGAATTCTTTATTCAACAATTTCCAATGCCTTCTGCTGCCCATCCAGGCTTTTCACAGCGACACGTAAGGTCAACCATACTTCAAAAATAGACTCTTTTTGATTACCCAATGCATTTCGAGCCTTAGCGGCTCTTCTTCAGGGGACACTGAAACAAAATAGAAACACAGCTCAGTTGTCTGCTTCATTCAACCATGCAACTTTCAACGAAAATGCTAACTAACCCTGTGCCATCACCCTTCCCTACCCCAACCTCATGATGAAACAAAACTTCCCCATCTACCCACTCCACTAGCTTCCCCCTCCTCCTGCATAATTCTCCTTCCTAACTAAAATAACATCCGTGTATAAAGAAATACTGATTCTCCTCCCATCAAAACCCCTGACAAACTCCCCTTATCCCAGTGTAAACCCACTCTGCCAAACATCAATTTCCCGATAACTTAATCCCAATTGCCTTTCCCAACCTGCCTACGGCGTGTACCAAATATGTAATCCTAACTACAACCCATTACCTTTTAAGAGTCATAGCCGGCAGCATAACCTCCTTATCCACTTCACTCCGATTTTTTTCAAACCCATATTCTCTTTCTCTGCCGTTTACTCCGTAATTTAAAGTAGGCTCTCCCACGTGTACCCAATCACTCACACTAATTAATTGATTCTTGCTGACCCAGTGACATGTAACTCCTGTGACTATGCTTCCGTTCAAAACAACTAACTCCAAATCCCACAATGCACTCCTCTAGTAAACAAAAACGTTCTGAACCAAGAAACCTGCATACAACCAACCCCTGTGCGCCCGCTTATGCTGTGATTGTAAGCTGTAAATAATGAATGAAAAACATATTATACGTGACATTATCTCAGAACGATTCCCCGTTCACTGCATCCACACAATAAAGTCCAATATAACATGTGCAAAGAAAATCACATAAGCAATCGAAGTTCAACTGAAGCTCTGTTTAAAAGTTATTTAAAATGTTCCATCCGTGCAGTCCACTTCGATTACACAAAAGGTGCAACTCTCGTGCACCCAACTGACGCACTGCTGGAGTAAGGAATTGTTCCTCATATTGAACCATTGTAAGTTATCCATTTTTTTCACGTGCTCTAAGTACTCTGTTGTCATTCCATCACTCTTCCTGTACAGCAGGAAGAGTGATGTTAAAATGGAATGACAACAGAGTCCTTAGAGCACGTGAAAAAAATGGATAACTTACAATGGTTCACTATGAGGAACAATTCCTTACTCCAGCAGTGCGTCAGTTGGGTGCACGAGAGTTGCACCCTTTGTGTACTTTTAGAAAGTTGGCATTTTCTTACTTTAACCATTTGGTGCCTGCTGCCTGTCTCTGATACATGTCTGGGGAGGGTGACAGCTGGGCTTTGTGTATATTTTCCCTAGACAGCCACACACAATGGGAGGTGCTGGACCCAGTCTCACTGAATAGGCTGTGTCCTGTCCCCACACAAAGAGCTGCATACCTCCCTATAGTGAGTTTGGAGCCAGGGCAGGAAGAGAGGCCATCCGTGCACTTCAAAGACCTGTATTTTAAGTCTCCCTCACTTCAAAGGCATAACTGGGTATATGTACTGGACCTCGGACACAACTACTTCAGTACACTTCTGGACCTGTGAAGACTCTGCCAGGAAGAAGAACTGCTGTACTACTGCTGAAGGTCTGCCACTCTGCTGGACTGCTGCTTTACTGGACTCCTGCCTTGCTGTACTGCCCTGCTGCCTGCTGTTTCCCTGCCTGGGTGAGAAGGACTGGACCTGCATCATTTGAACCCAGAGTGACTCCAAGGGCTAGCTGTTTGGCCTCCTGTCCTGAAGTCTCAGGGACAGAAAAGACTTCCAACCTACCTGCTTCTGCACCTGGACTCTGTCATCTGTGAGTCTGCCCTGCCAAGTGGTGTCAGCCCCTGTCCTGTACCCTTGGAAGTGAGACCTAAGGTGCTTGCTTCAGCAAAACCCATGCATCCTTTATCCATCCAGCGCATCAGTGCCGTTGCATGGATCAGAACTGACTCATAGCCCCTGTTACGTGGATCAGAACCAGCGCATCACTCATGTTGCATTGAGCGGAACCAGCGCATCGCTCTTGTTGCATGACCAGAATCAGCACATCACCTCTACTGTGTGGATTAGGCCCAACACATCACCTTCTGAACCACCGCTGCAGAAGGACTCTGCATCTCTGTTGACATCATCTTTGACAACGAATCTCTGCATCGCAGCTCTGGGCTCATCGGAGCAGACGCATCATCACTGCTGCATCGCCCCCCACTGTGTGGATCGACACCGATGCATCTCTTCCACTGTGGTCCGCATCCTCGATGCTGACACAGCCAGGCTCAAGGTACTTTTGTTCATATGCCTCACTGGCTCCCTGTATCTGGCCCGCACTCCATCGTGGTCTGCCTAAACTTTGGACTTTCTCGCGATCAGATATCCCAAATAAGCGCTTATTGCTTCTAAGTACTATTTTACAGTTTAGTCTCTAAAAATTAATATCTCAAGTTCTACTTATTGGATTTTTGTTGTTTTAGACTTGTTTTATTTATTAAATTATGTTCTATTTTTTTAATTTTGTGTGAAATCTTTTTGTGTGGTGTTTTCACCGTTTTACTGTTCAAAGTGTTGCACAAATACTTTACACATTGCCTCTAAGGTAAGCCTGACTGCTCTGTGCCAAGCTACCAGAGGGTGAGCACAGGTTAATTTAATTTAATTTAATGCTGCTTATTACCCTGACTAGGATTGTGGTTATTTGCATGACTTGAGAGCATACCTTAATCAACAAACAAACCAATTTCTAACATTGGTGGCAGTGGTGGGATAGGACCTGTGTTTATGCAGTGCCATACAGTGATTTGGTGTACACTACTATTTCACATTTAAGACTAATTTGTTTCATATTCAATTCTCTTTGATTGGCCTTTTTGCTTTTCCCAAATTCACTCTCTCATCCTACCTGACTGTCTGTGACCATACCTGCAGGAATGTAGTTTTCACTCACTAAAACTGGAGAGCTAGATGGTGGCTGAGCTCATGGAGTTCTGTAAGGAATGGGGACTTCCAACTAAGAAAGACACCAGCAAATTGGGGCTTCAGAAAGCTCTGAGGGTCTAAGGCGAAGTTCACCTGTCGCTGGCAGCAACAAAGGGTCAGGATGAGAAAGATGATGAGGTGGAGAAAGGAGATGACCCGAAAGCAGTTCCTGAGATGCAGCACACAGGGGAGGGGGATGTCTTGCCTCCAGAATTGGAGAACTCTCCCAGAGTGAAAAGCAGTGTGTCCTCCAAAGCTCTGTCCCTAGAGGAGGTGGCGAACAGGGAAGCTGACAGGGAGTTTGGGCTGCAGACGGCCAAACTTGAGATGGATAGGAAAATCCTGTTAGCTCAATAACTGGATCTTAAAGAGCCGGACGTGAAGGCCAAACAGCTGTTAAGAGCCTAGAAAGAATGATGGCAGCAAAACTACAGTGTCCAGTGGTGAAGGAAGGGTCCACATACTTTTGGACTTGGTGCCTGACCTCTAGGAGGAAGGTGGCATTGACAGGTGGTTTAAGGCATTTGAGGTCACTCTAGAGGTGCACAGGATCCCTGAGGAGGAATGGGGGGAGCTGACATATGGAGGCATATACCTAGTGATGGTAGGGATGCCCTACTTGCCCTAGAGAATGGGGATGGGTGAGATATCCCATCATGAAGGAGACCCATGTCAAGAGATATGGATTCACCCCAAAAGAGTGCAGGTTGAGATTCAGGGGCAGCCAGAATCTGTCTTGCCAGTCCTGGGGGATTTTGTGGGGTACTTTTGAAAGGCACTGGATGGCTGGGTGAAGGATAGTGAGGTAAACACCTATGAGGGACTGTACAATTTGATTGCTAGAGAGCATATGTTCAGACACTGTTTTTCAGAGGTATGCCAACACCTGGTTGATTGCGGGCTCACTGACCCCAGGGAGTTTGCAAAGGAGGCAGACCTCTGGGTGAGTACCAGAGTGTCCGAGAAGGCATTGGGGAGTGATCCTAAGAAGGGTGGCGCAGGTGCCCCCCATCAGAGTGAGGGTGAGGTATGCAGTGACCTCGACAGGTCCCAGTATGGTGAGGGGGAAAGGGTTCCCATATCCCTTCTAAGTATAGGAGAGGCGGTTTTGGTGGCCGGAGGCCCAGGGTGCCCTATTTCCAACCCCAGAGCGTGGATTGCTCCCAAAGGGGGCACATGTAAGGGGGCCTGATCTGTATCATGAGACCATCCACTGGTGGGAGCTTCACAGTGTCAGAAGAGCTGGATAGGGCGGCCACCACCGCTCACAGCAAAGAGAACAAAGGCCTACATGGAGAGGCAGGAAGTGGAAACAGTCCACAGTGGGAGGACCAGTGGGTCAGGGGTTACTAGCTCTGACCGGGGGGGCTCCTTGCACTGTCACAGGGACAGAGGTCTGGGGACCTGCGCCAGGAATAAACTTGCATGACACGGAGTGTGTCCCCCTTGAGGGGGGTGGTGTATCCTCCTGTAAGTCCTGGCTCAATAGGCACATGTTCAGCCTAAGGGTACAGACCCTGGGGTTGAAGGACCAGTTTCAGGATATCACCCATGAACTGGTGGGATGTACAGTGGAAGTAGGGTGCAAAGCACCAGGCGCTACTGCTACTCCCACCCACATTCTGAGGCACCTCAGAGGTCAGAAAAACTTCAGGAGCCCATAGGGAACTCCTCACCATCCTCAAGGCTAGAAAAGAGGCCTACTCAATATCCTCACTTGGAACCTCCAAATAGCAGTGGCTGGCCTGGGGCCTGGCTCCTGACACTCGTAGTTGTCAGTGGCCTCTATTGGCTATTGTCTGCCAATCAGGCATTTTGTCACGGGACGGGACGCCACGCGTGAGCAACTTTGCTCACTGGACCGTCATGCTCCCCACTGACATTGGACTGAAATTGTGTACATGATAAATGATAAAAAAAGGACACGAAAGGTGCCGGACTCCACGTTTGTGCAACCGCCACATGGATTGTTCCTGTTGTGTTACTTCGACAAAAGAGGAAATTCAGAACCACGAAAATAAGTATTTTCACCATGGATTATGGACTTTACACTATGGATTCTATGAGGAAGAACACATAGCGCTGCAAATTTCTCTTTTTCGAAGTAGCAAAGGTTCACTGGGCCACATCACCTATCGGCGCAGGAGAGTAGTTACAACTTTTCCATACATTCAAAAGGTAAGGAATCTGCAGTCAGAAGTATCCATCAGTAAGAAAACAATCTGATAGACTGAGAGAAGTTTGTTATCTTCAATGACTGCTGTTATTTCTTTGAATGAAGTTTTTTCAATATGTTGGGGCAAGAAACATAGGGGTCCATTAGGATGGCGGGCGGATCGTCCCGCCGGGCCGGGCGGTAGTTACCGCTGGCCCGGCGGGGGCGATCCGCCCGCCATCCACACTACAAAGACCCCCCGCCATATTATTATGGCTGGGGGGTCCGCGGCGGACGGAAAGACCGCTTTTCTGCCGGTCGACTCGTCGTTGCGGCCATGGAAAGGCATGTGGTCTTTGCCTTTGGGGGCCCGTAGCGGGCCCCCAGAAAGTTGGGGTGGTGGGGTGCCTGCATTGGCATGGACAAAGTGGCAGGCACCGCGCGGTGCCTGTCACCTTGTGCATGCCAATGCACGACGTCTATTCTCAGCATTAGGCGGGCGGTGCTGTGAGCACCGCCCGCCACAATGCTGGGAATAGGGGTTGCCACCGTCACAGTGGCATCCTAATATCAGGTGCGGGACCCCATTCCGTTACGGTGGCGGGCGGACTTTGTCCGCCCGCCATCGTAATGACCCCCATAGTACGGTTGATACGGCCCAGCAGACTTTCCTTGGCCCTTAGGTAAACACTGATTTGAACTAACTTACCTGTTTGAGCGGGAAAAGACAGACAGGCTGTGGCCCAAGCATCTCTCACAACTTACCTGGAAATAATGCATAACGGGACAGGAACAGTTCTTCCAGAAACTTTTGTTAGGAATACATTTTATTTATTGTGTGGTAAACTACAACACATTTTCCCAAAGAAAGCACAGGCCCACTAAATCCACACTTTAATATTAAAAGGTTTTCCTAATATATTAAAACCTTGTATTAATGCTAAATATATGGCAAAGCATAACTACAGACATCAAAATTAATTTTCTTGTTTTTTCACGTATTGAGCACAATACATGTAAAATTTATAAAAACTGGCACACATCAGAGGGCAATGTTTGGATGAAATCATTCTATGATGGAATACCTGCTTTCCCAGTTCCTAGCTAAAGTCTACATTAGCACCAAAGTCTTACCAAGAAAAGTTGCTTTCTAAATGGCTTGCAGCAAATATATCTGTTAATAATGCAATGTCCTTCAAATCTGTATTCTGCTATGGAACGCAAGGTCAATCTCTGTCTGTTATGTCACGGTTGTCACGGTTGTTTTGAGAAGCAGATAGCTAGCGCCAGTGTGTGGCCTGTGAAACATGAGAATTCTCTAAGACTGTCGTGTTTTTTCTAAATATCATACTGTATGAATACATGACATGTGAACTCTTGCTGCATTATCAACCTACAACAAACTATACATATGCATGAAATTGCAAACACAAATCATGCATTTTAAAATATATATTTAAAGGATAAGGTCCCAAAAAATAAATGGGTGCCATTAGCGGATGAAGAAGGTGTTGAAAAGGCAAAGCCTTTAACACAGGACCAAGTCTTAGCCCTTTGGAGATGGAAATGTGTCTTGCATTGCTCTGGAAAGTGTGCACCGCTGCTCCACTTAAGACTGCTAACAAATTCAAGACCTGCTGACCTTCAGGAGGCTACTCAAGACCTGGCTGTTCGACCAGTAGCAGCACCCCCCCCCCTTCCCTCTCCCCAGCGCCTTGAGACCCTCGCGGGTAAGTAGTGCGCTCTACAAATTCTGTGATTGATTAATTGATTGATTGATTTTTGATTTTCACCATTGTGTACTTTACAGCCATGCATTTTCACTGAGTGATCTTGTGCGTTGACTTGAGACCACTGAACAAGGCTCAGAGGTTAGGAATGGAACCCAAAGTGTACCCCATCTTGTAGGACTTTCATCTGCCGTATGTTGATTGGGTAACTCTGTCAGGAGGCGGCTGCTGTTTTAAATCTGTGAGAAGGCTCTTTTAGAAATTTATAGTATGGATTCTTGTTGAAAAATCTGCATTCATTGGCCTTTTGACAAGAGTTTTCTGCTACTGAATTGAATGAGGCACAGTTCACTTATCTTTTCAGCCATAGTTTAATTCCTCATGTTGCATGTACTTTATCTTAAATGTTCAATGTTTTCATTTGCTTGGGGCCCAGACCTTCTGTGTTCTGGGCTCCTGTGATGGAGAATTCCAGGATTCTGGGCTGCTGTGCTGTTCACTATTACAGATTTGTCCTGAGACCCTGGACCCTGCACTTATCTAAAGGGAGCAATTGGATGATCAATCCCCCAGGAAGACTGATTATTTATAGGGGGAGGCATGAGCTGTCCCCTCTTTAACCCATATGACTGGCCTCTATCTAATTTTGCGTTGAAATTCCGCTGGCTCTACCTGTTGGGTCTTCATAGGTGGGGATGGCCCCCCAAGGTGTTCCCAGCAAACCAAGCTAGAATGTTCTGCTTTGAGAGCCAGGGGCGCGGGGTCGACTGAGGAAAGGGGGGGACCCCAGCAGTAGTCAATGGGTCCTGAGCCCACAGATACGCAGATTCTGTCAGCCATTGGAAGCTCCAGATAGACTCTCAAAAACGATATTGACATGATGTCAATAGAGGTCAATCTACTATGTGTGGATCGCTGTAAAGTAAATGATTGATCTTTTGCCACTGAAAAAAACAGTAGCGGAGCTGAAAGCTGATGTCTCAATACAGAAAACAAAGGTAGGCTCTCTATCAGACCTCGCACACAGATTGGACTATAGGGTAAAGGGCACAGAGGGGAGAGACTGCCAGAACAATCTTCACTTTTTGTGATTCCCTGAGGAGGCGGATCCTGGATGCCCAGAGATCTTTCTGGAGAATTGGATTAAAGATGCCCTACATCCAGAGGGCTTGTCTTCATGTTTCTTCATAGAGCGGGTGCACATGGCCTTAGGACACCCTCCCCCGCCTGGCACCTCCTCCAGGATGCTCATCGCTAAGGTGCTCAATTATAGGGACAAATATCTCATCCTCCAGAGTACCAGTAGAATTGGAAATAAAGTTTGAGAATAAGATGATCCAATTGTTTCTGGATTACACGGAGATGGTATAAAAACTTGCAAAATCCTTTGGAAATGTAAAAAAAAAGCTGCGGCCCTTGGATGTCAAATATATGTTACTCTTACCAGCAAAGTTGCATGCCATACATAAAAGCTACTCATATATCTTCCTTTCACCTGATGAGTTTTGGGACTGGCTGGAGGTGTCCAGCACTCCAGACTACGCCCATTGCCAATCTGGCGGCTGAGGCTGCCGCGGTTGTACATCCCGCCATATCCATGAGTTGGAATCTGCACGTCGTACTGGATCTCCGAGGCACAGTTTGAGAGTAGTAGTCAGCAGGGACCACAAGCTGGACCTGGCCCCACAGGGAAGTTTGAGATCCTCGCTCTGCCAAGGGGGCTGGAGCCTGAACGGGAGATGGAATCTGAACCCATGCACATGTAGACCATGGCACTGTCATCATTGACCTGATCATGCCTATGTACCTGGGTGCACCATTTTGTACCACTCATACTTAGGTTTTGGTGTATTATATAGACAATAGTCCGTGATACTAATACTGATGCCTCCAGCCATGACAGAAACATGCTATGTGAAATAAGCTTTTCTAAGATTCTTTTTCTTTTTTCTTGACAGGAAGGGTGAACTGTACGAGGTGCAGGTTTTCCACAGGAGTAGGTCCCCAATTATTTTGGTTGTATTCTACCTTGGGTGTATGCTCTCTCCCATCTTTGGCATAGAAAAGTCAGGGGGATCCCATTGCCTGCTTGGCTGGACTGGGGCAGCTGGCTACCATACCCCGGTGTATATTGAGTTAAGTACGAAGTTGTGTTTGAGCACATTAGCTGTTACAAGAACGCTGATCTGATACACGTTTCTTCAAAAGCTCATACTGGTGTTCTAAAAAGGGTACACACTTAAGAGTTGTTCATCAGAGGCTTACCCGGGGGTTGGATTGGGGATGAGGGTTTTCACTATTACAGAAACATTGGCAAGAGTGGAGCTGCTTGATGGCATTGCATGTTGCTTAGCATGGGGGGAGTAAAAAGCACTGGGCTTCCATTATAAAGGACTGGTCTATACAGTTAGGTGCATTATGTTTTGTAGAGTTGACAATGGCCAGGACAATTAAGTTAATTAGTTGGAATGTTCGGGGGCTGAATAACTTTATTAGATGCTCTATGGTACTTACAGACTTATGGCGATACTTGGTTGGCATGGCATACCTACAAGAGTACAGGCTCCCTATTGGAACCTTTATCACGGTTTAGTGATTTCTTTCTAAAGCCACTTGTACAGACACTACGAGTCTGCTGAATATCCTAAAAGAAATCAATGTGGACAATGACTCTACTATTCTAGTGAGTCTTGACATAGAGAGCTTATATACAAGCCTCCCACAAGATGATACTATAGAAGTGATCAGTAGAGCTCAGGCTGAGGCTGACTGGGAATTCCGAACGCCTAAATACTTCGTAATTGAGTGTGCCAAACTGGCGCTCAAGGAGAACTTTTTTGAATTTGAAGGGGACTTATTTCTCCAAATAAATGGTACTTCGATGGGGAGTACCTTTGCCCCTAGTGTGGCAGGGTTGTATGTACATGATTTTGAACAAAAACACATCTTCAATGAAAGCAACCCCTTTATTACTCATATCTCTTTTTGGAGGAGATATATTGACGACGTCCTTGTCATCTGGCAAGGACCCAAACAAATACTATCTGAGTTCCTCATATGGATTAACAACTGTGATAGCAATTTAAAATTCACACACTCCATGGACGAAAAAGAAATGGTTTTCTTGGACGTAACCATCACCAAGGAGCAGGGCAGATTGGAAACAAAAACATACCATAAAGCGACCGCCAAAAACAACCTCCTACAATTCGACAGCTTTCACCCGAGGGCTCTTAGGGAAAACCTGCCGTATGGGCAATACCTCCGCCTGAGGAAGAATTGCAGCAAACTAAAGGATTACCAGATTCAAGCAGCTGTCCTATCGAAGAAGCTGACAATCCGGGGCTACCCGGATAGAATAATTACTAAATGCCAGAATCGGGCCAGGAATCAGCCACGAGAAGCTCTATTAGAGGAAAACACAAAATCTAATACTGATATTCCACTCACTTTTGTGACCACCTACAGCACGGTTTCAAACTTAATGACAAAATCCATAAATAAACATTGGAAAATCCTACATACCGGCACCATGACGTGGGAAAAACCACTCTTTTCTTTCAAGAGAGCCAGGAGCCTGAGGGACTCTCTCATCTCCACCCGCCCTAGAAATGTGGACAAAGATCTGACTCCCTCCCACAGTACTGAATGCTTGGGGCCTCCCAAATGTCATTGTACATTTTCCCTGCGGGAATTGCAGTGTATGCCACTTGACAACGCCTGCCAAAAGCCTTGACCTTGAACCGAATAAAGTCTGGACACTCAAGCCACACACGAATTGTAATTCAATGAGTGTAGTTTACCTCATCACGTGCCCATGTGGATTAAGATATGTGGGGATGACCAGCAGAAAGGCTAAGCAACGCATCTGCGAGCACAGCAGCAACATCAGGTGATAAAAAAGCACCACAAAAATGACTGAACATTTCCTGCAGGCAAATCATATAACCAATGATTTAAGGTGGACAATCATAGAACAGATAAAAACCAGTGCAAACACACAACGCCTTCTTTTATAGAAAGAACAACGCTGGATATATAGGCTTTCCTCACATAAACAAGGGCTGAATGATAATATCCTGTGGAACTCATTTAACCAGAAATAGGGCCACATTGATCAGAGACCATATATTACTACATCACTTCAGTGAAGAGGGAACTCTGTTGATGATCTTGCTCCTTGATCTTGGTCAGTCGAGTATCTAACCCACTTACTATCAAAATTGCCTTAAGAGAGGTTTTTGACCCAACAGTTTAAGGAAGCATTTCGCTCCACTCCCTATGCCAACTTGATTTGGCAGGGATTACCACTAGTACGGTAATAGACAATGCATTTTCAGCCATCTACTTTGGCTCGCAAAAGTGATACCTATTTAGTGGCATGTTTTAAAGAGGGGGGCACAGCTTGCTCATTGAAGAACTGACTTTATTAAGAACAGGAGCAGCAACCCCCAGCAGCCGTCCTTAAGCAGCAACGTCTGCCTCTCTCTCTCTCCTAGATTCCAACAGGCTGGATTCTAGTAGTAGAAGCTTGCAGTTGCTAGGAGCTGGTTGCCAGGAGGGTAAAACATAACATAGGAAGTATAGAACATAACATATCCTCTTCCTTTAATAAACAACAAAAATGGTTGCGTTTTGATCATACATATTCAGACTAATTGCAAATATAATCTTGGAACTTCCTAGGCGGTACTTTAGGACGAACACTAAGTTCTCTGCCCGGAAAATCCCAATGATTCTTTTCATCAACTGGTTTAGACTTTAACCACTCACGAACCTCTATCTCGCTGCACTTGGCAACGCGTTTGGCATCCCACCATTTCCCATCAGAGAGTTTCAGTAAGTCACCCCTGATCAATAAAATCTTCCTTGGATCAGACAATTTGGAATTACCTTTACCATGAGTGGTTCCCATGTGCACTCTTACGAACATTCCTATCTCAAACACCGTCGGTTTTTTGACCAACTTGTCATTGTGTCTCTGCTCATACGAAAATTGGTAATTCTGCACTTTTGTCCTTAGTGCACTTTCATTCACAAGTTTCTTGCCACTTCTCCCCATCCATGCAGGCACAGCTATGGTACATGGAACCCTACCCTTAAGAGAAACAGAAAGGTGTTTCTCCCGTTACAGAATGGTGTTTCTCCCGTTACAGACTCTTCCAACACACATTGCTATGCACAGCCATCTGAATGCACTCACCTAAGACACGGTTGAAGCGCTCTATTAAACCGTTGCCCCTTGGGTGATAGACTGGTGTCCTAAGCTGTTTGATGCCCCATTTTTTAAGAAACTCGCCAAACTCATTGGACACAAATTGCGGGCCATTATCTGACAAGATTTCCGCAGGACATCCTTCTCTACGAAAAATTTCTTCGCAAAAATCTATTACATTACTGGTTTTGACTTCCCGCACAAAGGTTACCTCAGGCCATTTGGAGAATAGTCCATCAATACGATTGCGTACTTACTACCAACACCCAATATCTCGAAGGGACCGCAAATATCTATGGCCACCCTTTCCCATGCATGTATTGGCCATTTCACATGATGTATGGGAGTTTCTTGTACCACATGAGCTTTGTCACTGCGTGAACACGCTACACATTCTCTCACAAATCTCTCGATTTGCCTGTCCATACCTGGCCACCAAAAGTCTTCTCTAGCTTTTCTCTTCATGGCGGTCATGCCACCATGGCCCTCGTGTAAGAGTTCTATTAATCTGGGTCTCATGGTGAGAGGAACTACTAACTTGTCATTTCTCCTCAAAATTCTCTTTACCACAGATAACTCACACCAAACTTCTTTATATTGTAACATGTCATCATTTAGTTTCCACCCTTCATTCTTCGGTAAACTTCCTATAACTCTTTTCATCACATCATCATCTAAACTGGCTTGCTTCCATTCAGATTCCTCAATTGCCTGACACACATCAACCAAATCAGCTACTACCCAATCATCATCCTCTGTGTTAAGTTCTTCATTATCCAACTTAACCACAGGAAGACGTGATAGGCAATCAGCATTTATGTTCCTTACTCCTGGTACATACTTCAAAGTGAAATTGAATTCTTGCAGACGATATATCCACTTAGCAATGCGCGGTGTGGCTCTGCCCGCACCTGCAGTGGAAAATATGTCAATTAGGGGTTTGTGGTCTCTGTGTAATTCAAAATTAGTACCCCACACAAAAGTACGAAAGTGTTGCACCCCCCACCAACACGCTAATGCTTCCTTTTCTATGGTGGAGTACGTGCTCTCAGCTCCCTTGAGTGTTCGTGATGCGAAGGCCACCACTCTTTCCTTCCCATCATGTATTTGCATCAGTACCGCCTCCAATCCGTACCCGCTGGCATCTGTCACTATAATGCACTTATCCATAGGATTGAATGGTTTTAAAGCAGTGGCTTTTGCGACGGCTTTCTTCACTTCATTGAAAGCGCGCTGACAATCGTCAGTCCATACAAAGGTCACATTCTTTTGCATCAATTCACGCAAGGGAAACACACGATCAGCGAAATTAAGAATAAATCTCGAGTAATTCTCGGCCAGTCCAAGAAATGACCGTAACTGGTCTTTATCTTGCGGAATTGGGGCTTTCTCCAAATCTTCCACTAATTTGAGTTTAGGTTTGATTCCTTCTTGGGATAACGTGTGGCCTAAGTAATCCACCTCCGTTTGGCAAAATTTACACTTCTGTAGACGAATTGTTAGGCCAGCTTCCTCTAGTTTGTTAAGTACAATTTTTAACAGATTGTTGTGCTCAGACTTATCTCTCCCCCAAACCAAAACGTCATCTTGGAAAACAAGCACATTGGGGATGTCCTTCAAAACTCCTTGCATCACCCTTTGGAAAACTGCTGAGGCAGAAGCCAGTCCAAAGGGCATTCGAACAAACTGAAATGCTCCTTCAGGAGTTATGAAAGATGTCAAGTGTTTAGATTCAGATTGTAACAGGATTTGATGATATGCACTTGACAAATCCAGAGTGGAAAAAAACTTACAATTGTCTACACTAGCCAACATTTCATGATATGAGGCAAGGGATAACTGTCTACCCATATGCATTCGTTCAAGTCTCTTAAGTCCACACACATGCGGATACTGCCATTGGGTTTGCGTGCGATCACAATCAGACTTAACCATTCCGATGCCTCTATCGGTTCTATGATACCTTCCTTGCATAACCTATTTAATTCTTCTTTAAGGGGTCCCCTCAATGTTAAAGGTACGTTCCGCACCTTGTGTACCTTGGGAGTGATCCCATTCTTAAGAATTATACGATGTCTAAACTTTTTCAGACAACCTAATTCTTTTTAAAGAGATTGGGAAACCTGGACACCCATTCATTATCACTTTGTGATTCAGTCAGGAGTACCTGTGAAGGGTGGTTGGGATTGAGTATAATGTTTAAAGCTTTTGCTCTCTCCATCCAAGCAAGGATTTTCCTTTTTCTACCACATATATCTTGGCAACAGCCTCCCTATCTTGAAACTTAATTTTAGATGAGAAATAACCAAGCACAGGTAGTTTTTGGCCACAGTACCCCACCGGATTCACATCTGCAACTTGTAGATTCTTGGAGCCTAAGTTCACCCAATTCTGTTTGTCAATCAAAGTGAAAGGGGAGCACGAATCAGCCCACATTGGTATGAATTTGTTATCTATGCAAATGCTCCATTTGGGAGGGTTGTACATGTTGCTGACATTTCCACACATATCATTGACATCGTTAATCACCAATACTTCAATGTCACTCTCACTACCAGAGTTGACTACATAGTCATCTCTAATCACATTTATGACGGGCTTTGAACGAGACATGTCAGTCGCCTTGCAAACCCTTGAAAAATGACCAATTCTTTTGCATTTATAACATCTACTCTTTGACGCGGGGCAATGAACAGCATCAGCAGAGTGCCTGTTACTTCCACATCTGTAACATAACTTTTTAACATTTGTAAACTTTTTTTTTTCACTTTTGTTTTCTTCTGTTCCCCCACCTTTCTTATTATTAACACTTACATCACATATTTTAGGTGTATTCGACTCAACAGAAGGTTCAACACTTGTCAATTTCTTAACATACTGCGAAGTGTTCTCTATGCGTTTGGCTATTTCTATAGATTTGTCTAAAGTGGGATCCATTAAATCTAATAGTTTTTCCTGAACCTTCTTGTTATTCGTAGCATTTATTAACTGGTCCCTAATAATCTCATCTCTAAGATCTCTAAATCTGCACGTAGTTGCCAATCTCCTCAACGCTGCGACGTATTGTTCAATCTTTTCCCCCTGCAACTGTTTGCGGGAAAATAACTTATGTCTCTCCACGACTATGCTTAATTTCTTTCCATAGTTCTCTTCCAACATTGCCATGGCAGTTTCGTATACATCTTCGTTGTCATTTCTTTCAACAGATAAGGGTTTGGGAAGAGTTTTCAATACCTTCCTACCTTCCACACCTAAATTATGTTTCAAAATTGCTAATTTTCTATTGGCAATATATACATCGCCCCCAATTGCCTCCAGGTATGTGGAAAAGGAGTCCTTCCAATCCTCCCAGTCCATAAAAGTGGGACCAGGTTCTTCTAAAAATGTGGGAGGAGGAACAATGGCTTGGTTGGCCATAGTTTATAATCCAGACAATAGATAATAATTTCCCAAAAATAGAGTCTCGCACTCTTAGAATATTTTACAGGGTAAACAAGTATTCAAAAGATTTACCCTCTGATGACAGGCGGTGTGCCCATCACCGATGTCCTTTATTTGCTTTGGGACAGATTTTTCTTTTGATGACGAGCGGTATGCCTGTCACCGACGTTCTATTCCTTGTGGCGTTTTCACTCAGGCTTACACCTCCGATGGTAGCAAGAGAGTTTATTAGACGTCGCCCGCTAAAAGAACAATTTCCGCACTTCCACAAACATTGCTAGACCGTGCAAAGAAATTGTTGATGGAATGCGGTCAGATTTGGAAAATCACCACCAAGATGGCGGCACGCACAACGTGACCTCCGAAGACGTGGGGTCACTCAGCGTCGAGCCGCGTAGACACTGTGGCGAGTGGAACGTTCTGCGTAGAGCACTGAAGCAGAGCTGGCTCGTGGAACAGAGAACAAAAGACTCACCGGAGCTTCCTCGCATGATGCTGTAATGATTCAAATGGCGTTCTTGATAAACACTTCTGTGCCAAATCGAGAAGATAAGGCCTTCTGTGTTATCATATATCTATATGCATCTTACATAAACATACCTGTGGTTTAGACAGGCATCCACCTAGACAACATGCAAAGTCTGCCGCATTGTCAGAAGTCGTGAATAAATAGAGGTGCTTGGATATTTGGAGGGAGCTCCATCTCGATGTGAGGGAGTAAGGTCACTCAGAGATGCATGACACCTATACCAGATTAGATAGACTATTGTTCTCCCAATCTGATGGTGCTCAGGTAAATATTTCCCAACACCTTACCCGATATTTATCGGATCATTCGTTCTTAATATTGGAAATGATCCAGCGCTAGGCCAACCCTCCTACCATTGGTTTTCCGATGGCTCTTTTTATGTTGACTAAGAGGTGAAGGGAGTTAGCATCAATCAAAATTCTAATTAACAGTGTAATCCATTTGGCTACACAATGAGGACCAAGAATTAGTGAATAAAGTCAATAGGTTTATTACAAGTTAGCAGTCAGGTTCAGGTATATAAATCTCAGAAACAAGCTGTAAAGATACAGGACAACAACAGGATAGCCCAACCTCCTAAAGAAGTTCAGGTGCATCAGCATGAGGCAAACAAGAATTTCAGTTACAGAAATACAGAAGATCAATAATAAAATCTGATGCTCAGAGAAGAGTCTCTGATCATCTCTCCTGGACATGGGTTAAGTTTAATCTTAAAAGGTTGGGGAAATGCAGGAAAAGAGAAAAATATAGGAAGGTAGCAGCATTTCAGAAGCTCGGTCAAGAGCCTTCTAGGGACAGGGAAATAAGTGTTAGCTTAAGCCACACATAGCAAAGAATCAAAGGGGAAATTATAGAGGTCTGTACCTCTCAAAGTCCAAAGGGATAGTGGCCAACAACGACCTGTGAGAACACCAGTTAATGCCACAAGAATCCTCTGAGTAACCCCCCCTTATTCACACCATTAAGGGCACCATTGTCCTTTCCATTCTCACGTTATGAGCTGCAACATTCGTGGATTCTCTCAGATCAACCATGGGAACTACATCGTCCTTGGGTACCTGCAGCTCCCTGCAACATTACTGAATAGAGACTGTCAGCTAACGCTCTGGCTCTCCATGTACTACGTCAAGGTCTTCTTCTCAGGCTCTCTATCTTTAACACAGTGTTACATCTATTCCCAGGCTAACAAACCATGTGAATGTACCTGCAAGGAATACGACTAGAAGAGGAAATGGAAAAGCTGTATTTCATGCAGAAAGAAATACAGACCTACTCATATCAAGCTAAACGTATTAAATCAATGGTACACATTTAATATGTGTGTCATCTGTGCACGTATAGCTACAAATAAATGAAAATGTTAGTACATTAGATTCAAAATCTACTTCGTTGTAGTTTAGGTAAATGTAAAATAATTTGAATACATGAATACAAGCTGAGAACTACAATGTGAATACCAATGCGAAAACATTAGTGCGCACGTTACATAAATAATTTTCTTTCTATAGTAAATACATTTTAATAGTGTGAGGATGGTTTATCAAATTTCTAAAACTATATTTCATTTAATAGGATTAAGGCACACAATGTATATATGATTCTCTAATTCTACAGTGAATGCACTTTATTATTCAGTTCAAGTACAACACTTTACATTAATAACGTCAAGACACTCTAAATATGTAGTGCTAAGTGCACATATATAGTGCGTATTTGTGACGTGTAGGGATGGAGCCTAAATTACACTGCTCCAATCCCCCCTCTAATGGTGAATCAAGCCATCACATTAAGATATAATACTCTTATTAGATGGACCATTCAAGACCTCATGGGCTTCATAAATGTTCGTCTGGATTCCTCCAGATTCTTCATGTAATCATAATACCTGCTCTGTCGGTCTTCTAATTCTATATCTGCTCTTTTTCTTCTTTACTTCCTTCTTCATTTGTGCATATTTGTATCCCTTATAAATTGCAAATAGGAACAATTCACAAAGAGCAATTATCAATAGGGGTTTTGAGATGCTTCCAACAATTCTACTCCCAATGTTTTCAACCCATCTGCCTACAGCAGAAAATTAATTCCCTATTGCTTCCCAAACACCTGTTGCTTCCAACTCTTCCAAATCTCCTTTCAGATCAGTAATGCTCTTTTTTCAAGTCCTTACTTTGATCAGGGACGTAAGTAAAACATTGTTGAACTTTTAACATCCGACTGACTACGCCCTGTTTTGCTAGAAGGATGTCTAACGCAAGTCTGTTTTGTAAAACCATTGATCTCACAGCAACCTTTTCAGTATCTACAACTAACAAAGCACCTGCTGTACTAGTGGACAATTTATCTACAATGGTGGACAATTTTCTAATCTTCATATCATTCTAAATCACTCCTACAGATGGAATCATTGCACCAAAGATGTCTCCTATAATTTCTGAACCACTTGCACCTGTTTTGGTTCGGGGATTGTTTCCCGCACAGGATCATTAAAATGTTCCTCATGATAAATCTTAGGAAAACTATGCCTAAATAACATGTACCATACCATCCAGTGAGCAGCTTGAAATAACCTTGGTCTCCACAAATAAAATAAACTCCATATATAGCGTGATCCTGTCCTGACAACGTAAAATCCCAATTTGCTTTAGCTTCAAAAGTGTGGTCACACTTACTCTTTCCCATAAATCTTGTGTCAGCTGTAGATTTGTCTCTAGAAATGCACACCTTTTTTATGTTTCCAATTTAATGTAAATTCAGTTTGATTCCCTGCAGCGTGATGCCCAATTTCTTCTCTCTCCCACTGATATTCAACTTTAACTTTCTTAGCTTTAGGCTCCATCCCTCTTCTTCTGTCCTCAACTAGATTTAGGAAAGCCTTTTCAACACCTGTCAAAACACGTCTAATTGTTTCGGTGAGCTTAAACAGTGTCTAGTGTCATGATAGGTTTAAAGAATCCTTCATCTGTTTCTATGTTTTTTACTTGGGGTTTTTCTTCAAGTGCTTAAGAACTGGAACCTCTGAAAAAACTAAATAATAATTCTAAAATTAGTACTGAAAGTGCCCTTGTCCATACAGAAGGCTAATTAACACGCTACAAGTACACCATAAGTCAATAGAATATGGTGATACGTGATACCTTCTGCAGCTGAGGCAGGTAATTGGGTACATACATAGCAATCCCTTGCATCCATAGTGTCAATGTACTCATAAAGCAATTTATAATAAACATTTGAAGAAAGATCTCCTCTAGAAACATCTATGTGTAAGTCTTTCTCATCAAGTGAAAGTGGGGTCTTGGGGGTAGGTGTAGACTTAATCCTCTCTAAACTAGATGAAGTAGGTGCATATAATCCCACCATCAACAGAAGTTGTACTAAAGCTACAACTGTTAACTCACCTACTATTATGTACCTACATTTACCACTATTATTATTAGGTTCCATCACTTTCTCTAAACTCAGACCATATGAGGGAAATTTAGCAGCAGCAGAATCTTCTCTGTCAAGTTCTGCCTGGGGAAATGGCAAAACAAAATCCATGCAACGAAATGCATATTTACAAGGTCTTTGTGAGTCTTCATTAGCCCTACTCTGTATTTTTCAAAACCTCAACCTTACACTCCTTCATCAGACTCGGGCCTAGGTACACTTCTTTCTTCCCTAGTGATCTATTTAAATGTCTCTAATAAATGCACAGTTCAAGTTCACGAATGATCACATCCAGGATAAAATGTCTCTGTCTGTTTGGTGGCAAAGCAATTTCAAAACTCAGTTCAGCTCCAAAGTTCAGTTCAAGGATGCTCAGTTGGATTCGAATTGTTAAAAAAAAAATGTCCACAATTCTCTCTCCCAGTCATTGGCAGCAAGGTATGTCCATTCAGGTGAGGAGTACCTCCGACAGGGTACTCATGCTCTCTTTGATATCCTCACTACTGGTCCTTCAGCATCACTGCCAATTAGACCATATTCGTCAGTGTCTTCTGGGATAGTGTGTGGTACATGCACTTCAGTCGAAGTCTGTCTTCTTCCCTCCTGCCCTCTTGGCCACTGGTCTCCAGGCACTACTCGCGTAACTGCTGCACCAGGCCCTTGATCAGTGTCTGGATCTAGCACAGTCAACACTACAGGATGAGACCCTCATGTACCAACTTCAACTGTTGACTCATTCAGACCCTCCTCAGGCCAAATATGTGTGTCTCAGACTCTTGCTGTCCCCAACTGCTCAACTAACCTGCTCCCTATGTCTCACTGTTACCACCGGCACTTCAGGAGAGGTGCTGTTATATCATCAAGGGGACATGGGTCTCTGCGAGTATGGCAGCGTGCACCCAGTTGGGGAGACCTCCTCACTTCACAGCTGTTGTAGTGACCAAGATGACTTGGTTAGGTCCTTGCCACCGAGGCTGCAAACACATTTGCGCATTTCCTTCATCACCATAACCCAGTCGCCGGGACTAAGGTCATAGCACTGCTTCTGTTGAGACAGGGCTGTAGCCTTTCCAACCTGAGGAGACACAGAATGCACCACATCACCCAGTCCTTTGTAGTAATCAAGAACCATGTCATCTGTAATGTTCACAAGCGCATTCGCAGGCACAGCTGGCAATCTCATGGCTCTGCCCATGATTATCTCATGGGGAGATAATCTGGTCCTCCTATCGGTAGTACTTGGAAGACTCATCAACACAAGAGACAACGCATCAGGCCATTTTTAAAGATGTCGAAGCTCACACCTTAGCCAGTCTGGATTTCAGCATCCCATTGACTTCCTCGACGATACCTGAAGTCTCAGGCCGATATCTGCAATGTAGCCTCTGTTCCACTTGCAATGCTGCATGAAACATTTTATCTTCAGGATCTCATTTTTAGGTCGAGCTTTAGCGGCAGCGCGCATGCGCTGCTCGCTCTGCGAGGTATGCAGTAGTAGAATATGGGAGACAAGCTGCCCTCACTCTCCGTCCATATTTTTCATTGGCTTCTGTCTTTGTCCTTCGTAAATTCTGTCTTCTGATTGATTATGAGACTTGTTAGTCCCGCCTTATTATGGCCATGTCGTCATTTGTACCCTCCCATGGCTATTGGCCCCTTTACTTCGAGTGTTACACTGTACAGTATGTGTTATTTAGAGCACTATTTTTACCCCTCCCCCGCCCACACTCCCGTTGTCCTTGCCTTCTCCCCCCTCCCCCCGCCCGCACTCCCATTGTCCGTGCCTTCTCGCCCCCTCCCGCCCGCACTCCCGTTGCCATGCCTTCTTCTCCCTCCTCCGCACTCCCATTGTCCGTGCCTTCTCGCACCCCCCTGCCTGCACTCCCGCTGTCCGTGCCTTCTCGCCCCCCCTGCCCGCCCGCACTCCCGTTTGCAATGCAATAGGTGTCGCGTAAACACAACCTGTCGGAAAAGCATAAATGCGATTGAAATGTAAAGATATATAATGGCGACTGGTTGTGCTGAAAAAAATGCTATGGCTGGATCCCAACAACTAATAAAAAGTCCGCTCAACAACGTAAATGCAGTTCTTTCCAGTTTCGTCCCCCCACCTCCTTCCATATACGCTTACACAGATGAATCTGCTTAATTAGTCTCACCGCTGCTCACGCTGTGTTTCAGGTACTTTTTAAAAGCAAATGTTGCCAGCATTTCTTCTTTGTGTTGCTGCACGCCATCCCCTCTCCGCTGCTCGCACTGTAAGTTAGGATTTTTTTATTTTATTTTAACTGTTTTGCTGCCCCACTACACACTCCTCTCCACCCCACTATCCACACTTGATTAAAGAGTAGCCGCCTTTCATCTGCCTCCATTTTCCAGTGTTCTTGGCGCCTTGCACTGAGGACTAGTGGGCTGCTATGAGGACTAGGGATTCTGTTGCCACAAACAGCAAAGTGCTGCACTGCGGCTTCGTGTAGTGTATCGGAGTCAGAGGGATCCCCCATATTACTCCCCATGCCGCCGACTGAATGGGCAGGCGAGCACTGAGCACCGCATCTCTCTCCGCCCTCAGGAGCAGGCCGAACGGCTGCATGCAGCCAGTTCTCTGCAGGTCGGTGCAGCCCTGGGGAAAGAAGCCAGAGCAGAGTCCCCAAAATGGATCAGCGCCGCACCAGCCTGCCCTCTTTGTGGCTAAGGCTGGAGCTGTGTTCGATGGCAGCGGTGCTTATAAGAGGTAAGTGGCAGAAGCGTGTGCTGACCTGGTATCCCCTCCTCTGGCTCACCGGAGTACAGCACTTTTAGATTCAATCTGAGGGGCGTTAGCTTTAAATTCAAAACTCATTGGGTTTGTTTTTATGTCATTTTTTAAATCAGCCAAGTTGCCCATAAAATGCAGTTCTTTCCAGTACACATTGGCCAAAAAGTGCAGTCACGGAGTTACTATAGAGTGAGGAAGCTGCCAGCTCGCATGTCATAACGTTGTACTAGCTTTGTTGCTAAACATGCTCCGATCCCCCACGTTTACATGCAAACCCTTCCAGAGCAGATCCCAGGGCACGCCATTGTCCATTGTTATTGTTAGCCTGTCTCTACTGAACTTCTCAAGACTCGCAGTCCTGGGTCATAGAGGCCCCATGAACTAAAGAGCTGGTAATCTCCCCTCCTCTCTACCAGTGTGTTCACTCCTGGGACGGCATGTTTACAACTGTAGGCAAAGTTAAGCCACTGTCACATGGAAGTCTGTGTACACAATAAACTCCTACAGCATATAACTGAAAAAAAAGGATGTGTAAATGCTGTTGCAGAGGGTTACACAGTATGGGTTTGTTTTGAAACGTGACTAGCTAGTGTACCCGGTGGAGGTATAAACCGTGGATTAGGGGTGTATACTGTGCACCAGTTGCATGCATAGGTTAATGGAGAGCAACAACGCTCCCACAGGACACACTTTGCTTCGAATGAAACGGCCTATGTTGCATTGCTGCACTGGCTGTGAACTGTCTGCAATGTGATTTGCAGCACTACTCTGTGCTGTCTGGACTGAGATTTGCTGCATGGTTATGGCATGCACACACCAATAAAGTGAGGATCAGTGCGCTAGGGTTATGGTAGCGGATTTGTATCCATTGTATGTGTGCTTTCGTGTGCGTGTGTTCTTCAATACTTGCTCTTTGGCGTAGGACATCTTGCGCGATTTCTGAACTGGGTTGCTTCTGTGGTGTGCTGCTTTTGACAAGTTAGTGTTAATTATCCACACAGTTCCACACCACACAATTCAACTCCATGCATTTCCAATCCACACCACATAATTTGACACCAAACCACATAATTCAACTTAACTACACAATTATACAACACACCACGTACATTCAATCCACAACACAGAATTCCATATCATGCCACAAAATTCGACAGTACACCATATAATTAAACTCCACTACATACCACTCCACCACACAAAATACCATTCCACATAATTGCACTCCATAACACATAATCTCACTCCTCATAACTCCAGTACACTCAATACCACATACTTACTAACCACATAATTCCACAGCACACCATGCCACATAATTCCACTACGCAAATCCACACCACACGATTCCATGCTACACAATTCCACAACTAACAATTCCAATCCGACCCACATAATTCCACTTCACACCACATACATACACTCCATAACACATAGGGAAAAGACATTGCCATTTACAATGCCAATAGCTCTAACTCAACCAAATGCGAAAGCTATTGCATTTCCAATGCTTGCGTTTTGCAAGTAAAGGAACAACTCCTGATTTCCTTGTGCACATCTTCTAATTACCTTTACAGTTTAAAATACAGTATCAACAGTATTTCTCCATTTTGTGCATTATTAGTAGGTTTTTGAGGCATTTTATTTGCCGATTTTTTTAAAGAGCTTAATCAAAGGGATTGTTTACTTTTTAATGCTTTAGGGTTTGGGGTATTTAATATGTCATGGTTTAACGTGCCTCTGTTATATCTTATTTCACTAAAACTCTTTTCTTCTTCATTATCACGTTTAAAAGCACTTTCAGATATATAAGTTTAGACTACCAGTTGTAAAAAAACACATTAAATAAGTACTTCTCAGTACAGTGCTATAATGTGCCTATTAGTGTCAAAGCTTCTTTGTTAAAGAAATACACTTTTTTTTAATTTTTAAGAGACTTTATCATATTTTCATTAAATAGCACGGAAGTCCATCCTTGGGTGTGTGATGCCGACCGTTCACCGGTGGCACATGAAGTAACTGTACATGTTGTAGCACTCAGGATAATGTGCTGCATGGCTAAATACTTATAAGGTCCCAAAGGCGAGACCTATTGGCTATGCCAATGCTTGTTGAAATGAGTTCCTCGGTCTGACTCCAGAGAACTTGGGAACCCGAAACGTGGTATTAATTCCCTCAGCAACAACTTGGCTACTGTGAGACTGCCATTTCTTCTGGTCGGTTAAGCTTCAACGCAAAGCGATGAGATGCACACAATCACTAGGACGTATCTCAGCCCATTGCACACAGGCATCTCAAAGTCCAATTGCATCCTGTTGAAGGGACCACCTACCCCCCTTTGTGACTTGGTGTTACTGCAGTTCTTCTTCCTACAAGCATTTGCTGACACACAACACATCTGTGATACAACTCTTCAGCCATCAGTCTGAACCGAGGGTTAAACCATGTCTGTCTAAAATATCTGAACATGGCATCTCTACCTCATGTGCAGGTCTTTGATAATGTCTTGCCATTGGGGGTAACACAGGTCTTCCATCTCCTAAGACCCAAATGTCGTTCTCATTCCTCTTGACACAACCTCCTCTAACCCAGCTTTGCTGTCCAGCCTCTAGCACTTCCTCCTGCAGTCTCTTAACTTCCTCCCATGTATCAGCTGTGGTTAACAAGAGGTTGTAATGGGTCTCCTCTGTTCCCTCATTTTGAAACTCACCATTGAAAGTGCAAGCATTTAAGGCACAATATCTGGCTATCTCGTCTGCATACCTGTTGCCCACAGTTACATAACCATCTCCCTTGTGTTGTGCAGAGCATTTCACAACTGCAACCTAAGCAGGTAGCTGTAGTGCCTTCAGCAAGTTATGCACATTCTCCACTTTGGGTATTGGTAACCCTGAAGAGGTCATAAATCTCTGTTGTGACCATAACTGTCCAAAATCATGAACAACACCAAAACCATATTGACTTTCAGTAAAAATGGTCACTTTCAGCTGGTCTGAAACACAACATGCTCTAGTAAGAGCAATCAATTCCGCCACTTGTGCAGAAAACACTCCTTAAAGCCTGGAGGCTTCGACCACACCTGAAACAGTACAGACTGTGTAGGCAGCTCTTAGGCTTCCTTCATGGTCTCATAAGCAGAGCCATCAACAAACATTACATGGTCTGATTCAGGTAGTGGCACATCTTGTATGTCAGGTCTTGGCTTGGTGCACAGTTCAATAACATTGACACAGTCATGCTCAACTTCATCTTCAACAACATCATTTCCAGAAACAGGCAAAAGGTTAGCAGGATTTAGAGTGGTACATCTCTTGAGGGTGATGTTGCTTGCAGCAAGTATGACCAGTTCATACTTGGTCAAACGGCTATTGGTTAGATACTGAGTTCTGGTGCGAGTCAGCAATATTTCCACAGATTGTGGGACAAAAACAGTCAAAGGATGACCCATAACAATGCTCTCACATTGCTCAATGCTTATACCTGTTGAGGCTTTGAGACAGCGGGCAAAGCAGCAGCTACTGGGTAAAGTGTAGCTGAAAAATATGCAACTGGTCTGCAAGCATTCCCGTGCATCTGAGTAAGCACTGAGAGAGCACAGTCCTCCTCTCACTGCAAAACAAAGTAAAACTTTTATTGTAATCAGGCATTCCCAGTGCTGGGGCATGGCAAAGACTTTCTCTCAGCTCTGAGAAGGCGTGCATGCAAGTGTCATTCCATGGTACCGGATCTGACATATCCTTGTGTGTCAACCTCTGTAAAGGCTTGGCCACTAGGGAAAAGTTGGGAATCCAGTGCCGACAACAGCCCACCATTCCCAAGAATATCCTGACTTCTTTCTGAGTGGTTGGCGGATTCATTTTCAGAATCGCAGAGATTCTCTCTTGTGACACCTTCCTTGCTACTTTCTCAATGTGATGTCTGAGATACAGGACCTCTTTTTTACAGTACTGCAACTTGGTCGGGGATACTTTATGTCCATTCTCAGCTAAGTGGTTCAGCAGTGCAATAGTATCTTGTCTGCAAGTCTCCTATGTATTTGACGCCACCAATAGGTCGTCAATGTACTGCTCCAAGGATGAATGAAAGGGCATTACCAGGGACTCCAGATTCTTTTAAGGACCTGGTTGAAGATAGACAAACTCTCCATATACCCTTGTGGGACTTGGCACCATGCCAAAACACGGCTGCTGAACTGAAATGCGAAGAGGAACTGACTGTCCTCATGCTACGGTATGCAAAAGACGGCTTGGCACGAGTTGATGACAGTGAACCACTCGGCTTCACATGCAATTTGAAATAGGATCACAGCTGGATTTGGTACCACAAGACATCAGGGATCTAAATAGTATTAATTCTTCTCAGATCCTGCACTATGCGAAATTTGACATTGGGTTTCTGCAGTCCCTTACTGGGTGAGTTACATGGACACCCATAATCTCTTTCAGAATGCCTTTTTGAATCATTGAGTGAATTACAGGAGTAATCCCAGCAATAGTTTCAGGGGTCAGATTATATTGCAGGATTCTTGGATACTCAGCATTAGGATTCACAGTGATGCAGGTAGGTTCAACGCTGTTAATGAGACCTTTGTCCTTCCCTGAAAAGTCCCAGACTACAAGTAACACTGTATCTCTCATTTCTGTAGGCAAATCATCACGTGTCAACATGGGTGACAGTCTGACATCTGAAGTCTGATTTACAAGATTGAAGGCAACGTCTTCATCATGAGTCTGGAATTCAATGCCTCTTTGGGTACAGTAAACTGCACAATTTAGCTTGCACAAGAGATCTCGAAAAAAGCAGGCTTACAGAGCTCGAATCACACACCACAGACATTGATTCTCCTCAAAGGATCCCATTTTAACTGGTACTGCTTCTGGGACAGGGCTAGTCAATTGTTTATTAGCAACTCCTACAAACTGGATTCTTTTTCCCGCGAGGGGTAGGTTGGGAACGTCCATTGTTCTCACAGTAGAACCGATAGCACCAGTATCAACCAGGAATGATACGGGTGGCCATTCACCTTACCATTCGCGAATGGACCACTCTGGTCTACCTCTAAGGTTGCGCCATGCACGCAATCCTTCTCTACCCTAAGGCACTCTCATTATGACAGGTCTGAACTGTAATCCTCGTCTGCTTGTATCATAGGGTAATGCTGAGACATACCCTCATTCACAAATGGGGTTGTTGTTTACATTAGAAACCTGAGTCGGGTGAAATCTGGGAGCATTTACATTCAACTGTGGCATTGGGGCTTGTAGAACCTTCATTAGCTGAGCTTGGGGAACCTGAAAGTTTTGTGTCCTTTGCCTCTGCACATGCTATGTCTGAACAGGGTTACTATTTTGGGGTTGCACAAATCATAACTCTGAACCTGATTCCCAACATTAAGGTGACATTCCGGCTTCCAATGCCCCAACTTGCTGCAAACGTGACAAGTATTTATCTTCTTCAAAGTAGGCACATCAATCACTGAACTCTGATCAACTGGGACACTACAACCTCTACCTTATTGTTGAAACCCATTACCACCTTGCACTGTCAGGACTCCCTGTTGATACACTCCCTGCATGGGACCAGCATTCCAACGCACTGCTGAGTCTGACCTAGCTGTGCAGCTTTCATCTGTACCACCATCAACTTCTCTTTCAATTTCTTATGCTTCATCTTCAATTCATTACTACAATACTTAGCGTATCTCAAGATCTCATCATTTGGTTTATTCTGCCAACAAATTAAATGCTGCTGAGTCATCAGGCTAATCTCAGATCTTAATCCATACACAAACGTAAACACAAAATGCCCTATATCTTTGGCTTCAATGATCTCTGTCCCACTATACTACTTAAATGCCTGCAACAGTCTCTCATAATAACAATGTATGGACTCTTTAGATTCCTGGGTCATTCTTTCATTCTTGACCCATTCAATATTCTTGGGAGATATCTTTGATTTAAAAAATGTAAATACCTTGTTATACTTTTTCATTACCACTAGTGACGGACCCTTTATTATTGGATGTCTCATAGGGTCCTTCTCGGGCCATTCCACAGCTATCTTGCATTCACCCCACAAATTACATGAGACTACAATCTCAGCTAAGGTGTTCAGATTGATCCACAAAACCTTTGAGATCTTCACAAACTGATCAACCTGTCTATACCATTCCACCGGGGTTTCTCTCAATTTCAGAAAGTCATTTGTGAATGATGCAAGATCAATTCTACTCCAGGGCACGTGGATATAACCACTACCAGGTACTTCTCTCATTGGAAGAATATGTATATCCTCAACCTCCTCCTCTGTTCCAAACTGAGGCAGCTCTAATCTAATTTTCTTTGGTTCTTTTGTCTTTGTCCACTTGCCTTCCCACCTATCCAGCTCACTCCACTTTCAGACATAGCCAACCAATTCCTTAAATTGTAATTTAATTCCTGACAGTTTCATGTTAGTGAGATCATGATCATTAAAACTTAAACTGCAATTTCTCTGTAAAGCTTTGGATCTATTCAAATCAATTTCGTATTAGTGGGCTAATTCGGAAAACCTCTCAGGAACCTGTCCAGCATGTCCAGTAATATCTTTGCACATAAACAAGAGCTCATCATCTCGGTAGGCATCTAAGTGGGACATGTCAAGATTTCCAAGCATCTGTTAATCTAATTCTAATTTTAATTTGGCCACATCTACTGTCTTTTCCTCACTGGGGTGCGAAGAGTCTTTCCACTTGGTTCTGGGTTGTCACTTGGGGTATCTATACCTTTGAATCAATCATCAAGTTCTCGGGCAGTGAGACCAGGTTATTCTGAAGAGGTATTAATGATTTGTTCTCTTCTAAACATACACATTGGGTGGTGGAATCAAAAGACACATCTCAGAACTTGGCGAACCCATAGGTATTTCCATCTTGGGGATTTTGTAATTAACACTTTGAGGCACAGTCATGTTGGGCATGAAAAAGGGTGGCGAACTTTGGGGAAACCTTCATTTCAGGGGAAAACCCTGTCTGGTTTAAAGTTGAGTCTGCACTTGTAGCACATGGAGTATTCGCTTGTGTTGGAACCAAAGGAATTTTTCTCATTGTCGAGCCCACAGGATTGTTACCTAAAGTACCCATCTCAGTGGGAACAGCCAAATTATGTGTAGTATTTTCTGCCAATCCAGGTCTATTCAAGGGAACAGCAAGACCAATTGTGACAGTAACTGTCAGTGCATCTGGAACATTCAGGACAGATACATTTGGAGGGACTGTCATCCCTGAACTCTCTCCCATTGAATTTGAACTTACATCTACTGGTGCCTTAGGCACATCAGGATTCCCTCTGGTATCTACATTACTCACCCCTCCAGCTTGGGTCTCATTGTATGGGGTGGACTGTTTAACAATAGTTCATTTATAAAGTCCTCATCCAAATCACTACCACTGTCCTTACCTACATTCTCTTTCTCATCTACCGCCTCCTTCTTTTTCTTTCCTTTCCGAATAACTTTCCCATCTTCTTCACCAGTTAATGCAGTGTACAGCTTAGCTCCCTCAATCATGTCAGTTCTCCATGTCTTCTGTTGTGCATCCCATCTAGCATCCGCACAAGTGAGTATGGCTTTCTTGACCTGTCCTTCATATCTTTCTCTCTTCTTAAGATGAGCTATGTGTTCCCAAGCATTAATTGTTTTGATTTATGCAGGTCTAGGAGGCAGTTTCATGTCATACAGATTCCACCTTAAATGTTCAAAGGTTCTAAAATCAGGGGGCATGTTTACAAGGGGATTACGGCACCGGAACATCACTTTTTCAGACGTTCTGGTGGCGCAATACCCAGCACCATATTTACAAAGCAGCATTATGCCATTTTGCTTGGCTTAACGCCCCTTTGTAAATATGGCACCATTCACGCAGTTTTCTGCATGAAAGGAGCGTGCAATGGACGTTGCTGAGCGGGCGTTTCACCGCAACACCCATTGCTTTTTGACGCTGCCCCAGATTTACAAGGATCTGTAAATCTGAGGTAGTGCCAAAAACTAACACCATTCAAAAGCAGGCATTAGATTGGTGTAACGAGGAGAAATTCTCCTTGTTTTTACTCTTTCTATGTGTGCTGCATTCTGCAGCACACATAGAAAGAGCAAATCACCTTTAAAGATTGTTGATGTGCAGGAAGGTGTCCCTTCCTGCACATAAACAATCTTTGCCTGTGCAAGGGGGCCTGCATTTCAGTGATGATTCCCTCACCCTTGCACCACGGTGCAAGCGTGGCTGGGGTGCAGGGAATCATCCCTGCAACGCAGGCACCCTTGCACTTTGGCACAAAGGTGTCTGTGTTGGCGCTAGGCAGCTTTTTTACATACTAGCGCAATGGAAAACACAAGGATGCGCTGTATTCTTGTAAATTCAACGCATCGCTACGTTTATTGAAATGACGCAGTGCAGTGCTGCAAATTTGCTCGCAGTGCTAAATCAATCAATCAATCAGAGATTTGTTAAGCGTGGCTACTCACCCGTAGGGGTCTCAAGGCGCTGGGGTAGGGAGGGTGCAGGATCCATTCCATCAAGGAGGGGGGTCTGTCGAAGAGCCAGGTTTTGAGGTTTCTTGCGAAGATGGGGAGCGATGTTGTCTGTCTGAGGTGGAGCGGGAGGGCGTTCCAGGCCTTGGCCGCGAGGAAGGAGAAGGAGCGGCCTCCCGATCTGGTCTTTCTGGTGCGGGGGACCATGGCGTAAGAGAGCTGGGCTGATCGTAGGGTCCTTTGGGGTGCGTGGAATTTGAGTCGACTGTTCAGGTATGCTGGTCCGGTGCCGTGGAGGGCCTTGTGTGCGTGGGTGAGTATCTTGAAGGTGATTCTCGCCTCAACGGGGAGCCAGTGGAGTGTGCGCAGGTGCTGGGAGATGTGGCAGTGTTTTGGCAGGTTGAGGACCAGTCTTGCGGCGGCGTTCTTGATGTTCTGTAGCTTGCGGGTGAGGTTTTTGTTTATTCCGGCGTAGAGTGCGTTGCCGTAGTCGAGTCTGCTGGTGACCAGGGCGTGAGTGACGGTCTTTCTATGTTCGAGGGAGATCCATTTGAAGGTCTTACGAAGGAGGCGGAGGGTGTGGAAGCAGGAAGACGAGACGGAGTTGATCTGGCGGTCCATTTTGAGCTCGGAATCCAGGATGATTCCCAGGTTGCGTGCGTGGTCCGTGGCGGGTTTCCGAGGGCGGGGGGCCACCAGGTGTCGCTCCAGGCATCAGGGTTTGGGCCTGTGATGAGAACTTCTGTTTTGTTGGTGTTTAGTTGTAGGCAGCTGTTTTTCATCCATTTGGCGACGGCTTCCATGCCTTCTCGAAAGTTGTATCTGGCGGTGTTGGGTTCGTTGGATAGGGAGAGGATGAGTTGGGTGTCGTCTGCGTATGACACAATGTTCAGTCCGTAGGTCCTGACGATGGGGGCGAGTGGAGCCATATAGACGTTGAAGAGTGTTGGGCTGAGGGAGGAGCCCTGGGGGACTCCGCAGGTGGTAGGTGTAGGGTCCGAGAGGAAGTGCTACACCTTTACTAGTAAATATCCACCTATGTATACCATAGCGGGGAAATGTCACAGCACCCTCTTTGTCAGTAATTTTATGCCATTGTTCAAGCCAAATACATGTGTGAAGATCCACATTTATTGCTGTATAATGATGTGGCATACCTTCGGGTGGTGTCTCTTCTCCCTTTCTAACGGGTGTAGTCACATCTCCCTTCATTAGACTTCATAGTGCTTTAAAAAATTCCATGTTTAGTCAAAATATGCAAAATTCACAAATAACTTTTCGTTTAAACCAGAAAATGATTCTTCACCCACAATTCTCTATTCGACGTCCACAATCAATACCAGCACAACACATTATGATGTAGTTAACCAATACCAGTGCGGCTTCACAGCAACTGACCAATACCAGTGCAGCTCAATCTGTGACATAAATAAAATAAAATAAATAAATAAATAAAATAAATCCGTATTTGTAAAGCGCAAACTACTCACCCTTACGGGTCTCAAGGCGCTGGGGGCCGTCGTGGAAATTAAGTGAGCTATTGCCCATAGTCACATGGTGCTGAGCTGAGCTGCCGCCGGAGCTGGGGATCGAACTGTGAGCCCTGTGTTCCGAAGTCAGCTGCCGTGGCCGCTGCACCACACCTCAATCTCACTCCTTGCAGTGGCTCACACTTCTTAAGAATTTTTTTCCAAACGCACTCTCAACACTTTTACACACAACACAAACGCAAAGCAATTTCAACAACTAACTTTGTCTGCTCCTCTAAAGAAATTAAGATATTCATACACAAAAGAAACGGTCTGCAATAACATTTTCCAACCTATCCTGACATCCACTTCAAATGCAACCTCGACCAGCGGGGTCTCACTCGGGTTGATACAGGCCCTCCCTGTGCACTGAAATATACTATACCAATCACACAAAGATAAAGTCCCTATCTCAATTGTGCTGTCGACGACTTCTCACGACTAGCACCACAACACAGCAGATAACAACAAAACAGTGTCTTCTACACTGATAACTTATTACCATCCCGGTATCTTAGGCCACGTTGGACCAGACAACCACTTCAACTTCTTGGCATTAAGTGCCACATTCACACAACAACTTAAAACATCTCTGCAGAACACCACACAGTCACTACAAAACACTACAAGCTAAGCATAAGCAATTGCAATGCACAACCCTATCAATACTCACACCTCTGCTGCTACAACTCATTCCCGAACCGCTGGAAGTCCATCAATCCTCCGACCGAACCATGGGCTTTAGGGGCTTGGACTGGGTTTGGGCAATTCCTAAATGGGACACCTTAACTCCCTCACTTCAGTGACAAACCATCCAACGAGCTACCAGTTGATCCAGCGCTGGGCCAACCCTCCTACCACTGGTTTTCCAATGGGTCTTTTTATGTTGACTGAGAGGTGAAGGGAGTTAGTATCAATCAAAATTCTAGTTAACAGGGTACCCCAATTAGCTATACAATGAGGACCATGAATCAGTGAATAAAGTCAAAAAGTTTTATTACAAGTTATCAATCAGGTTCAGGTATATAAATCTCAGAAACATGGTGTAAAGATACAGGATAACAACAGGATAGGCCAACCTCCTAAAGAAGTTTAGGCAAACAGCATAAGGAAAACTAGAAGTTCAGTTACAGAAATACAGAAGATCAATAATAAAATTTGATACTCAGAAAAGAGTCTCTGGTCATCTCTTCTGGACCTGGACATGAGTAAAGTCTAAAATTATCAAATTTAAAGTCCAAACTAAAGAGGATGGTTAAGTATAAAGGAATCTCAAAAAGTTGGGGAAATGCAGGGAAAAAGAAAATTATAGAAAGGTAGGAGCATTTCATAAGCTTGATAAAGAGTCTAGGGACAGGGAAATAAGTGTTAGCTTAAGCCACACTTAGCAAAGAACCAAAGGGGGAAGCATAAAGGTTTGTACCTCTTAAAGTCCAAAGAGATAGTGGCCAACAACGACCTGTGAGAACACCAGTTAATGGCACACGAATCCCTTGAGTAACACCCCTTATTCACACCATTAGGGGAGCCGTTGTCCTTTCCAGTCTCACGTTATGAGCTGCAACATTCGTGGATTCTCTCAGACCAACCATGGGAACTACATCGTCTTTGGGTACCTGCAGCTCCCTGCAACATTACTGAATAGAGACTGTCAGCTAACGCTCTGGCTCTCCATGTACTTCGTCAAGGTCTTCTTCCAGGCTCTCTATCTCTAACACAGTGTTACATCTATTCCCAAGCTAACAAACCATGTGAATGCACCTGCAAGGAATACGCTAGAAGCAGAAATGGAAAAGCTGTATTTCATGCAGAAAGAAATACAGACCTACTCATATCAAGCTAAACGTATTAAATCAATGGTGCACATTTAATATGTGTGTCATCTGTGCACGTATAGCTACAAATAAACGAAAATGTTAGTACATTAGATTCAAAATCAAATTTATGCTGTAGCATAAGTAAATGTAAAATATTTTAAATACAAGTGTAGCTGTTATGTTATGTTAAACAGTCTTGTAGAGCGCACACCTAACCAAGACTGGGCTCCCCAGCGCTGACAGAAGGAGTTAGACTGAAACACAGGGTTATCTAAAGAATTTAATCCGAAAATTATCAGAAGAGGTGGGTTTTTAGTTGCTTCCTAAAATGTAAACAATTATTGTTTGACCTGAGCTGAACAGGAAGAGTGTTCCATAATTTGGCGGTGAGGTAGGCAAATGAGCGACCTCCTCCTCTTGCTCTCTTGACTCTGGGGACGTCAAGAAGTGAGAGGTCGTTTGATCTCCGTGCTGTTTGGGTTGTGTGTGGGGTAATGAGGTGCTGAAGGATATGTGTACCTGGTGAGTATTTTAACCTATTAGCAAGGCATCAGGACTTGAATTCTATTCTTTTTTTGATCGGCAGCCAGTGAAGTTGTGCGAGCGCCGGACCATTTTTGGCACGCCTATTAAGACTCATGCGGCTGCGCTTTTAGTGGGCTGCATTTTTTTTATGACATAAACTGGGCTACCCAGATACAAGGAGTTGCCATAGTCCAGGCGTGAAAAAAGAAGAACTACAATATGAATACCAATGCGAAAACATTAGTGCACGTGTTACGTAAATCATTCTCGTTTCTACAGTAAATGCATTTTAATAGTGTGAGGATGGTTCATCAAATTTCTAAAACTATATTTAATTTAATAGGATTATGGCACACAATGTATATATGAATCTCTAATTCTACAGTGAATGCACTTCATTACTGAGTTCAAGTGCAACACTTTACGTCAATTACGCTAAGACACTTTAAATATGTAGTGCTAAGTGCACATATGTATTGCGTATTTGTGACATGTAAGGTGGAGCCTAAATTACGCTGCTCCAGAACTCAAGCGCATGTGTACCTACCTGGAATTTGAACTTTCAAGTTTTAACTGACACAGTATTTCTCACACAAGTATGAATTGTATTAATGCATTAGTTCCAGGTGAATGGGGGAGCCACAAATAATAATAGACTTACTGAGTGAGAAGCAATGAAAGTCATGTTGAGGGGGGCCTACATGGAGAAAATATTTGGGGCTAAACTGAAGATGCTGGGAACTTTGAAAGTGCAGGAGGGAAAATATCTCTACTACAGAGATGATAAACACTGCAGGCTCATGAAAGTCTTCAGTGCCTGGACGCCAAAAGGGCACTTAGCGAGATATGGGGATATGAAGTGAGTGTTGCAGTTCGCTTTTAGGACTTAATTTACAGGCCATGGGCACATGTTATACCATTTACCAGGGAGTAATTTTTTTTTTTAGAGTTTTATATAGCGCGAACTTGACTTGAAGGTATCAGAGCACTTTACATGAGCACCAGTTGCATTAAAGATGGACACATTCATTTTGTAAGGCACGGGGAGATTAAGTGAGTTGCCCAGAATCACAGGATGTTGAGCGTTTCTTGCCGAGAATCGAACCCGGTTCCCCAGGTCCTAGGCCGACATCTCATGGCGTTAGGCTACATCCTCTCCTCTCAAAGTAAATGTGCCTATTTGGCTTCATACCAATTTTACCATGTTTAAGGAAGAGTACAAGCACTGTAGCACTGGTTAACAGGCGTAAAATGCACCTAAAGGCAGCAAACATGGGTTGAGCAAAAATAGAGGAGTGAAGGCAAAAAGTCTGGGCAATACCACGCCAAAGATGTCAGGTCTAACAGCTGGGGTGGGCAGGAGTTGAGGAAATCCACTTGAAAGTGGTTAGGAAGGACCCTAAAGAAGGAACGGATATACTTTGGCCCTGATTACGAGTCTAGTGGTCCGAGGACCGCCAGACTCACAGGGGCGTGGTGGTCCACCCTCCAACACACCGGCGGTCCGACCGCCCTATTAGGACTTCGGCAGTCGGACTGCCATTGCACCGCCGTAGCCACCAGGGATCTTCTGTTCCCTGGCGGTCCTGTGGCGGTCTGATGGCCACAATAGGCTTGGTGGTGCCCTGAGGCACCGGCAAGCATATTGCAACTTTCCTCACCACCAGCGGTGTCATGGAGGTTCTTCTGTGCAGGATGGTGCATGCAGGGGGCTGGCACATGTTGTGCCCCCCTGTATTTCTGCACACCCAGTTCCTGCACAGGGAGAAATGCACGATATGGTGCATTTGTTCATGTGCAGGAACGTGCACTGGCGGTCCAGGGGCGGCGCTGTTTCAGGCGCACAATGAGCCTTTTAAATAGCACTGCCGCAGTACTGCCACACCGCCCTCTCGCCAGACTACAAAAACTTGTAATCTGGCGAGCGGGTGGCTGCGCCTCTTGGCAGTGCAGGGGCGTGGAGGTGGCGAGCCACCCGCCCTTGCAATCCCAAAAGTCGTAATCCGGCCTTTAGGTGGGTATTATGCTGAAAGATCTGGCCATGTGGAATATTGACGACACATCATGAGTGATTCACCTGGTTATTGCCTACGAGGCACAGATTATAATATCTGATTATGAGTACCAGGGTACCAAGGGCTGCACTGCTCTGTATAACTCACCCTTTTAAGGCTTATGATACTGTGTAAGCGTAAGGTATGACAAATCGTTATAAGCATCATTATTACCTGTGTTCACCTGCATGACAGAATGTGACAGGGGTTTGTTCGTTTTCATGTTACTGTTCTTGTCCTTCTTGTGGAGAATTTCAAAATAGAAAAATAAAGTTGAAAAAATACATGTTTACATTTGCACAGAATTTCACAGGTTTGCAATATTTCATTATAAACACTTCCTCTGTTATGTGAAAGGAAGTGATAGAAATCCTTGAGTAAAGGTGGAGCGGCAGCAGTGAATGTGCATAGGGAGAGAGGTAAGGTATGGAGAACATGCAGAGAGGCAACGAAATCCAACACACATGCAGGTGGCAGCATGGGGAGGAAGGATTGAGGGAATAGTGGTCGCACACAAAAATGGCTGGATAGAGAATGTAATTTTCCCAGTATTCTTGCTCATTGGTAGAGTGAAAAAAAGCATGGAAGGAGGATGGCAAAACCACCACCCCAATATGAAGAAATGAAGCACAACACACCTCCTTATTGTAAATAGTCTAACGTAATCAACCTGATACTTTAAAAAAACTTTTTAACTTGAAAAGGACGGTCTGTATTTATACACTTAATGCATCATTCTTCATGTAATCCATCACCACATTATCCTACTTAAATACAACTAGATCCTCTGCTCAAACACGTCTCACACGTAGGCCCTCATCGCAAATACACCAACATACATCACAGAATCAGCCCATTATAACCTTCCTGCTACTGATACTTAATTATTAGACTGCACCTAGAGATTACAGATGCAAAGATGTACAGAACGCCCTCTTTTGGGATAAGCACCTGCTGAATCCTGGCTAGTACAAAGAGAATGGAACACATATTTATTTGTTAACCTGAAATATGCTTAGTCTTGTCTCAAGAAACAGGTCTTGCATTTTCCTGGAGGGAAATGGTTATCTTCAATGCTTGCTCATAAGAATCGATAAACAACAATCAAATAAGGAGCATCAGAGGGGAATATAACCAGGGTGTACATCACACTAGAGCCGCTCCCAGTTTCGTGTTGCTAGTGCTAGTGTTTATCAGTTCGTGAGTACTGGCATCTCACAAAAAGTGAAGGACTGGTCTCACACACCACCTGGTGTCATGCTTCATCATTGACCAGTCCTCGCCCTCTAAAAACTTGGTTTGATAGAGGGCGGGCATACACCTGACGACAGGGATGCACTTCTAAACTAAGTGGGGCCCGTTTTGAAAAATAGTGAGTTAAAATGCCATTATAGGTGTCAAATTAAATTTTAATAGTGCAGACATCTATATGGTGATTAAAATCCAGTGACCGGTGAACTGGGGATATTTATTGTCCCCCCACCGATATCCATGTGGTCGACATGTTTCTGCCGAGTGGCCCGTGAGGGTCCATGGCATTCATCAGGACCTAAAAGTTCTTTAGGCTTTAGTACGCTTTGACGCTTTTTTCACTCGTGCGCATGCGCTCTCATTACTCTTTGGTGACTCCCCGCCACACATGCGCTATACTCTGGTTCTTCATGCGCATGCTAGTACATCTCTCGGATTGCATCCGGATGCCCATATTTGGCAGACCAGGCATTATACCGCATTTAGCATCAGCGCGCTGTTTGGGACACCGGAAACCTCACACCGGTTACCTGTTTTTCCTATTAGCACTTAATTTCCTGGCGCCAAAACTATAAGAACTGCCATTGCACTCCACTCCCTTATCTTCGAGGAGCGGAGGTGCATAAGGATAGGCTTAGAGTCGGAGATCACGTCGTGGCACAGTAAGAGTATGAGTGTGTGGATGAAAGTTTTTCCCTTTCAGGTTTTTTGCCCCTGATTCACTACTGAAGCCCACGTGCGGAATCTGTAGGTTTCACTTACCATACTTATTTGGTTCTCTGTTGTTTTTCTCCCCACTATTTATAGCGGTCTGGACCGAAGGGGTCCCCTGCCCTCACCCTCCTATGGGGCACAGTGTCCCCAAGTCAGGGTAAGCTATATGGAGATTATTACTCCATTCTACTTCTGGTACACAGATGAGTGTCACGATTACTGCACCTATAGCCACCCACAGTAGACTTGCATCTAGTTTGGCTGATTGTGCATTTTCCGCGTTCAGTGTTGTGTTTATTTTTACGTTGTTCAACTATTATGTTTTTCTCTTTTAGGCTCTAGATTCAGGCCCTATTACAGTGGAGAGTGATCTGTATCACCCCACTTAGTGGAGACCCTCTCACCATAGTTTGGTAAGAGTGGAGCCCTTATTTTCTTATTTTTCAACTTTTAGGTCCTGATGAATGCCATGGACCCTCACGGGCCACTCGGCAGAAACATGTCGACCACATGGATATCGGTGGGGGACAATAAATATCCCCAGTTCACCGGTCACTGGATTTTAATCACCATATAGATGTCTGCACTATTAAAATTTAATTTGACACCTATAATGGCATTTTAACTCACTATTTTTCAAAACGGGCCCCCACTTAGTTTAGAAGTGCATCCCTGTCGTCAGGTGTATGCCCGCCCTCTATCAAACCAAGTTTTTAGAGGGCGAGGACTGGTCAATGATGAAGCATGACACCAGGTGGTGTGTGAGACCAGTCCTTCACTTTTTGTGAGATACCAGTACTCACGAACTGATAAACACTAGCACTAGCAACACGACACTGGGAGCGGCTCTAGTGTGATGTACATTCTATGTTGGAGGCTGCCGACTCTCAGCACCCCGTGCCTCTGGTTCCCTTAGCCCAGAAGCGCTCTGGGCACTGTGGTTACATATTTCTGTACAGCTGTTGGCTGTGGGAACATTCCTTTGGGGTATTGAACTCTAACCCAATTGTGGGTAGTATATTTTAGAATACTAAGATTCCAGTTCCACCATGGATACCGAACTGGCATTCGGTGAGGAGAATTATGCAGAGATACTTAGAACGCCATCCCTACTGGCAGAGACAGTGGTAGCACAGACAGTGCAGAATACTGATGAGTGGGCAGCCCTATCTGTAAAAAAGAAAGAACAAATACGGACAACTCTCCATGGAGCGTTTATGACTGAGTATTTGCGGAAGAACAGCGCTCCAAGGGGCCTTATAGTTACTAATGAACCCAGACTATTCCTTAACAATAAGGACTTTCGTATAAACTGGTCAAGAATAGCCTGGAAGTGCACGAAGGACTGGCTAGTTCTTATCATTAACACAGCCAGGGAACTAGCCGATGCACTCATGGTGGAAATTCAACAAAGTGAGAGTAGACTTAAAACCACGGTCCAAATCACGGTATTCAAAAAGAAATTGGAAGAAATTAACAAAGATCACTCTGAATACCAGGAATACCTCACTCAGTCTAAACTAACCAAATTGAAGAAAGATGTGCAGAAGTTCAGTAGGGAGACTATATATCCATACACCACTGATGAGCATTACGAGAGACCGCCCCAACCTCAATCAAACAGGAAACAGCAACGATTTAGGCCGACACCCCAAAACTGGACCTTTAGCTCTGGAGAGGAGAGGAGCTCAAGTGGAAGCAGTAGTGATGAGAGCATTGGAGGCCATCAGGGGCAACGACAACAACGACAGCATAACTACCAACACCAGATGATACACCAACCGATGCCGCCATTTGGATTCTGGCAGCAGCCGTTCTATCTGCCGGGATTTGGATTCCCCCAGGGCCCGCAGCCTTTTTTATACCAAGGCCGGGGCCGAGGAAGAGGAAAACAAAAACGGCAGAACGCAAGGGTACAGTGGGAGGACCAAACCCCGGTCGCAATGGGAACGCAGAGCAAGGGGAGAGGGAACAACCCGTCAACAAGCAGAGAATAACCAACATCGTCAATCTGAGTGATTACCCCCTATCCGAGAGTGAGGAATCAGTCCTCTCCAAAGGCCTAGGATTTGTCCCGACACCAACCAATGACCCTTTCTTATTGAACACTGAATTGGCGCAATTCTTTAGGAAGATCAAATTACGCCATCATTTTGGTGATTCAAATGATGACCAGAACGAAAAGATTGGCACAGGCCTTAGGAATAAGTCCACATTTGTACCCCCGACCCACACCATCCCCTGCCACATATTAGCGTTTGAGCAGGTGGTACTCAAGGAAGTAGAAGAAATCAACTTTAAACAGGTAAAGGGTTTTCAGAATATCACCAAAAATGAACGGACAGCATTGGAGAGACTTAAAAACAACACAGAACTCACAATTAAACCAGCAGACAAAGGAGGTGCCATTGTCTTGATGAATAAGTCCATGTACCGAGAGGAATGCAATCGCCTCCTTTCCGACACGACAAGTTATGAAATATACTCTAATGATCCAACACCACGCCTCACTACAAAGATCAAGGGAATGGTTTCTGAGGCACTGAGCAATGATTGGATCACTCGCCAAGAGGCTGATTTTCTGATGAATGAGAACCCTAGAATACCACGGTTTTACACCTTGCCAAAGATTCACAAAGGGAAGATCCCTCCACCAGGCCGACCGATTGTATCCGGCATCGATTCCATTTTGGAACCTCTATCAGAGTTTTGTGATTGGTTCCTCCAACCTCTTGTCCAGCAATCACGCTCCTACCTTCGAGACACGAAAGATGTACTCTGCCTCCTCAGAGACCTGGAAACTAACCACACAGAAGACATGTTCATTACTATGGACATAGAGGCACTATATACAAGTATTCCACAGAAGCGTACACTGGAAGTCGTGGAAAAGATTCTATTTAACATCGAATGGAATTTCCTTACACCACGGCACTTCATCATGGAATGCGCAGAGATAGCTCTAACCGAAAACTTTTTCGAATTCGAGGAAGTGTTGTATCATCAAATCTCCGGCACATCGATGGGCAGTACCTTCGCCCCGAGCTTGGCTTGTCTATATGTGCACCAATTTGAGGAAGACTACATCTTCCATGAAAGTAATCCCTTCGCAAAGAATCTGCGGATATGGAAGCGCTACATTGATGACGTGTTCATCATCTGGCGGGGGGACATAGAAACAGCCTGAACCTTTGTAGAATGGGTCAACACAAAAGGCCAACATCTGCGATTCACCCACGCCATTAACAAAGAACATGCTGTCTTCTTGGATCTGGACATCATAATGAAAACGAATGGCATTAGCACTAAAGTACATAATAAGCCGACGGATAAGAACAGTCTTTTGCTTTATGAAAGCTACCACCCAAAGGCTCTACGAGATAATCTACCGGTGGGCCAGTTCCTCCGAGTCCGGAGGAATTGTTCAGAGACTGAGAATTTCCTTGAACAATCAGAGGAGCTTGAAATGAAACTCCTAGACCGACATTACCCAAAAAAATTGGTCAGAAAAGCAAAGAAAAGAGCAAGAAATAATCATCGTAACGCTCTACTGGAGAATAATGAAAGAGAAAAACAGAAAAGAATTGTGTGTGTCAGTACATACACACCAGTATCCAACACTGTACAGAAAATTATAAGAAAAAACTGGCACATTCTTAATGGTGCAGACAAACGCTGGGAACTCCCGTTGTTTGCATTCAAAAGAAGCAAAAACTTACGAGATGAGTTGGTACATGCTAAAGATCCCCCCAGAGGGAGAATTGACCAAATGACCCTTTGGAACACCCAAGGACCTACAGGGCACTATGCCTGCGGCGGTTGTGTCGCCTGTCCACTCACTTTAACCACCAAGGAGGTTGACATAGGCACCACACGACCATGGAGACTGAATACTTTCAGCAACTGCAATACGGAGAATGTGGTTTATCTCCTCATTTGCCCATGCAACCTCAAATATGTAGGTATGACTACCAGGAAGATCAAAATCCGCATCAACGAACATCGTAGCACTATACGATGCCAAAAAACGAATACCAAACTTACCAGACACTTCCTGGAACACAATCACAGGGAAACAGATCTTAAATGGGTGGTCCTGGAAGTGATGAAAAAACGGAAGATTGATTTAACTATAGCACTACACATCAGAGAACAAAGATGGGTGTATCGCCTGCGTACTTGGAAGGAGGGACTCAATGATGAGATCCCATGGCTACAACTATCGCTTTAAACCATTACTTGTCTATACACTTTATTTGGGAAGCTATTACACTGTTATAACTATTATTATGCCCCATTAGCATTTAGACAGTACTACGTATTGGCTATCTTTCCTTTTAGCCATACCCAGGAGTCTTCAGCACTCAGATAGTTATTTTAAAGGGGTTCTTTTCAACAACTTTGATGTAACCATTCTGAAGCGGTTACCTCTTCCCTCCCCTACATGTGGACATGTTTATCCATCTATACATAGTATCACACAAAAGCAATCTTTATAATACATAGTCACCATTGCTGATGTTAGCTCGCATCCGGCGTATTTACAGCCACCCTTTTTGGGCACATCGGATCGAGTGCCCTGGTTGTATGCCCCACTCTTTTCATAGGGTTAGCCACATTAAATGCATATACATATTGATATAGAATTTTTATAGTTTACATCCATATTTGTGTCCCTTCTTGTCTGTGTACTGCAGACTTTCATCATAAGCTTAATGGGACCGATCGCATATACAGGTTGGCTTGATAATGCATTTATGCCGGTTGTATTTGTGCGCTTGCGCTTCTATTTTTGACTTTGTGACTCCCCAACACGCATGCGCAATACATTGAATTTCAATGCGCACACGTACTGCTCACTTGCTGTGTTCTAAGACCCCACCGCTAGCACAACGTTTAAAACCTTTGCCTGTTTTATAGAACCCAGACCTCGATTTCAAGTCCTTGGGTTTTTTTAAGGAGGGTGGCTTTAGTACGCTTTGACGCTTTTTTCACTCGTGCGCATGCGCTCTCATTACTCTTTGGTGACTCCCCGCCACACATGCGCCATACTCTGGTTCTTCATGCGCATGCTAGTACATCTCTCGAATTGCATCCGGATGCCCATATTTGGCAGACCAGGCATTATACCGCATGTTTGGGACACCGGAAACCTCACACCGGTTACCTGTTTTTCCTATTAGCACTTAATTTCCTGGCGCCAAAACTATAAGAACTGCCATTGCACTCCACTCCCTTATCTTCGAGGAGCGGAGGTGCATAAGGATAGGCTTAGAGGCGGAGATCACGTTGTGGCACAGTAAGAGTATGAGTGTGTGGATGAAAGTTTTTCCCTTTCAGGTTTTTTGCCCCTGATTCACTACTGAAGCCCACGTGCGGAATCTGTAGGTTTCACTTACCATACTTATTTGGTTCTCTGTTGTTTTTCTCCCCACTATTTATAGCGGTCTGGACCGAAGGGGTCCCCTGCCCTCACCCTCCTATGGGGCACAGTGTCCCCAAGTCAGGGTAAGCTATATGGAGATTATTACTCCATTCTACTTCTGGTACACAGATGAGTGTCACGATTACTGCACCTATAGCCACCCACAGTAGACTTGCATCTAGTTTGGCTGATTGTGCATTTTTCGCGTTCAGTGTTGTGTTTATTTTTACGTTGTTCAACTATTATGTTTTTCTCTTTTAGGCTCTAGATTCAGGCCCTATTACAGTGGAGAGTGATCTGTATCACCCCACTTAGTGGAGACCCTCTCACCATAGTTTGGTAAGAGTGGAGCCCTTATTTTCTTATTTTTCAACTTTTAGGTCCTGATGAATGCCATGGACCCTCACGGGCCACTCGGCAGAAACATGTCGACCACATGGATATCGGTGGGGGGACAATAAATATCCCCAGTTCACCGGTCACTGGATTTTAATCACCATATAGATGTCTGCACTATTAAAATTTAATTTGACACCTATAATGGCATTTTAACTCACTATTTTTCAAAACGGGCCCCCACTTAGTTTAGAAGTGCATCCCTGTCGTCAGGTGTATGCCCGCCCTCTATCAAACCAAGTTTTTAGAGGGCGAGGACTGGTCAATGATGAAGCATGACACCAGGTGGTGTGTGAGACCAGTCCTTCACTTTTTGTGAGATGCCAGTACTCACGAACTGATAAACACTAGCACTAGCAACACGACACTGGGAGCGGCTCTAGTGTGATGTACATTCTATGTTGGAGGCTGCCGACTCTCAGCACCCCGTGCCTCTGGTTCCCTTAGCCCAGAAGCGCTCTGGGCACTGTGGTTACAAATATAACCAGGGTGCCATCCACTCACGTACTTCACAAAACAACAAAACCTGGTTATAGAAAACACATAACAATACTAGAAAAGACTCTATCACACGGGAATTGTATATTACTCGTAGGTGAGGTTACGTTACTTATCTAGTCATGCCCACCCATCTGTGTTCCTCGTTATTAAAAAGTAATCAACCACCGATACCAGGTCACACACCCATCAACCAATAATGTCAAGGAAAAATTGTGAAGTGGGTCAGAAAGTGCCTCACGTAAGCGCCATCCATGGAGCTACTGGTTGGTACTCACCAGTTTGCTCATTCTGTCATCATCGGCGCTTTCTTGACAGAAACAGAAATGTGACCAAACTCCTAAGCTAATGTGAAAAATAAAGAGGTGAAAGAATGAGGTGTAAACAATGGTGTCATCTGTCTACCATCTAGGCCTCGTAATGTGAAAAAATAGTAAAATAATCTCCCCATTAAAACTGAGTTGTGAACATCTATCTCACATATTTTTAACTTAGTAGTATTCACACTGAGTTAAAAGAAACGGCATGTTTAGACCATTTTAACTTGAACGGCCGACATGTTTCATTGCCCTAAAACTTTTCGCCAATTTCATCAGGGCACGGGGACGCATCTCCACCTCAATGATGCACTGGACCGGGTGGTTGCCAGGTGGACTCCTACCAGCAACTCACCGGGAGGGGACCCAAAGGGTAGCCACCCCCCACGTAGCTCAATGCAGCCAAAAGCATATACCGCCTGACCGGGAATATGCGTTCCGATTCTCAATAAGAATCGATAAACCTGATGCCACTATCACAAGTATACAAGAAGAGATGATTTAGAGAATGGACATAGATAACACCCTCTGCTGTCCTCTCTACTATGGTCTCCTTCAAATCTAGCTAGCCAAGTCAAAAAATATGTTTATTTTGACCTTAGTTTTTTTAGATTCAAAGCTCAAAACGTCATACCTATTCATAAAATGTCTAATCAACTTAATCAACTTAATACTCATGCCCCTAATTAACCAATCAACTAGATTTCAAAAAGCCGCTACCGCCCACCCCATTAAAATTTCTCCCAAAGTTTCCAGCTTGCTAATAAAAAAGCATTAGTAACTCACATCTAATAATTGCATAAGAAATACAAATTGTGTAGCTTTCCCAACAGTTAGTTATTCCATACCGGCTTTAGATATTTCTTCTGCTCCCCACTAAAATACAGTATAATAAGTGCTCATTATTAGGTTTGATCTGCAATCCATATTCTCATGGACTCTCATTTAATTTTAGCCTATTGGGCATTTCAACCCCCTGATGCATTGGCCTCATCCCTATTTGAAACCTTAGGGGTTCTTGCCTCATTGTGGGGTTTAGTAATGATGATAAGTACTGGAATGCCATGTTTTTTTGCCATGAGTCCCAAGCGTGTTGGGTAGACTTCTTCATATGAATATACCTAAGATCTCTCTCTCTCTGGAGATTTCCTCCATCCTTACCCGTATATCTTTTTTCATGATTTGGAGAAGGGTATCCCACCTGGGAGTGCCACATAAGTAGAGCTCTTTATTTAAAGCTAAGCTCCTCCTTAGGCTCAGAGTCCAGTTCCTCTTGCTCCTAAAAATCTCATCTTTACACAACTGGGATACTTTGGCTCGTCCGATTCTAACAACTTATTCCAAACTTCAAGGTAGCCCAATCTGAGAGACAAGACCACGAGGTCATTCCCAATTCCAACCTTAGCGCCTGGATCAATAAAGAATCGGGCATATTTAGAACCCTTTTCAAACACTGCCCTTCAATTCCTTCCCAGCGTTCCACTCAAATTAAAGATTTCCGCCCCATATAACGATTTGGTCTGAACCATCACTTAAAAAGCAGTTAAAACTGGGGACAGGTCGAGACCACCATACTCCTTCCTAAATGTATTTAGCCCCATTACGATAGGCAAGGCAATTGTGTTAACTGCTTCACAGTGTATTTTCCGTCTCAAATTGGAGAAAAACGCTGACCCAAAAATCTGTACGTTTAAATCTCCTCTATCCGTGCCTTCTCTAGAAACCATTTGAACTCTTTCTTCTTCTAACCGAATACCAATATTTAGTTTTTTTCATATTAACCTCAAGTTTTTTTTGTCTTACTGTACTATTGAAAAGCATCTACTTTCCGCTCAAGCCCTATTTGGGTCATGTCCTTAATAACTAAATTCTCCACATAAAGCTGACAGGATATATGATGCCCACCAAACTTGGGAAAGAAGAAGGTAGAACCTATTAGGTTTTGAGGAGATCCCTTAAATGTAATGCAAACAAAGTCGGGGCCAGCACACACCCCTGGCATAACCCTCTCTGAATGTCAATGTTGTCGGAAAAGGGTCCATTGTTGTCTAATTCGACTTGTGCCCAATTCCCCTATTGGAGTTCCTTTCGAATGTGCAACAAACCCCTCAGGATCACTACATTTACCAGATCAGCACCAAATCAAAGGCCGCCCAAAAGTCTACGAAGCAGCAGTAAAGATTCACCCTCATACCAATTGACTTCCTCGCAATAGCCCAGAGACTGAAACAATGGTCAATGGTTGACTGACCGGCTTTGAAGTCCCCGCCACCGTTCCATGGGCATCAATCTGTCTTCATGTGTCCAATCTTTCAGTCTTCTTAGAATCAGTTTACAAAAAACTCGCCCACTTCCATAGGACTTATCAATCTGTAATTCTTTGCTTCAAGAACTGGTCCCTTTTTGTGTATAGGTTTAATAATTGCCCCCTCCAGCTTTCAGGCACCATGCCAGTCATAATTATTGTTTTAAACAATAACACAAAGATCTCACTCAACCAATTTACATTGATTTTTATCATTAGCGCCAGCAGATTATCTGGCTGCTCTCTACAGAGAGAGCGTTTTAATAACATACCTTATATTTTTAACTGTTATGCTATTCAGTACCTCACTATCTACCACATATTCTCCTGATCAAAACTCTGAGTAACTCTTTCCATATATATCCTCCAAATGTTTTCTCTAAGCCCTTTCTGGGACCATACAATCTATGGTAATTTGTTTGTTTCCCATACCAAATGAACCAGCCTCCAGAATTTCCTTAAATCCTTTGATGAAATTACATCCAACATCTCTTCTCAAATCCAACATCTCTTCCCAAATGGACTTAAAGAATACTCGTTTTTTCTCTCTAATTATTTCCTTGTACTTGTCTGCCATATGATCCTTGCCATCTCCCTATCCTGCCTTCTCTTTTTACATTGTTGTAAATTCCTTAAGTGACTCTTTCATTTCTGGCATTCTGCATCAAACTACTGGTTCTGGTTTGTTGATTGCTTCTCCCCGATGGTTCCAATCTAACATATTTTACCTTGCTCTATTTTTATACAATTAAAAACTTCCCTCACTATCGCAGCATACAAGTTAAAGAACTCAGGGGATTGAGCTTTGTGGAGGTTCTATGGGATTTACTTGGATTTTAATAAGGATGGCCATCTCCCTTTCCTGTATCCTGGTTATTAACCTTTTGGTATTGTGATATCTGTGATCACAACCCTTTCCGTTCTACTTGCAAACTTCATTTGCATGGTGGTCCCTGCCGTCTATACCCAACACCCTAAATTTATTATTTACATTAGCATTCCAATTGGAATTAATACATAGTCAATTGGGTATTTCTGTGACCCAATACGAACTGTTTGGCGTGCTGGTACATTACTCGGAAAACAGCCATTTAGGCAGGTTAACTCTAGGTAGTGCATCACCCCAGACCACTTCTTATCCATACTGTAACATGTTCCATTGGTAAAGATTGCTTCAGGTAGATTTTATGCCTTGAACAACTCATTCCCACCTTGCTTCTGATTTTTCTTCTTAATTCTTGCATTGAAGTCACCCCTTAATAATAACAATGCCTGTGCGTAGGCAAACATGCATTCCTCAATGTCCTCTATAAAGTTTGTCAGCTGGTTTTTATTGTATGTCATATCTTCCCTTTGCACATAAACATTTACCACAATTAAGGGGCCGATTCCGATCTCGGCCAGTAGCTCACCGAACGGGATTCGCCCGGGAGAAATACGAGCTGTGCGCGTATTTACCGACCGACTCGCACAGCTATCCGAACGAGCTAGTACGATGCGAATGTACGCGTTGATTCCGACCGACTCGTTTCCGGCTCTGAACCGCTCCGACCGACCCATACGGACACGACTCGCACCACGCAATGGAGACGTTACCCGACCGAGCCAGTACGATGCGCGCTTCGAACAGCCCGACCGACTCGTACCGTCCGGCTCCAAAGAGCTGTCGGAGCCGGACTTCGGGGGTCCGTGTCGGACCCCCCTTCACCCGTAGCCGCACGAGTCGCACACAGGGGGGACCCATGGGTCCCCCCTACACATGCATGTACGGTGCGTGTTGCACCGACGACGTACCCGCTGTAGGGGCGCCCTTGTTCACGACGTACTCCATTCAGTCAATGGGAGCCCGTGTACGCGTTGTACGACCGGCTCCCATTGACTTCTATGGGAATCCGACCGAATCGAGTCCGGCAGCATACGGCCGCATCGTACTCGTTCGGTCGGACTGCAGGAGTCCGGTTCGGTCGGAAATCTCTCCGGGTCCGGCTCGGTCAGAGAGATTTCCGTCCCAGATCGGAATCGGCCCCAAAGTAATAGCTGTCTGCTGACAGTGATTTCAGACTTTTCGCTATCTTTATGTATACTAGAATCAGCAGCCCACCTGAGGGGCACCGCAGATCCTTTTCTTTAGCCTCTTCAGTAGTTGGAAGGATGTTCTCAAATGTTATCTCCTCCCCACACATCCAGGTTGTTACTAGGTCGTGTGGGGAGGCAACATTCTCCTTATCTATATCACTCACACTACCCGCCCACCACACTTCATTCAACTCAGATTATCTTACATGTAGGGTTTGCTTATTGCTGTTATTGGATACCTTTATGTAGAACTTTTCCTCCTTATTGTTCCTAACCCTCTTTCCGCTTGCCGTACTTCCCTAAATTGTTCTATAGACAATGCCCCATGGCAATGGAGGAAGGTTCCTTGCTGGGTAATTCTACTTCATAATATGTGATTATTGGAATTCCCTTCCTATTTAATTCATGTTCATCTTTGGATGCTAAATCTTTTACCAGTTTCGAACTACATACCATTTTATTTCCTTCCCATCGCTTCATGTCAGGTTCTAAATGGAACTCGGAGGCAACTCCAAATGAACAGTTTCAGTTTTACCCATTGTTTCCCCTTCTTAAACATATCTATAAATAGACAACACTCCTCCTTCTGCTGATTTGGATTTTTTTTATTTATTCTTTGTTTAGCACTTATTTGTGATTTTGATTCCCCACCTTCATACGCCCCTTTGGATTTGAGTCCCTCATCCTTGATTTTAAGTATTTCTTTCCCTTTTCCCTTCCCATCTCCATTAGCCCCTTTGGTTCCTATTCCCGCTTGCCCAATTTTGACCCTTTCTTTTTCTTTTCTCTCCCAACATCCCTTCCTCACCTACATCTTTATTCTTTTTTACAGATTATCTCTTTGCCTTTCATTGCCTGGTAACGTATTTTTCTGTGGGCTATACGCTTGGTAGTACATAATGTGTATACCAGTGCATTTCTGTAGGTTGAACACAGGTATCGCTTCCTCATTTTGATTACTGGTTTTATTCTCTCTTTCCCATTGAGTTTTGAGTAGGGTAATTTTCCGCTTCCCCTTCCCTTTCCCTTTTTTACCAGTCTATCTGACCAGCTTTTCTTATAAAACAGAAAGTCTCCTCTTTCCTTAACCAGCATCCATTAGTGCAACACATATACAGATGTGGCCCCACTCTTCGATTATCAGCTTGTGTACCCTGAGGGACCTCAACAGGCCTTACCAAGGTAGGCATGCATTCCTTTATTTCTTATAAAACTGTGGCTGGATTTTTCTTTGCCTCATTATTTAATAGCACAGATTCTACTATCCCATGAAGTGTTCCCTGCATTAATAACATAACATCCAAGATGGATGAGGAGGAGCAGGCGGAGTTTTCTGTTAAAATATTCAGCTATTTACTGCTGAGTTTAGCATATGAATGAACCCTTGACCTCCCTACTTCCGCCTCCCTCTCCTACTTCCTTTCCCCCTACTTTTTCCACATGTCTCCCTGAGGTATAGTATTTGGGCCTTTGATACTATCTTTAAACACTAGGCTATCTTCCCCTACCTCTTCCCTTCTATGTAGGATCCCCTGAGATCGAGTCCATACGCTTGGGGAAGAAGAATGCCTAGGTGCCAGCAGGGCTGCCTCCATAAATAGTGATCGGTTGAATTGTAGCCCACTACGCTTTGTGAAGGGGTATTCCCCAAACTTTGTTCATCTATCTTTGCTGCCTTACTATCCTCTCTTTTCTTAAAATATCTCCCTACAAATTGTTTAATTGATGACCCTAAACCTTTTACAGAGGGGGTTGCCCTTGCCTGCAAATTGTTTAATTTATGACCCTAAACCTTTTACACAGGGGGTTGCCCTTGCCTGTTCACTTTCTTCCTAGGAGTGAGACTGAGATATATTTTCCCCTTTTTTACTCGCTACCCATTTTCTTCCTTTCTTCTCCTTCTGTGCAAGCTTTTTTGTGGCATACATCTTGTTCTGCCATGACTCAAAGATGAACATCTATGGATATCTTAAAAATGCACTTGCAAGAAATTGGATTATTATTTAGGGTGTGCGACTGCCCACCTCAAGGAATAGTCACAACTCTTCTCATAGTGAACCCTCAACATCACTATATTAACATGAGCTCAACCCTGCGGTAGCTATGGCACAGAGACAGGCTTAATTTAGGGCAATGTGTAAAGTATTTATGCAGTTGCAAAACAGTAATAGATTCGAAAAACAAGCAATACATTGTAGTCTATTTTCCAAACTAAATTGGAAAAATGACTACAATTTAATAAACAAAATTACGCTAAAATGACAAAAAATCCATTAAAGGGAAATTGAGATATGAATTTTTAAAGTTTTGAGTAGAAATAGAGCCAAAAAGCACAAAGTGCCAATGAATGTCTGTGGAAACAGTAGATTGGGACCTAAACGACAATTGAGGCCGACTGCGATGGATGGTTGGATACATCAACCTGGTTCACCCCGTTCAAAGATTTTGCCTTCTGACTTAGTCTTTTAAGACCCAACCTGTCAGTGTTTCTGGAGCACCTCCTCTGAGGCTCTGGGGACCTCAGGGGCAGCACTTAGAGGCTAGGATTCATTCCAACAGAGGCCTCCAGCAAGGGCCAGGCCTGATCCAGTTGCTACTCGTCACATGGGCTCTCCAGGGAAAGGCCTCCTACAGGTTGTTGTGTCCCTGTGGCCACACAAGAGGTCAGCCAACTAAACCTTTAAATCCACTGCTTTGCCCTGGGTACAAGAGGGAGCAGATCCATTCCTTTAGGGCTCCTTTCAGGTCACAGACAGCAGGTCCAGGCCTCTTCTGTTCTTCTGCAGATCCAGAATATGTCCTGAGGAGAGTTGCTGGGGGTGCCACATTTATGCCTAACACCAGCTAGTGGGAGGGTGTGACACCTGGGCACTTCCTAACCAATGGGGTAAATTTTCTCTGGGGGCAACCCTACCTACATTTTCAGTAGTTCCTGTTTACTTACTGCATACAGGACCAAAATGCCATGTACCAGGGAATTCTTAAGATTCAGAAAGTCTTCGGCCATGCTAAACTTGGGCTTTGAGGGCTAGGGGGTGTATGGGAGTGTCATAGGGAAACCACTAGTGTCCACCCATAGCTAACACTAAAATGCATTTTGAAGCAGGCCCTATACCCACAACAAACCACAAGACAGAAGTCAGGTAGGACAAAAGCAGGATCCTGTAGCAGCCAGACAGAAGATACACAAGAATTGTCCTGGCATCCTGTTTACTTGAATGGTAGCTCCCACCCATGTGCTGAGCTCAATGGAGGACCTGGCTTGGCAGTTCGGGCTGGACTGTTCCCATGAGGAGCTGGGTCAAGACTGATTTGCATGTGGCTGGGTCCAAACTGGGCTGGCGTGGTGAGCAAAAGAGGTCTTTGTGACTGGGGGTGAATGTTTGCATTGTTCAGCATTCCGCCCATTATTTGTTCCTTTTGCTTCTTAGCTCAAATGGGCCATCTCTGCTCATTCAGTTCGACCTGTCAATGACAGTGACCTATTGGGGGCGTGGCCGAGCCAGCGACCAAGATGACCGCTTGACTCTGAAGCTCCGGAGCTGCCCTCCACGCGATCGACCACCCGCCGCTCCGCTGCCTCTCTCCAAGCACGGAGCATGGAAGAGGTGCCGCAGGACTGCGCCCATGACTAGAGCCACTAGCGGATCCAATCGTCCCGGCAACGACGACGCTGTGGCCCACGCTCCCCTAGGCCTGACGTGGCTCTCGGAGGCCCCGGGACAACAGGGGTCCCGGGCAAGCCTGAGAACGGGGCCCTGGGTGCGCTGCGCTACGGCGAATAAGGCCCCCAGCACCCAAGAGGGCCTGTGCGAGCCGCCTACCGCAGGACGTGAAGACACTAGTCCTGCCGCGCACTGTCCCAACAGACTCGGCGATGGGCCGTGGCGCTGAATTGCAGTGAGTACACGGGCGGGGGAAGGGCCCAAATCAGAGCGCAGGGAGACGGACCAGCATGAAACGCTGCCACCAGGCCGAAATAACATGCTGCGATATACGCCGGGTACCCCCCCTGCTAGGAGGACTCGGAGCGCACAGTAATTAGATGCCAGCGCACACAACAGGGGGCAATAAAGATATGCTGCTGGGCCCCCCCACCCTCCAACAGGCATCGGCAGAATATGCTGCCCTTCTCCCCTATGGCTGCCAAATCTGCAGCATTAACTGGGCCCGCACGGACATACCTAGACCACCCTCATTGCTCACTTGAACCGTGCTGCCCCCCTGGTTTGAGGACGCTGGACCCTCGTTGCGGGCCTAGACTGCGGGGCCTACAGAGAGACCTCTATTTCCCGTGCTACCATTGCTGCCGGTGGCCGAATTGCATGATAGGGGGACAGACCCCAAACAGCGCCAGCTGTCCTTTGACGCCACGAAGACCCCCAGGCAAGATGATACAGAGGGGCCTCCAAGTGCCAAAGCCCCCGCACCGGACGGCACAGCTGCCATCATGGCAGAGCTGCGCGCTTGCTTCAAAGCCATTGACACATGCTTGGATACATTCACTACCCGTCTAGATGATATTCATAGGCGATTTGTGCAGCACGGAACCCGCACTGGTGAGGTGGAACAGCGGGTATCAAATCTGGAGGGCTTGCAACCTTATACCAGCAAGAAACTGGAGAGTGCTTACTTAAAACAATGGCCTCCAAAGCCGAAGATTTGGAGGCATGCTCACGCCCTAATAACATTCGTATTGCTGGTGTGGCCGAATACATGAACACTGGCCCAATGGCCAAATTTATCGAGACGGTCCTGATGGATGTCTTCGGTAGGGAGGCGTCTTCTGGCACATTTGCAGTGGAGAGAACGCATAGAACACTGCGACCGCGCCCAGCGCTGGGGGCACCTCCAAGATTAATAATAGCGAGACTCCTCAACTACTAGGACCAGGACGTGGTGCTTTGACTGGCCCGGGAACGGGGATCAAACGCATACCAAGGCACAGAGTTGGCGCTCTTCCCGGATTTCACACCGATGGTGCAAGAGGCGCGTCGAAAATACATGGATATCAAGCGAACATTGCAAAAGGCAAACGTGCACTATGCCATGCTCTATTTGGCACGACTACGCATCCAAATAAATGGAAAGGTGCAAATTTTCGAGTCCCCAGAAGACACCACAAAGTTCTGGAAACAACACCAAAACGGGAAGAAATCTCGAGTACAGGGAGATGATGAGGAATCGGGATCACAATAGTAGCTGGCAGCCTCATAGATAGGCCTTACTCAATCTGTGCTTTCTCCTTGTGTATCTGATCTATATGCCAGGACTGAGCTAGACCGGTGAGCCCGGGACGGTTGGACATTGATAGACTCCCGTGACTTACAAAACACAGTGATATTGAGTGGCGACGAACTCTGCTATCTACGAAAACAACATGTGCAAGGCGGTAGAGAACACATATTCATTTGAACTTTGAACAGTGGCCTCATTGGGAGTGTTACCTACCCCCCTAGGAAGTTTTTTCCTGTTCGTTTGACTAGAAGTTCCTTTTCAAGGATTTTGATGGGATTCACCGGGTGCTGTTTCATTTGTATCCAATGTGGGACAGGTTATGGGGAATTGTTTCTTTAGAAACTGTTGGTTCTCAAATGTTAAGATACAGAGCAGAAATTTCATGGCTAAATGTTTACATGCATATCACACATGCGCATAATGTCACATGGTATATATATGAGAATTTTGGTTAGAATTAAATTTAGGGGGAAAGATATTGTGATTTCAATCTACCTCCACGTGCAGCTGTTGGCTTTAACCAATCAGATTTCAAGTGTAGAAAATGTGTGGCCAGACCTCTGTGGCACCTGCACTAGTGGCTGTGCTTATGCTGACTGACTCCCACGTTTTCCATTATTATTTTAAGGGTATCCAGGTTAGGAACGCAATGCATATGTGGCAGAGATTAAAGCATATTTAACAAGAGACTCCCCATCTCTGTTCATTGCTATTAGGGCTCATGTAACCCAATTTTTCACCAGGTCATCAATATAGATAAGATAGTGTTAGGCTTAAGGTCAGAGCTTAAATCATGACTTAGTTCACTGAAGACAGAGCATTTACGGCTCACACATTGTAAACTGAGGGCCCGATTTACAAAGGTAAACTTAGACCTGAAGTCTAAGTATAGACATGAAGTCTAAGTTTAGACATGAAGTCTAAGTTTAGACCTAAAGTCTAAGTTAAGACTTCAGGTTTAAAGTTAGACTTCAGGTTTAAAGTTAGCCTTCAGGTTTAAAGTTAGACTTCAGGTCTAAAACTAAACGTCAGGTCTAAACTTAGGGCCCAATTCACAAACGTAAACTTAGACTCTGAAGTCTAAGTTTAGACCTGAATTCTAAACTTAGACTTCAGGTCTAAACTTAAACTTCTGGTCTAAAGTTAGACTTCAGGTTAAAACTTAAACTTCAGGTCTAAAGTTAGTCTTCAGGTTAAAATTTAGACTTCAGGTCTAAGTTTACCTTTATGAAGTCACACTTTTGTTTCCATTAACACCTCTGTGTGCACTTTCCACCAATGCCAATCAATGCTTAAAAAAGTGGCTGGACATCACCAGGGGTATTACTTGTCCTCGGTGGAGGCAAAGGCACAGCACAAACCATCCCTTATGGGGTAGATCATCTTCTCAGGTACCCTCACTTCCACAAAGCATTGTTGCATATAGAATGCAAGTATAGCACACAACAACTGTGCAAACATTTTATGTCACTTTAGTTTGTGGTGGTCACCCAGTGATGCTCACACAATGCCAACATGTCTTGCAAGTCCTCCATGCATGGGCATGTGCAGAGTACACAAATGCATTGCTCTTGCCATCCTGCTGGAAGAATGCAGTCTACACCCTTTACTTACTGAAAATATAGTGCACTCTTGTTACTGCAACGTGTGATGGCACTCACTGTGTTGGCTTTAAACACCACACAGAGTGGTAGGCCACAATAGATCCTCACAATGTTAGTGGGATATTTATGTTGTCAAGTGACTGCTGGACTACTTTGGTCTGCTCTCTTTGTGGGGTAGCCCACATTGAGTCTAACACACAGATGGCAAACATGCCTTGCAAGCACTCCATACATGGGCATCTGCAGATCATGCAAGAGCATTGCAACAATGATTTGCATCATGTGTCATCTCTAATGCCGCACACCGAGAAGGCCTTAAACGCCACCTAGAGTATGGCAGGCCTCAATACTTCCTCACAGCTTTGGTGGCATAATTAACCTTTCAAGTGGGTGCTGTGTCACATTCACTTACTTGGCAGTGTTTGGAGGCTACAGCATCTGCAGAGTCTCCCTGACATTTCTGACATACCTCCCCACTGGAGGGTTGCAGATGTGAGCCATTGATGCATAATGAACCCCAAACTCACTAATGTGTTCCGGTATGAGGCATGCCAATGTGCCTTTAGCCACTGCTTAATTTGTAAAAAAAATAAGTGCCAGGGCTCTTGTCAGGAGGCCACTGCAGATTGCACCATACATTGACCCTGCCATGCTGCACACAACTACTAACCATCACACTCCAACAAGTGTGACAATTCAGACTATGCAAACACAAGGAGATGATGGACGGAGCGCTGAAACTTTCCAGACACTCACCTCCAGTCACAGATCTGGGTTGAATCTATCACTGTTCTTTTTCCCACTTTGCCACCCGAGTTCAGACCCAGCCATATGCGAATCAGTCTTGACCCTGTTCCTTATGGGAACAGCCCAGCCCAGCCCAGACTGCCAGGCCAGGTCTTCCCTAGACCAGAAACAAGCATCCTGGGACCAGTTTTGGGGTAGCACCCATCATCACCCAGGCTAGCTTGAATGCAGTGGCAAAGTGAGCAAGGGACCCACGTCTGGGCATACCCTGCCAACTTAGGGCGAACAAAGCAAATACAAGGAGATGATGGACGGAGCACTGAAACTTTTCAGACATTAACCCCCAGTCACAGATTTGGGTTGAATCCATCATCATTCTTTAGCTCACTTCGCCACCTCAGTTCAGACACAGCCATATGCAATTCAGACTATTCCAGGCCCCAAAAGCTATAAGAATGGCATGGGTGGCAGGTAATAGTAATTTTTAATGTATATTGAATTAATAATTAACTGTTGTTGTGGTCATCTCCAAATGAGCCAAACAGCGCCACCTTGTGGCAGACTGCCACAAGCGCCAGTGTTGACAATTAAGTGCTGGAGCTGAGCACTGGAAATCACAGGCTCAAATTAAGCATTGCCTTTAGCCTTACCACACAGTGGGCTGTGTACTGCATCTGTAATTTTAGTATTTTGTTCTTTGGCGCCAAGAACTCATGCTGAACGACCTCTTTACAAATGCCAGCCTAAAATTAAATAACGCCTGGCCTCCACTTAGATGTACATATACCTTCTTCCCTTTAACTTATGTGACGAAAGCATTGATTGTGATATAAAATGCTCGAAGTACAGGTTTGTATTTTAGTTCTATCACCTTTATAATAAGTAATATCACTAATAATTCTCCTGTGCCACCGTACATGTAATGTGTGATGCAATGCAAGAGCGTTCCTTTGTGCTAAGAAACGCCACCACGTGAGCCAGCCGAGAGAGAAGCCAGGGCTGTTTGTTGTAAATCCTGACACCCAGTGAACCGAGGGGGCACTCAACAACCATTCCCTGGCTGACTACAAAGTCAAGGCTCGCCCATGGGCTTCAAGACGCTGAGCCGTGAGCCATGAGCCATGGCCTTGACCATGAAACACTCAGTCGGATGAAAACAAAGTCAAAAGGAATTTTCCATTTCACCACGAGGCACGAGCCCGTACAATTCAACCAAATTAGGAAACACGTGTTGCCTCCTTGTGGGCGGGGGTTGGTAAGTAGCTGGGCAGCTGCATTTAGAAAGCACAGAGGATGCTGAGCCATTTACTGTGGCAATGTTTTATATATCCTAGCGACTAATATAAAAACAAGGATTTGCAATGCAATAGGCCTCGCCTTTGGGACCTTATATGTATTTAGCTATGCAGCACATTAGCCTGGGTGCTGAAACATCTACTGTTCTTTAACATGGAGGGAAAGTAAGCACCAAACTGCATGACACGCCAGGTATGGGAACACATGTAGAGAAATATTGCCTTTCAGTGGGAAATGGTATAGTCCAAAGCTCTGTTTTTAATATAAAATCAGGGCCTTCGGGGGTCATATCACTGAAAATACAAGATTTGAAAAAAATATTGTCTACAGGTGCTCGTGGAAGACAATTTCTATGGACTGGAATCTAGAGAATGATAAAGTGATTCTGGTATTTTACTGACCTCAGCTGGTCGTTTTCTATCAAGAAAGTTAAATAGAGGCAGTTGCCAGAAAAATTTAAAAAGGAAAGTCCCTCAGCAGAAAGCAATTCTGGTATTTTACTGACCTCTGCTGGTCGTTTTTCATTAAGACAGTTAAATAGAGGCAGTTGAACAGAAAAAAAGTCCCTAAGCGGAAGCAGACAAGTCCTAGGGCTGATCTCCAGAGCCCACAAAGTACATACACATATAAGTATATACTAAAGTATATAAGTATATACCAAAGTATATACAAGAGGTCTCGAATGCTCGACCTACAAAACTAGAGTACAACATGTTGTCGACTATGGTACATGTAGGCCAGAACACTACTAAAAATTCAATTAGAAGTCTCCCATTTAAAGAAAGTGTACTTTGTGTCCCATCATATGACAGATTGTGTGTGAGAGGGTTCTCTACTCACTATTCAGTAGTGAGTCCAGGTGCACTTCATCTTGCACTTTCTTTTCCTTCGACGGCAAAAGCCACTGTACTGAGTGTAACCGTAGTAATGCAAACATTGCTGCATGAGAATACTTGCACACACGTCACTACTTCACTTTGAGTAAATATATCTCTGTATTCTGAGGGACAGCCCTGAGTCCTGAGCCTGTAGCACATCAGGACCTCCAGGGCTCTCCACATGTGAGAGAGATCTGTGTCACCTAATGCATAGTTCTGCTGTCTGAGACCCCAGGTTTTAAAACCTTGTAGCCTGAGGGATACATTTGCTGGCCAAACCTCTGTGGTACATGTGAGGTCTGTGCTGCCTGAAGTTTGTGCCTGTGTAATATCTTCAGAGCCAAAACTCCAACATGTGGGCTAATGAAAATGCTGTAATCTGAAGAATTGCTTCCTGAACCTTTAAAATATGTGTAAAGTTATGTGTAATCCAGGAGGTTATAATGCTGTTGGAAGATTGAACCTGTAAGATCTCTGTAACCTAAGGAGTAGCTGTGTTGTATTAATCCTCAGCCATCTCTTTAACCTGAACAATAGCTTTTCTGCAGGAGGCAGACGCCTATATTGGCTCTGTGAGCAAAAGAATAACTCTGCTGTCAGATGCCTGAGCCCTCTAAAACACTGTAACATGAAGGATTGTACCACTGTCGCCACTTGAGCCTGCAAGGTCTGTGTGACCTGAGAGACAGCTTTGCTGTTGAAAGCATGAGGTTGTAAGAGGCTTGTCACGTGAGAGATAATGCTGTTAAATGCCTGACCTCTAAGACATACGTAACCTAAAAAACAGATTACTATCTGCTGCCTATGTGCCTTACATAGCATGGAAGGGTTTAACACTGCTTGTGTGCAAGAAGACATATCTTGGGGAAAAACACAGAAAGGATGAAAGGCCATCCTTATCTTTCCAGCGTTGAGTGTTTCCACTTTTGCAATTTCTCTTCTTAGTAGCTTGTAGCTCAACGGTTTAAATTTGCATCTCCTCCATCCTTTTTAGGTCGAGCCTATTGCGGCAGTGCCCATGCGCTGCTCGCTTTGCGAGGCATGCAGTATTCAGTATGGCGTGGAAGCTCCGTGGAAGCTCCGCCCACTCTCTGCCCATCTTTTTCATTGGCTTAGGTCCTAAATGCTGCCTTCCGATTGGTTTTAGGCTTGTTAGTCCCTCCTCATGATGCCCATGTCGTCATTTGTATCCTTCCATGGCTACTGGCCCCTTTACTTCGAACACTATTTTCTTCCCATCCCCCACCCGCTTCCGCAGTCCGTGACTTCTCGACCCCCTCCCCCTGCCCTCCCGTTCGTGCCTTCTCGCTAGCCCACACTCCCGTTTCCAATGCAATAGGTCTCGCGTAAATGCGAGTCGTATTGCATTGTAAATGCTTGTTTTCTTTTGCCTTGGCTTTCCTGTTCCGAGCACTGCTGCTATCATGGAGGCCATCTGTGTGACTTTGTTGCCGCCCCCCTCCCGCCGTAGATTGTGTTGCCTTTAGTCCCACACCCGTTGTCAGTGTTAACTTTCTTCTGTTGTCTGTGCTAACTTTTTTCCCGCCCCCCTCCCGTTGTCCCTGTTAACTTTTTTCCCGTCCCCCTCCCATTGTCCGTGTTAACTTTGTTTCCACACCCCTCCCGTTCTCCACATTAAGTCCCGGGCCGTTCGCTTCAATGGGGCTGCCGAATTCCTGCCAGCTTGCGCAGCTGGCTACCTGGAAGACGCCAAAGCCATGCTGCAGGGCAAAAGCGAGAGCGACCTACTAAACAACACCAACAACTATGCATCAGCGCACTTCATCAGGTAAGGGACGTCATGACCTGAAAAACCGAGTGACAATCCACCACAGATGCAAAATCATTCCCTGAGCAACCATTTTCCTGTTCTCCTGCACATATGGATGTATAATGAAGTTAGCAAAAACCATCCCCGCTCCCATTATGTTCTCTGGTCTTTACTGTCTTGCAGGCAAGCATTTTAGTTTCAGGGTCCAAGTGACGTGGCCAGGCCCCTGGGCTCCCCATTTATTTACCAACACTTGTGAGTGTGGTAGAGGCACAGGTCACAGAAATTATGTGCTTCATCGATTTTTCGAACTGGGGATACTTTTAGATTATTTGTTATCCTTTTGTTATTTTGATGCACGCAATTTGTCCCGAGAAGTGCATTGTACCATTTCGCGGGGAAATATAAATAAACCAAGCTTCTACTTATTTTACTCTTTTAACAAAAATACTCTCAGTGTGTATGTGCAGAGGAATCCACCACCATTTTACTGTCCCGGCACGCTCAGTCTCTGCATGGGTTGGTCGCCTGCCGAGTTAAGCTGCCACGCATCATGCTATTGATAAATTATTTTTTAGGTCGAGCATTCGAGACCTCTAGTATATACTTTAGTATATAGTTTAGTATATATACTTTAGTATATACTTATATGTCTATGTACTTTGTGGGCTCTGTAGATCAGCCCTAGGACTTGTCTGCTTCCGCTTAGGGACTTTTTTTTCTGTTCAACTGCCTCTTTTTAACTGTCTTGATAGAAAATGACCAGCAGAGGTCAGTAAAATACCAGAATTGCTTTTTGCTGAGGGACTTTTTAAAAAAAAAATTCTGTTCAACTGCCACTATTTAACTTTCTTGATAGAAAACGACCAGCAGAGGTCAGTAAAATACCAGAATCACTTTAGCATTCTCTAGATTCCAGTCCATAGAAATTGTCTTCCACGAGCACCCGTAGACAATAATATTTTTTTCAAATCTTGTATTTTCAGTGATATGACCACCGTAGGCCCTGTTTTTATATTAAAAACAGAGCTTTGGACTATACCATTTCCTGCTGAAAGGCAATATTTCTCTCCATGTGTCCCCATACCTGGCGTGTCACACAGTTTGGTGCTTACTTTCCCTCCATGTTAAAGAACAGTAGATGTTTCAGCACCGAGGCTAATGTGCTGCATAGCTAAATACATATAAGGTCCCAAAGGCGAGACCGAATGCATTGTAAATGCTTGTTTCTAAAAATGTCTACAGAAAGCTTTTATCTAGGAACAATAGTCATTCCTATTACTTTCTTTTGATCCTTGAATGTTTTTGAGGTTCTGAACACCGAATCTCCTGAGGCGCAGCGGCCAGAGCGTTAATGTTTTCTCAAGCGCCTCGACTTGTTCAGGCTTTTCTATTATTTTTCTCTCTTCGTTTTCAGTTTCATTTCTGAAGACATCTGGATGCCATCGATGACATCCCCGCAGCAAATGTGCGCACAATTTAAACGCAATACCATTTCTAAAACAGTGTAGTGAAACCTTTATTTCCTTGGTATTGTAATATAACTACCATTGTTTTACCATTCGTGCACTGTGGCAAGGCCTTCTGTTCTCTGTCCTGTTACAAATAAAGCTAAATGGTGGAAAAAAGCGAGCATGATTTCAGGGAAGTATGGTTCTCCATCACTCTTTTATTGTTCAGTTGTAAGTTCCAGTGGGATATCCTAGGCTACAGGCAGGAGCGTTGGAATTATGACCACATTATGCGGGAAGGTTGACTATAATATGTAGCAAGAAAAGCAAACCATTCCTCAGATTTCGTTAGTATTACTTCGTTATTTTATTATTTTTGCACGTGTTAATACTTTCTGAGTAAAGCTTTCACCTAATTAGTACCAGTTTAACACCCAAGTACATTAACAAGCTACGGAAAAGTGACCAGTAAACCTTTGTGAAGGGCCTTCCACTGTGCGGAAACACTACGTTTGCACTAGAAACAAAACATTTCTTGTCAAAATCTGCAGATGATGGTTTATGTGGCAAATACAGCAAATCTATAATTGTGCGGGAAAACACCCTGGCTGCAGAATTGCTGCAGGTAATGAATGAAGGCATTCTCACTATTATGGAGAAAATAGCCCAAGGGTAGGCCTGCAACCTCAATCACATTTTTGGGCTTTCTATTTGCTGGCTCTATTTGTATTCCTAAATCAGACTACATGACCCAGTGTATAGTAGTTGTATAGCTATTCAAACCCTGGAGGCACAGCACCCAGGATAGTGTGCTGCATGGCTAAAAGCTTATAAGGTCCCAAAGGCGAGACCTATTGGCTATGCCAATGCTTGTTTGAAGAGTCATCAATGTGACCTCGCCCCCCCCCAACTGTATTCCCTCTTTCCAGTGTATTTCTATAAACATCAGTGTTCAGAAGCCTCATTTAATCTGTGCAAGGATCAGAGTCAGTGGCCAGTATGACTTTGGATAGCATGTGTGCACATTTACTGCTTTTACTTTCATATTTTTTTTGTTTTACTTTCTCATGTCTTGCAGGAACTCAGCACATTTATGTACATCACAGGAGTGAATTCCTATACATTCAAATAGGTAATAATTCACTTAGCAATAACATTGGTTTTACAGAGCAAAGGAATATTTCACAAGACAATCCACACAGCCACCCATTGGGCGCTATCTCTTGAGTAATATGCATGATACTCCCTGCGTCCATCGTGGTGTTGAAGACGCGTCATTCTCAAGAACAGATGAGGCATTGTGTCCCTAAAGGTAAGTTCCAAAACAGCATTTCAAAAATGAATTCAATAAATAAGACCAGACTCAAAAAGGAGTTCAAGATCACTAATTTAGGAAAACCCCAACGGTTTAGGTTTATTTTTTTATTTTATTTTTTTCAGAGTTTTATATAGTGCGAACTCGACATGAAGGTATCAGAGCGCTTTACATGAGCACCAGTTGCAGTAAGGACTGACATTTATTTTGTTGGGCATGGGGAAATTAAGTGATTTGCCCACAATCACAGGATGTTGAGCGTCGCTGCCTAGACTCGAACCCGGTTCACCAGCTTCGAAGCCAAAGCTCTAGCAGAAAAGCAAAATTATACCAGTCTCAATAATCTGACATAAAGCTCAGAAGCAATTGCCATGAAGTGCTAAAAGACTTCAAGATAGATGCAGCATTAAGCAAAATCTGAACAATAGACTAAGGGACAAATTTGGATCTTGGCGGATGGGTTACTCTATCACAACAGTGACGGGTATCATGTCCGCCGTAATACAAATCCCATAGGATATAATGAGATTTATGTTTTGGCGGATGGGGTATCCGTCACTGTTGTGACGGAGTAACCCGTCCGTCGAGATATAAATCAGGCCCTTTGTCCAAAATGTGCAGCAAATCAACAGAGAGTCAGGCAGCATCTCTAGGAGAGACCCAACAAGATCTGGCTCACCCACAAATGTAAAGTCTTTTATAGTAATTTTCATCGTAGAAAGTATTAGAAATCGCACTGTCAGCATGGGGCGAGCAAATGTACCAATATAACAGCAAATCATAGCACAGGATTATAAAATGTCATATAATACCATCATCCCAGCATTATCCACCTAAATGAATACTGATTATGGTCCTTATGACCCAATGTCATCAGAGGTGTCATGAACAATAGAAAGACTCATAAATGAATGACCTACAATGTATAAGAAGGAAGAGCCTTGAAAAGTATCTAAAGGCTTCCTCCAGAGTTCTTCGACACCAACATATCACTTCAAAACAAGCAGCTCACATTTTGCTGCATGTGGTGTCAATGAGAAATACAAACAGACATGGAATATTACTAAGCACCAGCCCTCTTATTACAACATGGAGTTGCAGCCTAGTTTCGCATAGGTCAGAAAAACATAATTCTGTACATTCCAGCATTTTCATTTCAATTGCAATAAATTGATGCTAATGTGTACATCATAATTTAAATCAGAATACTAGCACTCTCAACCAGGGCCTGTAATTTAGGGGTTTTAAAACAGATTCTGTTTCTCATCTGAGTGAAAATATGGGCCTTTCATTGCATCAGAGGAAAACATGAAATCTGCAATACGCCATTGGCATCTGTGCTGCATCAAAAGGTTTTTACTAACAGTAAGCATGGATAACATTTAGGGGTCACCAGGGGTCGCAGCTGTGAACCTTGGCCTGCCCCTTGAGACCCTTGGCACTGCTTTTGCAACCCCTGGCTTTCAAGGTTGCAAAATCAGTGCCAAGAGAGAGGCAGCTCACCCTTAGAGGTATCATGCTCCAACTTCATTTTTAGTCAATTTTTTAAAACACTAATAGTGAACAATAGTTTATGATTCACTATTAGTGTAATAAAAAAATGGAGCACCAAGAACTAGAATGAGACCCTGAATGGCAGATGTTGTAAGTAAAAAATGTTTTCAAATGTATGTAGTGTGCGTGCTTGTGGATGAAAGAGTGTCTGTATGCAAGAGAGTGTGTGTTTGTGAGTGTGTGTCTGTTTGTGTAGGCATAAGTGAGTATGAGTGAAAGTGAATGAGAGTCAGTGACAGGTAATGAGCGAGATTGAGTGTCAGTGAGTATGAGTGAGTATGAATAAGTGACAATAAGAGTGAGGGCACATGAGTGAGAAAGTATGAGTGAAGGAGACTTGGAGTGAATATGAGTGAGAGTGAGTGTGAATGAAGGAGAGAGAATGAGTGAGTGAAAGTGTGTGAGAATGATGAGTTAGTGCAAGTGAGTATGAGTAACTAAGTATGATTGAGTCAAAATAAGAATGAGTTAGAGTGAGTGCAAGACAGTGAGAATTAATGAGTGTAAGTGAGAATGAATGATGGAGTGTGATTGAGAATGAGTGTGTGAGTGAATGTAATGAGTGTGAGTGAGAACGTGATGTTATGCTTTCTAGTCTGCGATTGGCTTGACATATTGAAGGTAATTCTTGGCTTATAGTGGCATTCATGGAATAATTCTACAGTTGGCATACTGGAGGCATTCGATAGCATGACAAGCATCTGTGAAATAATACTGTTAGCAGCACGCTGGAGGTACTTCTTGGCATAATGGGCACCCATAGAAAAATAGTGGCACACTTGAAGAAATTGTTGCATAGGGGGCACCTATGGCAAAATGCTGGTGCTAGCTCATATGAGATATTTCTTGGCATAAAGGAGGAAAACCATAGCATATGAGAGGGGGTAACCATGACAAATGTCTGGCCCAGGTGTAATAGAGGTGATTTGACATAAGGGTAACCTAAGGTATATGATGGCATTAATTGCAAACTTCTGACACTGGGATATTCTGGGTGATTTTTGGCATGAGGGGGCATGCAATGCATATGAGGGGCACCTGTGACAACATTTTGGCCCTGGTACAATGGAGGTGATTTTTGACATTAGGGGACATCCATAGCACACTCCGAGTGCCCTTTCAGAACTTCTGGCTTGTTAGCAAATTTATGTGAACATTTTGCGTTTTAATATACTATTTGCTCCCATTTTTTAAAAACTTTTCTCAGTGGGAGGACCCCATCATATCACCACCCTAATATGGGTGGTTTCTAAAATCGATAATTTTCTGTGTTGTCTTAAACTAATCGTGCATGTGAGAAACTGGGTTTTTAATTGAGGTGGGCTGTGAGCTGTTCTCAAGCAACAGCCACAATCCTTGTAAGGATGAACCACAAAAGTCGCTAAATACCCGAGCTTAACCCTCTGGTAGGTTGGCACAGAAGCAGTCAGGCTTAACTTAGATGCGATGTGTAAAGTATTTATGCAGCACTTAAATAGTAATAAGTGAAAACACAAGAAAAATCCCACAACAATTTAGAATCATAGAGTAACATGTGATAAATTATTTGACACCAAAACAACAAAAATCCAATCAGTAAAACCAGAATTATGGATTTTCAAACTTTAAAGTGAAAGTAGTGTCAAAAAGCACAAAGCACTAACTGGGTTATCTGGCCATGCCGGACCGAGACAAAGTCACTAGTTCAGGCCGACCACATTGGAACGTGGACTGGGTACAGGGACCAGGTCAGTCCCACTGTGAAATGCACCTTATGTCCTTGATGTGAGGCATTGCGTTGTGTTGGTTCCAGTGAGGAACAGTGAGGCCTGCGATGCTAGGTCCTATGTTGAGTTGCTTCGGTTCCGTTGAGAAGCTGGGAGGTGTTGCGATGCAAGGCCCTGTGTCAGGATGCATCACTCTGCGTCGTTTCCGATGAGGCTACCAATCAGGAGCTGTGAGGTGCTGCGATGCGAGGTCCTGCATTGCGCTGCAACGAGTTGCGTGGCTCTGCGTCTGTTCTGAGGAAACTCACAGTTGGGCCAGGAGGAGTACACTCTAATGCCAGCCAAGGGTCTAGTACCTGAAGGGCACCTCTTGGGGATCAGGGCTCACTATAGAAGTGGATAGCATCAGGGCACAAGCAGGTCCAGTTGAGTCTGGGTAGCTGGGCTGATGCAAGACAGGTCTCTGGAGCTTGTTATCTCCCTGTAACTCAGAACAAGTGGCCGGTCACCTAGCCCTTGGAGTCACTCTAGTAGTTCTGAGCTCAAGTAGCAGGTCCAGTCTTCCGTCTCCAGGCAGCAGGCAACAGGGCAGTCCTTCTTGCAGCAGAGCAGTCCTTCCAGCAGCAGAACAGCAGAGCAGCCCTTTTTCTGAGTCTTCCACAGGTTCCGACGTGATCTGAAGAATTAGTCTGAGGGTTCAATATTTATAACTGGTGCCAGTTTTAAAGTGGGTGAAGCTTCTAGACTTCTCCCACATCTGGTTTTAGAATTTCCTTCTTTCCCCTCCCTGGCTCCAAGGGGTCTGGGATGACAATAGACTAGTGTGAAGTCTTTTGTGAGTGTGCCGAGGCATCCCCTTTGAAGTATAAGTGCATTAGGTGAAGTCTTTGCCCCCCCCATTAGGTCAGGATGGCTCTTCCTGACACCACCCAGTCCCCCTTTGGTATACTGTCTGTCAACTGCCATCTACACCCAGTCATGTGACCCACGATACAGGCTGCAGGCACCAAATGGTTAGGTCAAGAAGATGCCAAATTTCTAAAAGTGGCATTTTCATAATCGTTGATCAGCATCTGACTTTACAGTTGAGGAAGGTTTCAAATTACAATTCATTAGAGACCAAACTTGACATTCCTACCTGCTCCCAATCAAATGTTATCATTTATTAAATGTAATAAGGTAACCCAATTTCATCCAATGGGAGAAGTAAGCCCTGCAGTAGTGAAAAATGAATATAAGGGGTTTTTCACTACCAGAAATGTAAAACTTACAATTACATATCCAACTTTATAAATACACTCTACCCTGCACAAAGGATTGTTTAGGGCTTGCCTTAGGGGTGACATTTGTGTTAAAAAGGAAGTTTAAGGCCTGGCAAAAAGGTTATTTTGCCAGGTAGAAATGGCAGTTTAAAACTGCACAAAGGTTACAATGGCAGACTTGAGTCCTGTTTAAAATCAGCTACTTAAGGGAGTGGCATAATAAGTGTTGCAGGCCTACCAGTAAGATTTAATTTGCAGGCCCTGGGTGGATGTAATACCACTTTACTAGGGACTTATAAGTAAATGAAAGGTACTCATTGGGTGTAAGCCAATGTTACCATATTTAGAGAAGAGAGCAAAAGCACTTTAGCACTGGTTAGAAGTGGTAAAGTGCACAGAGCCCTAAAGTCAACAAAAACAAATTCAGCAAAACAAGAGGAGAGAAGGCAAAAAGTTTGGGGTGACCCTGCAGAGAGCGCCAGGTCCAACAATGCTATCCCTGACATTTTAATGAATTGACATCCATTACAGTAAATGTTTTATAAAGCGTTTGAACAGCATTTTTACCTATGTTATTTTCTCATCCTGAAATAATAAAAAAATTCCATCTGAGAGCTTCAAACTCCAGGGATCTATTTACAGACATAGCCGTCACCCTCTAAGCCAAAGAAATAACTCTAAATATACGGGGGCATATACTCAGAAAGAGCACTTTTCATGTCCACACTAATTCAAAATGGTATACACCTATTTTACATTAGAGAAGAATTAGCGATATGAACACTGCCCTTACAGTATCTAAAAATGCTGAAAGGCAGCATTCTACAGATCGCAGTGAGCCATTGCATGGAAAGAATGCCTGCAGAGGAGGTTTCTAATTCCAAATGTCAAATCCCCTGTGTCCTGGTAGTATGTTACATGATTTTAATGTTATGAAGTTTTAGAATGCATTGAGAAGTTATATTGTCTTTTTACATTTTCTTCTAGATGTGTAAATGTATGTATTAAACAATTTTTTGTGTTTCAAAATATGAAGGAGAAGAATACTGTCTTGCCACAATATATTGGCCAAAAATTCCGACAACAACAATACAGTGAATGTAATAAATATGGTGAGGGATTGGCATAGTTAGGTATGTTAAAAAATATTACTGTTGGTTTAAAAAAAACTGGAAAGTCACTGAAAAAACACAAAGGTTAAAGTGACATTATAGTTGGGGAAAATGCCAGTCAGTTAAAATGTTTTACACTCAAAAGATCACTGGAATTCACCAGTGACAGTTAACTGAAATAACTATAACTTGCACCCTTGCCAAGCACTGCTTTTGCAATCTGTGTACCATATATATATATATATATAGTACACAGATTGCAAAAGCAGTGCTTGGCAAGGGTACAAGATATATATATATATATATATATATATATATATATATATATATATATATATATATATATATATATATATTAATTACCTACTAGCGGTCGCCAGTAGGTAGTTATAGTTAGGACCTAGTTTCCATAGGAAAAGCGTTTTTGATTTGCCAATATCTTTGGCGCTGTTTGACGACTCTTCGTGAAATTTTCAAAACTAATGGGGCGCTCCGGTCAGCTCCTGTCTTGAAAGTTTTGGGGTGATTCATCAAGCGGGGCCGAGAAAAAGGGGGGTCCCCAAACGCGTTTTCTCTATGTTAATTTCCATAGGAAACTTTAGACAAAGCTATAGCCCGAACTGCTGAACGGATTTACACCAAATTTGGCAAAAAGGTAGGTCTTGGTTCAGAAAGTGTGCTTTTTTTTAAATGGTGTGAATCCGTTCAGTAGTTCCTGAGAAATTTAAAAATAAAAAATATTGATATCTGGTGGCCGAGGAGGATTCGCGAACCCTCCCGAGCACAAGCTTCATTTTGATTGGCTGTCAACACTCCAAACCAAGAAGTGTTGGCAGCCATCTTGTGACTAAAACCGAGTCACAAGAAATAAAGGATAAAAAAAAAGAAAAGGGGGCAGTCAGAAACACCCTGACCCCCTAGGCCTGCTCAGAGGGCCCCTGCCAAAAAAGCTTTTTTTTTAAATATTTTCAGCCGAATTCGCGCTGGGTGCGTGAATCCGGCCGAATTTTTTTTTTTTAAACGAAGCGCGAGCTCCTGCGCTTCGGTTCTTTAATCCCCCGGGTGGGCATGGTCCCGGGGGCAATGTTTTATCAGGGTGCGGGGGCCCGCGGGGGCCCGCAGCCACGGGGACCGCAACCTCCCCGGGGCTTTATTTATTATGCACGGGGGCATTCATGTGCGGAGGCCTCGCGGCCTCTTAAAAACCATAAAATCCGCATTTGTTATTGGCTAACTGGAATATTCACCTAGGTGTCTCCTTAAGTCTAGACAGTGGGAAAATCAGATTAGTGAAGAACGTGTACCCAGTTGTGCAAACGCAAGCCAGGAAAACACATGCACTTGAAAGTTAAATCCGGAGGGACTGTTTCTTTAGTGAGATACTGTTGTGGAGGAGAAACCGGGTGCGCCACTTTCGCAGGTGCAGTCGAAGCCAGGCGGCTAAAACCCGCAGAGTGAGCAGCTTGAGGGGCCCGTGCTGCGTGTATGTGCAGCACCGCCTCGAACTCCGGGTAAAAGGAAGCTTCTGGCTGAGAAAAACGGGCTGCAGAGGGAGGACAGATCCTCTGACGTCCTTGCCAGGCCTTTCTGGTGGTAAAGGCCTTGGCAGTAGCCCGTGTGGGAGACAAGGCCTGGTGCCGCTCGTTCTGGGCAGCGCCCGGTGTCTTTGAACATGCACTAAGTGATGAGCGCCGCAGTTTCCAGGCCTGTAATCTCGACTCTTTTTAGAACCTGGTTTGTTTCCTTGATAGCATCCTGAAGACATTATCAAATCCTATAATTGCGGATAATTTCTCTGCTGACGATGAAAGCAAGGCTGTTATTTACCCTCCCCAGCGAAAAAGAAAATGGTTAAACGGGGCACAGGACCTGTTGTGCGCTGATCCTTCAAAATTCTCACATTCACAGGCATTGCCAAGGGCGGGCTCTCTGGTAAGTACACTTGTGCCAGGACATATGCCCAATCAGGTGCCAGGGGTGACAGCATCTATATCACAGTGCCCTACAGTGCTAGAGGTGACAGCCTCGGTAGCTGTGGCATCTGGTCTAGTGAATGATTGAAACTGTATCGATGTGCCAATCGCCTAAACCCATCCTCTCCTCCATGTGCAGTGCTCTGACTCCTTGCATCAATCTCACCATTCCATCCTCTGCTACTGGTGGGAGACCTTCGTTCCTTGCATCAGTCGCACAATTCCACCCAGACATTGAAGGCTCTCAGACCATGTGCTACCCACTCTTAGGCGTGACAGCCTTTTTGCCAGTCCCCCGAACCATCCAGCAAAACAGGCGACAGGCTCTAAATCAATGTGCCAATCCCCTAAATCATGCAGGCATGTAGGTGCCAAGTTTATCATTGCTTTACTAAAACTTGGACCCATCCAGTCGTGTAAGTGACAGACCCAGTATGCATGTCCCAGTCACTTGAGCCCATCCACCCCAGGAGGCAACAGAGTAGACTGGAAATGTGCAAAGACCCTAAGCCCGCTTAGCACTGGAATTAGTCGGCTCTGTACCCGTGTATCAGGCCCTTGAGCCCACACAGGCATAAAGGCGGCAGACTCTGTCTCTTTGCCAATCTCCTGAGCCATGCACAGCCAGAGGTGGAAGACTTTATATTCCTGTATTAATTCGACCCTAGAGGTGACTCTGTATATCTCTGTGCTAATTCAGTGACTTATCTAGACATGAACAGTAGGTATTGATGTGAAAATCCACTGAACCTTCCGGTTCCTGAGATGACACTGTTAAGAATACAGGTAGATATTAATCCAGCTCCCTTCACCTTGATCCAGGGCCGGTCCTAGAACTTCTGGGGCCCCGGGCGAAAGGGAAGATGTGAGGCCCCTCTAATTTGCATGTAACATCCAGTCGCGGCCGGCATGACTCGCGGGTGGAGGGTCTCGCGGAAGTTCACGCGCGGGGAGGTTAATTTAAAAATAAACTTACCTTCCCGGGCCTCGCGTCATCTCTGCTCATGACCTGCTCTCCTGCTTTCCTGCCTCTGGCAGGGAACAGGAAAGCCAGGCAGCCTCTCTCCTCTCTAAGCCAATCACAACGCTGCAATGGCAGCATTGTGATTGGTCGGGACGCCGACCAGCCAGGCGCCTATGTGGAGGCCATTTTCTCCATGTAGGCTGCATTGCAGCCTACATGGAGAAAGCATAGAGTGCGCATGACTGGTTTGGTCGGCCCCGGAGGACCGACCAAACAGTCAGCGCCCTTAGCAGTGGGCAAGGCACTCCTCCCTGCCCTAAAGCAGACCCGCCCGCCCCAACCAAACACTTCTGCTTTCTAGCAGTGCGAGAAGCAGAAACATAAAATAGTAGTTTTAGCATTTGTGTTTCTGCTTCTCGCACTGCGTAGAAGCAGTGAGGTGACGCTGCTCCGCCCTAGTGGAGGAGCCGCCCTTAGTAACATCACAAGAAGTGAAATCACAGAAAGTGACATCGCAGGACTATTGATCTTATTTGGCATCACTGAAGAGACCCTAACGTGGATATCAGTAACAAGGACAAAAGATAAATATACAAATGAAATAAGTCCATATATTTTAAAACTGTATTAAATGAATGACATTTGTCACATTGGATGGAAAAGCTACGTGCAGGTCTCACAAAGATATATATTATTTACTCCTCATTAACTGATTGTTTCCAGATGAGTGCATGATACAATTTCCAGTTCTGCCTCATAAAGGGGGGAGATCCTGTTGAGGTAATGAGGGGCGGATCATTCAAAATATAAAATGACACAAGAGAAAACCTCTCACTCCATGGATATAATTGCAAATTTCAAAAGGCTCCCTTATCTTTCTGTGCCATTATTGTGCTACCTTAGGATGACATTAATACTTTGCAATTTGTTTTAACGTAAATCCTCTCACCAGTATCCCACACGCACATGCTAAGGAGACGTAGGACAATCTTTTTGTGTGTGGGCTCTTACTCGCCAGAATTATGTTAAGTGCAAAAACACAACACATATAGTACAAAATTACAAGACCCCATTGCAAACAAATAAAGATTGTATATAAATAAAAAAGACTTAGAACAACCTGAGACCACTGCTAAATCATACATTGACTTGAAGGTATGCTTCAGATTCAAGGGTTTTCAAATCAACGTTTTTGATTTGGTGTTTGAACTGTAGGAAGTAGAAGTGGCCACCTTTAGCGCTGGTGGAGCCCCGTGCGACAATGTTGAGTGCCCCCAACGACTCGCTCTGCCACGGATTCCCTCACTACCACCCTTTAACAGTGCTCCTCAAGTCTCCATAACCACATTCTCGCTCAGATGCATTTAATTTGATTTACAGCGCCACTGATACCAGTGTAGGGTGTCAGAGAACTTTATATCACACATTACACAGAGACAATCAATCATACGTGTGTAAATCACAAGAGGTAATGTTACATAAGACAAAGGACTAGGAGTCACATGACAATCATACTAGTAGGCAGTATAGTTTAATAGTGATTGATCTAGAGAAACACAAACTCTGAATTTAGAACGTAATACCATGGTTGGGGGTTCTCTTTAATAACCAGAATTGACTTCTGTACAAATGAACTCTTTTTGCAACATTAGGATAATCAAAGGCTGGGGAAAATACCATAATGCTGTAATTTATACCTTGCAGTTTGCATGCAGCTCTTAGATGACAGTTAATAGCTCATTGTTCTATGTTAGGATTTTGACTTATAAACTGCAAATAACAATAGGATCTCTCTGACAAAAGCAGTAACCCACTGGCCTTTTTACATTATGTGGACTTAGTGATCTGCATGGTACATGTTCTTTGCAGCAGGCACATTAACCCTCTGTGCTACCTTTCCACAAGTCAAAACTTCCACTTGACAAAACTCCATCTCTCTCTAGGAAGAACATTAATCACCGGAGTTATCATGACATTTTTATTGTTGCCGATAATTGCTGGAGGCCAGGAAGGAGGCAGCAAGGGCTTTAGAAACATAATATACTTGCAAACATGACGCCCCCACCCGAAGTCAGCGCCTCAGTGCGATCTCATCGGTCGCACCGCCCTCAGAGCCTTCCTCCTCAAGGGTCCTGTGACCTCAATGACAGAGTCACTGTTGCTCTAGGGTGTGCTGCTTACGTAGGCCTGCCCAAAAGACTCGAGGTGAGCTTCAATAGGGGTTGTAGTGGACAGGCCTTCAAGGTTAACCCACACTTGCCACCGCTATGGTCCACCTGCTGGTGCTCAGACACCACTCTTCTAAGGTCTTTAGGGGCCTTCTAAGGTCTAGCATGGAAATGTGCCCTCTCAGGAGAGTGGTCTGGTGGACTGGTCATGAAGGCTGAACCTGGTTCCCCAGTTCCAAATTCGGCAGCTCTGACCATAGTGCCACATCCTCTCCCCACTGAACACCATACTGCCCCACTGAGAGAAACTCGCACTGCCTTCAACTACAACCCAATTGCACCCCGCTATAAACACCTGGAGGCGACTCAATTCAAATTATGCACTAGACAAGAGCAATATGCTGCCTAAAAAAAAAAGTGACAACATCCTGGAAAAAGCAAACACTCATAAGGAATGCAAGATTAAGTAAAAGCATGTGAAATGTAAGCAGGAACAACATGGTTACCTTAACGCTTTTGCACTTATTATTCAGAAATCAATGAGTGCTTTTGCATGAAAAGTTAAGGCCATGACTACAGGGCCGGAAGGGACCAGTTTCAATGTCCATTGCTTATCTCCTTACAAAACGTAAGCAATATGGTTTAAAAGACCACATTTGTGAATACAGAGCCGCAGTATGCATTTTGTTTTCGAATCCGCCCATCAAGCAGGTATTGCAGTACATCCAGGAATGGTGCACTTCCCCACCCGAGGAAAACAAAAAGTAGCGCTTCACTGGCAAACTCTGTAAAGTGGCACTAATGTGTTTTGGGTGTGAATAAAATCAATCTGGCCCTTTTCGACCCACTCTGTCTTGCTTTAGTTCTTTTTACATTTTGAACCTTTTATTTCTCTCCATCCCAAGGCTGCACTTTGGAAGTGAAAAATGTCAGAAAAAGACGACCTTTCCAGCAAAAGCGTTTTTATATTTTGGATTAATTTCACAGAGGAACAAATAAAGGAAAGAAAGAGGGAGTACTGGCTACAAGGCCCAGGAAGGGGCCCCACACCTGGACCTCGCAGCTTGCTCTAGTGCTTAGAGGCCCAGGGAAAGGGGCCCCTCCCTGGGCCTTCGAAGCAGTAACGAGGCATTTTGTAAAACACTGCCCTAGCACCGGCAGTACTACATACATTTTAAATACACATTCCCATAAAAAAAATGGGTGATGTAAAAGTTAACAAAAGCCAGTTGATCTGGCTACTCCCTCCTCCCCTCATCCACCTCGCCTTACCTGTGTCTGGCTGGTCCTGGAAACAAAGGGGCCTTCTGTCACCTAGCAACAAAATGCAGAAAGGGAATGGCCGGTACTTAACAGAGGTGCTGCCACTCCCCTGACACTGTCAGCCATAATTGCTGGCCTGGCTGCTGTGCCTTCCCCACTCTGTTTGTACCTTCCCCCACCCCTGCCCCCCATGAATGCCACGACGACGCCCTGACCAGCAAGGTCGACTCATGAAGTGTATTGTGATAGTGTGGGGCAGGGGGCCTCGTAGGAGCAGGTGGGCTAACTGTGAAAGTGTGGCCTTTCACACGGAAGCGGGGCCCCCTGTCTTTCAGCTGAGCGCGAGGCCCTGGGCAGCTGCCCACACTGCCCATGCCTAGCGCCAGCCCTGCCTTGATCCTGTAACCACTTCAGACCATTTCTCATGGGTACATGGAACCAAAGGCAACTGTGCAATCACTGTTACATGTTTTTCATACTGCACCACAGAGACGAATTACTCCTGTGATCTCGTGTAATGCCAACAACCTCCTCTCAGGCAAGGGCAGTCAAGGCTTACTCTTGAAGGTCCGAGCAGAGAAGAAACTGAGGGCCATATGTAGGTGGGCTAATACCGGTCGGTAACGGCCAAAAATCGGTAAATTTCCCATTACCGACCGGTATTTAGCCCTTTGCGATGTAGGAGGCCGGATTTAAGGAGTCGGTAATTTACTGATTCGTTATTTTAAGGAATCGGTAAATTACCGATTCTCTAAATCCTATGTAGGGAGCACTCAAGTGAGTGCATTTTTGGTTTAAGGATTCGATTATTTACCACCAACTACAAGTTGGTGGTAAATACCGAATACCTTTTAAAATGCAATTTTGTGCTTTTTAAAAGTGCCATGTGGCAGACATACATGCCCTTAGGGCATGTATGTGCGCCACATGTGCACACATGCACGATTCAGGGGTGCAACAGGGTGTCAATTTGACACCCTGCCACCTTGAATATGCTCTCCCTATTACCGATTCGGTATTTACCGAATCGGTAATAGTGATGGCTTCCATTCATTCCTATGGGCCTCAGGCCCATAGGAATGAATGGGAAGGTATTCCTTATTACCGATTCGGTAAATACCGAATAGGTAATAACGAACTATTACCGAATCGGTAGAATTTACCGAATGTTTACCTACATTCTATTTACCGATTCTTAAATACCGAATCGGTAAAATTCGGTATTTAGGAATCGGTAAATAGAAATTACCTACATATGGCCCTTAGATACAGGTATCACTCACATGGTATCCAATAAATACTATATGCCAGGGAGTGGTATTACTTTGGGAAAATATGTAAGACCTTTATTCACGTGTGCACACAGCCTGGGCCTTCTAGAAGTGCAGGTGACACTACGCAGAATAACGGCACAGGAACACAAGCCAATTCAGCAAAGTGCTGTGTGTTCCATGGTGATGTGAACCTATGTGTTGGAATTCTATTTTCCTGCTGGACTCTGGCGCATGCAGTCGTGGATCTTTCAGTGCGAGTCATGGAGATGTGCAGCAAAGAAGTGTCTGGTCACTTAAGGCAGACAAACGACCGTGGTTCTCAGGGGCAGGCGCGGCCCGTGGTAGGAGTGCCGGTCGGGCGGTGACGTGGGGCGGGGGAGGGACAGGGTGGGGCGTAGTAAACTACGGATTAAGGCCGAATACAGGTAAGTAAACATTTAAATAAATCAAACGAATTTCTTTGCGAGCGCTGCATCGCATTTAGCGATGCAGCGCTCGCAACGAAATTCGTTTGCTTTATTTAAATGTTTACTTACCTGTATTCTGCCTTAATCCGTAGTTTACTACCCCCCACCCCACGTCACTGCCCGACCGGCACTCCTACCACGGGCCGTGCCTGCTCAGGGGGCAATGCAACCTGCCAGGGCACTCAGTCATTGTCTGCTGTCCTACTGGCAGCATTCTGTGCTTGCTTACTTGTTTCTGAGAGTCTTTGTATTTTTGTCTTCTTTCCCTATATTCGTTTCCCTCTGTCCTGGGTTGCTAGAGCCTTCTCCTTCTTGCTTCCTATTTCTCCTAGGGTTGTATTGAAATTCTAGTATCTCTACCCTGAGATAGTGTTAACTGAGCCGTTTAAAAAGGAGGGTGCTTTACTGCTTTAAGATAGGGTGCTGATCCTTTTATCCCTTAAATATTCAGAAATTATCTCCAGGATCATCAATCCTGAAACAGCTCTATACCTGTACCAACTCCACAAGCCACCCAGTTCTAAGGGTGGCAGGCTATGTATTCCTTCGTCACTCTTCTGAGCCCATCATGCTATATGAGACAGACTCTGTGGACCTATGCAAACACCAAACCCATCCAGCTTTAGCAGTGACAGGCTCTGCATTCCAGGACCAAAGACAGAGAGCATTCAGTCACAGAGGTAATAGGCTTGTTAATATACACAAATCTCTGAGTTATTCAAGTTCAATCCTGACTTAGGTCTGTATTTCTGGGTCAATTCTCCAAACTCTTTCTTTAGAAGGGTCAGGTGCTGTATATCGATGCAGTTCAGAGACATCTAGCCCTGAAGACTATAGGTTTTGTATTCAAATGATACTACCTTTAGCTCATCATCTCTATTAAGGACAGGTTCTGTGCCCATCAGGTCTATAGATGAGACACTCTGCATCCATTACCACCATGCTCCTTTATCTAGATCTAGACAAGACAAGCTGCTTTGAGAACAATCATATCTCAGACAAGGCACGGAGGAAGTTAAAGGCATGAGCAAAGTTGTGGCGTGTAAGAAAACCATGCCACGTCTATTATCACAGGAATGTGAGATGGTCCTCGCACGCAAGAGGGCTACTGCATGGGAGAAAGCCCAGGTATCCAAGGGTGCAATGGCATCTAAGAAAACCCAGATACTTACAACTCTGGCTGGTAGCAAGGCACAAGTATGGAGTGAAGTCGCTACATGTTAGAAAACCAAATCATTAGAAGGTTTTGCATTTGCAATGGGCCAGGCACAGGAAGGTAAAATGGTCCAGGCTTGTTAGAGGGGATAACATGTAAGATTTTACAAGTGTGCAAGAAGCACTAGAGTGCAGGATGGCCCGGCATATATAAAACTCCAGACATGTCAAAGGCCTTGAAATGTAACAAAGTGCTGACCTGTATAAAGTTCTTCACATACAAGAAGGCCATGACATGTGAAAGTAATCAACCATGTATCAGGTAGGGAGACGCGGCAGATTAGGAGCTGTCACTTAATACAGCCCTAACACTTAGGAAGACAACACTGAAGCACCAGTTTTTAACATCACAGATCATTTGCTAAGCATCTGTGACAAAGGGCATTGTGCAGCACTATTACTGCCAGACCACACTGCTGCCTTTGACACAGCAGACTATAAAAACCTACTAGCTAGCATGGATACTATCTTACGCAATCGAGAAAAAGTCCATGTTTGGATAAGATCTTTCTTCACAAACAAAAAACAGTACCTTAAACTAGATCATTTCACTTCTAAAAACACTAAAGTCATGCATGGAATTCCTCAAAGCTTGCACTCCCGATAGCAGATGACATGCAGATCTTAGTTGAACTTCACCAAGAAAGTTCTGATTCACCAAGAAAGCTCTGATTCATCAGCCATCTGCCACTGCTTAGGGGTCACTAAAAACTGGATGAATAAAAACTTCCACTGGGTAAATACTGAAAAATATAAATACTAACGTTTGTGGTAAAAAAAAAATAACACAGAAATTCGTTCAATTGGACAGCTGAACTGGAACTCCTGGTGATCCAGTCGAATCAGGAAAAACCTGGCGGTTATTTTGTATTCTCAGCTACCACTCTGCTCAAGAAATCACCAGAAAAGCCCAGTTTCTACTCTACAACTTATCAAAAGTCTGCCCTTCTTAGCTTACCTCAAAGGATTCTCCTCATTCAAGGCCTAGTACTATCCAGATTGCTCTATTGCTCTTCCATCTGCTTCAGCACTCCAGCAAAGGTCCTGAATTAAACCTCTAATGGTCCAGAACAGAGTAACAAGAATCATATTTGGCCTAAAAGACACACATGCAAATTCCTATAAATCAACCTATCAAATTGAAAACCCTCTGTCATATGGATAGCAACTCATCTTACCCAATAACCTCTCTAATATTTTTATCTCAAAAACCCCAGAAAGAAATTTACTGTTCCAGTAAGGACTGTAATCTAACCAAAGCCAAATGGAAAAGGAAACGTTATGGACAGAGACAACTTTCCACACCAGGCAGGCACCGAATTGTGGAACTCTCTCTTCTAATTGTAAGGCTGCACTTTTATTCAAGGTCTTCAAATCCAGGTTAAAATCTCACCTAGTAAATAACATCGTTCTGGGCTCATGTTAAATGCTCTCCTCTTCTGTCTGTTCCCTCAGAAGTCCCTGCCTTCAAATGTATTCTAAGTCTGTGACTCTATACCTTTTCTCTCTTTAAAGTGAGATACTCGCATTATCGTTCTTTACTCTATCCGTGTCTTCACCTCAACACACCTTGAAAGTAATTACATCTGGTATGTACTGCAGATAATAAATAAATATAATAAATGTAAGAGGCATGGGCATGTAAGAAGGCCACGAGGAGTAAGAAGACCATTTACAGTTAGAACATTGTGAGTAGTAAGAAGCTTTGGAGCAGTAAGAAGTTCCTCAATTGTAAGAACACCCTGGGCAGTAAGAATGAGTGAATAGTAGGAAAGTGAAAGGCAGTAACAATAACCTTGACAGTAAGAAAGTGCTGGATAGTAAGAAGACTTTTAGTATACAAGAAACTAGAATCTAACAAAAGTCTCTTTTTCACTTAATTACCCCTTTCAACAGGTTATACTAGAGTTCCCTCTTTCTGCACATCTCTTGCCTGTTTCTGCAACTCTCTTGCCTCTTTCTACAGTTCTCTTGCCTCTTTCTGCACCTCTGTTGCCTCTTTCTGCAACTCTCTTGGTTGTTTCTGCACTTCTCTTGCTTCTTTCTGCACTCCTGTTGCTTCTTTCTGCACCCCTCTTGCCTCTTTCTGCACCCCTCTTGCTTCTTTCTGCACCTCTCTTGCCAGTTTCTGCAACTCTTCTGCCTCTTTCTGCAGTTCTGTTGCCTCCTTCTGCACCTCTGTTGCTTCTTTCTGCACCCCTCTTGTCTGTTTCTGCACCTCTGTTGGTTCTTTCTGCACTGCTCTTGCTTCTTTCTGGACCTCTCTTGCCTGTTTCTGTAACTCTCTTGCCTCTTTCTTCAGTTCTCTTGCCTCCTTCTGCACCTCTGTTGCCTCTTTCTGAACTTCTCTTGCCTTTTTCTGCACCCCTCTTGTATGTTTCTGCACCTCTGTTGGTTCTTTCTGCACTGCTCTTGCTTTTTTCTGCACCTCTCTTGCACATTTTGGCACCCCTCTTGCCTCTTTCGGCATCCCTCCTGCCTCCTTCTGCACCTCTGTTGGTTCTTTCTGCACTGCTCTTGCTTCTTTCTGCACCCCTCTTGCCTCTTTCTGCATCCCTCTTTCTGTACCTCTCTTGCCTCTTTCTGTACCTCTGTGGCTTCTTTCTGCACTTCTTTTGCCTTTTTCTGTGCCCCTCTTGCCTCTTTCTGCACCTCTGTTGCTTCTTTCTGCACTTCTCTTGCGTCTTCCAGCACTACTCTTGCCTCCTCCTACAGCCTTCTTGCCTCTTTCTGCATATCTGTTGTTTCTTTCTGCAATGCTCTTGATTCTTTCTGCATTTCTGTTGCTTCTTTCTGCACCTCTCTTGCCTTTTTCTGCACCCCTGTTTCCTTTTTCTGCACCTCTCTTGCCTCTTTTTGCAACTCTCTTGCCTCTTTCTGCAGTTCTCTTGTCTCCTTCTGCACCTCTCTTGCTTCTTTCTGCACCCCTCTTGCCTCTTTCTGCATCCTTCTTCCCTCTTTCTACACCTCTCTTCCCTCTTTCTACACCTCTCTTCCCTCTTTCTGCACCTCTCTTGCCTCTTTCTGCACCCCTGTTCCCTGTTTCTGCACCTCTCTTGCCTGTTTCTGCCACTCTCTTGCCTCTTTCTGCAGTTCTCTTGTCTCCTTCTGCACTTCTCTTGCTTCTTTCTGCGCCTTTCTTGCTCTTTCTGCACATGTCCTACCTATGTAGGCATAGTTAGAAATTACCATTTAAAAAACCTTAGAAATTCACTGAAAAAAAACATAGGTTTCAGGGACGGTATAGTTAGAAATTAGCATTTAAAAAACCTTTGAAATTCACTAAAAAAAACAAAGGTTTCAGGGACGTTATAGTTAGTTGGACATTTCACTCGTACAAAACCAGAGAAATTCGGCTGTTATAGTTAGTTGAGCTAACTATAACTCGCGCCCCCGCAATGCACTTCTGATTAACCCTGGGCAGAGTTCGCGGAGTTGCGCTACGTGAAACTCCGCAAAGTGGAAAAAAACCTCCGCCGTGCTACGCGGAGCTCCGCAAGCGGCGGAGTGCGATAGAAAAATGCAGTTCGCGGTGATTTTCAGTGCCGGATGCTTGTCCGCACTGTGCAATCATCACGAATGGCACCATGCACAACGCAAGCGGGCGCTGCTTTCCTTTCTGCCGCTCGAGTAGATTTTAACTCGACCAGCAGCTTTCTCAACGCGAACGGGCAGTTTCTCAACGCGCGCGGTCAAGAGCATACGCAACCACTCGCAATGAAAAACCTGACCCCCCCGTGTTGAGAAATCTCGCCGGGAGGTTTATTTTCCACGCTCGCGCTCGCCAACTTGATGTTGACGATCGCGAACGAGGAAAAATCTCACCGGGAGGTGGAGTTTCCTCGCTCGCGCTCACCAACTTGACGTTGACGAATGCGAGCGAGGAAAAAAACTCTGCTACGCTACGCGGGGCCGAGTTTAATCGGAGCTCCGCGTAACGCGGAGTTCCGAAAACTCTGCAAACTCTGCGAGCGGAGCGGAGCTCACCGCCCAGGCCTACGTCTGATGACGTCACATATTACATCACTCATGACATGGTCAGTGACATCACTGATGACATCACTGATGACATCTCAAATGACATCACTGATGACATCACTGATGACATCATCCACGAGATAATCTGATGCACCTCCTCACACCCTAATATAACCTGATACACCCACTCTAAAATACAGACTGCCATTCTCGAAACCATAGACACGCCAATACCAGTTACTACAAACCCACTCACTGATTCCTAGGACTACACACACATCCACTCATTCAACCATACAGTCACTCATACATGCAGTCACTCATCAATACAGCACTATCCTATGTACTCATACACCTATGCAGACACTCACACACCGCCACTCACCCATAGAGTTACTCACACACATAGTCAGTCATGCAAAGAATCAATCACACTCCCATTTACTCAACTGCACAGTTATACACACACCAGCTCACTTATTCATGCAGATACTAACACATACTTACTCTCTTATACAATCACTGACACAAGCACATACTCATCCATACAGCCACTCTCACAATCACTCACTCTTACATATAGTCATTTATATAGTCCAACACTCAGATATACTGCCTTTCACATATGTAGTTACTCACACATGTACCACTGAGACATCCATTCACTCACCAACACACCTATACAAACACTCACCCTCCCATACAGCCCTTTACAGATGCACTGTTGAACCCATACACCCAGTGAATCACCCACTCACACATCTATGCATGGAGTCACATCCCCACACAAACACTCAGACACCCATACAGATACACAGACAACCAATCAATAACACATATAGACAGTAATGTAGCTACTCACTAACCCATGCAGCCGCTTACACACCAACTGACAGAATGATAAAAACATTCACACAGTTTAGTGACTAACTCATGCATTCAGTAAGACACGTTTAATTACTCACTTATACAGTCAGTCACGCACTTACTAAATTATCCATTCAGACACTCAGACACCCACTCATTCTTCAATACACCTTGGCATATATATATATAAAACAAATTTAAACTTTAAAGAAACACACAGTCACTGGATGATGTCATCAGTGATGTCATCAGTGACGTCATTTGAGATGTCATCAGTGATGTCATCAGTGATGTCACTGACCATGTCATGAGTGATGTAATATGTGACGTCATCAGCAGTGCATTGCGGGGGCGCGAGTTATAGTTAGCTCAACTAACTATAACGGCCAAATTTCTCTGGTTTTGTACGAGTGAAATGTCCAACTAACTATAATGTGCCTGAAACCTGTGGTTTTTCAGTGAATTTCAAAGGTTTTTAAATGCTAATTTCTAACAATAAAATCCCTGAAACCGATGGTTTTTTCAGTGAATATATATATATATATATATATATATATATATATATATATTAACAAAACCTTGTGCAACAAGGAATGACGACGCCATGTTCTGGCCAAATATACGATTTATTGTCGGCTGATCGGACGCCGGCCAGAACACGGTGTCGTCATTCCTTGTTGCACAAGGTTTTGTTAATTTTAACCGGACCTGGCTTGGTTGGCCCGTTGTCAAGGACGCGCCCTCTGCTTTGGAGCTGCGGCGGGGAAAACAAGCAACGAGTGTGCAATATATATATATATATATATATATATATATATATATATATATATATATATATATATATATATATATATATTCTACGAGTTTGCTCCTTCTGCTCTCCCCACCCAGGGTAGTAGGATCGTCCACGTCGGCGGAGCACACCAGACATCAAATCAATACCAAAGTTCAAATAAGACGATCACTCAGGGGCTACATCCAAATGGTAGTTGTATTAAATCCAGTAATGCGTTTCGACTGCCATGCAGTCTTGCTCACACACTGGATGTGAGAATGATCACAGGTTACATACAGATCTTTCAAAATAGAAGATGGACTTAGAAAAACACAATCAACATGGCATCCATATTGGAATATGCAATTACGTATTATTTCCATACATAATGCTTCTTTATCACAAAATTGCGGCAATTCATGTCAGATTCTAGTCTATATAATTATTTGTTATATATTGTGTGGCCACCTTGCAGTGTCTAAATTCTTGAAAACCTTCCTTGAGAGAAATCGGGCTTGCAAAGCAAAGGTATCCCCGCTGGAAATAACAAACGGGCTGTCTGGCAGTTAACTGTTCACTCAAATGGAGTCTTAAATAGAAAATTCTACAAGGCAGACTAAAACCTTATTCTCGACTCAAAAGGTTCCTCCTACTTGTTGAGTATGTCTGCAGTTGTGTACAGAACCCCGTTCCAGGGAGGCATATATTTATGGCATAGTGCCCAGTCAAAGAGAATCACCAAGATCCTGGCTCAGAACTGGAACATTCTTACCAGTGATCCGGTTCTGGGACAGGATTTACCTAAACGACCTATGATCACATACCGGAAAGGGAGAAACCTCAGAGATATTCTGGTCAAGGGAGACATTACTAAACAACCTTCTACCCAGCATAGCCTGCAAGGGTTTTTTCGTGTGGCCACTGCAAGGCTTGACGTGGCAGTTACATGAAAAAAACATATGAGACACCCACAAAAACCAAAACCATTAGCCAGCTTCTGACCTGCAGCTCTTCCCTCGTTGTATACATACTTGAGTGCCCATGCAAATTACGCTACGTGGGCAGTACGATCTTCCCTGCGAAAAAGAGAGTACTGGAACACATGAGGGCCATAAACAAAAAGGACCCTCACTACCCAATGGCTAGACACTTCACTGAATACCCTCTGTCCAACAGCTCTCTCCTCCAATACTTCATAATAGAACAGATACACCAGAACTACAGGGGGGGCAACAGAACCCTCCAATTAAGGAAAAGAGAATCCTGGCATATCCTAGATCTACAGTGTAAATTCCCAGGGGGGCACAACGTGGATGAAGAGTTAGCAATACATTTGCATGAAAACTAGTTAGCCTACTCCCTTTCTCCATTATCTCGTAGAAGGGCTCTGGGTTTCAGTTTCTTCATTCGTTCAGTTTTTTTCAACAATCTTTACAATGTTTTCAAGTCTGGCAGGACTGTATATAATGTATGTCCTTTCAGATGTTCAAAAAATTGCCTTGTTTTTATGAATTCATAGTCCATGAATTGTATTTTTTCTTTTATGTCACAGGGGAAAAGAAAAGGGCCTAATCTCGGATGGTGACGTCGTCAGAGGTCCCTACCCTTTTCTTCGAACATCACGTCGCAGTGGTGGAAGGCACTGTTCAGATAAGATCAATTTGATTTTTTCTGGGTTTTGTTAAGTTAATCTATTCAAATTTACACTTTTTTCATCACTAAATTTTCAATATGTTTAATAGTCGCAGTTGGTTTAGAATTGACCATGTTCCGTAACAGATCTATTCTCATATGTAGGACGCAAGAATGCATTGTGCTTGTTTATTGTGCAGCTCCCCTACTCATGTATCCCTGTTGACAGGCTATAGGCTCTGCCACTAAGGCTTTCAATTTGAAGTGTAGTGATATCTGGGCACTATGCCATAAATATATACCTCCCTGGAACGGGGTTCTGTACAAAATTGCAGACATACTCAACAAGTAGGAGGAACCTTTTGAGTCGAGAATAAGGTTTTAGTCAGCCTTGTGGAATTTCTTATTTAAGACTCCATTTGAGTGATCAGTTAACCGCTAGACAGCCCGTTTGTTATTTCCAGCGGTGATACCTTCGCATTGCGAGCCCGATTTCTCTCGAGTAAGGTTTTCAAGAATTTAGACACTGCAAGGTGGCCACACAATATATAACAAATATTTATATAGACTAGTATCTGACATGAATTGCCGCAATAATTGCATATTCCAATATGGATGCCATGTTGATTGTGTTTTTCTAAGTCCGTCTTCTATTTTGAAAGATCTGTATGTAACCTGTGATCATTCTCACATCCAGTGTGTGAGCAAGACTGCATGGCAGTCGAAACGCGTTACTGGATTTAATACAACTACCATTTGGATTTATCCCGAGTGATCGTCTTATTTGAACTTTGGTATTGATTTGATGTCTGGTGTGCTCCGCCGGCGTGGACGACCCTACTACCCAGGCCGGGGATAGCAGAAGGAGCAAACTCGTAGAATACAGTGTTGCAGGGATTCTGCACATACACAGAACTATGCGCAGGAAAACAGGACCTCAGTGAATAGGGGTGTACCAACCTACCACATCAGTACCCAAAATCCCAAACCGACTAGCTATAGTGTCTCATTCGTTCTCCTCCAAAGATCACGGAGCTACAAATGATTAGACAACCCAGAACACAACACTCCTGACTCTCTCAGGAATCGCGGGAGCAAGACGTACTCTTTCGCTCACTCACTCGTACCTGTCCACAATGAGAATAAGCAGAGTCACTGAAATAGTTCAAAATGTTTATTTTAACTATCGGGCTCTACAATACAGTATACGTGCCACTACTAGCAGCAAAATGCCTAAACTCAGCACAGTTAGCATTGTTACAATTCCATAGAATACAAAGGGAGAAGTCATTTTATAAAGACTGTAGAAATAAGGGCCTATAGGCCTGAACACCCTCCCCTTGACTAAAATAAGTTTATTTTATGAAAAGGACGATCTCTGGGCTTTGACAGCAGACCCCATACCTTAAAGCCTGGATGTAAGGTTTACATCATAGGAACAGCAGAGCTCTTCTCCATGGAACGGCTTTCTCCAAGTGTGTTAAAACATGCAACAACGTAATATCAAAGCACTAGTCCTCAGTACTGCAGCTGTGTAGCATGTTATGTCTAGGTGCTAGGGACTGACCAGAACAGAATAACAAGGGGCATTGTTTATCGACCTTGCACATCGTGTTCAGACTAAACTCCAGGAAAGGCAGAGAACGCGAAAAGCAACCCGTTCTGATGTGAAAGGCACAAACAAAGTCTTGCAAAAACAAAGTCATGTAGTAGCGTGCGCAAAAGCAGCATCATGGCAGCGAAGCTCATGCTAACTTAGCAATGTCAATAATGTGCCTAAGAACCATATAACACCCTCCCCTTGGTAAGGTCATAGGACATAGACAAAGGACCAAAACAGAGTTCACCAGTCAAGCAGAATTCAAAGCGTTTGAAAAAAACCAAATTGGAAAAAATCGAATAAAAAAAAAAAATGTGTCAAAGTTGTCAATAGGGCTTATTGAAGGGGAGCTGCCTCCGGGATAACAAAGTTATTATGAATGAGGTGGTAAGTCCATCAAGGTGTGTGAACCGCGAAATGCAATTCCCTCCAAAAGATCATCCCTATCGTTGGTAAAAAAGAGGGATGCCATCCAATTAAGTAAGTCGAAGGAACAAACGTGCTCCACGTAATCAGACGCCTCTAAAAGCATGAGTGGGCAATTTGTGTGATATTCGATGAAACTTCGTTGCAGGATGGTCTGCACAGCCGCACAGACATCCCATTCAGCCAAAACTCCAAGTGCAGCCGCACGCGCCATACGGCCATCCCCAGAACAAGCCTGGTCATGGGCCTCTAAGGGACCCATCAACTGGTTAAAATCCAGGACTGGACGGGAGGTATTGGAGAGGCATATATCCAGTGCCCAATAGAAGGGGCATCGCTGACAGTAAAACACTGGTTGCACGCAAGTGAAATAAGCAAAGCGAAAAGTCAATCCATAACTGACGTCAAGCGTGGCTAATGGCAAGCATCAAAAAACCTGTTGCATGCGATCACGGTACAGCTGCAACTGGCCTGGTCTGTGCAGTACCACAAGATGAGCAGCCATTGCGCAACAGGAGCAGGAGAAGCAGGATTCCAGCGCCTAACGTCAAAATTAAGGGGAACCCTCCGAAGACGCTGGAAAAATAGAATGAATAAAACCCGGTATTACTCCAAATATAGTCTGAAAAGAAGTCACAAGGCCAGATCCCACACATTTAAAAAAATGTGCAAGGCCTGTGGTGTCAGACGCATTAAATATTTGGTGTATTAGTTCTCCAAAATGCAGTGTGAGGTTGGTGTTCAGAAGGGACTGTATCTCACTAGAAGTCCTAGCCACCTGTAACTCGAAGGTCTCGCGGGCTGAAGTGAGAGCCATCTCTTGTTGGAATAACAGCGCTTTGAGCCAGCTCAACTTGTTGAAATCTGTTTTCAAAGTTGGAATGGAAGGCCAAATTGAGCTATCTAGACTCCCAAGCGGGGGCGGAAAAAGCACATTGCTACAACAAGTTACGCGCTGGGAAACCGTTACTAAATACGGGACTCCTGCCCGTAAACCACAGCAGTCTTGGTTGTTCAAAATAAGATAACTGCCATTTGTAAGCAATGAAAAAGCGGGAATTATTGACGGCACTGGAGTCCCTTTTAAAAAACAGACCAGATTAGGCGCGGAAACGTTACAAGCGCCGTGCAACTTAACGTGTTTGCAAACAAGGGAATGTCCTACTGTGGAATCGCAGTCTTCCCCTGTTAGGAAAACTTCCTTACCTTCCCTCTGACATCTGTAAGTGAAAGGCAGGGACCACAATTCATGTAGAAATGCACTACACAGTGGTTCAAAACGGCCAATCGGAAAATGTTGCATGCATGACTTAAATTGAAACAGCAAAAATGGGAGAGAGATAACCCCATGAATTAACCAAACAGCAGAGTCTGTTTCCGCTACCGAGAACGGCAAGGGCTCTAATTGTTCAATATGCAATAGTGTATTTGTAGCATCTTTCATGGACAAAAATCTTTGTTTATCAGTTAGATTAAATGGCAAAAACAAAGCAGTGGCATTCAAATAATCCCAAGGTACTTCTCCCATTTTAAGAGTTTGCAGTGTCCAAGCAAATTGCATAACAGATCGTAACTGATTTTGACCATGATATAACACAGAAACATCATTTTGAACAATATCAATAACAGATGAAACAATATTGTCCAACGTATAAATGCGTGAGGAAAGTGTGTTTATGCTATTGTCTACTACGGCAAGGACTTTTTCTAAATTGGCCTGATCAATTTGGCGCAGAAGAAATGCAGCATCCATCTGCGAAAGTTTCCAAATTTCGTTGTAAGCGGCATACATGAATCTTTTTGCTCTCGGAGCCCTGGGTCCCAAGAGAAAATTAGCCAAATTAATGTCACTCGACAAGAACGACAGGTGATGCTTTACCGATGATAGGGTTGAATGTTCCAACCATTGTTGGCATAACTTACCCACCAAATATGTGGTGACCGAATGTGTAACGGTATACCGAGGATCAGGTCTAGTCTGAGTGAAACCAGGTGTTACATTATAAAAACGCATTTGACATGCATTTGTATTAGTTTGCCACACTAACCACCCGGAAGAATCAACTTTAGAGACATTGAAAGTGTCATTTCGAAGCAAAGCTTGCAATGCCTCAATGGTATAATTGGTGTGTGTGCGCCAATCATCATATTCCGCTAAAGACGGAATGGACGGCGTATTTACATTTTTGACAGTAGCCAGGCCAAAACAAGTTGTTTGGTACACTGTATCATTTAAAAACAAAATTTGAGCTGGGATCAGGCAGGCACGATGTAAAGCTTCAGTTCCCTGAACCTGCCAAGGCTTCGTGCCCCAGATTGATTTTAAATCAACAGTATCTTTCCAATGATCATAACCCTGCGTAGCCAATTTATTTCTAAACAAGTTGGCGTAAATCAATTTTGTGTGGGTCAACATAAATTTGGATTGTGTAGATGATCAAAGTTTAAAGTAATAGGATTCCGGATTAGATATGTCATAATCTGTAAAGTAAGTGAACTTATCCCTAAAGTTTTAGAACTCCCTTCTACGGGAGTAGGACAATGTTCCCATTGTGCATAATTAAAAACAGGTCTCATCGTATTTGTTTTGTGTAAAAAATGATGCCCATAATGCTGATAACAAAATAAATCCCCATAATTGGCAGAATTTAAATACAAATCTTCAGCATCAAAAGCAGCATAATATTTCAAATCGGAAAACAGTGCATGTACTGCTTGCACATCCCAATCATCCGAATGTATGTCCCGTGTTACCACATCTCCTAGAGAGACGCGAAACACGTATGGTACGTGAAGTACCTCGGTCGGGCCGTGGACTTCGTAGGCTACTTTGTCCCAAATGATGCCATCTGCAATCAGGAATGCTGAAATGTTAACATGAGACTGATCACGTTTCATGATATGGGACGATGTGTGAGGGGCCAGAACTCCATCGACCAAGTTTACAGCAGAGCGTTCTGGCAAGTAATGACCGTTGATGAGCAAAAAGAACACTGTCACAAATCCAAGTGACATGAAAAGGAAAATCAGGACAAGCAGCAACCAAATGTAGGTCCAAGGAGGGACCAGGTAAGTCTTTTTGAACCAAGAGAAAAAAAAAACTTAATTTAGTCGGTGTGTCTGCCAAACTGGATGTCGAGGAAGACGAGCCGGAAGAAAGGCTGGCATGATCTCCATAGTAGCCACTTGTAGGTTGATTAATCAGAGGTGGAAGTGTCGGGTCCGCCTGATGTTCTCCAGGACTGTTCGGCACCTCACTTACGGACTCATCAGGATGATATATATACTCGACATCCATGGTAGAAGATAGAGGTCGGACGGGTGAAAGATCAATGATAGTGTCCATCACTTTCTTAGCCCTACGAGGAGCAGTGGAAGATGATGAAGTCAGTGGATCCAATGAAATTGCGTTGCACGAAACTGCAGGTGTGACACTATTCAGAATCGGCCACATGGTGTAGCTTGACATTGTCCACTGAAATATATCGGTTGTCTTTGCGACCAGGTAATGGAGTTAAAATAACTGTACGAGTACCCTTCAGTCCAAGCACTGGAACTGGTGCACAATAAGAGGGACCAAATTCTTTTTTGTTCTCCAGTATTTCTTGAACCAGATCTCCAATTTTAGGAAGCCAACCGGCAACTGGAATCAGTAGTGCTGCATCAGTGGATGAGGGTAAATGTTCAGTTGCATAGCTGTCACGTGTCTTTTGTAGATCCTGTAACACAGTAGAATGATTATCTACGTCAAAGGTTGCGGCAGCCGCCACAACGTCCTAGACCATCAAGGTCTGGCACAAACATTTTAATGCCAAAGAGCATTTTGTATGGGGTCCGCCCACCCAGAGATCATCTAGGGAGGTTATTAAGTGCACGTTGAACCCCATACAAGTGGGCCAGCCAGTTCCTGCCAGTACCTAAGACTCTAGCTGTCAAGGATTGCTTTATGCAAAACACACAAGATGATGGACGGAATGCTGCACATTGGCAAACATTCACCCCCAGTCACAGATCTGGGTTTAATCCATCGTTATTTTGCTTCACCACGCCACCCCAGTACAGACATAGCCATCTGCAAATCAGTCTTGACTCTGTGCCTCATGGGAACAGTCCAGAACGAACTGCCAAGCCATGTCTTCCCTGGACCGGAATCAAGCATCCTAGGACCGGTTTCAGGCTATCAGCCTTCATCAGCCAGGATAGCTTGACTCCAGTGGCGTAGTGAGCACGGGACCCACGTCTGGGCATACCCTTCCCACATAGGGCGAAATGCAAAACACACAAGATGATGGACGGAATGCTGCACATTGGCAAACATTCACCGCCAGTCACAGATCTGGGTTTAATCCATCGTTATTTTGCTTCACCACGCCACCCCAGTACAGACATAGCCATATGCAAATCAGTCTTGACCCTGTGCCTCATGGGAACAGTCCAGACCGAACTGCGCAAGCCATGTCTTCCCTGGACCGGAATCAAGCATCCTAGGACCGGTTTCAGGCTATCAGCCTTCATCAGCCAGGATATCTTGACTCCAGTGGCGTAGTGAGCACGGGACCCACGTCTGGGCATACCCTTCCCACATAGGGCTGAAATGCAAAACACACAAGATGATGGACGGAATGCTGCACATTGGCAAACATTCACCCCCAGTCACAGATCTGGGTTTAATCCATCATTATTTTGCTTCACCACGCCACCCCAGTACAGACATAGCCATATGCAAATCAGTCTTGACCCTGTGCCTCATGGGAACAGTCCAGACCGAACTGCCAAGCCATGTCTTCCCTGGACCGGAATCAAGCATCCTAGGACCGGTTTCAGGCTATCAGCCTTCATCATCCAGGATAGCTTGACTCCAGTGGCGTAGTGAGCACGGGACCCACGTCTGGGCATACCCTTCCCACATAGGGCGAAATGCAAAACACACAAGATGATGGACGGAATGCTGCACATTGGCAAACATTCACCCCCAGTCACAGATCTGTGTTTAATCCATCGTTATTTTGCTTCACCACGCCACCCCAGTACAGACATAGCCATATGCAAATCAGTCTTGACCCTGTGCCTCATGGGAACAGTCCAGACCGAACTGCCAAGCCATGTCTTCCCTGGACCGGAATCAAGCATCCTAGGACCGGTTTCAGGCTATCAGCCTTCATCAGCCAGGATAGCTTGACTCCAGTGGCGTAGTGAGCACGGGACCCACGTCTGGGCATACCCTTCCCACATAGGGCGAAATGCAAAACACACAAGATGATGGACGGAATGCTGCACATTGGCAAACATTCACCCCCAGTCACAGATCTGGGTTTAATCCATCATTATTTTGCTTCACCACGCCACCCCAGTACAGACATAGCCATATGCAAATCAGTCTTGACCCTGTGCCTCATGGGAACAGTCCAGACCGAACTGCCAAGCCATGTCTTCCCTGGACCGGAATCAAGCATCCTAGGACCGGTTTCAGGCTATCAGCCTTCATCAGCCAGGATAGCTTGACTCCAGTGGCGTAGTGAGCACGGGACCCACGTCTGGGCATACCCTTCCCACATAGGGCGAAATGCAAAACACACAAGATGATGGACGGAATGCTGCACATTGGCAAACATTCACCCCCAGTCACAGATCTGGGTTTAATCCATCGTTATTTTGCTTCACCACGCCACCCCAGTTCAGACATAGCCATATGCAAATCAGTCTTGACCCTGTGCCTCATGGGAACAGTCCAGACCGAACTGCCAAGCCATGTCTTCCCTGGACCGGAATCAAGCATCCTAGGACCGGTTTCAGGCTATCAGCCTTCATCAGCCAGGATAGCTTGACTCCAGTGGCGTAGTGAGCACGGGACCCACGTCTGGGCATACCCCTTCCCACATAGGGCGAAATGCAAAACACACAAGATGATGGACGGAATGCTGCACATTGGCAAACATTCACCCCCAGTCACAGATCTGGGTTTAATCCATCGTTATTTTGCTTCACCACGCCACCCCAGTTCAGACATAGCCATATGCAAATCAGTCTTGACCCTGTGCCTCATGGGAACAGTCCAGACCGAACTGCCAAGCCATGTCTTCCCTGGACCGGAATCAAGCATCCTAGGACCGGTTTCAGGCTATCAGCCTTCATCAGCCAGGATAGCTTGACTCCAGTGGCGTAGTGAGCACGGGACCCACGTCTGGGCATACCCTTCCCACATAGGGGCGAAATGCAAAACACACAAGATGATGGACGGAATGCTGCACATTGGCAAACATTCACCCCCAGTCACAGATCTGTGTTTAATCCATCGTTATTTTGCTTCACCACGCCACCCCAGTACAGACATAGCCATATGCAAATCAGTCTTGACCCTGTGCCTCATGGGAACAGTCCAGACCGAACTGCCAAGCCATGTCTTCCCTGGACCGGAATCAAGCATCCTAGGACCGGTTTCAGGCTATCAGCCTTCATCAGCCAGGATAGCTTGACTCCAGTGGCGTAGTGAGCACGGGACCCACGTCTGGGCATACCCTTCCCACATAGGGCGAAATGCAAAACACACAAGATGATGGACGGAATGCTGCACATTGGCAAACATTCACCCCCAGTCACAGATCTGGGTTTAATCCATCATTATTTTGCTTCACCACGCCACCCCAGTACAGACATAGCCATATGCAAATCAGTCTTGACCCTGTGCCTCATGGGAACAGTCCAGACCGAACTGCCAAGCCATGTCTTCCCTGGACCGGAATCAAGCATCCTAGGACCGGTTTCAGGCTATCAGCCTTCATCAGCCAGGATAGCTTGACTCCAGTGGCGTAGTGAGCACGGGACCCACGTCTGGGCATACCCTTCCCACATAGGGCGAAATGCAAAACACACAAGATGATGGACGGAATGCTGCACATTGGCAAACATTCACCCCCAGTCACAGATCTGGGTTTAATCCATCGTTATTTTGCTTCACCACGCCACCCCAGTTCAGACATAGCCATATGCAAATCAGTCTTGACCCTGTGCCTCATGGGAACAGTCCAGACCGAACTGCCAAGCCATGTCTTCCCTGGACCGGAATCAAGCATCCTAGGACCGGTTTCAGGCTATCAGCCTTCATCAGCCAGGATAGCTTGACTCCAGTGGCGTAGTGAGCACGGGACCCACGTCTGGGCATACCCTTCCCACATAGGGCGAAATGCAAAACACACAAGATGATGGACGGAATGCTGCACATTGGCAAACATTCACCCCCAGTCACAGATCTGGGTTTAATCCATCGTTATTTTGCTTCACCACGCCACCCCAGTTCAGACATAGCCATATGCAAATCAGTCTTGACCCTGTGCCTCATGGGAACAGTCCAGACCGAACTGCCAAGCCATGTCTTCCCTGGACCGGAATCAAGCATCCTAGGACCGGTTTCAGGCTATCAGCCTTCATCAGCCAGGATAGCTTGACTCCAGTGGCGTAGTGAGCACGGGACCCACGTCTGGGCATACCCTTCCCACATAGGGCGAAATGCAAAACACACAAGATGATGGACGGAATGCTGCAAATTGGCAAACATTCACCCCCAGTCACAGATCTGGGTTTAATCCATCGTTATTTTGCTTCACCACGCCACCCCAGTACAGACATAGCCATATGCAAATCAGTCTTGACCCTGTGCCTCATGGGAACAGTCCAGACCGAACTGCCAAGCCAGGTCTTCCTGGACCGGAATCAAGCATCCTAGGACTGGTTTCCAGGCTATCAGCCTTCATCAGCCAGGATAGCTTGACTCAGTGGCGTAGTGAGCACGGGACCCATGTCTGGGCATACCCTTCCCACATAGGGCGAAATGCAAAACACACATGATGATGGACGGAATGCTGCACATTGGCAAACATTCACCCCCAGTCACAGATCTGGGTTTAATCCATCGTTATTTTGCTTCACCACGCCACCCCAGTACAGACATAGCCATATGCAAATCAGTCTTGACCCTGTGCCACATGGGAACAGTCCAGATCGAACTGCCAAGCCATGTCTTCCCTGGACCGGAATCAAGCATCCTAGGACCGGTTTCAGGCTATCAGCCTTCATCAGCCAGGATAGCTTGACTCCAGTGGCGTAGTGAGCACGGGACCCACGTCTGGGCATACCCTTCCCACATAGGGCGAAATGCAAAACACACAAGATGATGGATGGAATGCTGCACATTGGCAAACATTCACTCCCAGTCACAGATCTGGGTTTAATCCATCGTTATTTTGCTTCACCACGCCACCCCAGTACAGACATAGCCATATGCAAATCAGTCTTGACCCTGTGCCTCATGGGAACAGTCCAGACCGAACTGCCAAGCCATGTCTTCCCTGGACCGGAATCAAGCATCCTAGGACCGGTTTCAGGCTATCAGCCTTCATCAGCCAGGATAGCTTGACTCCAGTGGCGTAGTGAGCACGGACCCATGTCTGGGCATACCCTTCCCACATAGGGCAAAATGCAAAACACACAAGATGATGGACGGAATGCTGCACATTGGCAAACATTCACCCCCAGTCACAGATCTGGGTTTAATCCATCGTTATTTTGCTTCACCATGCCACCCCAGTACAGACATAGCCATATGCAAATCAGTCTTGACCCTGTGCCTCATGGGAACAGTCCAGACCGAACTGCCAAGCCATGTCTTCCCTGGACCGGAATCAAGCATCCTAGGACCGGTTTCAGGCTATCAGGATTGCTTTATGTCACGGTTCATTCGCTCCACAATTGAATTGCCCTCAGCCCTGTATGGAGACGAAAACTGCACCAGCACCCCCATTGACTTCATCGCATCCTTGTACGCCTTAGAGGCGAACGCTGGACCTTGGTCAGAATGGAAGGTGCCACAGGCAAACATCCCTACAAAGACACGCAAATCCCTGATGACATTTCGAGCGTCAGGACTGCGTTGTGGCCAAACCCAAAGGAATCTAGTGCACAAATCAACTGCAACAAATATATATTTGATACACAGTATCAGAAGAAAGAGGACTGCAATGATCAAGATAGATACAGCCAAAAGGTTGATTAGAAATACACAGCTGTGTTTGTGGTGGGCGTGTGACAGTGGAAGGCTTAATTTGCTGACAAATGTCACAAGAAAGTACATAATTTCGGGTCTGTTTATATAAACCACGCCACCAGTAACATTGCTGTAAAATAGAGACTGTCGCCGACACACCGGCATGTGCGGATGCTATGCCTTCGTGTGCAGCTTTGATCAGAGCTTGTCTGCGGTCCAAGTTGGGAATCATCCGATCCCCAATGGAAGGAATCAAGGCATAAGGAACTTGGGGGCATATTAACAAGCCGGCGATAAAAAATTATCGCCGCTTTAGCGTCTGTTTTCAGACGAAAAGCGGCGATAATTTTATTGCTGTATTAGCAAGGTCACGCTATCGCGTGAATCCTTGCCCTATCGCCCTTTCCCATAGCGCCCATCCTGCATCTCTAATGAGATGCAAGGTGAAGCGTTACAAGCGTACCCCAGATGGGCTACGTTGTAAATATCGCCGATGTGCACATCGCGATATTTACAGGGCAGCCCACAGGATGATAGCAGACGTTAGATTTTGGCGAAAACGGCCGTTTCGCCAAAATCTAACGTCTGCTATTATCCCGACTTAGCCATCCCTAACATAGGGGTGGATTGTGCTGATACGACCACAGGGTCGTATCAGCAAGGTCATCGCCGTTTGCAGGGAACATCGCTGGAAAACCAGCGATGTTCCCTGCAAAACGGCGATAACCTCGCTATCTCTGGAATTTTTATCGCCCTGGAGAAGCGTGTTGTTAATAACGCGCTACCAGGGCGATAAGTTCCGGAGAGAGCCAGCGATAAGATATCTATCGCTAATCACGGCCAGCGATAATTATCGCTGGCCGTTGATAATATGCCCCTTGTTCGGGAGTTATATGATAAGAGTATTTCGAAGGGAAACCCTGAGGATAAGCAGTTCCCTCCCTTGTAGCAGCTACCGCTGCCAAAATCTCATTATCTATTTTAGTCATGGATCTTGTAACTGATGCTACGGAACACGTGGCTACTGCAGACTTGGCCGCTTCGTCAGCCAAAGAATTACCAAGAGCATGTGCTCCCACACGCTGATGGCCAAGAGTATGTATAACATGTATGAGGGGCAGATGTTGTTTAAGATCTGCCACTCGAACCCAAAGCGTTTTATGCTTAATTGCTCTGCCTTTAGAATCTCGAAAGTCATTCCGAGACCAAAAGAATAAGTTGTCATTAAAAGACTGGACACAGTAATAAGAATCACACACAATAAGAGTATTCACATTTGGATCAGCAAACTCGAGAGCAAGTACAAGAGCACGCAGCTCCGCCAATTGCGCCGTACTGTCTCCAAGTGCCTGAGTGTGCACAATGGAAGACTTAAACTCTCCATTAACAATTCAGCCAGCAACAATTGCGCAAGCAGCTGAATAAGCATGTTTGGAACCCGTGGCCGATTGAGCCGAGCCATCGGTGTAAATGATGCATTGGTACTCATGTAAAGGAAGCAGAGACAAGGGTGGAGGATGAACGTGCTCATACTGTAAAAACTCCTGTGTCTGTAAGGAAGGATTAAAGATAAACGTGACATCAGCCCATGTCAAAGAAGTAGCCCATTGTACCCAACGGGGATGTAGTGCCTTCGAGTTAGGTACACTCGCCTTAGTCACGGCTTCCAAAACAGGGAAGGGCGTGACCATAAGAATACGTTTGCCTTGCGCCAGTGAGCGTTCTTTTAGAATTGCCATCTGTACTGCCGTTAAGATTTTTCCAACAGTTGAAAAGTGCGTTTCAGCAGCAGTGTATAAATGTGATTTGTATGCAATAGGTATTGTGTCTCCCTCATTGAACGTCAAGTAAGTGAAACTCACCGTCCCAGAAACTATATGTATTACCAGGTTTGTGGTGTTATCACGTGTCAGCAAGTAGTTAGTTGCAAGCAAGTCAGTTTGCAAAGACTTCAGAATAGAAGTATGTTCCGGAACCCAGCTGGCAGAAAAAAACGTCGGTTGTATCAATGCATAGAGCGGTTTGATACGCTGGGCATAATCGGGAATGTATGTCCTCCCGAAATTCAAAAATCCCAGCAAAGACTGAAGTTTCTTCAGTGTAGAAGGGGGTTGCAATTGTGCACATTTCTCCAAGAAGTGAGGGGCCAAGCCCTCTCCTTCATTATTGAGCTCATAACTCCAAAACGAGCACTGCCAAATGGGCGATGTGCGATTTTGCAAAATTGAATTTATATCCATAGTCGGCAAAGGACAAAATAATCCTGTTGACTCGTACAAGATGCGGCATAAGCTCATCGTCCGTCAGATAAATGTCATCTACGTACGAGAACGCATCAGGGTCTATGTTGTCCAACAAAGACACTATCCGTGCTGCAAATGCCCCGGGGCTATTCTTATACCCCTCGGCAATCGTGTAAATTTTTCTGATTCCCGACGGCAGTGAATGCTGTCAAATCACGGCTCTCAGGAGCGCGATTGTGACTATAGAAACCATTAGAAATATCAAGTGTAGTTTTGTACTTCTTACGAACAAGATTGTTCACCAGTGCAGAGCTGTGAGTGTTCTGCACTGCAAAAGCGCGACAATGACTGTTCAAATTCCGGTAATCCAATACAATCCAATATGAACCATCAGGTTTTCATACCGTAAAGAGAGGATTATTCATCGGTGATGTACATGGTTCAATCACTCCTTGATACTCCAACTGTGTTAGAATATCACAAACGGAAGCTTTTGCTTCACGTCTGATTGGATATTGCGGTTGTGGCTGAGGCATAGAGCGTAAAGGTATTTCATGAGCCGGTGAATCAACATCCCAACCCACCTGATTACGATACACCACTGGGGCTAGGGCCAGAGCCCACTCAGGTGCGAAAGCCTGTGCATGCTCCTCAGGGACATGACCCGAAAAACTTGGAAGTATCACGTCTTCCCCTCTAGAAGCGGCCAACACAAAGGGTGGAGGCCAATCTGCCTCCGCTAACAAAATGTCATACGAGGAGGTTAGATTCTCCCAGAAAACCGCCTTGATTGGACGAGGTATATCAGCTTCAATTTGGAAAATTATTCATAGAGCCTATCCGGGGGGGCAACCCGGGTGTCTGCAGTCTCTACTGTAATGAAGGTATCAGTTGCTGTCGCCTCCAGACAGCAACGCAGAGCCTCCCGCACTATGGTAACTTCCGCTGCGCTGTCGAGCAGAGTCACTGCCCTTGTCCAATCCAGGAGTCGCGTTCTCACCGACTGAGGCATACCACGCTGTTAGAGCGGCAACTTTTTTCTTCTGAAACGGGGGTCGAAAACGCAGTAGATCCTCTTGTTTTCCTTTGACTTCAAACTGTCGAGGCTGATCTTATCCCTGTGGCGTAGGTTGACTTTTGCCACGATCTTGGCGGTCCCCTCCTCCGACTTGAAAGCCAGATGTGTCCTGTGAAGAACGAGGAGAATGCTGATCAGGGACTTGAAATCTATCAGGAGACTTAATTTTCGTGCGATCCCGCAAGTCATAAGTGCGCTCAGAAGACTCAGGTGTCGGTGAACCTGCATGCGAACCTTGCTTCTGCTGCTGCTGCCCCTGTTTTTTATTTTTCCAGTTCTTTTTAGGAAAGAACTGACGCCCATCTTTATCAGTCTGGGCTTTTTGTAGTGTTTGTGTTTGCGTTTGAGTAAAAAGCTTAACTCCCAGACTATTGCGGCCTATGGTCTTATAAGCCTTTGCAATAATCTTTGGTAATTTGCGCGGCTTGTCCACATCAGGGACAGCCTCCAAGCGGTTTGCCACTTGAAAGCTTACTGCATCTCCCTTGACATTGGCAAGGATCATATCAGCAACCACGTTGAACACCCCCACCAATCTCATCCCCAGCTCCACAGCCGCTTCGGCTCCGTGTTCATCTTGAACACGCTTAATCACTGAGGGGAGCACGGTCATGGAGGGAGTGCCGAAACACTTCGAATATACCACTGCAAACACCTTGCCCCAGGTGTTACAATCAGCCAACTCGGAAAGTAAGTCTTTAGGCAAACTAATAGTCAAAATCCTGTGTTTATCCACAGGAGAGGTATTTGGAAAAACAGCCTCTAGTTGTCCAAATTTTTCAGCAAGTCAATAAGGTAATTCATCCTTATTCTGTGGATGCTTGCCCATTACTGAATTAACCATAACGGGACTGATGGCCACACCACCAGGTCCCGCAGGTTGCACAGCAAGGCCAGGTGGTCCCACATGGACGTTGCGCGTGATATACTGTATAACAGCCCTATGTACGTGTATTAAAGACGTATGTAAGACCCTAAGGTCTCCAACTGCAACAGTTAAATAACGTGGGTGTGGGGTATACCCAGCCAAAACGGGCCAAGTGGCCCCATCTATCGATAAAGGGCCTAAGCGGACCAGCGTTACTGGGTGAAGAAGGGTGCCATTAAACCAAATTTGGTGTTGCCAAGCTGTAAGCGGAACTTCAAGAGCCCTATAAGGCTGATAAGCGTGAGGAAGGGCCGTGGCAGTGTATTCGTGAAACAAATCATCTGCTCCATCCAACGCCGAAAAAGTGACCCAAGAATAAAACACCTCAAAGTGGTAAGCAGGATTCGCTTCCACTACAAAGATAAGCTCAACACCCGCATTAGGCACTCCATATGTAGCCAAATATGCCTTGAGCGCAGCGCGGCTATGAGCCGGAATAGCAATTGCCATCACGATATTTAAAGAACAACAACCTAAAGCGCGGCAGCGCAATAATGGGTTAAGAACAAAGAGAATTAACCTTTTAAAACTTCAAGCTTGAAAGAACCTATAAAAACATCAATATAGGAGGTTACACCGTCACAGCTGTCTCCGGAATCAGAAGTGAGGGTATTGTGGACAAGCACAAGCACTACTCAAGCGTCTCGCAGATAAGAACCAGACCAAACGTTGGCGGCGCCGTGTTGCAGGGATTCTGCACATACACAGAACTATGCACAGGAAAACAGGACCTCAGTGAATAGGGGTGTACCAACCTACCACATCAGTACCCAAAATCCCAAACCGACTAGCTATAATGTCTCATTCGTTCTCCTCCAAAGATCACGGAGCTACAAATGATTAGACAACCCAGAACACAACACTCCTGACTCTCTCAGGAATCGCGGGAGCAAGACGTACTCTTTCGCTCACTCACTCGTACCTGTCCACAATGAGAATAAGCAGAGTCACTGAAATAGTTCAAAATGTTTATTTTAACTATCGTGCTCTACAATACAGTATACGTGCCACTTCTAGCAGCAAAATGCATAAACTCAGCACAGTTAGCATTTTTACAATTCCATAGAATACAAAGGGAGAAGTCATTTTATAAAGACTGTGGAAATAAGGGCCTATAGGCCTGACCACCCTCCCCTTGACTAAAAGAAGTTTATTTTATAAAAAGGACGATCTCTGGGCTTTGACAGCAGACCCCATACCTTAAAGCCTGGATGTAAGGTTTACATCATAGGAACAGCAGAGCTCTTCTCCATGGAACGGCTTTCTCCAAGTGTGTTAAAACAACATGCAACAACGTAATATCAAAGCACGAGTCTTCAGTACTGCAGCTGTGTAGCATGTTATGTCTAGGTGCTGGGGACTGACCAGAACAGAATAACAAGGGGCATTGTTTATCGACCTTGCACATCGTGTTCAGACTTAACTCCAGGAAAGGCAGAGAACGCGAAAAGCAACCCGTTCTCATGTGAAAGGCACAAACAAAGTCTTGCAAAAACAAAGTCATGTAGTAGCGTGCGCAAAAGCAGCATCATGGCAGCGAAGCTCAAGCTAACTTAGCAATGTCGATAATGTGCCTAAGAACCATATAACAACAGATTATGGAGCTCTTCGAAGCAGGCTGCCGGTAACTGATTTACGCGAAGAAATGCACGGAGAGGACTGCGCATCGGAGCTCGTGAACACGAAAGAATAGACACCGGAGCCGCATCTAGACCCGAGTCCCAAAGGTAAGGGTTACGGGGGCAGCGATCCTGACTGGGTGGTGGGAGGATGCTTGGACGTGTCGGAAGACACGTACTGTCTTCATCCCATCCTCTTAGGGACTGCCGCGGCCCGCTTTACGTCTCTGGGTGCGGCCCAGGGAGAGAAAGAAAAAGATCTCTACCGCACAACCGTACCGGTTGTCCTGGGCGAGGTTTTGGGAATCTACAAACACCTGTAGGCACGGCCAGACATACGGACTCCCTGTTTAAGGCTGAGAAATGTACACTAGATAGGCATTTCACATTTGTGACTCTCTTTATGCACCTTTCTGAGAACGTGCTGACAAAGATGCACGCTGATAAAGAAACCGGTGGCAGTAGGAACTTCCAATCTTTTGGAGGGGGGACTCCTTTTGGTGATCCAGCCAACTGCGCATTCCACTTTTGACAAAGAACATACACTGATCTGACTACAAGATCAGGACTGCACCAATACAGCCAATATGGAGGAAGAGACAGAAAGAAGGGTGGCTGCCCTAAGTCTCTTTGCAAGAGCCCCAAACAAAGGCCAACAAATACGAGAAAAAAGTGCAAAAGACGCTACACTCCATGACAAATTGAAAAGACTGGAAAAACTCAAAAAATCAGAAATGTCAAAATGGTGGGAGGCTATATCGTTACAGGACTATATAGAGAAGGAAATGGTCCCACGAGGGCTTAGAATATACACAACACCATCCTATGAATCACGCAACCCCAGGATGTTGGAAGAATGGGCTGAGAACTCGGCAAAAAGCTCCAAACAGATGCTTACAATTCTAGTCAAGTACGCCTGGGAAGATAGAGAATCTATCTTACAAGAACTCAAACAACTAGAGCAGGAATTGAAAGCACACAAAGAACAAGACGTCATCAGAAAATACACAGAGGAATTAAAATCCAAACTCAAATTGTATGAGGAGGACATCAAAGCTTGAAAACAAAGAAAACTCCACAGAGATTGCACTGACTACAAAAGTGGGGGGATTCTCACCTACAGCCATAAGTATGAGCACCTGTATGAAAAACTTTCACATGGTGAACCCCTTGAACAAGTAACAGGTATCACCAGCGGCTCTGAGTCTGTAGCAAGTAGCGACACAGAGGCAGAGCTCTCAAGCTCGACAGCAAGTACATCGTCAAAAGGAGAAGTGCCAATAAGATCTCAACCTACTTTTTTAGACGAGTACCGCCTCCTCCGGACAGGACGACAAACACCACGAACGGTGCAACCACCGAAAACATGGGGAAGAGGGAGAAACCAACGTGGCAGGGGAAGAGGAAGAAATCAGGAAGAAACAGGTGGCGAAGAAAGCGACTCCAACAAAGGGAACAGAAGAGGAAGAGGCAAAGGGCCAATGGGAAAAAAGACAACTGGCCCCAAGAAGCAACAATAATGGATGACATAATGGTAAATAGAACTATTATCAACCTGTCCCATCACCCTCTCTCCATGTTCGAGAAAAGAACCCTATGCCTAGGTCTTTCATTCTGCCCCTCTGATCACTTTAGCTATCCTGACACTAGGATTGACATTTTCATATTTATTAGAAAGCTCAAACTCAAAAAGTGGCATCATTTTAAAGGCACTAGATCCATCGGATTTAGCAAAGTGAATCCTGAGCCCCCTGAGAATGATGAACACAACTCTCAGTTGAGAATGAGGGATATGGATACCCCTAGAACCCTCCAAGAACTACTTACAGAGACAGACATGGAACAAGAATATACAAGTGAAACATTGGGAGTCATCACTGATCGTTCTGCGATGACAGAATTTAAAGCCAAATCGACCTTCTTCCCAAATATGGGACATGACAATGTAGATACCTTCCATGACACTGTGATGAACGATCTTATAGAATTTCGTCTCCAGAAAGGGAAGACTAACTCACAACAAAACTTCACAACAGCACAAAGAAGAGTGATTAAAACACTGTCTGAGGATGAGAACATCGTAATACGCCCAGCAGATAAGGGCAGTAACATTGTGCTGTGGGACAAAGAATCATACACCAATGAGGCACTAAGACAACTTGATGACACTAAATTCTATGTGAGAACCAACACACAAGAATACAATGAAAGCATTGTGTGCATTTGGGACATGCTGAAGAGTTGGAAAGATAGTGGAATCCTCCAATGGGAGGAATTCTGCTACCTAAAACGTGATTACCCTAGACTCCCTATGTTCTACCTCCTACCTAAGATCCATAAGAACCCCACAATACCACCAGGCAGACCCATCGTCTCCTCAATAGGAAGTGTAGCAGAACACATCTCCAAGTATGTCGATCATTTCCTTAGAGAGTATGTCATGGCCCTCCCTTCTTACATAAGAGATACTAAAGATTTTCTGGTTAAACTAGTGGATCTAGAATGGGAAGAAGATTACCTTCTGATTTCCATGGATGTCAACTCTCTCTATACCATAATTGACCACACACTAGGCATCAAATCCTGTCATCATTTCCTCAAAAATAGGTAAATCTGTTACCTTGAGCATACCAACATGCTGTTAGAGATTATGAGTTTCTGCCTACATAACAACATGTTTGTCTTTAATGGGACAATATACAAACAAGTCCTCGGAACTGCCATGGGGACTTGTTTTGCCGCTAGCTTTGCGAATCTCTTCCTGGGGACATGGGAGGAGGAAATCCAGAATGATTTGACAGTCGACTGCAAGGAAGGTAAGGTGGATAAGTGGCTGCGCTATATAGATGGCGTCTTCGTCATATGGAAAGGCAGTGAGGCAAGTGCAGTCGACGTTATCGAAAATTTGAACAAAAATGACTACAACCTCAGACTCACATACACCATGAGTAGGGAGTGTATAGAATTTCTAGATGTGAAAGTGGAGGTACATAACAAGAGACTCCGGACTAAACTGCACAGGAAAACACCGGCAGGGAACAGTCTTCTCTATGCTCTGAGCAGCCATCCAGACACTCTGAAATGGAATATTCCATATGGGGAACTGCTGAGAGCAAGGAGAAACTGTAGCACCCAAGAGGATTTCCTCACAGAACAAAGGACTATGATCAAGAGATTCCGTTAACGAGGTTACCCCATGTGGGTCCTAGACAGAGCCTAAGATAAGGCCAATGGGATCACCTGGGAAAAAACTCTGCTTGAGAGACAAACTACTATCGAAAAGGAAGAAACACCCAGGGTCATCTTGCCTTACAACTCTGAGTCAAAGAGGATCACCAAGATCCTGGCTCAGAACTGGAACATTCTTACCAGTGATCCCGGTCTGGGACAGGATTTACCTAAACAACCTATGATCACATACCGGAAAGGGAGAAACCTCAGGGATATTCTGGTCAAGGGAGACATTACTAAACAACCTTCTACCCAGCATAGCATGCAAGGGTTTTTTCCGTGTGGCCACTGCAAGGCTTGCCGTGGCAGAGACATGAAAAAAACATATGAGACACCCACAAAAACCAAAACCATTAGCCAGTTTTTGACCTGCAGCTCTTCCCACGTTGTATACATACTTGAGTTCCCATGCAAATTACGCTACATGGGCAGTACGATCGTCCCTGCCAAAAAGAGAGTACTGGAACACATGAGGGCCATAAACAAAAAGGACCCTCACTACCCAATGGCTAGACACTTCACTGAATACCCTCTGTCCAACAGCTCTCTCCTCCAATACTTCATAATAGAACAGATACACCAGAACTACAGGGGGGCAACAGAACCCTGCAATTAAGGAAAAGAGAATCCTGGCATATCCTAGATCTACAGTGTAAATTCCCAGGGGGGCACAACGTGGATGAAGAGTTAGCAATACATTTGCATGAAAACTAGTTAGCCTACTCCCTTTCTCCATTATCTCGTAGAAGGGCTCTGGGTTTCAGTTTCTTCATTCTTTCAGTTTTTTCAACAATCTTTACAATGTTTTCAAGTCTAGCAGTACTGTATATAATGTATGTTCTTTGAGATGTTCAAAAAATGCCCTTGTTTTTATGAATTCATAGTCAATGAATTGTATTTTTTCTTTTATGTCACAGGGGAAAAGGAAGGGGCCTAATCTCGGATGGTGACGTCGTCAGAAGTCCCTACCCTTTTCTTCAAACATCAAGTCACAGTGGTGGAAGGCACTGATCAGATAAGAGCAATTGGATTTTTTCTGGGTTTTGTTAAGTTAATCTATTTAAATTTACACTTTTTTCATCACTAAGTTTTCAATATGTTTAATAGTTGCAGTTGGTTTAGAATTGACCATGTTCCGTAACAGATCTATTCTCATATGTAGGATGCAAGAATGCATTGTGCTTTTTATTGTGCAGCTCCCCTACTCATGTATCCCTGTTGACAGGCTATAGGCTCTGCCACTAAGGCTTTCAATTTGAAATGTAGTGACATCTGGGCACTATGCCATAAATATATGCCTCCCTGGAACGGGGTTCTGTACACAATTGCAGACATACTCAACAAGTAGGAGGAACCTTTTGAGTCGAGAATAAGGTTTTAGTCTGCCTTGTGGAATTTCTTATTTAAGACTCTATTTGAGTGATCAGTTAACTGCCAGACAGCCTGTTTGTTATTTCCAGCGGGGATACCTTCGCATTGCGAGCCCGATTTCTCTCGAGTAAGGTTTTCAAGAATTTAAACACTGCAAGGTGGCCACACAATATATAACAAATAATTATATAGACTAGAATCTGACATGAATTGCCGCAATTTTGTGATAAAGAAGCATTATGTATGGAAATAATACGTAATTGCATATTCCAATATGGATGTCATGTTGATTGTGTTTTTCTAAGTCTGTCTTCTATTTTGAAAGATCTGTTACAACCTGTGTTCTTTCTCACATCCAGTGTGTGAGCAAGACTGCATGGCAGTCGAAACGCGTTACTGGATTTAATACAACTACCATTTGGATTTATCCCTGGGTGATCGTCTTATTTGAACTTTGGTATTGATAGATAGGAAATGGGTTCATGGTTGTCAGTTCAGTTCAGTTCACACAGCTTTATTCGATCTTTTATAAAACAGACCATAAAAGCATAAAACATCATACAGATTTCATCGCAAATATATAGTTGTGCATACAAAATTTAAAAAACGATTAAACAAATTTGCCATGATCATAGTGAACAATTCGATTAAAACCATGTAAAATCAGTTAAAATAGGGTAAAACAATACTAAAATCTCTTAGGGGCAAGGTTTAGAACTATAGTAAATTTATGGGACCAATTTATGTTAATCAAATACTGATGGGGTGCCTTGCCGCCATTTTCCTCTTTCTAAGGCAGGCCCATAAAAATGAGGCTACCGAAAAACATACAAATGGGTCTAAAAGGGCCTTTAAGAAATAGATAGCCACCCTACACTGTTTAAATTTATGATACCTCAGGATTGGGAGGATATATAATTTCCTTTCATCAGAGTAGTTTTTGCAAAATAATAAGATGTGGAGGTCTGACTGCACAGCAAGGTCATTGCAGGGGCAGGCTGCCAAATCTTCCAGTTTATATCTCTTTTCTGGGTACCCTAAAAGTAACGGGATCATGTTCATACGTAAGCGCAGTAGAATAAATCTATGCTGCGCGTTGTTAATACGAGAAAGATAGTGGAAACCTTCTCCTGGTTTAGCCGGAACCAAGTTGTATGCAATAGAGGAGTTTTGTAATCGCTTGCTTTCCCTTCGAATATAATTTGCTCTCTTAATGAATAATTCCGTTATTTTCCCCTTTGTAACCCTTCTACAGGAGAGAGGGTTTTGGAATAGTTCTCCCATCCCCAAAGCATTCAATTGATCCTCCACATAGTTTAGCCACCCAATCCTCTTGTAATGATCCAATTTGCAGCAGTCCCTGAGGATACTTTGGGTCAGATCTACTGTGGTCCTCTGCCATATTGACAACCACAGCAGAACTGGTGCCAATCTTATACTGTCAGTCAGGTAAGGGAGCCCCAGTTCAAGATGCACTATATAGTTTGGAGCTGATTGGGGTAAGGACACTCGATTTTTAAAAAAGCTGTCTTCTACTTGCTGTAATGGTTTGGGATCAACCATCCCCACACTCCTGCCCCATATGTTGCTGCAGCCTTTGTTTTTGCAGTATAAATATTTGTGATTATGTCCAGGGGACTACCTCCTAGCTTAATAGCATTTGTACTCCTTTCCATGCCTTGGACTCTAGCAGTCACCAAATTAGACCATGAGTGATTCTTATCGAAAAGGACTCCTAGATATGAAAAGGAGTCTACCACCTCAATCTTCTTTCCTGCCAGCTGAAAGTGGGGATGTTTCTGTCCTCTAGGTGCGCCTGCAACAATTATGAAGGATTTAGATTTGTTTACTTTTAGGTCAAGGGAGGTCATAAAGGTGGAATAGGCCGAGATTAGATGTTGAAGAGCCATCCCTGTTCTAGCCATCAGCACTGCATCGTCAGCGTACGCCACTGTGAGCAAGACTGCATGGCAGTCGAAACGCGTTACTGGATTTAATACAACTACCATTTGGATTTATCCCCTGGGTGATCATCTTATTTGAACTTTGGTATTGATAGATAGGAAATGGGTTCATGGTTGTCAAAGAATCAGGAAGGCTTTGTGAAATAAAATGCACCTCATGCAAGGCCTGCGAGTATGGAACAAACAGTAAAAACTACCGCACGATGGATGTTATGTTATGTTATGTTAAATTGTATTTATAGAGCGCCAATCACCAGAAGGTCTCTAAGCGCTGTAACATAAATCAGAAGGTCCAGAATCCTTTCGCGCAGCTATACTCAACACACAGCGGAGTAAACTTATCCAAACGCCTCTGTGAACAGGATGGTCTTAAGTCTCTTCCGGAACGGTAGTAACCTGGCTTCGTTACGCATACCGTCCGGTAGCTTGTTCCAGATCTGGGGGATAGTAACTGAAAATGCCCTGCCCCCTAGAGTAGTTCTATTAACCCCTTCGCTGCTAGGCCTTTTCCCCCCCTGTGCTAAGCCTTTTTTTGGCTATTTCGGGTAGTGCGCGCTAAGGCCCCTGTAACTTTTTGACCACATAAGGTATCCACGCCAAATTTGCGTCCTTTTCTTCCAACATCATGGGATTGTAAAGGTACCCAGGGTTTGTGGATTCCCCTGGAGGGGTCCCAGAAATTAGCCAAAATACAGCTAAATTTTGTTTTTTTGGGGAAAAATTGGAAAAAAGGGCTGCAAATGAAAGCGTCTGGATTTTTCCTGCAAATGGTATCAAAAAAGGGTTTGTGGGGCTGAAATCACCATTTTCCCAGCTTTTAGGGAATGACAGACTTTTGTCAGAAAACCAACATTTTTTACACAGTTTTGGCATTTTTCTGGGACATAGCCTATTTTTGCTATTTTTTGTGCTTTCAACCTCCTTCCAGTTAATGGTAGAAATGGGTATGAAAGCAATAATGGATCCTGGAAAGCTATACATTTTCGAAAAGTAGACAAAATTCTGAATTCAGCAAGGGGTCATTTGTGTAGATCCATCAAGGTTTCTTTATAGAAACTAACAGTTAAATATAGGAAAAATTGAAAATTAGTTGAAAAAAACAGCCTTTTGTGTCAACGTTTTCACCTGTAACTTCTTCTAATTATGACAACTCTTTGAAAGCAATATACCGTTACATCCGCTGGACCTTACTGGTTGTGGGGATATATAGGACTTGTAGGGTCACCAAGAACCCGACGAACCCAGAGTCAAAAACTGAGCAGCAATTTGCAATGGCTTTTTATTATGTACCGGGTATATAGCAATTATTGTGGGAAAATGTATACATGGAAAAATCGGTATGAAAGACACCTATGTATTTCTGAAATGGGAACAAAATATAGAGTTTAGAAACAGTAGATATTTGCACATTTCCAAAATTGGGAATACTGATACTAGCATGAGAATTATCGGTCATTTTTTTAAATGACTTCTTTTTTACACAATGTCTTTCATTTGGAAGGCAGAAATGCATCGAAAGTCAATAGGTAATAACAGTTGCTTTACAAATCTGAATTACCCTAAGTCTCCCGATAAATATGGTACCTCACTTGTGTGGGTAGGCATAGTGTCCACGACAGGAAATGGCTCAAAACCCAACGTGAACATACCACATTTTCACAATGAAAAATTACCCTTTTTTTGCAAAGTGCCTAGCTGTAGTTTTTTAACCCTAGCTCTGCCGGCACCTAGGGAAACCTATACATTTTTTAAAACTAGACACCCAGGGGAATCCAGGATGGGGTGACTTGACTGCCTCTCACCAGGTTATGTTACCCAGAATCCCCTGCAAACCTAAAATTTTGTCAAAAAAAACACATTTTCCTCACATTTCTGTGGTGTAAAGTTCTGGAATCTGCGTGGATCCACAAATTTCCACCCACCCTGCGTTCCCCAAAGTCTTCCGAGAAAAATGGTACCTCACTTGCATGGGTAGGCCTAGTGCCCGCGACAGGAAACGGCACAAAACGCAACGTGGACACACCTCAATTTCACAGTGAAAAATGACCCTTTTTTGGCAAAGTGCCTAGCTGTAGTTTTTGAACCATAGCTCTGCCGGCACCTAGGGAAACCTAGCAAACCTATACATTTTTGAAAACTAGACACCCAGGGGAATCCAGGATGGGGTGACTTGACTGCCTCCCACCAGGTTCTGTTACCCAGATTCCCTTGCAAACCTAAAACATTGTCAAAAAACCACATTTCCCCCACATTTCTGTGGTGGAAAGTTCTGGAATCTGCGTGGATCCACAAATTTCCACCCACCCCGCGTTCCTCAAAGTCGTACGAGAAAAATGGTACCTCACTTGTGTGGGTCGGCCTAGTGCCCGCGACAGGAAACGGCGCAAAACGCAACGTGGACACACCTCAATTTCGCAGTGAAAAATGACTCTTTTTTGGCAAAGTGCCTAGCTGTAGTTTTTGAACCATAGCTCTGCCGGCACCTAGGGAAACCTAGCAAACCTATACATTTTGGAAAACTAGACACCCAGGGGAATACAGGATGGGGTGACTTGACTGCCTCCCACCACGTTCTGTTACCCAGAATCCCTTGCAAACCTAAAAAATTGGCAAAAAAACACATTTTCCCCACATTTCTGTGGTGGAAAGTTCTGGAATCTGCGTGGATCCACAAATTTACACCCACCCCGCGTTCCCCAAAGTCTTCCGAGAAAAATGGTACCTCACTTCTGTGGGTCGGCCTAGTGCCCGCGACAGGAAACGGAGCAAAACGCACGTGGACACACCTCAATTTCGCAGTGAAAAATGACCCTTTTTTGGCAAAGTGCCTAGCTGTAGTTTTTGAACCATAGCTCTGCCGGCACCTAGGGAAACCTAGCAAACCTATACATTTTTGAAAACTAGACACCCAGGGGAATCCAGGATGGGGTGACTTGACTGCCTCCCACCAGGTTCTGTTACCCAGAATCCCTTGCAAACCTAAAACATTGTCAAACAAAACACATTTTCCCCACATTTCTGTGGTGGAAAGTTCTGGAATCCGCGTGGATCCACAAATTTCCACCCACCCCGCGTTCCCCAAAGTCTTCCAAGAAAAATGGTACCTCACTTGTGTGGGTAGGCCTAGTGCCCGCGACAGGAAACGGCGCAAAACGCAACGTGGACACACCTCAATTTTGCATTGAAAAATGACCCTTTTTTGGCAAAGTGCCTAGCTGTAGTTTTTGAACCATAGCTCTGCCGGCACCTAGGGAAACCTAGCAAACCTATACATTTTTGAAAACTAGACACCCAGGGGAATCCAGGATGGGGTGACTTGACTGCCTCCCACCAGGTTCTGTTACCCAGAATCCCTTGCAAACCTAAAAAAGTAGCAAAAAAAACACATTTTCCCCACATTTCTGTGGTGGAAAGTTCTGGAATCCGCGTGGATCCACAAATTTCCACCCACCCCGCGTTCCCCAAAGTCTTCCGAGAAAAATGGTACCTCACTTGTGTGGGTAGGCCTAGTGCCCGCGACAGGAAACGGCGCAAAACGCAACGTGGACACACCTCAATTTTGCAGTGAAAAATGACCCTTTTTTGGCAAAGTGCCTAGCTGTAGTTTTTTAACCATAGCTCTGCCGGCACCTAGGGAAACCTAGCAAACCTATCCATTTTTGAAAACTAGACACCCAGGGGAATCCAGCATGGGGTGACTTGACTGCCTCCCACCAGGTTCTGTTACCCAGAATCCCTTGCAAACCTAACAAATTGGCAAAAAAAACACATTTTCCCCACATTTCTGTGGTGGAAAGTTCTGGAATCTGCGTGGATCCACAAATTTCCACCCACCCCGCGTTCCCCAAAGTCTTCCAAGAAAAATGGTACCTCACTTGTGTGGGTCGGCCTAGTGCCCGCGACAGGAAACGGCGCAAAACGCAACGTGGACACACCTCAATATCGCAGTGAAAAATGACATATTTTTGGTAAAGTGCCTAGCTGTAGTTTTTGAACCCTAGCTCTGCCGGCACCTAGGGAAACCTACCAAACCCACACATTTCTGAAAACTAGACACCCAGGGGATTCCAGGGAGGTATGGCTTGCATGGATCCCCCAACGTTTCCTTACCCAGAATCCCCTGCAAACCTCAAATTTAGCTCAAAAAAATCACTTTTTTCACACATTTTTGTGTGGGAAAGTCGTGGCATCACCGGGCTGACACAAATTTCCTACCACCCAGCGTTCCTCCGGGTCTCCCAATAAAAATGGTGCCTCACTTGTGTGGGAGGCCCAAGTACCCGCGACAGGCAAGGGCCCAAAACGTAGTGAGGCGACATCAAAATTGCCTATCTCAAAACGACCTGGTTTTGCAAGGGGGGTCACCTGGGTTTTTGGCCTCGTGCTCGGCGGCCATCTAGGGAAACCTACCAAACCCACACATTTCTGAAAACTAGACACCTGGGGGCTTCCAGGGAGGTATGGCTTGCGTGGATCCCCCAACGTTTCCTTACCCAGAATCCCCTGCAAACCTCATATTTAGCTGAAAAATCACTTTTTTCACACTTTTTTGTGTGGGACACCGCCAGCCAAGCGCCAGTCCACGCACACCACCAGCCAAGCGCCAGCCTACACACACCGCCATCACATTTAGGATTTTTTTATACAAAAAAGAAAACACAAACAAATTGCAAATAGATACATATCTACTAACAGGAGAAAAACATGAGGAATATTTTAATTTTTGTCTGTCCTGGGCCGCTACTGCTAGGATTATGAAATTAGTTATATGAATTAATGTATTAGTTTTAATACATGTTGAAATCTTTTTAATCTTGTGATTCTAGATGAAAGCGGTTATACACAAATGTGTTTTTTTTTTTTTTTAAATATATTTTCATCCATGTATTTTTAAGATTGTGTTTTTGTAAATAATGCTTGGTACTTTTATGATTTTAAGTAATCGAATAAAGTGGTTTGACTGACTACTAACACAAAATCTGAAACTAAATACATTGCACTAATGCCAACCTTGAAACAGAATAAAAATTTTTAAACAATACAGACCAGGCAGTTCACTTTACCACTCATGGATGCTCCCAAAATTATTTTGCGTGTGGTACGCTCTAAAACAAGCAGGCACACACAGCCCAGGGTTAGAAGGACACTCGGGCAGTACATACGAGTCTCCTTCCGCGTACCTCTTCGCCAACAGACTCTACATCTCCTAGTGGGAAAGTCTTTCGAGGGTGTGGGAGAAATGTAATCAGGAAAGTGGCGATCTTTCAATCGAGCCACATCCTCCACCACTCCAACTCTAGGAACACTTGCCTGTTCCACAACAACAAGGCTGCCTATCACAGACTGCTGAAACTGAACAAAAGTCAACTTTGACGCAGGAGAACACTCCTTGAACACAACAAAAGCATTGAAAGTTGCTAAATTGAAGAGATGGATGGCCAACTTCTTATACCAAATGTAAGCCTTACGAATAGCAGTGTAAGGTTCCAACCTCTGATCTACTCTGTCAACACCACCCATGTGCTTATTGTAGTCTAAAATGCACACAGGTTTGTGCACTTCAGCAATCTGACCCCAAACAGCCACAGGTGAAGTACTCTCATCATGGATGGTAGTCAGCATGTACACATCCCTCCTGTCCACAAATTTCACAGCTAGTAGTTCATCACTACGCAAGGAATTGCACTGTCCCCTCTGAAGTTTTTTGCAAACAAGCTCTTTTGGATAACCTTTACGGTTAGAGCGGATTGTGCCACAAGCAAAAGTGTCCACTTTGAACAATTCCTTAAACAATTGCACAGCAGTGTAGAAGTTATCAATGTACAAATGGTGGCCTCTGTTAAACAGTCCTCTAGCAAGATCCCACACAATTTTCTCTGAAACTCCAAAAGTGGACGGACAACCAGGGGGTCAATAGTGGAATCCCTACCAGTGTACACACGTAAATTAAAAACATATCCTGTCCTACTCTCAGACAACATATACAGCTTAATTCCATAGCGTGCCCTCTTGCTAGGGATGTACTGCCTAAAAACCAAACGGCCCTTGAACAAGACCAAAGACTCATCAATAGATATTTCTTTCCCTGGAGTATAGATCTCTGAAAATCGATCTACAAAGTGATCAAGAACAGGCCGAATCTTAAAAGACGGTCACACTCAGGGTGATCTCGTGGCAACGCCAAAGAATTATCAACAAAATGCAGCATCTGTAGCAAAAGTAAATACCGATCACGAGTCATAACTGCAGGAAATATGGCCGTTGCCATCAAGGGACTGGTAGACCAATATGAAGCCATGGACGGCTTCCTTATCAAACCCATCAATAAAGTCAAACCCAAAAACTTCTTCATCTCTTCCAGATTTGTGGGAGTCCACCGGGTAGCTCTAGAGTGGGGCCTAAGTTTGTCACTGTTGTCCCTCAAAAACTGTTCAGCAATTAGTCTGCTCAACAATCTCACCCAAAAATACATCATCCATAAACAACTGAAAAAACTGTATAGGCAAAAAATGTTCACAATACACTCTACACCCTGCATCACCACTAAAGGCAGGCAACACCGGCTGCACCATGTTTGGATCAACCCAGAGTCCAGCACTTCCAGTAGGAAGCCTAGCAGCCTCAGGCTGCAATCCAGATGCCTCTTGCACCATCGGCACAGCAGTATCCTCCTCTAAAACAGGCACTTCATCCGCACTGAGAGTAGCTTCATCCACACCAAGAGTAGCTTCATCTGCACTGAGAGTACGTTCATCATCCGATGATTCCATGTGGAGAGAAAACTCACTGCCTGAATCTTCCCCTCCCTCCTCTCCCTCAGATCCACTGTCAGTCTCATAATCCTGCTCAGAGGAAGATCCAAGAAGCATACCAACCACCTGCTGAGCAGTCATTCTACGGCTAGCCATAATGCTTACTAATAAAGGTAACTTGTCAAACAAATCAACAACAACAAACACTTTGTAAAATAAGTAATAAACAAAATGCACCTTTATCAGAAATACCTATATACTACAAAACGATACCACTCACTTGCCAGAAGCAGCTAGACTCACAACCACCTACTCTGCACAGACACAGTAAAGATCAACAATATCCCACTAAAAAGAAAGAGAAAAGAAAATTACACATAAGACAATGCAAAACACATCGCAAAGAATTTCATGCTCAAAACACTAACTAAATATGCTGCCATTATGACACCACTTACAAAAAAATTCATTCATACATGACAATAATACTCATTTGGAGTAAATACAACAAAAATGTTTTTCTTACCAAAAAAATGCAACTACGCAAAACTGCAGAACAACCACTGTCGAAACCGCAAACAGGAATCAAAAGCTTTACACTAGAATAAAAAGGAGAAAAAAACATTACAATCACATATGCAAATAATGCACCAGTCCACACACAATCCACCAGCCAAGCTAAGGGGTAGGTGGGCCTAAGAGTATAAATAAAATATTCACCCCCGTAAAAGGGGAGCAACCCTTGCCCTTGAGGCCACTCCCCAACACAAAAATTTAAAAAACCCTGGTGTCTAGTGGCTTCTGCCCCCCTTGGGGGCAGATGGGCCTAAAAACATACTGCTATTCTGCCACCCAAAGAGGGCAGAAATGGCCACAATCATCCTCCCATAAAGGGGAGCGACCCTTGTCCAAGGGGCCGCTCCCCAACATAAAAAAAAAACCCTGGTGGCCTAGTGGCCCTACAAAAAAACAAATCAGCTGATCTGCCCCTCAGGGTGGCAGAAACGGCCAAATTAATGCTCCCCAAAGGGGAGCAACCCTTGCCCAAGGGGCCACTCCCCACAAACAAATCCCTGGTGGTCTAGTGGGCCCAATTTAAAAAAAACATGGCGAGATCTGCCCACCAGACACAGCCACAAACATTGCCCCCAAAGGAGAGCGACCCTTGACCAAGGGGTCACTCTTCACAAATAAATCCCTGGTGGTCTAGTGGGCCCAATATAAAAAAAATGGCAAAATCTGCCCCCCCCATGGGGGCAGATAGCCACAAACAATGCCCCCAAGGGGGAGCGACCCTTGCCCAAGGGGCCACTCCCCACAAATAAATCCCTGGTGGCCTAGTGGCCATACAAAAAAAAATCAGCCGATCTACCCACCCAGGGGGCAGAAACGGACAAATTAATGCTCCCCAAAGGGAGCGACCCTTGCCCAAGGGGCCACTCCCCACAAACAAATCCCTGGTGGTCTAGTGGGCCTAATTTTTAAAAACATGACGATCTGGCCCCCTGGAGGCAGACACAGCCACAAATATTGCCCCCAAAGGAGAGCGACCCTTGCCCAAGGGGTCACTCTCCACAAATAAATCCCTGGTGGTCTAGTGGGCACTATATCAAAAATTTGGGAGATCTGCCCCCCCATGGGGGCAGAAAGCCACAAACAAATATTGCCCCCAAAGGGAGTGACTCTTGCCCAAGGGGCCACTCCCCACACAAAACGGACTCTTGGTCCAATGGGCTAATTTTTTTTTTAATTATGCAAAAATCTGCCCCCCCCAGGGGGGGCAGACAAAGTTATTTTATTATGCCCCCAATAAGGGGAGCGACCCTTGCCTAAGGGGCCACTCCCCGCACGCAGTATTGCCTTTTACATTAAAAAAAAATCTCTGGCGCTAGTGGGCATTCCTGCTGCACGATCGAACGATCGTGCAGCAGGAATACACAAAAAGGCATCGGGGGAAAGGAAAACCCTTTCCTTTCCCCCGATGCCTCTTTGTTTGAATCCCCCCTCCCCAGAGCCAAAACTCACCTCTTTCTTCCCCGACGCGCTGAAAGCAAATGGCTTCCAGCGCGTCGGGAAGAAAGGAAGCCTCCAATGATGTCAGCGCGCCTCGCGCGCTGGCGTCATTGATGACGTGTACGGGGGGCGGGGAGGCAGGTGAAGGGCTTCCCCTGCCTTCCCCAGTAAAAATACCCAGATCGGCGTCCCACGGGGGAGCGCCAGCGCTTCCCCCGTGGGTGGGTGCCATGATGAGCTGGACTCGTCATGAGCACACGCCCACTGTGTGCCATGACGAGTCCAGCTCGTCATGAGCACCGAAGGGGTTAAAACGTGGGCAAAGCTAGACTCTGACGACCGGAGACAGCGTCCAGGCGCATAAGGCCTCAGGCGGTCTTTGATGTATTTGGGTGCCTCTCCATACTGAGATTTGTGTGCAATGCACAGCCCCTTAAATCTAACCCTTTGCTTAATGGGAAGCCAGTGTAACTGTTGTAGCAGAGGGGTGGCATGGGCTCTTCTTGGCAATTTATAAATCAACCTTGCCGCGTCGTTCATAACCACTTGGAGTTTCCCCAGGAGTTTTCGGGAAGCCCAGTGTAGACTGCATTGCCATAGTCTAAGCGTGACAAGATTAATGCCGTCACGACCGTCTGCATGGTGGAGAAAGACAGCAGGGTCACCAGTTTCCGAAGTTGCCGCATCAAGCCAGTACACCTCCCCACAACAGCAGACACCTGGCTATTTAGGGTTAATCCAATATCCAGCTTAATACCCAGGCTCTTCACGGCTGGCACCGGTATCGGGGTGGTGCCCAGCTCTTGAGGCCAAAAAAAACTGGACCAGGACGAGACCCCCTGAAGTAAGAGCAAGCACTTCTGTTTTATCTGGATTTACCTTCAATGAATTAGAGGTCATCCAGTTCATAGTGAACCGGAGAATATTCTGGACATTACGCTGTGAGTCGGGGGAGTTGTCGCACTGTACCAATAAGAGAAAGAATAACCTGTAATACGGAATTTGTTATTTATGTATTAAAATGTGTCTGTAACAAACTATACGTAGGCAGTACAAAAAATAAGCTGAAATTAAGGATTTTACAGCATATAAGAGCAATCAGAAATGGGGACAAGACCTACCCAGTAGCCTGCCACTTCGACCAAATGCATAATCGATCTCTGTCTACTTTCTCTTATTGGGGCATCAAGCACATCAAAGCCCATCCAAGAGGGGAAATCGAGAAAGTGAGCTGCGTAAACAGGAATCCCGACTGATACTATTGATGGGAACAGAAGTACCTTGGGGCCACAACAAGGATGCAGAACTGTTTGTGCATTTATAAAGAACTATGGATAGGTGAACCATGCTATGATGGAGTGACATTAGAACATGAAGTTCCAAATGTGCAGGATCATTTTTTCTATGTGCACAGATATTGAAACATTGAGCTGTTTTGAATGTATCTTATATTAAGGAGTAAGAAATAAGGAATATATTTACACATGCATAACACATATGTTTTTACTGAAGCAGAGAAAATGCATCTTAGAAGAGAACAAGGGCTATCTTTTATTAATGGGTATTACATCATAGATAGCATTGCATTATTGCATGAATAATATTCCCTTGTAAAATGAAATGTTGCACCAGCACTTTATTTAAACGCTTTGCACTTTATGATGATCAAATTAAATGGGACCTCCAAGAACAAAAACAATAATAATGTTCTTAATCCCTTGTGCCTTTTTGTGCCCTTTTAGGAATCCATCTTTTAAGGCTTTATTAATTATACACTCACACGTAGACCATTTTCTATCTTCGATCGTGCATAGGTGTTAAAATTTGAAAGTTTAAATTTTAAATTTTAATTTTTAAATTTTAATAAATGGGAAGTGCAATAGGGAGAAAAATTATTCATTTGTATAATAATTGATTTTTCTAATATTTCTACTCGCTTTGGCCCTTGTATGTTGATAAAATGTAGTACAAAACGTGTGTTTAAGATAAAGAATCAGAATTCATCACAAAGATTTAGGGGAAAAAAATGAAATAAATGAAATAGGGAGAAAGAAATGATAAAGAGAAAAGTAAAAAATATATCAAATTGTTTAGGAATATAACAATCTAAATGTTATAAGATTGTATTTTTGTGATGAAGTGAATTACTACTGGTGGGGATTTTTGGCCAAAGAAAGATTAAGAATGGTATCTCTCTAGTTGCAACTAGGGGTTATGGACATGGAAGAAGGACATGTAATGTAATATAATGTGTGCAATGTCGAACCCACAGTGACCCAGTAGAAGGCAACTCGCCGAAACGCGTTGTTCTGGGGATTGTGAAGTAAAGGACCGTTTATTGCCTATTGTTTGAGCCAAAATAAATATACAAAATCTTTTTTTTTTAAACTGACCTGGAAATTGTCCAATTTGTGTTTGTTGGACGTGTGCCGCCGTGGGATCGGGTGTCCAGGAGGAGGAACGCCTAACGGAGACATATTTCACGCTCTGTCCTTTGGGAGCGTTACGGCAGAGCACTGCAGCGTGAGGAGCGCGGTAATACGAAGGAAATCTATGCAGAAGAGAAGGGAGATACCGCAGCCCTCCATTGACCGGCGCAACACGGAAAAGAGCAACAGAAGCGCTGGATACACGGAGTTCGCCACACTGCACAAAGGTAAGGGAGTGACTGACACGGGAACTGGAGGGTACTCGGAGGGCCACAACCAGCCGATGTGTAGGTGCGCGTAACAGTGTAACGCGTTCAAAGCTTATAGCCGGGTGTCAGCTGCATGAGCAAAACGGGATATAATATCACTGCGGGAAAAGGAGGAGAGTTCCGCCACTCGGAAGTGAATTCCATTGCAGCCCAAACAAACACGATCAGCGTTCTAAGAACAAAACAGCAGAATGGTAATGGCAAAACTTGGCATGGAGTAAAGGAATGAATCGTGAGAATTAAGGATATATCTCACTAAAGTCCAAATAATAAAACGGTTACAATTGTGTGACATTGCGCCTTATTGGGAACATTTGAAACAATCATAAGTATACATTGTAACTCGGAGCGAAGCACTGACAAACAGCTCAATTAATAAATCACACATCAAGAGCAATCTATTGACACAAAGAAATAAAAGGACAGAAATGCGCAATCCAAACAGATGGAGGAGAGACAAGCGAAATGGAAGTTAGCAGCAGAACGTACCTTCCAGGAGAATATGAGCACTGGGGGATCAGAAAATGCTGAAAATGGAAGAAATAGAACAGCAACTCAACTCGTGAGGGACTTAGAGCGTGCACGACGCGCAGAAGCCAAACAATGGTGGGGAATGACATCTCTTACCAAATATTTGGAATGTAAAAGAATACCAAGGGGCCTTAGGATAATGTTGCTGCCAACCTATGAGGATATGGACGAGGATTTAATCAATGAATGGTGCGGAAACACAGAGGAATGCTCAGTGAGATTGACGAAGACACTCATTGAGCATGCAAGAAGAAAAATGAAGTTACAGTCAGAGAAAATTGAGATAATTAATAAAGAATTGGAGAAATATAAGGAGGATGGCACCCTAAAAGATCAACTCAGCAAGATGGAGAAGTCCTTACAAAAGTATGACGAGGAAATAATGGAAAGAAAAGCTGGAAAATTCACAAGAGATAGGCTGGATTACCAGTACAGCCGAGTTTACACATTCGCCAAAAAATTTGACAGTTTGAGAGCGAAAGACAGATCTACTCCAATCATACGATCAGCACAAAGTGAAAGCGAAGTGAGCTCAGACGCTGGATCCAGCGCGGATGAAACACCAAGGGAGAAACTGGATTTTCACAAGGAACTAAGGCTATTCCGAATGACAACGAGACAAGGAGGAAGGGGCCGCACACAACAGGGACAACCAAAGGAGGACGTAGAACAAGACTGGGCAAGAGGAAGAGGCAGAGGAAGGAACCGGAATCGGAAATGAATGGAAAAATAATGGATGTGAACTCAAAACCCCTGGTAATCAATATCTCATCAGTAACATTAAACAACAATCAAACGCGCCTGCTCAATCTAGGCTTAACATTTTGCCCAATATCTCGTCCAGACTTCGTAGACACAAGAATAGAAATTTATAAATATGTAAGGAAATTGAAGTTACATAAATTCCATCAAATGAGGCACAAAAGAAGAACGCGAGAAACAACTGAGACCAGCAGGCGTTCCTCATTCCAAATTGTAGATGTCCCGGATTTATTAAACATTCAAGAGTTGGATCAGATGAACAACATGGAGGATTTACCAGTAGGGGAACCCAATGTTAATCAATCAATTGAGAAACTTAAGAACATGGGTCTCACGACAAATGAACATGTACATAGTGGATTGAGACCTGGAAGCAAATTCTGCCCGCAGCTTCCACCAGGGAATCGCTTGGATCTCTTTCATGAACTTGTGGTCGACGATTTGAATAACATTCAAAAGGATTGGAAGATTGACCACACCAAGAGTAATTTTACATCAAGGGATTGGAAAGACATCAATGAGTTAAAAAATAATTCTGCACTCATTATCAAGCCCTCTGATAAAGGGGGAAACATTGTCCTTATGGACCAAGCCACGTACGTAAAGGAAGCACAAAGACAATTGAATAACCTACAGCACTACACTTGTTTAAAAACAAATCCAACAACCAAATTGGAAGTAGAATACCATCAGAAATTAAAGGGTTGGTTTGAGAGAGGCTTATTGGACTGGGAGGAATTGAAATACCTTTGTACAGAGAATGCAAGAATGGCAACCTTTTATCTAATGCCTAAAATTCATAAAAGTACAGTGAATCCACCCGGAAGGCCAATAGTAAGCCCCATTGGATCTTTATTAGAAAATAGCTCCAGATTTCTTGATTTATTCTTACAGGAATATGTGATCAACCTCCCCTCTTACATAAAGGACAGCACTGATTTTTTGAAAAAATTAGACGACATCCCTTGGAAAAAAGAATACATCATGGTAACAATGGATGTCGTATCATTGTATACCTCAATCAAGCATGAAATGGGAATACAGGCGTGTACGAGTTTCATGAAAGATCGGCCAGTGGAGTGGTTAGAACATACACACTTGCTATTGGACATGTTGGAATTCTGCCTTACACACAACGTATTCACATTTGACGGGAAATTCTACCTACAAGAACAGGGGATGGCAATGGGCACCTCCTTCGCCCCCACCTATGCAAATCTTTTCATGGGGTGGTGGGAGAAGGAGGTCGCCTGGGCCAAAGAGAACAACATGTTTATGAAACAGGTTGCTATGTGGACCAGGTTTATTGACGACCTGTTTATTCTCTGGGAGGGCAGTGAGAAGGATTTGGAGCTCTTCATGAACAAATTAAATACCAACCAATGTAACCTGCAGTTCACTTGGACTTGGAGCCAACAACACTGTACCTTCCTGGATGTACAATTGGAAGTCAAAGAGGGATCTTAACCACCAGAATCCACAGAAAACCCACTGCAACCAACTCCATTTTACATGCCAAAAGTGGCCACCCAGGTGCATTAAAATGGAGTATCCCGTACATCCAGATGTTGAGGGCAAGAAGAATCTGCTCCACTGAAGCGTTATACAATGAAGAGGTGAACAGGCTGTCTGGGGTGTTCAGGCAGAGGGGACATCCAAGAATTGTTCTTGAAGATGCAAGGCGTAGATCTCAGGAAAAATCAAGAAAGGAGTTTCTTTATCCTCAAAAGTCTCAGGAAGAGAACAACAGTGATACTAAGAGGATCTTTTTGGAGTATAACTTGGCACAATCAACCGTCGCATCAGTCCTCAAAAAACACTGGTGTGTGCTGAGAAATGATGAACACTTAACAAAAATCTTTGAAAATGGCCCACAAATTACATCAAAGAAGGTACGTTCCCTAGGTGACATTTTAACCTATAGTCACTATATTCCCAGGAAGAACCAGCAGGAAATGGGTTCATGGTTGTCAAAGAATCAGGAAGGCTTTGTGAAATGCACCTCATGCAAGGCCTGCGAGTATGGAACAAACAGTAAAAACTACTGCACGATGGATGGTCGCACTGTACCAATAAGAGAAAGAATAACCTGTAATACGGAATTTGTTATTTATGTATTAAAATGTGGCTGTAACAAACTATACGCAGGCAGTACAAAAATAAGCTGAAATTAAGGATTTTACAGCATATAAGAGCAATCAGAAATGGGGACAAGACCTACCCAGTAGCCTGCCACTTCGACCAAATGCATAATCGATCTCTGTCTACTTTCTCTTATTGGGGCATCAAGCACATCAAAGCCCATCCAAGAGGGGGAAATCGAGAAAGTGAGCTGCGTAAACAGGAATCCTGACTGATACTATTGATGGGAACAGAAGTACCTTGGGGCCACAACAAGGATGCAGAACTGTTTGTGCTTTTATAAAGAACTATGGATAGGTGAACCATGCTATGATGGAGTGACATTAGAACGTGAAGTTCCAAATGTGCAGGATCATTTTTTTTATGTGCACTGATATTGAAACATTGAGCTGTTTTGAATGTATCTTATATTAAGGAGTAAGAAATAAGGAATATATACACACATGCATAACACATATGTTTTTACTGAAGCAGAAAAAATGCATCTTAGAAGAGAACAAGGGCTATCTTTTATTAATGGGTATTACATCATAGATAGCATTGCATTATTGCATGAATAATATTCCCTTGTAAAATGAAATGTCGCACCAGCACTTTATTTAAACGCTTTGCACTTTATGATGATCAAATTAAATGGGACCTCAAAGAACAAAAACAAAGAGAAATTGAGCACATATACTGTATGATCCTATATGATAGAAACATTACAGTCTCCAACTAGGAGGGGCCGAATAATAGCATTTTGCACTTTAATGGGGAATACTTGTGATTGAGCATAATCTCAATGGAGCACATGTCACTTTAAAACTGCCTAAGGGATTTTATTTAATATTTTATTGAATGGAGTCCCGGAGTGGGGTTAAGCAATAGCACATGACACCTTATTGAGAACCCCGGGCAGTAGTGGGGAACCATTATTGAGAAGCACATGGCACTTTAAAATAAAAGAAATGTTGTGGGACTTGTTTGGAAAAGAAATAATAGATATAATGTTCTTAATCCCTTGTGCCTTTTTGTGCCCTTTTAGGAATCCATCTTTTAAGGCTTTATTAATTATACACTCACACGTAGACCATTTTCTATCTTCGATCGTGCATAGATGTTAAAATGTGAAAGTTTAAATTTTAAATTTTTATTTTTACATTTTAATAAATGGGAAGTGAAATAGGGAGAAAAATTATTCATTTGTGTAATTGATTTTTTCTAATATTTCTACTCGCTTTGGCCCTTGTATGTTGATAAAATGTAGTACAAAACATGTGTGTTTAAGATAAAGAATCAGAATTCATCACATAGATTTAGGGGAAAAAAATGAAATAAATGAAATAGGGAGAAAGAAATGATAAAGAGAAAAGTAAAAAATATATCAAATTGTTTAGGAATATAACAATATAAATGTTATAAGATTGTATTTTTGTGATGAAGTGAATTACTAATGGCGGGGATTTTTGGCCAAAGAAAGATTAAGAATGGTATTGCTCTAGTTGCAACTAGGGGTTATGGACATGGAAGAAGGACATGTAATGTAATATAATGTGTGCAATGTCGAACCCACAGTGACCCAGTAGAAGGCAACTCGCCGAAACGCGTTGGTCCGGGATTGTGAAGTAAAGGACCGTTTATTGCCTATTGTTTGAGCCAAAATAAATATACAAAATCTTTTTTTTTTAAACTGACCTGGAAATTGTGCAATTTGTGTTTGTTGGACGTTTACCGCCGTGGGATCGGGTGTCCAGGAGGAGGAACGCCTAATAGAGACACATATATATATATATATATATATATTCACTGAAAAAACCACAGGTTTCAGGGACGTTATAGTTCAGAATTAGCATTTAAAAAACCTTAGATATTCACTGAAAAAACCACAGGTTTCAGGGACGTTATAGTTAGGCTGACATTACACTCGTACAAAACCAGAGAAATTCAGCCGTTATAGTTAGCTGAGCTAACTATAGCCGTTATAGTTAGCTGAGCTAACTATAACTCACGCCCCCGCAATGCACTGCTGATGACGTCACATATTGCATCACTCATGACATGGTCAATGACATCACTCATGACATCACTGATGACATCTTAAATAACATCACTGATAACATCATCCAGTGACTAAGTGTTTCTAAAAAGTTTAAGAATGTTATATATATATATATATATTCTGCTCCAAAGGTTGTCCACCTGGTGAGTAGCACTCGATCAACAGCTTTGTTTATGATAGGCAGGGACGAGGATCCGCTTGTAGAAGCTGCTCCGAAATGGAAATGCCTGATGCGTTTCGAAGCTCCATATGCTTCTCTTCAGAGGCTTGAACGGAGACAGTGTGTGCAAACGCTGAACCCACTTCGACATTTTCATATTGCACACCCACCACTGGGAAGCTCGAATGGTGGGTGGGTATGTAATATGAAAATGGCGAAGTGGGTCCAACGTTTGGAGCAGAATATAATACGCGGCCGTCCTGCCGCGGAGCGCGCACCACCCCGTAATGTTGAGGGGGCCACCCGACATGGTATTTACCATGCCGGCAACGTGGGTCAGCAGCCGAGAACAGGATTAAAGAAGGGGCGAGCCCTCTTACAGGGTCTATACAGGATGTGATTTGTGTGCATTCCGGACCGCATTTCCCATAATGCACAGTCTCATATGAGCTCCCCATTGGTGGGAGTGTAATATGAAAATTGCGAAGTGGGTCCAACGTTTACACGCACCGTCTCTGTTAAAGCCTCTGAAGAGAAGCATTAGGAGCTTCGAAACGCGTCAGGCAATTCCAATACGGAGCGGCTCCTACAAGCGGATCCTCGTCCTTGCCTATCATGAAAAAACTGCTGGCCGACTGCTGCTCACCTGAGGGACAATCTGTGGAGCAGAATATATATATATATAGATATTTTAAAAAGTCCTAAAGACTGGCTGATTGCAAATTTAATACTCATGATCCCATATTATAGGTCGTGATAAGTATAGCCGACTCCCTGAACTAATTATGAATTAATAACAACTGCATAAATAACTGAAAATAACACTTGAGATCAAACTATTTGGATCAATATTTGAAATTACATCTGTTCTTATTTTATCTGGACTATTTGGTTGATTAAGAAGGACAATTGATGGTGCAAATGAATATTTATTTAAAATGCATTCTTTGTTTATGGCAATTTATATATAGAGTATTTTTACTATGTCCATGGCGTCAGCTGACAATCCTTCACGTGGTACACTGGTATCAAATAAAGTTGTTTCACTCACCCGTCATGCGCTCATGTGATCAAGGCCACTGCGTTGGCCGAAACGCGTAATGACCGCTTTGCACCGCCAAAAACTTTAAGAAATAAATACGATATCTCAACAAGCAGAGTCAGCTCATTGGAGTGTCCGTTTCTCGTTGTGGTGCCTGCATGCATATATGAGCGTTAATCGATGTTCATCTGGAAAAATCGGCTTGGTTTTCCTCCAACGGACCCCACGCTCACAAGAGGCTGACCATTTTTTCAAGCCGGCACGGATTGGTAGCTTTGTTGAAGCTTTCCCGTGGACAGCCCCCTGCACGACCGTTACTGAAAATTAGCCCGTTTGTAGTTTTATGCGTGACCCCGGAGGGTCGGAGGACTTACGGAGACACCGAAAAACATGCAGTAAATCGGGTAATTATAGTGTCACACATTGCAGGTGGGGAGGTGCTGTTATCTGCTTGAACGTTTTCAAATCCACGAAGGATTTTGAACCAGTACCTGATCAGTTAAATAACTAAAGGTGCAATGTCGGATGAAGCATTGCGGGAAAGAGAAAAGGTAGCGGAAGAACTTTTTACAAATTTGCCTGTCATTTCTGACAACCATAATCAGATTTCTATACAATCGGAACAAAGCCCAGATGTCAAAAGCTTACTCAAAGCTTTGGAAAAAAATAGTCGAAGCGAACTCACAAAGTGGTGGGAAATAAAGTCCTTAGAAAAATATCACGAGGCTGGCCGGGTGCCGAGAGGTTTGCGTATCATGCTTGCCCCCAGTTTCGAGAGTCCTAATCCACTACTTCTAAAAGATTGGGCGGAAAGCAACCTTGATGCTTCCATGCGACTCGTCTGTTTGTTGGTTAAATATGCGAGGGTCGATAGGGAGGTCAACATCAAAGAGGTAGCACGCATTACGAATGAACTTGAGCTTCTTAGCACTGTTAACAATAAGGAGTACATTGACAAATGTATCAAGGAAATGAACGACAGAATTAAAAGACAAGAGGATGTCATTAAAGCTAGAAAAGTATGGAAATTTGCTCGGGATAAGAACGATTATGAGCAGGGGCAAGTATTCACGTTTGCACGCAAATACAATCATGTAAAAAAACAGAAAGTGCTTACTCGGTCCGACAGCCAGCAGGTCCATGTGAATACTTGAGATAATGCCACTGCCTCTACCTCGGATTTAAGCATGATTTCTAGTGACACAGAGTCCGACCTCAGCAACAATACAGAGGGCAATGCCAGACCAAGATTGGGCCCTTTGTCATATGCAGAGGAAATGGATTTTATCCGGGAACAAAGAAAACAATCCTTACGACCGAGAAACACGCCTGCACAACAAACAAAGAAAGAAATCGTCGAAGGCGCGAAAGGCGCAAGTGTTGCAAACGCAAGAGGCAGGGGTCAGCAGAAAAAGAAAAACTGGCATCCACGACAACATCAATAAATCATACAATTGTTAATATTACAGACATTCAACTTAATGACGCCGAGAAACAGCTTTTGGCTCTTGGTTTAAATTTCTGTCCAGAAAGCAACTTTAATTATGTGCAGACAAGAGTTAATGTCTATAAATTTATCCGGAAGCTGAAACTGAAAAAGTTTTTTACAATTAAAAATAATGGTAAAACGAAGCAAGTTTCGCATAATCGAATGCCCGGGAGTGGCCTCACAGCTGGGGAAATACCTTTGTTAACCACACTACATGCTCTACGAGATGAAGCTACAGGAACAGGTGGTGGTGAGTTGAACACACAAGACATTGCTCTAGCAGACGATATAAATATTTCATCTCCTGGCCAAAGTCCATTCAAAGCACCGTCTTCTTTTGTGCCGATTATGCCGCGTGATGCTCTGGATATTTTTCATGACCGGATTACAGATGAATTGAAAACACTATACCGTAAAACCACCAGGTACAGAAATAATTTCAGTAAAAAGACCAACGAATATTTTCAACTTATGGACAAGTTAAAGAACAATGCTACTGTTGTCATCAATAATTCAGATAAGGGAGGCAACATTGTTTTGTGGGACAAGCATCTATATAGAGCAGAAGCCTATTGGCATATTAGTAACATTGAATGCTATGAGCAAACGAATGCTTCTCTTGTCAGGAAAATGAACAGAGATTACAAGGACAAGCTCACAACATGGCAGAGGGAAGGTCTCATTTCCAAAGATTAATTCAAATACCTGTACAAAGAATTTCCGACCTTGCCTACATTTTACTTAATTCCCAAGGTCCACAAGGGTACAAACCCCATGCCAGGAAGACCGATAATCTCATCCAAAAATAGCACATTTGAATGCACCTCGAGATATGTGGACTTTTATCTCCAAGATCATGTGGTTGTTTTGCCTTCCTATTTACGTGACTCTAATGATTTTTAATTGAAATTGAATTCAGTACAATGGTCTAATGAATACTTGCTCTTAACATTAGATATTACCGCTCTGTATACGAGTATTAGACATAGCGATGGAATAAATGCTGTAGATTTTTATTTACAACGCAGATGCATTTCAATGTACAAGCATAATGCAATGTTGATAAAAATGATACGCTGGTGTATATACAACAATATTTTCATGTTTGATGGTAAGATTTTCAAACAAAAGCAGGGCGTGGCCATGGGGGCATGCATCTCCCCCAGCTATGCGTGTCTTCATGTAGGTTGGTGGGAGGAGCATGTCCTCAAGGTCGAACACAGAGCACTTTTTGATAAGCATGTGGTTAACATGTGGAGATACATCGATGATGTTTTCATAGTGTGGAAGGGAACACATGCTGAAGCCTGTAATTTCATTGATATCATCAATAGGAATGATTATAACCTTAACTTTACGGCGCATATTGATTCTACAACTATCAATTTTTTGGATATCACAGTGTATATTGAAAAGGGTGTTATTGAAACGTGTTTATTCAGGAAACCGACAGCAGGCAACACATTATTGCATGCCTCAAGTTTCCACCCTCAGCACACTATTTCCAGTCTTCCCTACGGTGAATTTTTGCGTATCCGTAGGGCGTGCAGTTCCAATACTACTCTAGTGACAGCACAGCAGGCCGCCAAATAAAGGTTAATGGAGAGAGGCTATGATTCCACTAAATTGGACATAGCCATAAAAAAAAGCTAATGGCAAAGAGAGAAAAGAGCTTTTGAAACCTGTCATTAAGCTTAACAATGCAGCTATGTCTCCACATTCAGGGTTTGATGATACAGCAGATGATGATAAGTCCAGTGATGTATCTTGCAGGTTCATCTCGACTTATAGTAAACAGGCCAATGCCATTAAAGGCATCATTAATTCCCAATGGCCTATAGTGCTTACCGATGTTACACTTCAACAGATACTCCCCAGTAAACCAAATTTTACATATCGTAAAGCTTACTCCATGCGCAACGATTTAGTTAAAACTAGCCCTGAGCTAGATACTAAAGGCAGTTGGCTCACCCCGAAAAAAGGCTTTTTTAAGTGCAGTACATGTCGTGCTTGCAAGTTCGGGGTGAATACCACTTCTTATTCCACTGCTTTTTCGGATAGTCCTATCAAGCTCAATGGACATTTCACATGTCGCACAGAGTTCGCTGTCTATGTTTTAAAATGTATCTGTGGGTTACGGTATGTCGGAAGCACCAAACTGCAAGTTTTCACACGAATATTGCAACACCTCCGGGCAACTGTCAATTCAGATCCCTCGTATCCCGTAGCGAGACACATTAAACTGGAGCATAACAATAATCTCAACGTGCTCCAGTACTTTGTCATTGACAGTGTGCCCATTAACAAAAGAGGAGGGAATCGGGAGAAGAGGCTTAGACAGTTGGAAACTCAGTACATTATCGAACTCGACACAAAAGCCCCCCGAGGTCTGAACATTTGTGAGGATTTGCATTATTATCTGTAGTTACTTAGCTGTATGGCCACCATTTTAGCAGTTTTAACCCTAGCAGTTTGGACTTTGTATTCTATTCTATTTCATTTCAATTTTATGACTTTCAATCATCATTTCAGGTGTGCAAATATGAATCATTGGGTATTAAGCAATGATTTCAGTAGTAACTTCTACCCTATGATTTGATGTTTTGACATCATGGTATATGACATCATGGATTCATGTCTATGGGGGATCCCCAGAATGCAATAGACTCCATAACGTATACGATTGTTGCAGAATGATAGACAGGACATATTCAAATTGAAGATATATAAGGATTTTTGTACATTGAGTATTACATATGCTGCTTTTCTCATTGGATTCGTACATTTTAAATTTTAATTTTTAAACGCCTATTTTTCACCAGAAGTATCTTTGCACTATTTTTGCACTTTGCACTTTGTTATTGTGATTGTCAGCATTTTACACTTTTGTATGGCCATATGTTTTATCATACATGCATTAAGTTGATATGGGAAACTTTGAGTGCCTTTCTTGTTACTGACTATTAGAAGTATTTGTACCTGCCATATTTGCACATATTTATATACGCACCAGGTAGTTTCAGAATTTTTAAACAGTACTTGTTTTTAGATTCAGTGGCAATATCTTTATACATTTGACTTTTACTTTATTTATTATTGCATTTGTGTATTTAATATTTTAAAAAGTCCTAAAGACTGGCTGATTGCAAATTTAATACTCATGATCCCATATTATAGGTCTTGATAAGTATAGCCGACTCCCTGAACTAATTATGAATTAATAACAACTGCATAAATAACTGAAAATAACACTTGAGATCAAACTATTTGGATCAATATTTGAAATTACATCTGTTCTTATTTTATCTGGACTATTTGGTTGATTAAGAACGACAATTGATGGTGCAAATGAATATTTATTTAAAATGCATTCTTTGTTTATGGCCATTTATATATAGAGTATTTTTACTATGTCCATGGTGTCAGCTGACAATCCTTCACGTGGTACACTGGTATCAAATAAAGTTGTTTCACTCACCCGTCATGCGCTCATGTGATCAAGGCCACTGCGTTGGCCGAAACGCGGAATGACCGCTTTGCACCGCCAAAAACTTTAAGAAATAAATACGATATCTCAACAAGCAGAGTCAGCTCATTGGAGTGTCCGTTTCTCGTTGTGGTGCCTGCATGCATCTATGAGCGTTAATCGATATATATATATATATATATATATATATATATATATATATATATATTATATATATATATATATATATATATATATATATATATATATATATATATACATATATATATATATATATATATATATATATATATATATATATATATATATATATATTATCTACTGGCGGTCGCCAGTAGATAGTTATAGTTACAACCTATTATCCATAGGAAATCCGCGACATTCTATTTGAAATAACTCTCTTGCCGGTTGACGTATCTTCGCAAAATTTTCAAACTTTGTGGGGCGCTCCGGTCCGCTCCTACCCTGAAAGTCTCAGGGGATTCGTCAAGCGGGGGCCGAGAAAAAAGGGGGTCCCAAAACGCGTTTTCCCCATGCAATTTTCCATAGGAAACTTTAGACACGGCTACAGCCCGAACTGCTGAACGGAATTACACCAAATTTGGCAAAGAGGTAGTTCTTGGTTCAGAAAGAACCCTTTTTGTTAAATGGTGTAAATCCGTTCAGTAGTTGCTGAGAAAATCAAAAGTAAAAGTACATATATATCTATGGCCGCGTCGGATTCGCGCACCCTCCCGATCACGAGCTGCATGCTAATTGGCTGTCAACACTCCAAATCAGGAAGTGTTGGCAGCCATTTGTCCCTCGGTAGAACCGAGGGACAGAAACAAGTGCGCAAAGCGCACAAAGGGAGCAGGGTAGAAACACCCTGACCCCTAGGTCTGCTCAGGGGTCCCACAAGGACCCCTGGGCAAAACAAATATATATATATATTTTTTAAATCGGCAGGATGCGCTCAGGGTGCGCGAATCCTGCCGGAAAAAAAAAAATTGAAGCGTGGTCTCCCGCGCTTCGATGTTAATTGGCCCCCGGGTGGGCCAAGTCCTGGGGGCATGCTGGGGGGGGTTAATTTTATGTGTGGGGGCCTCTAAGGGCCCCCAAGCCCCGGGGACCACCACCCCCGGGGCTTTATGTATAATGGTGCGGGAGGGCTCTGTGTGGGGGGGCTCCAGCCCCCACACGCCCCGGGGACCACCACCTCCCCGGGGCACTAAGAAAATTACAATGTGGGTCCGTTTTGGACCCCCAAGCCCCGGGGACCACCACCTCCCCGGGGCTTTCAAAATGTAAGGAGGGGGGCCGCGCGGCCCCCTCCTGGAGCCTGTGGTGGCCCTGGGGACCGCCACCCCCAGGGCCGGCTCCTGCAGTGTCCCGGGGTGCCTACCCCCGGGACACTGCTGTTTGCAATGACAGGACGGGAGCCTCGCGGCTCCCGTCCTGTCATTGCAAACTGCTTTGGATATTGGAAGAGAGAGCAGGAAACCTGCTCTCTCTTCCAATATCCAAAGCTGATTGCTTTCCACATGGGGAGCAGCATGTTAGCTGCTCCCCATGTGTAAAAGCAATGCCGGCTCCCGTAGGACACGGGGAGCCGGCGGGACTGTGGGGGGTTTGGGGACCCCCCCACAGTCCCCAACGAGAGGCCAGGCCCCGGGGGATGGGGTCCCCGGGGCCATAAGTGGCCACGGAGGGGGGCCACGCAGCCCCCTCCCCAAAGGTAAAAAAAAAAAAAAAGTGCAAGGCCGGCCCCGGGGGATGGGGTCCCCGGGGCCTTAAATGGCCTGAGGAGGGGGGCCACGCAGCCCCCTCCAAATAAAAAAAAAAGAGGCCATGCCCCGGGGGATGGGGTCCCCGGGGCCAATACAGGCCCAGGGAAGGGGGGCCACGCGGCCCCCTTCCCGTTTTTTTTTTATTTTAATTTTAAAAAGGGGTAAGGCCCTGGGGGATGGGGTCCCCAGGGCCTAAAAATAGGAAAAAGGAAAGGGGGCCACACAGTCCCCCTTCAGAGGAAAAAAAAAAAAAAACGATCGGGCCCGCAGGCCCCGCCCCTTCCTTCACCACTCTGCAAACGCGCCCCCTGGCGCGTTTGCAGAGGGGAACAATTCCCCTTGAATACTGGGGGTCCCTGGGGGCCAACTAGCCCACCAGGAACCTCCAGTATGCGCCAGGGGCTGCCTTGCAGAGAGGTGTACAGAGGCCACGCCCCTTTTACACCTCTCTGCAACGCAGCTCTGTGGCGCTTTTGGAGGTATATGGTGGGCTAGTTGCACCCCAGGGACCCTCAGGATTCAAGGGGAGTTAATCCCCGACTTAAAACGCGCCACGGGGCGCGTTTGCACAGTGGTGAAGGGAAGGGCGGGGCTTCAGGTGACATGTGTGCAAACAGGCCCCGTGGCGCGTTTTAAGATGGGGAATTAAATCCCCTTCAATCCTGAGGGTCCCTGGGGGCCAACTAGCCCAACAGGTACATCCAGAAAGCGCCACAGAGCTGCGTTGCAGAGAGGTGTAAAAGGGGTGTGGCCTCTGTACATGTCTCTGCAACGCAGCCCCTAGCGCATACTGGAGGTTCCTGGTGGGCTAGTTGGCCCGTAGGGTCCCTCATGATTCAAGGGGACTTAATCCCCCAACTTAAAACGCGCCACGGGGCGCGTTTGCACAGATGTCACCTCAGGCCCCGCCCCCTCCCTTCACCATTGTGCAAATATTCCTCTAAAATCAGCCGAAATACGAATTCTGATTTACTCACCTGTTATCAGGAGAGACCTCAGTGCTGCATCTTTCAGCCCAGTACTAATCCTGAAAAGTAATTTTAACCGTACTTACCAGTAACTTGAATTTCCTTCCATAGGCTAACATTGACTGGTTTCACTTGGAAATTCTTCTAAGTGTGGAGTTTTGGAACTTTAAAATATTCCTCTAAAATCAGCCGAAATACGAATTCCGATTTACTCACCTGTTATCAGGAGAGACCTCAGTGCTGTCTCTTTCAGCCCAGTACTGGTCCTGAAAAGTAATTTTAACCGTACTTACCAGTAACTTGAATTTCCTTCCATAGGCTAACATTGACTGGTTTCACTTGAAAATTCTTCTAAGTGTGGAGTTTTGGAACTTTAAAATATTCCTCTAAAATCAGCCGAAATACGAATTCCGATTTACTCACCTGTTATCAGGAGAGACCTCAGTGCTGCATCTTTCAGCCCAGTACTGATCCTCAAAAGTAATTTTAACCGTACTTACCAGTAACTTGAATTTCCTTCCATATGATATAATTGCCTGCTTTTTTCTGAAAAAGTTTCTAATTGTTGATTTTTGAAACATACAAATATTCCTCTAAAATCAGCCGAAATACGAATTCCGATTTACTCACCTGTTATAAGGAGAGACCTCAGTGCTGTATCTTTCAGCCCAGTACTGGTCCTGAAAAGTAATTTTAACCGTACTTACCAGTAACTTGAATTTCCTTCCATAGGCTAACATTGACTGGTTTCACTTGGAAATTCTTCTAAGTGTGGAGTTTTGGAACTTTAAAATATTCCTCTAAAATCAGCCGAAATACGAATTCCGATTTACTCACCTGTTATCAGGAGAGACCTCAGTGCTGCATCTTTCAGCCCAGTACTGATCCTCAAAAGTAATTTTAACCGTACTTACCAGTAACTTGAATTTCCTTCCATAGGATATCATTGCCTGCTTTTTGCTGAAAAAGTTTCTAAGTGTTGATTTTTGAAACATACAAATATTCCTCTAAAATCAGCCGAAATACGAATTTCGATTTACTCACCTGTTATCAGGAGAGACCTCAGTGCTGCATCTTTCAGCCCAGTACTGGTCCTGAAAAGTAATTTTAACCGTACTTACCAGTAACTTATATTTTCTTCCATAGGAATCCATTGTCTGGTTTTCAGCAGAAAAGTTTCAAAGTGTCGATTTTCACAAACTACAAATATTCCTTAAAAATCGCCTGTATGACTTAAACGCATTCTTTCAACTGTTTACAGGAGATGCACCAGTGCTGGATCCAGGATCCAACACTGAGTAAGAAAAAGTAACGATAACAGTTTTTACCTGCTAAGTGAATTTCCTTCCATAGGATAACATTGGTGATTCTATGAGAAAAAGTTTCTAAGTGTCAACTTTTAAAATACAATAATATTCCTTAAAAATCACGACTGTAACCAAAACGCTTTTACTCAACTGTTTACAGGAGATGTACCAGGACTGAATCTAGGATCCAGTCCTGTGGTTAGAAAAGTAATCCATAAAGTAACTAATTGCATTTAACTAGAAATTCACATTGAGCTGAATGTTGCATTGTGTTTGAAAATGTGGTGCCCATTGCAACAACTGTAACTACTGTACTTAAAAGTCTATTGCCTATGTGCAAAGTATTTAAACTAAAGTAATTCATTCTGAGAAAGTATTTTTTGTAATGTAATGTATAATGTAATTACAATGTAATTTAAAAATAAAATATGTAAAAAAAAAAAATCTAAAAATGTAATAAATCAGTATGAAAAAAATTAATATAACAATTAATACATTTAAAAATTGTCATTTACAAAACCTTTGAAATTCACTGAAAAAACCGTAGGTTTCAGACATGTTATAGTTAGGAATTAGCATTTAAAAAACCTTTGAAATTCACTGAAAAAACCATAGGTTTCAGATAAGTTATAGTTAGAAATTAGCATTTAAAAAACCTTTGAAATTCACTGAAAAAACCATAGGTTTTAGGGACAGTTATAGTTAGTTGGACATTGCACTCATACAAAACCCGTGAAATTCCCCCGTTATAGTTAGTTCAGCTAACTATAACTCGCGCCCACAATGCACTGCTGATGACGTCACATATTACATCACTCATGACATGGTCAGTGACATCACTGATGACATCACTGATGACATCTCAAATGACATCACTGATGACATCATCCACGTGATAATCTGATGCACCTCCTCACACCCTAATATAACCTTTGATACACCCAATCTAAATTACAGACTGCCATTCGCAAAACCATAGACACTCCAACACCAATAACTACATACCCACTCACTGATTCTTAGGTCTACACACACACATCCACTCACTCACCCGTACAGTCACTCATACTTATGGTCACTCAGTACAGGACAATCATATGCACTCTTACTCCTTTATAGACACTCAAACACCGCCACTCATCCATAGAGGTACTCACACACCTAGTCAGTCATGCAAATAATTAAACACACTGCCATTTACTCACCTATACAGTTATACACACACCAGCTCACTTAATCATACAAATACTAGCACATTGTTACGCTCTTATACAATCACTGATACAAGCACACACTCATCCATACAGCCACTATCACAATCACTCACTCTCGCTTATAGCTATTTATATACTCCAATACACATATATACTGCCTTTCACATATGTAGTTACTCACACATGTACCACTGGGACATACATTCACTCACTAACACACTCTTACACACACTTACCCACCCATACAGTCTATCACAGATGCACTCTTGAAACCATCCACCCAGTGAATCACCCACTCACACATCTATGCACAGTCGCACACACCCCATCCACACAAACACACAGGCACCCATACAGATACTCAGACAACAAATCAATAACTCTTATAGACACTCATGTAGCTATTCACAAACCCATGCAGCCACTTACACAGCAACAGACAGATACAGACATTAACCCAGTTTAGTCACTAACCCATGCATTCAGTAAGATACGTTTAATCACTCACTTATAGAATTAGTCACGCACCTACTAAATCATCCATACACACACTTATACACCCACTCATTCTTCAATACGCCTTTCCCTATATATATTAAAAATATTTAAACTTTACAGAAACACACAGTCACTGGATGATGTCATCAGTGATGTCATTTGAGATATCATCAGTGATGTCATCAGTGATGTCACTGACCATGTCATGAGTGATGTAATATGTGACGTCATCAGCAGTGCATTGCGGGGCGCGAGTTATAGTTAGCTGAACTAACTATAACGGGGGAATTTCACGGGTTTTGTACGAGTGCAATGTCCAACTAACTATAACTGTCCCTAAAACCTATGGTTTTTTCAGTGAATATATATATATATATATATATATATATATATATATATATATATATATATATATATATATATTCACTGAAAAAACCACAGGTTTCAGGGACGTTATAGTTAGGAATTAGCATTTAAAAAACCTTAGATATTCACTGAAAAAACCACAGGTTTCAGGGACGTTATAGTTAGGCTGACATTCCACTCGTACAAAACCAGAGAAATTCAGCCATTATAGTTAGCTGAGCTAACTATAGCCGCTATAGTTAGCTGAGCTAACAATAACTCGCGCCCCGCAATGCACTGCTGATGACGTCACATATTACATCACTCATGACATGGTCAGTGACATCACTGATGACATCTTAAATGACATCACTGATGACATCATCCAGTGACTAAGTGCTTCTAAAAAGTTTAAGAATGTTATATATATATATGTATATATATATATATATATATATATATATATATATATATATATGACAGCCACAGTCCTGGAACGATCACAATCCTGGTCGAAAAAGCAGGTACGGACCACAAAAAGCGGTGAAAAGTTCTTCTTTATTCAGTGCAGATTAACAAAGTGTCAGTGCATAGTTCTTCAAAAGCAAGTGCCCAGCATGACGCGTTTTGACTGCCCAACGGCAGTCTTGATCACGCCAAAAACTTTAAGAAATAAATACGATATCTCAACAAGCAGAGTCAGCTCATTGGAGTGTCCGTTTCTCATTGTGGTGCCTGCATGCATCTATGAGCGTTAATCGATATATATATATATATATATATAATACATATATATATATATATATATATATATATATATATTCACTGAAAAAACCACAGGTTTCAGGGACGTTATAGTTAGGAATTAGCATTTAAAAAGCCTTAGATATTCACTGAAAAAACCACAGGTTTCAGGGACGTTATAGTTAGGCTGACATTACACTCGTACAAAACCAGAGAAATTCAGCCATTATAGTTAGCTGAGCTAACTATAGCCGCTATAGTTAGCTGAGCTAACAATAACTCGCGCCCCCACAATGCACTGCTGATGACGTCACATATTACATCACTCATGACATGGTCAGTGACATCACTGATGACATCGTAAATGACATCACTGATGACATCACTGATGACATCATCCAGTGACTAAGTGCTTCTAAAAAGTTTAAGAATGTTATATATATATATGTATATATATATATATATATATATATATATATATATATATATATGTTGAGGGGGAACAAGCAATGGGTGGAGAGGCAAGAGACAAAAGCGTAGAACCTGCATTTTTTCAGGAATTCAAGCTAATACGCGAAAACCGTCAAAGACTGGCACAAAGAACATACCCTCCGAACCAAAGAAAAACGCAAATCAAGACGCGGGAAAAGAGGGAGGGGAAACGCCCACACCCAGAGTGACACGCAGCAAGGGCAACAGAGGCAAGCGGTGAATGAAAAGAGCGTTATTAATTTATCTGACCGAGAACTCAGTGAAGATGAATTAAAGGTACTCCAATTGGGACTGACTTTTTGCCCTACGGCAGATTTCAACTATGTGGAAACGAGGATAGATTTGTTTAAATTTATTAGAAAATTAAAACTTCAGAAAATACATCTCATGCATCCGGAAAAGAGAGCAACTTCTGAGGGAATAAACACACCTGAAGACACAGATTTTCTGACTGTCAATGATCTGGATACTCTTATGACTTTACAAATGCTAGAATCATCGGAATCCACTACTTTTCCAGAAAATTTGGAAATGATTGACACTTATCTTCAAGATGCCGGAATTGAACAAGTAAGCGGCAACAGTGGATTAAAGAGAAAGTCACGTACTATTCCCCAAATGCCTTATGACGCTATAGACATCTTTAATGATGCTTTGATCCAAGATTTGAAAAAATTACAACAGAAGACGATCCATAACAAATCTTTCAATATACCGTTCAAACAATGGCAGGCTATCCAATCCCTCAAGCAAGATGATTCGATAATCATTAAACCCTCAGACAAGGGGGGAAATATTGTGGTTTTTCCCAAAGAACAATATCTTAGAGAAGCCTGGAATCAATTGGAGGATAGAAACTGCTATTTACCAATGACAAGAAAAGATTACTCCACATGTATTGAAACTTTTCATCAGTACCTACGAACCTGGAGAGATGAGGGGCTGTTGGATACTGATGAATTTCATTTTCTTTTTTGTGCGTACCCTACGCTACCCACGTTCTACCACCTTCCTAAGGTACATAAAGACATTCACTGGCCACCGGGAAGACCTATAGTCGCTTCAATAAACAGTCTGCTTGAAAACTGTTCCATCTATTTGGACTCATTTCTGGCATCATGGGTGAAGAATCTAAGCTCTTACATTAGAGATACACAAGATTTTTTAAGGCTGATTGAAGGGATGAATTGGGAATCAGATATGCTGTTGATCACACTGGATATCACCAGTTTATACACCTGCATCAATCATAGACAGGGAATTGACGCTGTCAAATGGTTTTTAGAAATTTAAGAAACATAATGAAATGCTTCTCGAAATGTTAACATTCTGTTTGGAAAATAACATCTTTATTTTTGCAGGGCAGTTGTACAAACAACAACGCGGTACCGCCATGGGCACGTGCTTCATCCCCAGCTACGTGAATATTTTCGTGGGCTGGTGGGAGGTGCCAGAAAAATGGCTAGAACGGGTGATACTGTGGGCCCGTTACATCGATGATCTTTTTATCGTACGGAAGGGCTCATATTCCTCGGCTGAGGAATACATAACATTCTTGAATTTAAATGATTTCAACCTTGTATTCAGTGGACACATCAGCAATACCCAGGTCTTTTATTTGGATTTGGAAGTTTATGTTGAAAATTCAAGTATCCTGACTCGACTCTATAGGAAACCAACGGTCGGTAATGCAGTGTTGCATGCCAAAAGCTTCCACCCTAGGAGCATGATCAAGAATATCCCCTACGGGTAGCTCTTACGCATAAAACGCAACTGTGCCACTGATGAAGACTATAATAGAGCTAAAAATGAAGCCCTTAATCGATTTAAAGCAAGGGGCTATTCTAATAATGTTCTCCATGTGGCAGGCAATAAAGTTGAGAAGATAACTAGACAAGAACTATTGGTTCCGAAGTCCACCAGAGGGACGGAAGCTTGTAAAAAAGTGGAGCCAGTACGTATGATCATTGGCTTCAATACACAATCTTCTAAAATTGTCCAAATGTTCAGGAAAAATTGGCATATCCTTAAGACGGATAATATCCTGAAAAATATAATTTCATCTCAACCACTAATTGCATATAGAAGATCTAAATCCATTAAAGATCATCTGGTAGCTAGCCACTATCAGCCCACCCGACGAAAGAATGAACCTGTGACAGGGTTCTTCCCTTGTCTAAAATGTAAGGCTTGTAAGTTTAGTCACAAAAAGAATACATTTGAGATACAGGGAAAGAAGGGGAAGTCCACTAGAACCATTAATCGACTCCTTAATTGTAACTCTGAGTTCACTATATACTGCTTAGAGTGCCCCTGTCGGAAAAAATACATAGGCAGCACGATACATCCTGCCAAGAAACGTGTGCTAGAGCACATGCGGGTGATAGCGAAGAAAGATAGCACCTACCCTGTGGTTCGCCACTTTGAAAGTGCTCATAAGAGCAATCATGATTTGCTGACATTCTACTGCCTGGACCAAATCCCCAAAAATGAAAGAGGAGGGGATAGAGTCAGGAAACTACGCTCTATGGAATCTAAGTACATTATAGAGCTTGGTACCATGGCTCCACAGGGCTTGAATAACGATGAAGAGTTGTGGGCTCACCTTGAGTGACCAGTCAAATGTTACAATAGCGATGTTCTTGAATATACACTTCCCTATATCTTGATAACTCAGATTTGATCACCGGGGATCCGTGTAGATCAATCTAACTTGATATTAATATATTTTTAAAGAAGTAACATCATCATTCTTTGTCTGCTCCATGTTTTAATATACTATTGTGCCCATACAGGGCTTTATTAAGAGAGGTTTTTATGGAATTATACCTCTCCCTTTTTTCACCTCCGACCGCACTGATACACAAAATACTTTTGTATCCTCCTTTTTCAAAGCCAATCAATTTTGCCCATTCAGGGCGATATAACTAACATAAATATTTTTGGCATTAGAATTATTCTGAATAAGGGGTTATATCAATATTATGCACAAACATATGATGAAATATATCGATTAATAAACTATGAGAAAGATCACACTGTATAAACATCAAGTACTTAATTAAGGTACTTGGTATGTTGCCAAATGAACATATTTTCAAACACTAAAAACAAACTTCTTTCTTTGTATAGAATGAGCGACACTTATTGTTATAATCATAATTGCAATTATAATAACGAAAGATCTTTCATGCATAAATGTTTTGGCATATTCCCCGTTTTTTCGAAATATCATTGAATCATCAAGCCCCCAAGGTCTTAGCGAATTGGCTAGTGCCATATATCCCGAGGCGTACTCTTCGCTCTGCAGATAAAAGGCTAGTCTGCATCCCCCGAGTTCGTAGAGCCAGAGCAGGCGGACGCTCATTTAAGGTATTGGCAGCTAGGCTTTGGAACTCCCTTCCCTCTGGGATTAGAGGACTACAGAACCTTCTAGAGTTCCGGAGAGCCCTATTGGACCTGGATCTTTCCGGGGTAGCCTCAGGGTCTCTTTTTTTTCCTTCTCTGCTTCATGAAAGTTTACCTGGTAGCGCTGGGACGCCCCGTCGCTGGGGCAGCTATGCGCTGTACAAATTCGGTAAATAAATAAAAATTGAAGGAAAACTGTGAGGAGGATATGAGGTATCATGATTGATGTTCTTTGAAATTGATTTACAATTGTTTATTCTATTCTTAACGCTGCCACAACAGACTTTTAAGATGGCCACCATAGAATCTAAGTATTATACATGAATTGAGCCATCTTTTATGTCTATCACTTGTTTGATGCACACTTTTTTTCACTTTAAAAATGGTGGTTTGTAAACTTGAAACTGACATTGACAAAGCCGGAGTGGCGAAACGCGTCTGTCAGTGCTGAGGGGGGCTCTGCACAAATAAAAGAAGATTTATACACGAAAAAAAAAAAATGTCAGTGCTCAGGGGGGCTATGCACAAATAAAAGAAGATTTATACACAAATTCTCGAGTGTGCTCCTGGGTGGTCTGCAGTTGTGCTTACAATATATATATATATATATATATATATATATATATATATATATACCGTTCCACCAGTGTCCAAAAACAAAGCCCACTCCCATCGGGTCAATAATAAAATGCAGCGAACCAGAGTCAGCGTGCTCCATCGTTTTAATAATTAGCCCAACGCGTTTCAGATCTCATGTATCCTTGTTCACGGGCAAGCGGCATTGAAACAGAAAATTATTTCCTGGGGACTGTCAATAAATACCCACAATATTCCTTCATTCTCCTCACGTGAATATGTGATAATCCACAGTGCATGTTGGGATTGGCAGTCCAACATCAAGTTATAACAGGTTTCAGTGCCACTCTATTCATAATAATACTTTCATAAACCATGATAAGTTTGATAGCTAACACGCTGCAATGATAGGCAAATACCACATCCCAATGCTCTGTTAGGCTTCACCATTGTAAAGTCTCAGACCCGCCATTGCAGTATAGGCGGTGGTGCGCTTTCACGGCCGGACCGCCATGCATATAAACCGCTCCACCAGTGTCCAAAAACAAAGCACACTCCCATCGGATCAATAATAAAATGCAGCGAACCAGAGTCAGCGTGCTCCATCGTTTTAATAATTAGCCCAACGCGTTTCGGATCTCATGTATCCTTGTTCAAGGACAAGCGGCATTGAAACAGAAAATCACTTCCTGGGGACTGTCATTAAATACTCACAATATCCCTTCATTCTCCTCACGTGAGTATGTGATAATCCACAGTGCATGTTGGGATTGGCAGTCCAACATCAAGTTATAACAGGTTTCAGTTCCACTCTATTCATAATAATACTTTCATAAACCATGATAAGTTTGATAGTTAAAACGCTGCAATGATAGCCAAATACCACATCCCAATGCTCTGTCAGGCTTCACCGTTGTCAAGTCTCAGACCCACCATTGCAGTATAGGTGGTGGTGCGCTTTCACGGCCGGACAGCCGTGCATATAAACAGTTCCACCAGTGTCCAAAAACAAAGCACACTCCCATCGGGTCAATAATAAAATGCAGCGAACCAGTGTCAGTGTGCTCCATCGTTTTAATAATTAGCCCAACGCGTTTCAGATCTCATGCATCCTTGTTCATGGGCAAGCGGCATTGAAACAGAAAATCATTTCCTGGGGACTGTCAATAAATACCCACAATATCCCTTCATTCTCCTCACGTGAGTATGTGATAATCCACAGTGCATGTTGGGATTGGCAGTCCAACATCAAGTTATAACAGGTTTCAGTGCCACTCTATTCATAATAATACTTTCATAAACCATGATAAGTTTGATAGTTAACATGGTGCATTGATAGCCGAATACCACATCCCAATGCTCTGTCAGGCTTCACCGTTGTAAAGTCTCAGACCCGCCATTGCAGTATAGGCGGTGGTGCGCTTTCACGGCTGGACCGCCGTGCATATAAACCGTTCCATCAGTGTCCGAAAACAAAGCACACTCCCATCGGGTCAATAATAAAATGCAGCGAACCAGAGTCAGCGTGCTCCATCGTTTTAATAATTAGCCCAACGCGTTTCAGATCTCATGTATCCTTGTTCACAGGCAAGCGGCATTGAAACAGAAAATCATTTCCTGGGGACTGTCAATAAATACCCACAATATCCCTTCATTCTCCTCACGTGAGTATGTGATAATCCACAGTGCATGTTGGGATTGGCAGTCCAACATCAAGTTATAACAGGTTTCAGTTCCACTCTATTCATAATAATACTATCATAAACCATGATAAGTTTGATAGTTAACACGCTGCAATGATAGGCAAATACGACATCCCAATGCTCTGTCAGGCTTCACCGTTGTAAAGTCTCAGACCCGCCATTGCAATATAGGCGGTGGTGCGCTTTCACGGCCGGATCGCCGTGCATATAAACCGTTCCACCAGTGTCCAAAAACAAAGCACACTCCCATCGGGTCCATAATAAAATGCAGCGAACCAGAGTCAGCGTGCTCCATCGTTTTAATAATTAGCCCAAGGAGTTTCAGATCTCATGTATCCTTGTTCACGGGCAAGCGGCATTGAAACAGAAAATCATTTCCTGGGGACTGTCAATAAATACCCACAATATCCCTACATTCTCCTCACGTGAGTATGTGATAATCCACAGTGCATGTTGGGATTGGCAGTCCAACATCAAGTTATAACAGGTTTCAGTGCCACTCTATTCATAATAATACTTTCATAAACCACGATGAGTTTGATAGTTAACACGCTGTAATGATAGCCAAATACCACAGCCCAATGCTCTGTCAGGCTTCACCGTTGTAAAGTCTCAGACCCGCCATTGCAGTATAGGTGGTGGTGCGCTTTCACGGCCGGACCGGCGTGCATATAAACCGTCCCACCAGTGTCCAAAAACAAAGCCCACTCCCATCGGGTCAATAATAAAATGTAGCGAACCAGAGTCAGCGTGCTCCATCGTTTTAATAATTAGCCCAACGCGTTTCAGATCTCATGTATCCTTGTTCACGGGCAAGCGGCATTGAAACAGAAAATTATTTCCTGGGGACTGTCAATAAATACCCACAATATCCCTTCATTCTCCTCACGTTGGTATGTGATAATCCACAGTGCATGTTGAGATTGGCAGTCCAACATCAAGTTATAACAGGTTTCAGTGCCACTCTATTCATAATAATACTTTCATAAACCATGATGAGTTTGATAGTTAACATGCTGCAATGATAGCCAAATACCACATCCCAATGCTCTGTCAGGCTTCACCGTTGTCAAGTCTCAGACCCACCATGCAGTATTGGTGGTGCTGCGCTTTCACGGCCGGACAGCCGTGCATATAAACAGTTCCACCAGTGTCCATAAACAAACCACACTCCCATCGGGTCAATAATAAAATGCAGCGAACCAGTGTCAGCGTGCTCCATCGTTTTAATAATTAGCCCAACGCGTTTCAGATCTCATGCATCCTTGTTCATGGGCAAGCGGCATTGAAACAGAAAATCATTTCCTGGGGACTGTCAATAAATACCCACAATATCCCTTCATTCTCCTCACGTGAGTATGTGATAATCCACAGTGCATGTTGGGATTGGCAGTCCAACATCAAGTTATAACAGGTTTCAGTGCCACTCTATTCATAATAATACTTTCATAAACCATGATAAGTTTGATAGTTAACATGGTGCATTGATAGCCGAATACCACATCCCAATGCTCTGTCAGGCTTCACCGTTGTAAAGTCTCAGACCCGCCATTGCAGTATAGGCGGTGGTGCGCTTTCACGGCTGGACCGCCGTGCATATAAACCGTTCCATCAGTGTCCGAAAACAAAGCACACTCCCATCGGGTCAATAATAAAATGCAGCGAACCAGAGTCAGCGTGCTCCATCGTTTTAATAATTAGCCCAACGCGTTTCAGATCTCATGTATCCTTGTTCACGGGCAAGCGGCATTGAAACAGAAAATCATTTCCTGGGGACTGTCAATAAATACCCACAATATCCCTTCATTCTCCTCACGTGAGTATGTGATAATCCACAGTGCATGTTGGGATTGGCAGTCCAACATCAAGTTATAACAGGTTTCAGTTCCACTCTATCCATAATAATACTATCATAAACCATGATAAGTTTGATAGTTAACACGCTGCAATGATGGGCAAATACGACATCCCAATGCTCTGTCAGGCTTCACCGTTGTAAAGTCTCAGACCCGCCATTGCAATATAGGCGGTGGTGCGCTTTCACGGCCGGATCGCCGTGCATATAAACCGTTCCACCAGTGTCCAAAAACAAAGCACACTCCCATCGGGTCCATAATAAAATGCAGCGAACCAGAGTCAGCATGCTCCATCGTTTTAATAATTAGCCCAACGAGTTTCAGATCTCATGTATCCTTGTTCACGGGCAAGCGGCATTGAAACAGAAAATCATTTCCTGGGGACTGTCAATAAATACCCACAATATCCCTACATTCTCCTCACGTGAGTATGTGATAATCCACAGTGCATGTTGGGATTGGCAGTCCAACATCAAGTTATAACAGGTTTCAGTGCCACTCTATTCATAATAATACTTTCATAAACCATGATGAGTTTGATAGTTAACACGCTGCAATGATAGCCAAATACCACATCCCAATGCTCTGTCAGGCTTCACCGTTGTAAAGTCTCAGACCCGCCATTGCAGTATAGGTGGTGGTGCGCTTTCACGGCCGGACCGGCGTGCATATAAACCGTCCCACCAGTGTCCAAAAACAAAGCCCACTCCCATCGGGTCAATAATAAAATGCAGCGAACCAGAGTCAGCGTGCTCCATCGTTTTAATAATTAGCCCAACGCGTTTCAGATCTCATGTATCCTTGTTCACGGGCAAGCGGCATTGAAACAGAAAATTATTTCCTGGGGACTGTCAATAAATACCCACAATATCCCTTCATTCTCCTCACGTGAGTATGTGATAATCCACAGTGCATGTTGGAATTGGCAGTCCAACATCAAGTTATAACAGGTTTCAGTGCCACTCTATTCATAATAATACTTTCATAAACCATGATAAGTTTGATAGCTAACACGCTGCAATGATAGCCAAATACCACATCCCAATGCTCTGTCAGGCTTCACCGTTGTAAAGTCTCAGACCCGCCATTGCAGTATAGGCGGTGGTGCGCTTTCACGGCCGGACCGCCATGCATATAAACCGCTCCACCAGTGTCCAAAAACAAAGCACACTCCCATCGGGTCAATAATAAAATGCAGCGAACCAGAGTCAGCGTGCTCCATCGTTTTAATAATTAGCCCAACGCGTTTCAGATCTCATGTATCCTTGTTCAAGGACAAGCGGCATTGAAACAGAAAATCACTTCCTGGGGACTGTCAATAAATACTCACAATATCCCTTCATTCTCCTCACGTGAGTATGTGATAATCCACAGTGCATGTTGGGATTGGCAGTCCAACATCAAGTTATAACAGGTTTCAGTGCCACTCTATTCATAATAACTTTCATAAACCATGATAAGTTTGATAGTTAACATGGTGCATTGATAGCCGAATACCACATCCCAATGCTCTGTCAGGCTTCACCGTTGTAAAGTCTCAGACCCGCCATTGCAGTATAGGCGGTGGTGCGCTTTCACGGCTGGACCGCCGTGCATATAAACCGTTCCATCAGTGTCCGAAAACAAAGCACACTCCCATCGGGTCAATAATAAAATGCAGAGAACCAGAGTCAGCGTGCTCCATCGTTTTAATAATTAGCCCAACGCGTTTCAGATCTCATGTATCCTTGTTCACGGGCAAGCGGCATTGAAACAGAAAATCATTTCCTGGGGACTGTCAATAAATACCCACAATATCCCTTCATTCTCCTCACGTGAGTATGTGATAATCCACAGTGCATGTTGGGATTGGCAGTCCAACATCAAGTTATAACAGGTTTCAGTTCCACTCTATCCATAATAATACTATCATAAACCATGATAAGTTTGATAGTTAACACGCTGCAATGATGGGCAAATACGACATCCCAATGCTCTGTCAGGCTTCACCGTTGTAAAGTCTCAGACCCGCCATTGCAATATAGGCGGTGGTGCGCTTTCACGGCCGGATCGCCGTGCATATAAACCGTTCCACCAGTGTCCAAAAACAAAGCACACTCCCATCGGGACCATAATAAAATGCAGCGAACCAGAGTCAGCGTGCTCCATCGTTTTAATAATTAGCCCAACGAGTTTCAGATCTCATGTATCCTTGTTCACGGGCAAGCGGCATTGAAACAGAAAATCATTTCCTGGGGACTGTCAATAAATACCCACAATATCCCTACATTCTCCTCACGTGAGCATGTGATAATCCACAGTGCATGTTGGGATTGGCAGTCCAACATCAAGTTATAACAGGTTTCAGTGCCACTCTATTCATAATAATACTTTCATAAACCATGATAAGTTTGATAGTTAACACGCTGCAATGATAGCCAAATACCACATCCCAATGCTCTGTCAGGCTTCACCGTTGTAAAGTCTCAGACCCGCCATTGCAGTATAGGTGGTGGTGCGCTTTCACGGCCGGACCGGCGTGCATATAAACCGTCCCACCAGTGTCCAAAAACAAAGCCCACTCCCATCGGGTCAATAATAAAATGCAGCGAACCAGAGTCAGCGTGCTCCATCGTTTTAATAATTAGCCCAACGCGTTTCAGATCTCATGTATCCTTGTTCACGGGCAAGCGGCATTGAAACAGAAAATTATTTCCTGGGGACTGTCAATAAATACCCACAATATCCCTTCATTCTCCTCAAGTGAGTATGTGATAATCCACAGTGCATGTTGGGATTGGCAGTCCAACATCAAGTTATAACAGGTTTCAGTGCCACTCTATTCATAATAATACTTTCATAAACCATGATAAGTTTGATAGCTAACACGCTGCAATGATAGCCAAATACCACATCCCAATGCTCTGTCAGGCTTCACCGTTGTAAAGTCTCAGACCCGCCATTGCAGTATAGGCGGTGGTGCGCTTTCACGGCCGGACCGCCATGCATATAAACCGCTCCACCAGTGTCCAAAAACAAAGCACACTCCCATCGGGTCAATAATAAAATGCAGCGAACCAGAGTCAGCGTGCTCCATCGTTTTAATAATTAGCCCAACGCGTTTCAGATCTCATGTATCCTTGTTCAAGGACAAGCGGAATTGAAACAGAAAATCACTTCCTGGGGACTGTCAATAAATACTCACAATATCCCTTCATTCTCCTCACGTGAGTATGTGATAATCCACAGTGCATGTTGGGATTGGCAGTCCAACATCAAGTTATAACAGGTTTCAGTGCCACTCTATTCATAATAATACTTTCATAAACCATGATAAGTTTCATAGTTAAAACGCTGCAATGATAGCCAAATACCACATCCCAATGCTCTGTCAGGCTTCACCGTTGTCAAGTCTCAGACCCACCATTGCAGTATAGGTGGTGGTGCGCTTTCACGGCCGGACAGCCGTGCATATAAACAGTTCCACCAGTGTCCAAAAACAAAGCACACTCCCATCGGGTCAATAATAAAATGCAGCGAACCAGTGTCAGCGTGCTCCATCGTTTTAATAATTAGCCCAACGCGTTTCAGATCTCATGCATCCTTGTTCATGGGCAAGCGGCATTGAAACAGAAAATCATTTCGTGGGGACTGTCAATAAATACCCACAATATCCCTTCATTCTCCTCACGTGAGTATGTGATAATCCACAGTGCATGTTGGGATTGGCAGTCCAACATCAAGTTATAACAGGTTTCAGTGCCACTCTATTCATAATAATACTTTCATAAACCATGATAAATTTGATAGTTAACATGGTGCATTGATAGCCAAATACCACATCCCAATGCTCTGTCAGGCTTCACCGTTGTAAAGTCTCAGACCCGCCATTGCAGTATAGGCGGTGGTGCGCTTTCACGGCTGGACCGCCATGCATATAAACCGTTCCATCAGTGTCCGAAAACAAAGCACACTCCCATCGGGTCAATAATAAAATGCAGCGAACCAGAGTCAGCGTGCTCCATCGTTTTAATAATTAGCCCAACGCGTTTCAGATCTCATGTATCCTTGTTCACGGGCAAGCGGCATTGAAACAGAAAATCATTTCCTGGGGACTGTCAATAAATACCCACAATATCCCTTCATTCTCCTCACGTGAGTATGTGATAATCCACAGTGCATGTTGGGATTGGCAGTCCAACATCAAGTTATAACAGGTTTCAGTGCCACTCTATTCATAATAATACTTTCATAAACCATGATAAGTTTGATAGTTAACATGGTGCATTGATAGCCAAATACCACATCCCAATGCTCTGTCAGGCTTCACCGTTGTAAAGTCTCAGACCCGCCATTGCAGTATAGGCGGTGGTGCGCTTTCACGGCTGGACCGCCGTGCATATAAACCGTTCCATCAGTGTCCAAAAACAAAGCACACTCCCATCGGGTCAATAATAAAATGCAGCGAACCAGAGTCAGCGTGCTCCATCGTTTTAATAATTAGCCCAACGCGTTTCAGATCTCATGTATCCTTGTTCACGGGCAAGCGGCATTGAAACAGAAAATCATTTCCTGGGGACTGTCAATAAATACCCACAATATCCCTTCATTCTCCTCACGTGAGTATGTGATAATCCACAGTGCATGTTGGGATTGGCAGTCCAACATCAAGTTATAATAGGTTTCAGTTCCACTCTATTCATAATAATACTATCATAAACCATGATAAGTTTGATAGTTAACACGCTGCAATGATAGGCAAATACGACATCCCAATACTCTGTCAGGCTTCACCGTTGTAAAGTCTCAGACCCGCCATTGCAATATAGGCGGTGGTGCGCTTTCACGGCCGGATCGCCGTGCATATAAACCGTTCCACCAGTGTCCAAAAACAAAGCACACTCCCATCGGGTCCATAATAAAATGCAGCGAACCAGAGTCAGCGTGCTCCATCGTTTTAATAATTAGCCCAACGAGTTTCAGATCTCATGTATCCTTGTTCACGGGCAAGCGGCATTGAAACAGAAAATCATTTCCTGGGGACTGTCAATAAATACCCACAATATCCCTACATTCTCCACACGTGAGTATGTGATAATCCACAGTGCATGTTGGGATTGGCAGTCCAACATCAAGTTATAACAGGTTTCAGTGCCACTCTATTCATAATAATACTTTCATAAACCATGATGAGTTTGATAGTTAACACGCTGCAATGATAGCCAAATACCACATCCCAATGCTCTGTCAGGCTTCACCGTTGTCAAGTCTCAGACCCACCATTGCAGTATAGGTGGTGGTGCGCTTTCACCGCCGGACAGCCGTGCATATAAACAGTTCCACCAGTGTCCAAAAACAAAGCACACTCCCATCGGGTCAATAATAAAATGCAGCGAACCAGTGTCAGCGTGCTCCATCGTTTTAATAATTAGCCCACCGCGTTTCAGATCTCATGTATCCTTGTTCACGGGCAAGCAGCATTGAAACAGAAAATCATTTCCTGGGGACTGTCAATAAATACCCACAATATCCCTTCATTCTCCTCACGTGAGTATGTGATAATCCACAGTGCATGTTGGGATTGGCAGTCCAACATCAAGTTATAACAGGTTTCAGTTCCACTCTATTCATAATAATACTATCATAAACCATGATATGTTTGATAGTTAACACGCTGCAATGATAGGCAAATACCACATCCCAATGCTCTGTCAGGCTTCACCGTTGTAAAGTCTCAGACCCGCCATTGGAGTATAGGCGGTGGTGCGCTTTCACGGCCGGACCGCCATGCCTATAAACCGTTCCACCAAGTCCATCGGGTCTATAATAAAATTCAGCGAACCAGAGTCAGCGTGCTCCATCATTTTAATAATTAGCCCAACGCGTTTCAGATCTCATGTATCCTTGTTCACGGGCAAGCAGCATTGAAACAGAAAATCATTTCCTGGGGACTGTCAATAATACCCACAATATCCCTTCATTCTCCTCACGTGAGTATGTGATAATACACAATGCATGTTGGGATTGGCAGTCCAACATCAAGTTATAACAGGTTTCAGTGCCACTCTATTCATAATAATACTTTCATAAACCATGATAAGTTTGATAGTTAACACGCTTCAATGATAGGCAAATACCACATCCCAATGCTCTGTCAGGCTTCACCATTGTAAAGTCTCAGACCCGCCATTGCAGTATAGGCAGTGGTGTGCTTTCACGGTCGGACCGCCGTGCATATAAACCATTCCACCAGTGTCCAAAAACAAAGCACACTCCCAGCCGGTCAATAATAAAATGCAGCAAACCAGAGTCAGCGTGCTCCATCGTTTTAATAATTATCCCAACGCGTTTCAGATCTCATGTATCCTTGTTCACGGGCAAGCGGCATTGGAACAGAAGATCATTTCCTGGGGACTGTCAATAAATACCCACAATATCCCTTCATTCTCCTCACGTGAGTATGTGATAATCCACAGTGCATGTTGGGATTGGCAGTCCAACATCAAGTTATAACAGGTTTCAGTGCCACTCTATTCATAATAATACTTTCATAAACCATGATAAGTTTGTTAGTTAACACGCTGCAATGATGGGCAAATACCACATCCCAATGCTCAGTCAGGCTTCACCGTTGTAAAGTCTCAGACCCGCCATTGCAGTATAGGCGGTGGTGCGCTTTCACGGCCGGACCGCCGTGCATACAAACCGTTCCACCAAGTCCATCGAGTCTATAATAAAATTCAGCGAACCAGAGTCAGCGTGCTCCATCGTTTTAATAATTAGCCCAACGCGTTTCAGATCTCATGTATCCTTGTTCACGGGCAAGCGGCATTGAAACAGTAAATCATTTCCTGGGGACTGTCAATAAATACCCACAATATCCCTTCATTCTCCTCACGTGAGTATGTGATAATCCACAGTGCATGTTGGGATTGGCAGTCCAACATCAAGTTATAACAGGTTTCAGTGCCACTCTATTCATAATAATACTTTCATAAACCATGATAAGTTTGATAGTTAACACGCTGCAATGATGGGCAAATACCACATCCCAATGCTCAGTCAGGCTTCACCGTTGTAAAGTCTCAGACCCGCCATTGCAGTATAGGCGGTGGTGCGCTTTCACGGCCGGACCGCCGTGCATATAAACCGTTCCACCAAGTCCATCGGGTCTATAATAAAATTCAGCGAACCAGAGTCAGCGTGCTCCATCGTTTTAATAATTAGCCCAACGCGTTTCAGATCTCATGTATCCTTGTTCACGGGCAAGCGGCATTGAAACAGAAAATCATTTCCTGGGGACTGTCAATAAATACCCACAATATCCCTTCATTCTCCTCACGTGAGTATGTGATAATCCACAGTGCATGTTGGGATTGGCAGTCCAACATCAAGTTATAACAGGTTTCAGTTCCACTCTATTCATAATAATACTATCATAAACCATGATAAGTTTGATAGTTAACACGCTGCAATGATAGGCAAATACCACATCCCAATGCTCTGTCAGGCTTCACCGTTGTAAAGTCTCAGACCCGCCATTGCAATATAGGCGGTGGTGCGCTTTCACGGCCGGATCGCCGTGCATATAAACCGTTCCACCAGTGTCCAAAAACAAAGCACACTCCCATCGGGTCCATAATAAAATGCAGCGAACCAGAGTCAGCGTGCTCCATCGTTTTAATAATTAGCCCAACGAGTTTCAGATCTCATGTATCCTTGTTCACGGGCAAGCGGCATTGAAACAGAAAATCATTTCCTGGGGACTGTCAATAAATACCCACAATATCCCTACATTCTCCTCACGTGAGTATGTGATAATCCACAGTGCATGTTGGGATTGGCAGTCCAACATCAAGTTATAACAGGTTTCAGTGCCACTCTATTCATAATAATACTTTCATAAACCATGATGAGTTTGATAGTTAACACGCTGCAATGATAGCCAAATACCACATCCCAATGCTCTGTCAGGCTTCACCGTTGTAAAGTCTCAGACCCGCCATTGCAGTATAGGTGGTGGTGCGCTTTCACGGCCGGACAGGCGTGCATATAAACCGTCCCACCAGTGTCCAAAAACAAAGCACACTCCCATCGGGTCAATAATAAAATGCAGCGAACCAGAGTCAGCGTGCTCCATCATTTTAATAATTAGCCCAACGCGTTTCAGATCTCATGTATCCTTGTTCACGGGCAAGCGGCATTGAAACAGAAAATCATTTCCTGGGGACTGTCAATAAATACCCACAATATCCCTTCATTTTCCTCACGTGAGTATGTGATAATCCACAGTGCATGTTGGGATTGGTAGTCCAACATCAAGTTATAACAGGTTTCAGTGCCACTCTATTCATAATAATACTTTCATAAACCATGATAAGTTTGATAGTTAACACGCTGCAATGATAGGCAAATACCACATCCCAATGCTCTGTCTGGCTTCACCGTTGTAAAGTCTCAGACCCGCCATTGCAGTATAGGCGGTGGTGCGCTTTCACGGCCGGACCGCCGTGCCTATAAACCGTTCCACCAAGTCTATCGGGTCTATAATAAAAATCAGCGAACCAGAGTCAGCGTGCTCCATCGTTTTAATAATTAGCCCAACGCGTTTCAGATCTCATGTATCCTTGTTCACGGGCAAGCGGCATTGAAACAGAAAATCATTTCCTGGGGACTGTCAATAAATACCCACAATATCCCTTCATTCTCCTCATGTGAGTATGTGATAATCCACAATGCATGTTGGGATTGGCAGTCCAACATCAAGTTATAACAGGTTTCAGTGCCACTCTATTCATAATAATACTTTCATAAACCATGATAAGTTTGATAGTTAACACGCTGCAATGATAGGCAAATACCACATCTCAATGCTCTGTCAGGCTTCACCGTTGTAAAGTCTCAGTCCCGCCATTGCAGTATAGGCGGTGGTGCGCTTTCATGGTCGGACCGCCGTGCATATAAACCGTTCCACCAGTGTCCAAAAACAAAGCACACTCCCAGCCGGTCAATAATAAAATGCAGCGAACCAGAGTCAGCGTGCTCCATCGTTTTAATAATTATCCCAACGCGTTTCAGATCTCATGTATCCTTGTTCACGGGCAAGCGGCATTGGAACAGAAGATCATTTCCTGGGGACTGTCAATAAATACCCACAATATCCCTTCATTCGCTTCACGTGAGTATGTGATAATCCACAGTGCATGTTGGGATTGGCAGTGCAACATCAAGTTATAACAGGTTTCAGTGCCACTCTATTCATAATAATACTTTCATAAACCATGATAAGTTTGATAGTTAACACGCTGCAATGATGGGCAAATACCACATCCCAATGCTCAGTCAGGCTTTACCGTTGTAAAGTCTCAGACCCGCCATTGCAGAATAGGCGGTGGTGCGCTTTCACGGCCGGACCGCCGTGCATATAAACCGTTCCACGAAGTCCATCGGGTCTATAATAAAATTCAGCGAACCAGAGTCAGCGTGCTCCATCGTTTTAATAATTATCCCAACGCGTTTCAGATCTCATGTATCCTTGTTCACGGGCAAGCGGAATTGAAACAGAAAATCATTTCCTGGGGACTGTCAATAAATACCCACAATATCCCTTCATTCTCCTCCTGTGAGTATGTGATAATCCACAGTGGATGTTGGGATTGGCAGTCCAACATCAAGTTATAACAGGTTTCAGTGCCACTCTATTCATAATAATACTTTCATAAACAATGAAAAGTTTGATACTTAACACGCTGCAATGATAGGCAAATACCACATCCCAATGCTCTGTCAGGCTTCACCGTTGTAAAGTCTCAGACCCGCCATTGCAGTATAGGCGGTGGTGCGCTTTCACAGCCGGACCTCCGTGCATATAAACCATTCCACCAGTGTCCAAAAACAAAGCACACTCCCATCGGGTCAATAATAAAATGCAGCGAACCAGAGTCAGCGTACTCCATCGTTTTAATAATTAGCCCAACTCGTTTCAGATCTCATGTATCCTTGTTCACGGGCAAGCAGCATTGAAACAGAAAATCATTTCCTTGGGACTGTCAATAAATACCCACAATATCCCTTCATTCTCCTCACGTGAGTATGTGATAATACACAATGTATGTTGGGATTGGCAGACCAACATCAAGTTATAACAGGTTTCAGTGCCACTCTATTCATAATAATACTTTCATAAACCATGATAAGTTTGATAGTTAACACGCTGCAATGATATCCAAATACCACATCCCAATGCTCTGTCAGGCTTCACCGATGTAAAGTCTCAGACCCGCCATTGCAGTATAGGCGGTGGTGCGCTTGCCCGTGAACAAGGATACATGAGATCTGAAACGCGTTGGGATAATTATTAAAACGATGGAGCACGCTGACTCTGGTTCGCTGCATTTTATTATTGACCCGATGGGAGTGTGCTTTGTTTTTGGACACTGGTGGAACGGTTTATATGGACGGCGGTCCGGCCGTGAAAGCGCACCACCGCCTATACTGCAATGGCGGGTCTGAGACTTTACAACGGTGAAGCCTTACAGAGCATTGGGATGTGGAATTTGCCTATCATTGCAGTGTGTTAACTATCAAACTTATCATGGTTTATGAAAGAATTATTATGAATAGAGTGGCACTGAAACCTGTTATAACTTGATGTTGAACTGCCAATCCCAACATGCACTGTGAATTATCACATACTCACGTGAGGAGAATGAAGGGATATTATGGGTATTCATTGACAGTCCCCAGGAAATGATTTTCTGTTTCAATGCCGCTTGCCCGTGAACAAGGATACATGAGATCTGAAACGCGTTGGGCTAATTATTAAAACGATGGAGCACGCTGACTCTGGTTCGCTGCATTTTATTATTGACCCGATGGGAGTGTGCTTTGTTATTGGACAAATATATATATATATATATATATATATATATATATATATATATATACATATACATATACATATACATATATATATATATATATATATATATATATATATATATATATATATATATATATATATATATATATATATATATATATATATATATATATATATATACATGCCAGGGTGTATTGAAGAACGAGTGGCTGTATGAGTGTCTGAATGGATGATTTCGTGGGTGTGTGACTGACTGTATAAGTGAGTTATTAAACGTTTCTTAGTGAATGCATGGGTGAATGACCAATCTGTGTGAATGTCTGTATCAGTCTGTCAGTTGGTGAGTAGCTACATGAGAGTCTATATGGAATAATGATTGGTTGTTTGAGTACCTATATGGATGCCTGAGTGTCTGTGTGGGTGGGTGGGGGGAGTGTAACTCCCTGCATGGATGTGTGAGTAGATGATTCACTAGGTGTATGGGTTCATGAGTGCATCTGCTAGGGGCTGTATGGGTGAGTGAGTGTGCGTATGGCTGTGTTGGTGAGTGAATGGATGTCTCAGTGGTATATGTGTGAGTAACTACATATGTGAAAGGCAGTATATGTGAGTGTTGGAGTATATAACTGACTATAAGTGAGAGTGAGTGATTGTGAGAGTGGCTGTATGGATGAGTGTGTGCTTGTGTCAGTGATTGTAGGAGAGAGTAATTATGTGTTACTATCTGTATGAATAAGTGAGGTGGTGTGTGTATAACTGTATAGGTGAGTAAATGGCAGTGTGATTGATTTTTTGGGTGACTGACTAGGTGTGTGAGTAAATCTATGGGTGAGTGGCGGTGTTTGAGTGTCTGTATGGGTGTATAAGTGTATATATCAGTGGCTGTATTGATGAGTGACTGGGTGTCTGAGTAACTGTATGGGTGAGGGAGTGGATGTGTGTGTAGACCTATGAATCAGTGAGTGGGTATGTACTAACTGGTATTGGTGTGTCTATGGTTTCAAAAATGGTAGTCTGTATTTTAGAGTGGATGTATGAAAGGTTATATTAGGGTGTGAGGAGGTGCATCAGATATTAAGTGGATGATGTCATCAGTGATGTCATCAGTGATGTCATTTGAGATGTCATCAGTGATGTCACTGACCATGTCATGAGTGATGTAATATGTGACGTCAATTGCAGTGCATTGCGGGGCACGAGTTATGGTTCGCTCAGCTAACTATAACAGCTGAATTTCTCTGGTTTTGTACGAGTGAAATGTCAGCCTATCTATAACGTCCCTGAAACCTGTGGTTTTTTCAGTGAATATCTAAGGTTTTTTAAATGCTAATTCCTAACTATAACGTCCCTGAAACCTCTGGTTTATTCAGTGAATTTCTAAGATTTGTTATATGTTAATTACTTCCTATAGCGTCCCTGAAACCTGTGTTTTTTTCAGTGAATTTCTAAGGTTTTTTAAATGCTAATTTCTAACTATGCCTACATAGGTAGAACATGTACAGAAAGAGGAAGAAAGGCACAGAAAGAAGCAAGAGAAGTGCAGAAAGATGCAAGAGAGGTGCAGAAAGAGGAAGAAAGGTGCAGAAAGAAGCAAGAAAAATGCTGAAAGAGGCAACAGAAGTCCAAAAAGAGGAAGAAATGTGCAGAAAGAAGCAAGAGAAGTGCAGAAAGAAGCAACAGAGGTGCAGAAAGAGGCCTACTTCGACTGTACCTTTCCACAGACTCATACAAAGTAGCCTAATCACTAATCCTTCTCCCAAGATGTCTTAAACCTCACTTTTCTCTTGAAGGTTCACTATTCATCGACTGCTCAGAATGTTAGGTATACCAAATGTAAAACAGCAATCCTAACCATATCACTGTTGGAAGTCTCACCAAGTTTGTGAAGGCATGCATGCGTGTGTCTCTGCCTTTACCTAGTGGCATGTTACATCAAAATAAACATACAAATACTTGAATACCTGTGTTTCAAACAGCATACTCTGTACATCTGTGTACAAGAAGGTATATGTATTTATTTCTACTCATAATACAGGGCACATGGGTATTCAATAGAATATTAGAGGGGCTCTATAACACTTATATACATAAGACATGTCTGCCTGTGCAACCGAATGACAGAGCAGAACTAAGAAGATTTGACCACCTATAAGAGAAGCTACCCGCTTTTTAAGCTACCATCTTCAGATGCATAACACATGTGAGAATACATGTACAAGTAGACATATACCTCAGTCACGAGAGCACGCAGACCTTTAAACTTGACAGCTTGCACTTCCTATTTGAATATAGAAACAGGCGAGAGAAGTACTGAAAAAAGCAAGAGAATTGCAGAAACAAGCAAAAGAGGTGCAGAATGAGGGAACAGGGGTGCAGACAGGGGCAAGAAAGGTGCAGAAAGAGGGAAGAGGGGTGCAGAAAGAGGCAAGAGGGTGCATTAATTTGCAAGAGAGGTACAGAAAGAACCAACTGAGGTGCAGAAAGAGGCAACAGGGGTGCAGAAAGAGGCAAGAGAAGTGCAGAAAGAAGCAAAAGAGGTGCAGAAAGAGGCAAGAGGAGTGCAGAAAAAGGCAGGAGAGGTGCAGAAAGAGGCAAGAAAGGAGCACAAAGAGGGAAGAAGGGTACAGAAAGAGGCAAGAGGGGTGCAGAAAGAAGCAAGAAAGGTGCAGAAAGAAGCAAGAGGAGTGCAGAAACAAGCAACAGAGGTGCAGAAAGAGGCAAGAGGGGTGCAGAAAGAGGCAAGAGAAGTGCAGAAAGAAGCAACAGAGGTGCAGAAACAGGCAAGAGAAGTACAGAAACAGGCAAGAGAGTTGCAGAAACAGGCAAAAGAGGTGCAGAAAGAAGGAACGGGGTGCAGACAGAGGCAAGAGAAGTGCAGAAAGAGGGAAGAGGGGTGCAGAAAGAGGCAAGAGGGGTGCAGAAATGTGCAAAAGAGGTGCAGAAAGAAGCAAGAGCAGTGTAGAAAGAACCAACAGATGTGCAGAAAGAGGCAAGAGGGGTGCAGAAAGAAGGAAAAGAGTTGCAGAAAGAAGCAAGAGGGGTACAGAAAAAGGCAAGAGAGGTGCAGAAATTTGCAAGAGACGTGCAAAAAGAGGCATGAGGGGTGCAGAAATTTGCAAGAGAGGTGCAGAACGAAGCAAGAGAGGTGCAGAAAGAAGAAACAGAAGTGTAGTAAGAAGCAACAGAGGTGCAGAAAAAGGCAAGAGAGGTGCAGAAACAGGCAAGAGCTGTGCAGAAAGAGTGAACAGAGGTGCAGAAAGAGGCAAGAGAGGTGCAGAAAGAGAGAAGAGAGGTGTAGAAACAGGCAAGAGAGGTGCAGAAAGAAGGAACGGGTGCAGAAAGAGGCAAGAGAGGTGCAGAAAGAGGGAAGATGGGTGCACAAAGAGGCAAGATGGGTGCAGAAAAAGGCAAGATGGGTGCAGAAAGAGGCAAGAGGGGTGCAGAAAGAAGCAACAGAGGTGCAGAAAGAGGCAAGAGAGGTGCAGAAACAGGCAAGAGAAGTGCAGAAAAAGACAAGGGGGGTGCAGAAAGAAGCAACAGAGGTGCAGAAAGGGGCAGGAGAGGTGCAGAAACAGGCACGAAAGTTGCAGAAAGAAACAAGAGAGGTGCAAAAAAAAGCAAGAGAAGTGCATAAAGAGGAAAGTGAGGTGCAGAAAGAGGCGAGAGGTGCAGAAAGAGGCAAGTGAGGTGCAAAAACACACAAGAGGAGTGAAGAAAGAGGCAAGAGAAGTGCAGAAAGAAGCAACAGAGGTGCAGAAGGCGGCAAGAGAACTGCAGAAACAGGCAAGAGAATTGCAGAAACATGCAAGAGAGATGCAGAAAGAGGGAACAGGGGTGCAGAAAGAGGCAAGAGAGGTGCAGAAACAGGCAAGAGAAGTGCTAAAAGAAGCAATAGAGGTGCAGAAAGAAGCAAGAGAAGTGACGAAAGAAACAAGAGAGTTGCAGAAAGAAACAAGAGAGCTGCAGAACAAAGCAAAAGAAGTGCCGAAAGAGGCAAGTGCGGTGCAGAAAGAGGCAATAGAGGTGCAGAAAGAGGCAAGAGAGGTGCAGAAAGAGGCAAGTGAGGTGCAAAAACACGCAGGAGGGGTGAAGAAAGAGGCAAGAGAAGTGCAGAAAGAAGCAACAGAGGTGCAGAAGGAGGCAAAAGAACTGCAGAAACAGGCAAGAGAATTGCAGAAACAGGCAAAAGAGGTGCATAAAGAGGGAACAGGGGTGCAGAAAGAGGCAAGAGAGGTGCAGAAACAGGCAAGAGAGGTGCAGAAAGAGGGAAGAAGGGTGCAGAAAAAGGCAAGAGAGGTGCAGAAAGAGGCAAGAGGGGTGCAGAAAGAAGCAAGAGGGGTGCAGAAAGAAGTAAGAGAAGTGCAGCAAAAAGCAACACGAGTGCAGAAAGAGGCAAGAGGGGTGCAGAAAGAGGCAAGAGAAGTGATGAAAGAGGCAACAGAAGTGCAGAAAGAGGCAAGAGAAGTGCAGAAAGAAGCAACAGAGGTGTAGAAAGAGGCAACAGAAGTGCAGAAAGAGGCAGGAGAGGTGCACAAAGAGACAAGAGAGGTGCACAAAGAGACAAGAGGTGCAGAATGAGGGAAGACAAGTGCAGAAAAAAGAAACAGAGGTACAGAAAGAGGCCAGAGAAGTGCATAAAGAGGCAAGAGAGGTGCAGAAAGAGGCAAGTGAGTTGCAAAAACACGCAAGAGGGGTGAAGAAAGAGGCAAGAGAAGTGCAGTAAGAAGCAACAGAGGTGCAAAGGAGGCAAGAGAACTGCAGAAACAGGCAAGAGAATTGCAGAAACAGACAAGAGACGTGCAGAAAGAGGGAACAGGGGTGCAGAAAGAGGCAAGAGAAGTGCTAAAAGAAGCAATAGAGGTGCAGAAGAAGCAAGAGAAGTGACAAGAAACAAGAGAGTTGCAGAAAGAAACAAGAGAGCTGCAGAACAAAGCAAAAGAAGTGCAGAAAGAGGCAAGTGAGGTGCAGAAAGAGGCAATAGAGGTGCAGAAAGAGGCAAGAGAGGTGCAGAAAGAGGCAAGAGAGGTGCAAAAACACGCAGGAGGGGTGAAGAAAGAGGCAAGAGAAGTGCAGAAAGAAGCAACAGAGGTGCACAAGGAGGCAAAAGAACTGCAGAAACAGGCAAGAGAATTGCAGAAACAGGCAAAAGAGGTGCATAAAGAGGGAACAGGGGTGCAGAAAGAGGCAAGAGAGGTGCAGAAACAGGCAAGAGAGGTGCAGAAAGGGGGAAGAGGGATACAGACAGAGGCAAGAGAGGTGCAGATAGAGGGAAGAAGGGTGCAGAAAGAGGCAAGAGAGGTGCAGGAAGAGGGGTGCAGAAAGAGGCAAGAGGGGTGCAGAAAGAGGCAAGAGGGGTGCAGAAAGAAACAAGACAGGTGCAGAAAGAAGCAAGAGAAGTGTAGAAAAAAGCAACAGAAGTACAGAAAGAGGCAAGAGGGGTGCAGAAAGAGGCAAGAGAAGTGCTGAAAGAGGCAACAGAAGTGCAGAAAGGGGCAAGAGAAGTGCAGAAAGAAGCAACAGAGGTGTAGAAAGAGGCAACAGAAGTGCAGAAAGAGGCAGGAGAGGTGCACAAAGAGACAAGAGAGGTGCACAAAGAGACAAGAGGTGCAGAATGAGTGAAGACGAGTGCAGAAAAAAGAAACAGAGGTGCAGAAAGAGGCAAGAGAAGTGCAAAAAGAGGCAAGAGAGGTACAGAAAGAGGCAAGAGAGGTGCAGAAAGAGAGGAGGGGTGCAGAAAGAGGCAAGAGGGGTGCAGAAAGAAGCACAAGAGGTACAGAAAGAAGCAAGAGAAGTGCAGAAAGGAGCAACAGGGGTGCAGAAAGAGGCAAGAAGGGTGCAGAAATAGGCAAGAGAAGTGCAGAAAGAAGCAACAGAGGTGTAGAAGGAGGCAAGAGAACTGCAGAAAACGGCAAGAAAGTTGCAGAAACAGGCAAACAAGGTGCAGACAGATGGAACAGGGTGCAGACAGAGGCAAGAGAGGTGCAGAAACAGGCAAGAGAGTTGCAGAAATTAAACAAGAGAGGGGCAGAAAAAAGCAAGAGAGATGCAGAAAGAGGGAAGAGGAGTGCAGAAACAGTCAAGAGGGGTTCTGAAAGGAGCAAGAGAAGTGCAGAAATTTGCAAGAGAGGTGCAGAAAGAAGCAAGAGCAGTGCAGAAGGAACCAACAGAGGTGCAGAAAGAGGCAAGAGGGGTGCAGAAAGAGGCAAGAGAAGTGCAGAAAGAAGCAAAAGAGATGCAGAAAGAGGCAAGAGAACTGCAGAAAGAGGCAAGAGAGGTGCAGAAAGAGGCAAGAGAGGTGCACAAAGAGGGAAGAAGTGTGCAGAAAGAGGCAAGAGGTGCAGAAAAAGGCAAGTGAGGTACCGAAACAGGCAAGAGGGGTGCAGAAAAAAGCAAGAGAGGTGCAGAAAATAGCAAGAGAAGTACAGAAAGAAGCAACAGATGTGCAGAAAGAGGGAACAGGGGTGCATGCAGAAAGAGGCAAGAGAGATGCATAAAGAGGGAAGAGAGGTGCAGAAACAGGCAAGAGAAGTGCAGAAAGAGGCAAGAGAGGTACAGAAAGAGGGGAGAGAGGTGCAGAAACAGGCAAGAGAAGTGCAGAAAGAGGCAAGAGAAGTGCTTAAAGAAGCAACAGAGGTGTAAAAAGAAGCAAGAGAAGTGATGAAACAGACAAGAGAGTTGCAGAAAGAAACAAGAGTTGCAGAAAAAAGCAAGGGAAGTGCAGAAAGAGGCAAGTGATGTGCAGAAAGAGGCAAGAGAGGTGCAGAAAGAGGCAAGAGGTGCAGAAAAAGGCAAGTGAGGTGCCGAAACAGGCAAGAGGGGTGCAGAAAGAGGCAAGAGAAGTGCAGAAAAAAGCAACAGAGGTGCAGAAGGAGGCAAGAGAACTACAGAAAGAGAAAGAGGCAAGAGAGTTGCAGAAACAGGCAAGAGAGGTGTAGAAAGAGGCAAAAGGTGGGTGCAGCAAGAGGCAAGAGGGGTGCAGAAATAAGCAAGAGAGGTGCGTAAAAAAGCAAGAGAAGTACAGAAAGAACCAACAGAGGCGCAGAAAGAGGCAAGAGGGGTGCAGAAAGTAGCAGGAGAAGTGCAGAAAGAAGCAACAGAGGTGCAGAAAAAGGCAAGAGAACTGCAGAAAGAGGCAAGAGAGGTGCAGAAAGAGGCAAGAGGGGTGCAGAAAGAAGCAACAGAGGTGCAGGAAGAAGCAAAAGAGGTGCAGAAAGAAGCAAGAGAAGTGCAGAAAGAAGCAACAGAAATGCAGAAGGAGGCAAGAGAAGTGCAGAAAGAGGCAAGAGAGGTGCAGAAAGAGGCAACAGAGGTGCAGAAAGAGGGAAAAGGGGTGCAGAAAGAAGCAAGAGAGGTGCAGAAAGAAGCAATAGATGTGCAGAAACAGGCAAAAGGGGTGGAGAAAGAAGCAAGGGAAGTGCAGAAAGAAGCAAGCGAGGTGCAGAAAGAGGCAAGACAAGTTCAGAAAGAGGCAATAGAGGTGCAGAAAGAGGCAAAAGAGGTGCAGAAAGAGGGAAGAGGGTGCAGAAAGAGGCAAGAGAAGTGCTGAAAGAAGCAACAGAGGTGCAGAAAGAGGCAAGAGAGGTGCAGAAGAAAGAAGCAAGAGAGTTGCAGAAAGAAGCAAGAGGTGCAGAAAGAAGGGAGGTGCAGAAAGCGGTAGAGATGTGCAGAAAGAGGCAAGAGAAGCGCAGAAAAAGGAAGAAAGGTGCAGGAAGAAGCAAGAGAAATGCAGAAAGAGGCAAGAGAGGCGCAAAAAGAAGCAAGAGTGGTTTGAGAACCATTAGTACCAATTTAACCCCCACATTTAGCAATAAGTAACAGGTGATCATTCCAGGTTTGCAAAGGGCCTTCCACCACGCTGTTACACTTGTCGCTGCAATTTTGGTAACGTTTGAGCCATTTGAGGTAGAAACAAGGTTTTTTTTGTTCAAATCTGCAGATTATGCAGCAGATGATGAGGTGGTGGTCCCCGGGGCTGGGGGTCTGCAATAGACCCCTGCACTTAATAATTTATGCATGGCCCGGGGAGGTGGTGGTCCCCAGGGCCGTGTGGGGGGCTCGAGCCCCCCACACAACATATTTTTTTAAAGCAGAGCCCCGGGGAGGTTGGTGGTCCCAGGGGCTGCGGGGGGCCTCCGACCACCTCTCACCAATCCCACTGTGTGGGGCTTACTGGAGGTAAGAGGTGGACTAGTTGGCCACTAAGGACCCTCAGTAGCGCAGGGGACTTCATCCCCCAACCTAGATGGCACCAAGAGGCGTGTTTGCAGAGTAGTGGTAAAAGGGGGCGGGGCTTCCAGCGAGGTGCGTGTCTTCCTTTATTTTTTTTTATTTTAGGAATAAGAAATATTCTCCCCTTCCCCTGACCCTTTTGGGCCCTGGGGACCCCATTCCCCGGGTCCAGACCCATCTTTCCTTTATTTTTTAAATACATAGGGAGGGGGGCGTGCGGCCCCCCCTCCCGAGGCCTATTCTGGCCCCGGGGACCCCATCCCACGGGGCTAGGCCTTTGCTGATTTTAATTTTTAAAGGGGAGGTGGGACGTGCAGCCCCCCTCCCAAGGCCGATTTCGGCCCCGGGGACCCCATACCCTGGCCAATTTGTCTTTTTATTATTATTTTTCTTTTAAGGGAGTGGGGCCGAGCGGTCCCCCTCCCAGGCCATTTTTGGCCCTGGGGACCCCATCTCCCGGTGCATGGCCATTAAAAAAAAAATTAACATCATTTTCAGGAAGGGGGGCAATGTGGCCCCCGTCCCCAGGCCGATTTCAGCTCCGGGGGCCACGTGACGCCCCTCCCCAGGCCGATTTCGGCCCCGGGGATGGCCTTTATCTTTTTTAAATTAAAATTTCGGCCCCGGGGCTTGGCCTTTTTAAAAAAAATTAATATCATATTTAGGGAGGGGGGCCGTGTGGCCCCTTACCCAGGCCATTTTCGGCCCTGGGGACCCCATCCCCCGGGGCATGGCCATGTTCAAAGGGACCTCGGGGGAGCCTGAGGCCCCCGCTGTCCCAGCCGGCTCCCGCCTCCTGCAGGGGCCGGCATTGCTTTTTACCTCGTGGGAGCTGCTAACATGCAGCTCCGTGGGGGTAAAAAGCAAAGTGTACTCGCTTTGAACAAGCGAGAGCAAAGTGCTCTTGCTTGTTCAAAGCGAGTACCCTGTTTGCTATGGGATGGCGGGAGCAGTGCTCCTGACATCCCATAGCAAACTGCAATGTCCCCGGTTGGGCACCCCGGGACGTTGCTGGGGCCGGCCCTGGGGGTGGTGGTCCCCAGGGCCATGAAGGGCTCCTGGAGGAGGGCCCAGCGGCCCCCCTCCCATCCTGTTTAAAGCCCGGGGAGGTGGTGGTCCGCAGGGCCAGGGGTCCGCAACGGACCCCCGCACTTAATAATTTATGTATGGCCCGGGGAGGTGGTGGTCCCCGGGGCCGTGTGGGGGGCTCGAGCCCCCCCACATGACATATTTTTTTAAAGCAGAGCCCCGGGGAGGACGGCAGTCCCGGGGCTGTGGGGGGGCCCTGTGCCCCCTGGCATGTAATAATTAAAGCCCCGGGGAGGTGGCGGTTCCCGTGGCTGCGGGGGGGGGTGCGTGTCCCCCGCATGTAATCAGTATAGCCCCGCGGAGGTGGCGGTCCTCTACACCATATTTTGTTATCGCCCCCGGGACCTGGCCCACCCAGGGGCTTAATAGAAACAAAGCGCGGGAGACCGCGCTTCGTTTTTTAAACAGTTTCAGTAGGATTCGCGCACCCAGCGCGAATCCTGACAATTTTTCTTTTTAATGCTTTTTGGGGCCCTGAGCAGGCCTAGGGGGTCAGGGTGTTTCTACCCTGCCCCCTTTTCTTTTAATTCTCATTTTTTTACCTTTTTCCTTGTGATTCGGTTCAACTGAGTCACAAGATGGCTGCCAACACTTTCTGGTTTGAAGTGTTGGCAGCCAATCAGATCTCAAGCTGGAGATCGGGAGGGTTCAGCCAATCAGATCTCACAATCCTGAAATATTGATATCTGTAAATGTTTAAATTTCTCAAAAACTACTGAACGCATTTATACCATTTAACAAAAAGGTTGCTTTCTGAACCAAGAGCTACCTTTTTGCCAAATTTTGCGTAATTCCGTTCAGCAGTTCGGCTGTAGCCTTGTCTAAAGTTTCCTATGGAAATTAACATGGAGAAAACGCGTTTTGGGACCCCCCTTTTTTCCCGGCCCCCGCTTGACAAATCACCCCGAAACTTTCAAGACAGGAGCTGACCGGAGCGCCCCATTAGCTTTGAAAATTTCGCAAAGATTCATCAAACGGCGCCAAAGATATTGGCAAAAGAAAAAACACTTTTTGAATAGAATCAAGGTCCTAACTATAACTACCTACTGGCGACCGCCAGTAGGTAATATATATTACCACACCTGTCTCTGTAAAATCCGAAGGACCAGGCACAGACACCAGTTTGTTTCTCTGCATCTTGTTTATTTACCAATGTTCCACCATTATGCGTTTCAGCCAAAACAATTGGCCGTGGTCCATTAACATGAGCGCCATTAACATTTCCTTTATATAGTACCCATGTGACTAATAGCGCTGGAAGAAAGACTGTGCAATTTGCAAATGCACGGCATTGCCACAGTGTGAATCCACATTGCATTCATGAGTTATTTAAAGTCAAAAATCATTTTTTACAAGGAGAATTTTCCTCCAGACATTAAGGTAATTAAAATGCATATTGATCATTTGCTTCTTGTAATGTATGGTGAACGCATTATTTCATCACTGTGAATTGTGGTTTCAAAATTAAGCCCACGTGTCCAAATTATAGTGTTTATCCGGCATTGCCACATTGTAAATCCACATTACATTCATGCATTGATTAAAAGCAAAAATTGATTTTGTACAAGGAGAATCTCACTCCTGACATTGAGATAATTGAAGTGCATGTTAATCATCTGCTTCATGTCATATATTGCGAACACATTAAGTTGTTTCACCATGTACTTCATCACTGTAAATTCAACTTAAAAAATTTTAATAAATGCCCTCCAGAGGCCCTTGGGAGCCCACCCACGGGGCCAAAATTAGTTTATGTGGGGAGGAGGGCCATTGGGGCCCCCCTTCCGACCTTCTAAAGGCCCTCGGGAGCCCACCACTGGGGCTGCAAATTTAACAATATGTGGAGTGGGGCTATGCAGGCCACACATCCTCAGCCCCAAAGGGTGCCAGGAAGCCCACCTCCGGGACCGAAATTAATTTATGTGGGGAGAAGGGTCATGGGGCCCCCCTCCCAGCCCTCTAAAGGCCCTGGGGAGCCCTCCACTGGGGCTGAAATTTAACAAAATGGGGAGTGGGGCTTTGCAGGCCACCCCCCCAGCCTCAAATGCGGTAGGGAGCCCATGTCCGGGACCAAAATGTAACAAAATGGGGAGGGGGCCTTGCGGGCCCCCCTGCCTGCTCCTCAAAAGGCGCCAAGGAGCCTACCCCCCCGGGCCTGATTACTTTAAGGGAGGGGGCCGTGTGACCCCCCCCTTCCTGAGCTATTAATGGCACCGGGGACCCCATCCCCTGGGGCTGGTTCCGGACATAGCGGTTTCCCTGCCCGCGCCTGTGTTTGCTCTCGCTTGGCGGGAGCATTTTTTTGCATTTCCTGCCATGTGGGAGCAAACACCAAGCCCACTCCCAGCAGGCGGGAGCTTTAAAAAGGCTTCCACCCACTGGGGGCAGACTTTTGATCTGTTTCCCTGCCCACACTGAAGCGGGGAGGGAAACAGATCAAAATAGATCAAAATATTGCTCCCGCCCAGAGGGAGCAGCATTAGTAGCTGCTCCATGGGGGGAGCAATACCGGCCCCTGCTGCATGAGAGGAGCTGACTGGGGCATTGGGGGCCTTGGGGCTCGCCCGCGACCCCCAACAAGAGTATGGTGGGTGCCCTGGTGCCCACCCAGGGCACCACCCTTTACAAAATGCAGGCCCCAAGGGATGGAGTCCCTGGGGTCGATAGCAGCTCGGAGAGGGGGGCTGTGGGCTCCCTGTCCTGTGTTTCCTGAATGGCCCATTGTCGTTTTGCCTATGTTAGCCTAATTCTGCACATTGTAGGCCGCTTTTCCTTTGCACATGTTACTATATAAACACATTTGCTTTTGTGCCACACTGTATTTTCACACAGAACCTGCATATGCTTTTGTGTACTGTTCTTTTACCGGTATTTAGTTTGAACATCATAGACAAGATCAAACAACAATGCCCCTTGTTATTTTTTGGTCAGGCACTAGCACCTAGACATAATATGAGAGTGCAGCTGCTGTTTGTGAGATAAGCATGTCTTGTCATATAATTGAGGACAGACATTTTAAACACACACTTCGAGAATGAAGGTTTTAAGATGAGTTTGCTGAGTCAGCTGAGATGTAGAACGTCCATCCATATATGCTAAAGTACAGGGTCCTCCAAAAATCCCAGAGATCTTTGATATATAATCATTTAGCTTCATTAGGAAGGGGGTTAGGCTAATCTATCTTATGACAGGGCTTTTCATGGTCTATGGTTTGTTAACTATGCTAGCAATATTTTTGATATGCATTTGTTTTCCAATTGTGGTGCAAATACTGCATCTTCGAGCACAAGAGATTAAATAAATATTTTAAACTTCTTCCGTGTCTCTTGTTTATCTTATTGTGGACAAGTACAAGTGAGAGAGAAAAGGGTGTGTCCTGTTACCGAGATACCTGAGAGGGTCGAGAGTGTTGTGTTCTGGGGTGCTGAGTTACTTGTATCTCTGGTAAGGTTAGTGAGACACTATAGCTAGTCGGACTCGGGCTCATGGTACATGGTGACTCAGTCCCTACCTGCTGATGTTCTATGGTCCCAAGCATAGCTCTGTTCCTGAGCAGAATCCCTCCAACACCCCTCCCCATTTTAAGTAATCTCAGCCCTGGGGGAGGGAACCCCTGGGACTTCAGAGGCTTGGGGAGGGGGGCCACACAACCTCCTCCCCATTTTGTAAAATTCCGGAACCGGGGGCATTCTGCAGCACACATAGAAGGAGCAAAATGCAATTAACTATTGTTTTTTGTGCAGGAAGGTGTGTCGAAGACAGGCCCCTACAGTGGATGCATTAGTCCACTAAGCCACCAGACCTGGCTGGTGTTGTATAGCTGAAAGGAAGGAAGATTTGTTCAAAGTAATACACTTGTGTCACCTTTTTTGAAAGCAGCCAATGCAAACACTCAGGGCCAGATTATGAGTTTCGGTGGCGGGGGAGTGGCCGCCACTCCACCCCCGCACCGCTGAGACTCGCCGCTGCCCGCCCGCCAAATTACAAATTATCTGTAGCCTGGCAGGCAGGCGGCGTGGCGTTCCCAGGGCAGTGCCTCTTTCAAAGGCTGCGGTGCCTTTGAAAAAGACACCGCAATGGGAACGCCTCACAAGGTTCCTGCAGGGCATGGACTGAAAAGTCCATGCCATGCAGGAACACTTGTGTATGCACACAAGGGGACACATGTTATGCCCCCCTGTGTGCATGCACAAGCAGAGGAGGCCCCCTTTGTTTCCTCTCTGCCAGGGTTGACATGGAGTGGAAACCTCCACGTCACCGCCGGCATAGAGGAAACTCGTAATATGTTTGGTGGGACCGCCAAGCATATTGCAGCCTGCAGCCTGGTGTCAGGGCGGTCTCAGGTCCTACCGCCCAACTCGTAATGGGGCGGTCGGACTGTCGGTGCGGTGGTGTCTGGACACCACTGCCGTGCCACCACGGGTCTGGCGGCCCGCAGACCGCCAGACTCGTAATTTGGCCCTCGGTGTGGTAAGCAAAAGCTCATTAGATCAACACTGAAAAGGCTGGCTGCTGAAACCTGTATAGAACTTGAATTCACATGTTAAATTCCTAGACTCAGCCTTCCCCACTCCTCTGACGGCTATGTGACAAGTAGTATGAAGTTGGTGGAGTTGTAGCCTCTGTCATTACTAAATCCATTACAAGCATTTTTGAATTTTCGATTGTGCTATAGAAATGGCTAATATTCTTATTATGTTCAATTCTTCTCTATATTATAAGACATAAATCATTTATGCTAAACATGCCCTTGAAAAGACATGGTTTCCAAAACACACACTCAATTGTTAGGGGTGGAACACAGACACATTTCTGAAGCATGTGGACATACTGGATCCGAGAAGGAAACTCCAACACAGATGCCATCCAGGTCGCTCTCTAAATAATGACTGTACTCTTTTGTTGCTATACCTAGCCTTCTGACAGCTGTGCCCGAGCAAACAGATGCTGTTTCTGTGTCATCTTGGATGTGCTTGGAAATGTGATGTCTGTACCTAGATATTTTATGGCTCTAGGGCTCATCTACGCTGGATCTGCCTCTAGCCAATGATGGCTTTGCCATTAGCATATTTTGGTTGCAGCACTGGTTTACTATAGCTGCACTTTAGTTAAAAAAAATAGGTGGTATCTTAATAGAGTTTTAATTACTATATAATTTTTCTATTATTTTGTTTCACGTTGAATGTTTATCTTTAGAAAAGGCACTTCCTGAATGTTACCAGGACCTAAGGTCGTGGAACATAACTTCCTGTAATGTCATAAACGTCAACACCCATATGAGGTTATTTCCTGTGATGTCATACGGGGCAAGGGCTACCATGGCATTTTGGTGAATCAACATCCATGAGCAGAAGGCGGGAATTGGTCGGAGTCTGTTTGAAATCTTGATAAGTCAATGGCACCCATGAAGTCTGTGACTTGCTGACGCAGAACCTGCTTTCACAAAGAACCTTTCTGAAAATGTATAATGTTTGCTGTGCACTTGTCAGGTTCTAGGTCTCTGTGCTCTGGTGGTTTGTCTGGTTTGGGATAAGCTAATTAAGACCAAGTGAAATATTAATAACTTGACCAAAATGGGCCAATTTGAGCACCTGTGATGGGTGTTTATTTTGCCAATGCCAGGTATCACCAATAAATATAAGAAGACAAACCTGAGTTTTTGCAAAAGTAAAGCACTTTTTGATGTTGGAGCACACTTATATAGGCTCCCTAAAGACGTTCTGTAAATGAGCAAAAGTCAAATGCCACAAGCATTACTGCACCCATCAAGATGACCGATGGCTCTGGCCTACCACTGCCAAGAATGCATGCACCACAGCTGCTGCAGTCACATAAAAATACAGACACTTAGTGACAAATGAAGTAGGGCATCAATTAGGAATTGATAACCCAGGGCCAAGTCAGTGCATACAGTTATCAGCAAAAGGAGTTTTTGAACAAGAGTTAAACTGATTTGTCATAATGGTAGTGAAAACATTTTAGAGGACCCTAAAAAGGAAATATCTATTTGTCCCTCAGTTCCATTTTTATGATCGTGGTCTGCCTTGTTGCAGAAATAAACCTATTGGTTGGCATTGAAGTTGTTCTGTTGTTATGAAAGAAAAGCTTTTAGAGCACTGATACAAAGGTGTAATGTGATGTTACTATGTTGTCCTGCCAGCTCAGCTGTACTCTTGGCTCTTGCAAGAGGACATTTTAATTCTTCTGTAATCTTTTCATGTCTAGCTTGGCTAACTATGTGCCTCACAAGAACCCTGCAGCTCTGATGGGACTCTTTTCACAATCAAGGAAAGTCTGCAGAATGTACCAGTATTGGTGGTGGTCTTGGGGTGATTAAGCTGCGGCTATTTGTTTAATAGGTTCACGCAGCCACTATGTACCATCATGAAAACTGTGTTGTATTTACATGTGTTGCATTTTGTCCACAATACCCCTTGGTCAGTATCCCTCCTGTCTCTCTTTGTCACTATCTTTCTCAACCTCTTTCTTTCTCCTGTTTCCAGCATCCTCTCTCTTGCTGTGGGTGGAAGGTTGATGATGAAAAATAGGTCCCAGTCCCTAACAATGAGTGCCGGTGCCCACACCTGAAAACACCGGCCCAAATTAAGCACTGGATAAAGCCCATGGTAGTGCACCTCACAACCACATAAGTTAGAGTGTAGATAATTGAGGTATGTTTGCATATCTGCCCTAACACAGGCCCCTCTAAAATGATTCAAAATGTTGCAAATTCTAGTAATAAAAGACCGGACTGAAGAAATACTGGCAAGTGCATGTCCACCAGGCATGATGGCCATATCCCCTAAAATTAAATGATGAAAATGTATCTATTGTTATGCAGCCACAGGCAGTGCTTAATTTTAGATATGTGTCCTACTGTCCATCCTATACTTCTTGTATATACTGCTGCTATGTATTTGTGCTTACTCCATGCAATTGTATTTACTCCATATGTAACTAGTTCTACTGCTACTGTCCATCGTATACTTCTTGGATATACTATTACTATGTATTTGTGCTTACTCCATGTAATTGTATTTACTAAATATGTAACTTGTGGAACTGTTACTTTGCCAACTGTGTTAAGCCCTCTGGTACCTTCGGGTCGAGTTAGCACTATATAAAACTCAATAAAATAAATGAATTAATTTGAGCTGGTGACTTCTGGTGCTCGGCACCGGCACCGGCACTTGATTGCACACTTATAACAGTCCACCACAAGGTGGCACTGTTTGCAGAACAACAGTTGTTGTTATACATGTTATATATAAAAAAAAATGAGTAATACCTGCTACCCAATCCATTCTTGTAGCTTTGGGTGGTATTGAAAAATCTGAATTGTCAATTGTAAGAGTGTGAAGTTAGCAATTGTATTTATTGGAACTGTCATTGGCAGCGCTGGCAGGGGTAATCGGTGGTACAAGCTGTAGTGGCATCCTGACGGGGGCCCTGGCACGCATTTTGTTTTACATATCAACCCAATAATTCCACAGAGAAAAATAAATAGAGATGGACTACTGAACTTTAAATCGTACCTCTCTGAGGAGGTATTTCAATAACATTCCATCATTGAATTGTGAGGAAAGTGGTGTATTATATGGTGTGGTTGTGAGACTTCACTGTATAATACACTCACAATACTGTCTTGGGTTCAGTCAGGCTTGTTTGTAAAACCTTTAGCTCATCCCTGGGTAGATGTGGCTTTGGCAGTCAGGCTTAAAAAAAGGAACTAGTGTAAAGCATTTAGAAGTACCAAAACAACAAAATAGGGAAGTCACACAAGAAATCGACACCAATCCATAAAAATAGATCTTATTTTGATGAATTTTTAGACACCAAAGGTAACAAAATCCACCACAGGGCTCCAGAGAAATAAATATTAAAGTAAAACGTAAGTCACTGCTATCCACTCAAGTCGTAAACAACCATTGGCAAAAGCCGCAGTTAGTGATTACTTTGGAAACTTTGTAAAACTTTTATAACGTTGTGTTTGGCTACTCCTGCCTGCTTTGGGCAATCAACTCTGGCAAGGACGAGGTCAAGAGGACCAGTAAGGATTTGTAGGACAGTTATCTTGTCACCAAACCAGTCTCAAGTCCAGTTCCAGGCTCTATGGGCAAACTGCCACAGACTTCATTGCAGTGGTCCTGATGCAAGGGATACAGGATGCTGAAGATGCTGTAAGATGCTGAAGTTGCAGTGTGATCAATGGGGGGCTTCCTGGGGCTACTCCTGAGTCCACAGTCGTGGTGGTGTGGCTTTGGCTACAGGGGGCAATGCCTTTTGAAGTCCTCTTGGGTCCAACAAAAGTCCAATTGCCCCTGGGCTACTGGTCCCCAGTCACAGTGAAACCAGCGGTTCTCTTTGGTGAAGAATAGTGTCTGTCTTGGGCACTCAAACTGCACTCCAATGACTCTCCCAGGTCAAGCAGACTCGGGTGCAACTTTTAAGCATCAGGACTTGTTCTCCCCAACTGCATGTCAGCGGTCAGTGACGATAAATCGATTGTGGCTACTGACCAGGACGGGCTTCTTCCATATTTGTGGCTCTGAGGCTGTAATAGGAAGTCAGCCAGCTAACTCTTGCAGTTCACATCTTCTGTCTGGGGCTCTGGAACAATTTTCCACAAGCCAGGCACCACGGGCGCGGTCCTCTCTTTGGTGTCTCAAGGATCAGCAGGTGCAGTCCAGAGGTTGGTGCAGCTTCTCTTGCCAGGACCAGGGAATAGCAGGGCAGTCCTTCTTCAGTCCTCTCTCCAGTCCAGATGTGTTCTGAGGCCTGGGTGCCAGGGGTGCCATATTTATGCCCAGAAAGTACTCTTGTGGGATGTGTCTACCAGGCCCCTTCCCACCTGATGATGACTTCCTGCAACATGTGGCATCTAGCTATCCCAGAGTGCACTATTCTGCCCACTCCCAATATGGCTAAACCTTCACTCCATGTATGGAGCTTGGTAGCCCACCCCAGAGGTGTGGCTACCTGAGGGCCACACGCCCATGGGAAAACCTGCTTAGCAACTGGTATCCCCTCCCTGTCCATGACTACAACCCGTCTACCTGAACAAAAGAGCATTCTCTCTCGTGTCTATCCACCATTTGCCCTTTAAAGGCACCTTACACTTTAAAGATTTTGGGCTCACACTCTGTGTGGCTTCCTGCCAGGAAGAGGTAACACTGCTTCCAAAGCCAGGCCTTAACTGTCCCCTATCCTAAGAGTCATTCACACCTCTCCCCAGGAATGCAGAAGGCTGTCTTGTGGCCAGCATCTGCGAATGGCCATGGGAAAACGTGGGCAACAGAGCGACAACTTTCTAAAAGTTGCATATATTTAAAAGTTACATTGAATTGGACTTGGGCATCAAGTCAGGTTTAATGGAACGCTTATTTCGAGACTCTGAAGTACCAACTTTAGTAGTCCCATTCAGGAGTTAGCACTACTGAGTTGTCAGCATTTAATCCAATCGCCAATGGAGCTACTAGCCTTTCCACAGTAAAAATGACAATTTGGGGTTTTTACTGTTAGGACACAAAAGATATATGTCCTATGTTTTATTTTATACACCACGCTGTTTTAGGACTTGATAGGTCTGTTGTCGGGGGTGACTTTTAAATATTAAAAAGGGAGGGTTGGAAAGTTTAAAACTGCTTTACCAGTCTGCAGAGGCAGGCTTGTAGTCATGTTTTACTTTGTCATACTCAGGGTGGTACAATATGTGCTCCAGTCCTAAGGGAGACACTTTAACTTACAGGCCTGGGTATCCTGAGTACTGTATACTAGTGACTTATAAGTTAACTTAGCCAATTGGTTATAAGCCAAACATATACTATTAAGGGTCAGAGCACAGGCACTGAGGTCTGGTTAGCAGGTCTTAGTGCACTCTCATGAGTTGAGAAACCAGCACCATCAGTTCATACTGATGGTGATCATGCAAAAAGAGCCAATTCCTTATAGGAATCAAGAAGTGCAGACGTGGATCCTGTGCTGACCATGCCACTGGAGTTAAGCTATCCTGGCTGATGAGGGGTGATACCCCGAAAGCGGTCCTAGGATGCTTGTTTCCGGTCCGGGGAGGCCCTGGCCTGGCAGTTCGGGCTGGCTGTTCCCATTGGGAGGAGGGTCAAGAGTGATTTGCATATTGGCTGGGTCAAAACTGGAATGGCGTGGTGAGCAAAAAAATGATGGATTTAGGCCCAGATCTCTGTACTGGGGGTGAGTGTTTGACATTGTTCAGCATTCCGTCCATCATTTGTTCTTTTTGCACTTTTAGAAAGTTGCTATTTTCTTGTCCTATCCATTTGGTGCCTGCAGTCTGTATCCTGGGGCACATGACTAGGTGTAATAGGCAGTTGGTCTTTGTGTTTTACTCCCAGACAATGAGACAAAGCGGAAAAAGGTGCTGTCAGGATGAGGCTGAGGAGCTGTCACCTACCATACTTGCAAATCACAAAGACACTGCCTCAGCACACTCACAAAGATTTTCACGCTAGTCTATTGTGTCCCCATACAAGCTGGGGCCGGGGCAGGGAGGCAGGAAATTCCAGACACTTCTGTACATGGAGGGCTCTAGAAGCTTGTCCCACTTCAGTGGACCCTCAGACCCAACTCTTCAGATCACTTCCAGACAGGTGGACTGTGCCAGGAAGAAAGACTGCCCAGCTATGAAGTCTGCACTGCTAACCGGCTGCTGACCAAGGACTGCTTTGCTGCACAATGTACGCTGTTGCTGCATTCTTCTGCTGCTATGAACTGCCCTGCAGAACCCAGCCCACCTGTGTGGACCACGGACTCAAAGGAATCTCCAAGGGTCAGTTGACTGGCCCCCTGTTTAAGCCGCATGGACATAACAGGCTTCTTATACGTTGACTCATCTCCATGCATTTCGACGCAGGGGGACACAGCCTCCCAGCTTGTCCTCGGCACCGACGCATCACAGTGCAAGTCTTTGCAAGCTCCAGTGCCTTCTTCGACGCCGACACAGCCCGACGGTTGCCCAGCGCAACACATCTCGTCCGAAGCATTGCTGTACAAGTCTCAGTAAGCCCCACCGGCTTTCTCAACAATGATGCAGGACTTCACATTACAGCTCTTCCTCGACGGCCATCGAGTCCGCCACTGCGCGACGCATCTTGATGCCGGACATCCCATTGCAGCTCCAAATCGACGATTCCGTGACGCAGGCCTGCGCAGCTCGAAGCAAGGATTTTGCATCAAGATACCCAGCCCAAAAGGTAGTTTTCAGAGGACTGAACTCGGTCCTATATTCGGCCCATGCTCCATCAAGGTAAGCCTAAACTTGTGACTTGGACCTGGTCTACCATGACCAGATAACCGTGGTTGGTGCTTTTTGCTTCTTAGCGCCTAATTCCTACAAAAGTCTTTAAAAATGCATACCTCTGCTTCTACGTTTGTCGTTTTGGTGTCATATAGTTTATTAAATTTTACTCTATTTTTCTAAATTGGTTTAGTATTTTTCTGGTGTTGTGTTTTCACTTTATTACTGTTTGTGTGCTGCATAAATACTTTACACATTGCCTCTAAGATAAGCATGACTGTTTTATGCCAAGCTACCAGAAGGTTAAGCACAGGTTAATTTCGGGTTTGCTTGTGTTTCACCCTGACAAGAATTGCAGCTTGAGTAGTGTTTCACCCGCACAACTACTAACCCGATTTCCTACAGAAGACTCATAATCGATTGAATGATTTCCAACCCATTGGTATGGAAATCCACCATGAGCGTTCTGCTCTGGCATCCTGCTTCATTCCTGTGTGTTTATTCTGTGTAGCCATTTCCCATCTCAAGGCCGTGCTCCATTCATGGTTGTGTCGGACTGTACTTCACTGAAGTAGAGTTCAGTGTGCCCCACTCATAGTAGAGCACGGCTATCGTCACAGCTACAGTGCTGTGCTTGTATTCCAAGTGGATCGTGTGATGTATGAATGGTGTCCTCTAAAAGGACTCATTGTAGGCCTCACATGATGATGATTCCCTACCTCAGGGCTGAGACCATTCTAGCATGCCTGTCTTTTGAGGTACACCTGCTGACAATGCCTTAAGGAGATTGGAGAAGAGTCACATATGTCTAGTTTCTGGGCTGACGTCAGCATTTAGTTCAAACACCTGCCCCACATCCTGGTCTGCCCAGTGCCCAAAGCGGACCATCCAAAGCTCAACTTCACTTGGGATTTCTGGCCTGTGACTTCCCAATACACATTCCTGGGACCATGTATTGTTCCAATTCCTTTCAGCAGAGTTCCTGGAAAATGCAAGAGAAAAGGCTTCCTGCTCAGTCTACCAGTCAAAATTCAAAGTAGCACACCTTTAATGTGCCCCCTTGCCCTGGACAAATACTAACACACTGGAACTAGTTGTGGTACTCATTTAGAAACAGCTCTGCTGAACCTTCTTAGAGAACAGTGTGCCAGAGGCAGCATACCTGGTTACTATTACCCCATAGTCAGAGACTAAGCCTGGGACCAGAGGAGAAGGCTGATGATGCCTCCCATTCTCAGAGGAGGATGCACTGAAATGCCCAGTGTGGTGAGGAGCCGCCCTGACTGAGAAGGAAAAAGCGTAGGTGCAGGGGACTTGCATCTGAGAGGGGGAGGACTCAGCAAAATCTAGGTGTGGGCCCTAGACCCCACTAATGATTGAGTAGAGAGGAATTGCACATGCAAATTTAGAACCAAACTCAAACCCCGAGCCCACTACGTTTCCTGGCTAATCTAGCCCCTTGAACACTTTTTGAATCCAGTTGGCTCTATATTTAGTACACTGAACTTGGTCCACTAACCACCTGTTGTGCCACTGGAGCCAAGATAGAGCACTTGGAGCCTGCCACATTTCCCCTTTCTACCAAACAAGAACCCCTTTCCAGTTTGGGTTTGAATCCCCCCATTTCCTTTGGATGGTGGGATTGGCTGAGAGTCACTGTGTCAGCTCAGAAACACTGATCTCCTTTAGTTGAACCCAGGGCTTTGTGGAAACTATGATGGGGTAAGATTAACCTTAGTTTTGAAAGATGCATTTTTGCACAGACCCACATGTCATTGAATAAGATATTGGGATCCAGAAGTATAGTATGCCTGCCTAGATCCAAGACAATCCTAGGAGCCCTGAGCCATCATAGTTTCACCCCATAGACTAGCACTTCCCTTTCATTGGCAAATTAACTCTAATATCAGTGCTTAATTTGAGCCAGTGGTTGCCGGTGGGGTCCACCAGCACTCATTTTTGGGCACCGGCCCTTATTTTTTCTCATCAGACATTTTGTGAATGCAAAGGATGGAGAACACACAAACGGGAAAGAAAGAGGATGAGAAAGACAGACAACCCGTAACGAAAGGAGGAAGCAGGAACCTGCAGGAGTGAGATAAAGGGGAAGGTGGTGTCTGAAAGGGAATTTAAATAAACATGACGTGGATTGAAGACTGTGTAACCTTGGTACTGGACACGCTGATATTTAATAGCATGGCCATGGGCTTCAGAGCAGAGTTTTGGGCACCGGCAATTATTATTTCACAAATTAAGCACTGTCTAATATAGTGCGTAGATGTGTAAGTAGTAGAACAATGTCCTTTATGTGCTATGCGCTATAACTTCAGTTATCTATGCATTCCCTAAATTCAGTTATCAACATCTTGCATTCCTATTTGCACCTGTAAAAGAAACTATTATACAAACTGCTTGGTTTACAAGCCCCAAACCCCATTTCATATTTGGTAAATTTGGTATTGCAAGTGTAAATAGATTTACTCACACTGAGATTTCCAAGTAAGTAAATCTACTCCTAAGGCAGGACTTTTCCTGACAGTAATACCAAGGAAGTTTGTGGTCAGCCATAAACTTGACACTGTTGTGAATATTCACAAAGCATTTTCTGACCCATTTCCACCCTTAAACTGGTTGGAGATTTACTCTTGCCAAGGGGAGGAGTAAATTCTTTTCAGGGTCAGAATGGAATTAGAACACACCATAAAAAAGATGGGGTATATGAACAGTAGTTCCATCAAACCCTTTGGGGTGATTCGAGCGCGTTATAAATGACATTAACATAACATAACATGGTGAAAAATACTTTCAATGCGGGGACAAAAAAAAGTTTGCATTTCCATTTGTAATTGCTTGTTTTTTATGCATTTTCACCTTAGTGCTTTTTGCACAAATTTGGGCCCATAAAGAATTATCTGATGAATCGAAGTGCGCAACTGAGAGTAGTCATCAATTCAACACATTTAAATAACGTGCAGCACATTATCCTCTACCAGGGAGACAGGGAGTGGTTACGTTTTCAAACCATAAAGGTTTATTAAAAGTTAATGGTTTGAGAAGGCAAAATAATCGAATCAGTATCAATCTTTAATCAATATATGAATGCATTAGTCAATTTGAAGCTCAAATCAATCAAAGTCAAATAAGTAAAAGGACAAAGTATCATAAAGTCGCCCCAAATGGAAGGTTATGTTAAATAAATTCTGTCATAAAACGAGTACCCTACTCTCCTACTCTCCTCTGCTCTAATCAATCTCGGGAAAGAGTTCTGAACTCCTCTACATTGCACTAGCTTGAAACACACAATTCTAACATTTGCTACACCTACACATAGTTTCCATAGAACAATCCAGTCAGGTTAGAACAGTGGTCCTCAAAGTAGGGCCCGGGGGCCGCATGCGGCACTCCTAACCTTTAAATGCGGCCCCCAGGTCAACAACATCACTGGGCTGCTGTTTACTCGACTCAGCACCAACATTAAAAATATGTAAAATAAATGTTCAAGCATTTATTTACAATTTAGTTGAAGAAAAAAAAGGAAGCATCTAGGGTGTCCTGCAGCGCTTAACTTTAGGAATACTGTCATGTGTAAAGACGGCTTTCAACAAATGTGTAAAAGTACAGATAAATATTGTTCAAATTCAAAAAGTGTATTTAATTAACATGCAGAACCACTTTAATTTAGTACATCACATTATATCAGTGCATTGAAAAAAATTTTTTTTTAAATGATAGCTTTCAATCATGGAATTAGAAACATTCATCCTTTCCTCCACTCTGACAACAATGCCAATAGTGAACTATGAGGCAAGTGAGTTGTTATGTGCACGCTTCGGGTGACCTGGGTTGCTAATATATGTGGATAATGTTAGAAATGGGGGTCTCAAGTTGGCAGAGGTAGGTACCTTTGTCCAAATAGGGACCCTTGCTTCTATTCAGGGTAAGGGGGATATACTCCCAAAAAAAACCCTGCTCACCCCCTTGGTAGCTTGGCACGAGCAGACAGGCTTATCTGAGAGGCAGTGTGTAAAGCATTTGTGAACACATACAGTAACACAGTGAAAACACTACAAATGGACACCACACCAGTTTAGAAAAATAAGTAAACTTTATCTAAACCAAAACAAGACCAAACGACAAAAATCCACAATACAGTAATAAAAATATGACTTTCAAATGGTAGAAATAGTTCAGTTCAAAGCAAATTGCAGATGCAACACTTTCCTCAAAAAGTACCTGGGATGCGTCACGCAAAACAAACAAAATGGCCGCAGGGAAGGCGATGCGTCAGTTCCTTACACTCAGGGAAGGTGATGCGTCGATTCCTTGCTCCGGGGGAGGTGATGCGCCTGTTCCTTACTGCAGCGCAGGGGAGGTCATGCATCGATTCCTTACCGGAGAGGAGGGGATGCGTCGATTTCTTACTGCGTGGGGAGTTGATGCGTCTGTTTCTTACTGCTGATCATCAACAATGCGACAGTCTTGGCGCCTCAATGCGATGCATCGATCCGGTACGATGCGTGGCTTCATGCAGCCGCACAGCAGGCTTGCGTCGCAATCGGTGCTGCGATCTTGGACATCGGAGATCGTTACACCCGATGCGTTGTGCGGCGATTTTTCGAGCCGCGGCAGGCGCTGCGACGGTTTCTTCGGTAATGCGTCGTAAACAGGCACGGATGCAAAACCCTTCTTCGATGTTGCGTCGATTTTCCAGCTCCCAGCGACAAACAGCCTCCAGAGCTCCTAAACAGCAGCAGGCACCTCTTTGCAGGTTGGAATTCCCAGCAAGGAAATTCAGGGGAGCTGGTGGTGAACTATTTGTGTCCCTGAGACTTCAGAACAGGAGGCAAACTCAGTTTCAAGCCCTTTGAGATTCTTCTTCAAGCAGGTGACAAAGCAAACAGTAAAGTCCTTTTTCTCCTCTCCTTGGCAGCAAGCAGTCGCTGCAGGCAAACCCCAAACAGCAAACAGCACAGGGGCAGTATTCCTCCTCAGCTTCTCTGGCTCTTCTCCTTGGCAGAGGTTCCTCTTGATTTCCCAAAAGTGATCTAAAATTCAGGGGTCTGGGCCCCACTTTTTATACACACAAATCCTTTGTTCTCTGAAGGCAGAGCGTGTCTGTACTCAGCCAAAACCACTTCTGTCCTCACTGGTGCAGCTTCCAGGCAGGAGGTGGAGACAGCATTGTTGAAGGCAGACCTGACTCATTCAGGTGAAATGAAATCTCCTCCCCCTACTCTAAATGCAACCCAGGTCTATTCAGCCCAGCCTTGACTCATCAGGCTCTCTGGAGCCACAGCCCCTCTCCAGCCCCCTGTTATCCAAAGCCAGACATGCAATACACAAACCTAGCAGAGGCAGAGTGGATGGCTAAGCAAGAAAATACCTACTTTCTAAAAGTGGTATTTTCAAACACAGAATGTAAAAATCACCCTCACTAAAAGATGCATCTTAACATTCTGAGTTCAGGCAAACTAAACTTTACTTTTCCACCTGGTTCCCAGGGTTAGTTATGGTTATAAGATGTTATAAGCAAACTCCCCATTCTGTCCTATAGGAACAGGTAGACTTGCAATAGTGAAAAACGAAATTGGCAGTAATTCACTATCAGGACATGCCACACACACCAGGGCCTGTCCTACCTTTCACATACACTGCACCCTGCCCACAGGGGTACCTTGAGCCTGCCTTAGGGGTGCCTGACATGTAAAACAAGCATTGGCATAGCCAATAGGTCTCGCCTTTGGGACCTTATAAGTGTTTAGCCATGCAACAGTTTATGTTGTTGCACCAAGGATATTGTGCTGGATAACTAAACACTTATAAGGTCCCAAAGCGAGACCTATTGGCTATGTCAATGCTTGTTCCTCTTGCTTGTGCATTTTCAAAATGACTGCACAGAGCTATGGACCATGTCGAAATCGCATTAAGAAACTACAGGGTAATTGGGTATTCCGAGATACAGCAGACCTTCCTTGATCTACAGCGCAAATATCGAAATAAAAAATGCCAACAATATATACTTTGTGAATCTAGATTTTTTTTGCCTTTTAGTTAAGATTTTAGTATTTATTTTATTTCATGTGTGCAGACATGATGTGTCCGGTCTTCTTAATGTGCTTACATTCGGTTTCCAGCTGAACACCTTAAACCCAGCCTTAATGAGATTGATGAGACTACAAGCATATTAAAGGAAACCCAGGGGCGTATCACAGGTCATTGCAGCCCTGCACTGCAGGGGGGCAGAGGGGCAGAGGGGCTTTCAGGTGGCCCGACACTTCAGGGGCCCCATTAAGCTCAAAGTCTGTGAATATTTGAGAGATCTTGAGACTTGGGAGCCCCTCGTCACATTCTGCAGGAGGGGGCATCATTTTGCACTACGGCACTGGGGAACCACCATCCTCTCCAAGCGCCGCAGGAAAGGCAATTTGCCATGAAAATCGAAGCTCTTCCATGAAAGCGTAGCTCTGCTGGAAAGATGGCAGTTTGTTTACCAACCTTTACCCTTGCTGACACCCAGATGCCAAGTAGATTGACAGAGCAGTGGAGGGGGGGAAGGCCTGGTGCTTGCTCGCACTTCTTGCAGCCAGAGTAAATGGGAGGGAGAGTTGTGCAAAAGGGCATCTGGAAGACCTGCAGAGGCCGCATAGCGTGTGACACAGTGATGTGTACGGGGCATGATTGAAAGGCCGCTCATGCGAGCAACTGCAAATATAGTCACGTTTTTGTCTAATTATTCTAAATAAAAGTGGCGGGGACGGAACAGCCAATATCGTAGAAAGCTTTGAACAGCATTGTTGGCATTAATCGGTTACCATTGCAAAATCCACATGAGAGCACCACGGAGCACAGAGGTATTGTCCATGTACCTGTCTTCTAGACATGACAAAAGCAAGGGGCAGGGGAGGAACGTTAGGGGCAAAAAGGGCACGGACAAGGATTCCACCGAAGACGGATCACTTTCCTTCCGACTACAGTCAACAAGCTGGTGAGCGGGAAGTGAAGATTAAATGTTTATACGTGCCTTTTGCTGGAGACTGGCAGAAATTCACAACAAAAGTGCACCATTTTCTTTGAGCCCTCCCCTCTAATGATGCTGTCACTCAGCCTCAGGAGGTCATTGCTTTTCTTTGTCTTCCATTTCCTGTCGTCCTGGCAGGGACCCTTTCACGCTACTAAACAGCAGACATCATTGTAAATTGTATTTATATAGCGCTTACTCCCCTGACCAGGTCTTGTAGGCACATTTCTGCGTGAACTGCCCATCGTAAGAACACTGATAACAACACATCAAGAAAAGTATTCACTAAACAATAACAATCTGCTTTCTTGTGTACAGGCTTCATACAGCACTTCTTCGGTATGCACTTATGTAAATACCAGGTGGAGCTATTACCCTAATACAATTTATGGTGCTCAGTTTATCAAACTTGGAACGGTAGATGGCTGAGGTAACCTTGCAGCGATTTAAATTCACTAGAGATCATTAGAGATGCCACATCCTTTGTTTAACTCACTGAGACATCGTGCGAGACTAGATGTCACTGTAGATGTGGTATTAATTAAAGCAGAGAGTAGTAAGGTTGAAAGTGCCAAATGTCTGGACACCTTTAACAGTATTTGATTTTCCAGTACAAATGGGCTGCCTGCATTTTCTATTTCATCTGCAAACAAGCAGAGATAAGAAAGGCAGATGCGGCCGCGAAAGTGAAAGTAATGGCCAGCGATGCGGAGAAAGAGATAAGAAAGGCAGGGAGGGGAGGGGCGGAGGAGCGCTTGTCCGAGCGAGAGGAAAGCGAGATGGCGCCTCTGAGAAGGAAGGGGGTAGTGTGCGCAGAGGAGCCATTAGAGAACACCCAGATGACAGCTGCGCGCGTGCACGCCATCGTGAACGCAAGCTGGGAGCCTCTCTGGTAGCACTTCCAAAAGCCCCTTACTAAATGTCTCGCAGAGCAGCGCATGCGCGCTGGCTCAGCGAGACCTAAAAAGGGAAGGTTAGGGCCTGGCAAGTGGGTGCACTTGCCAAGTCAACATGGCAGTACCAGACTGCCCACAGGCTCTGCAATGGCAGGCCAGAGTTACATTTACAGGCTGCTTGTGTAGGTGGCACAATGTGTGCTGCAAGCCTACTAGCAGCATTTGATTTACAGGCCCTGGGCACACACAGTGCACTGTACTAGGGACTGACTAGTAAATCAAACATACCAATCATGGAAACACCAATTCATAACATCAATTTACAAAGGGAGCACTTGCACTTTGGCACTGAACAGCGGTGGCAAAGTGCCCAAAGCATCTAGACCAGCAAAATGGAGTCCAACACACAGCAAAAATGCAGGAGGCAAGGCAAAAAATACAGGGGAACCCCACGCCAATGATGCCAGGTCTAACATGTGTCCCCTCCAGCTGAAATGTTGGGAGAACTACCCACCCTCTTGGGAGTTCTCTTAACTAAGGCGGAAAAATCTGGACAGACCATCAGCATTGGCGTGTTCTGTACCAGGGCGGTGTTCCACAGTGAAGTCCATACCCTGTAGGGAAATGAACCACCTCAACAGCTTTGGATTCTCACCCCTCATCTGCATCAACCATCTGAGGGGCCTGTGGTCCATCTGAACCCGGAAGTGAGTCCCAAACAAGTAGGGCCTCAGCTTCTTCAGCGCCCAGACCACAGCAAATGCCTCACGCTCAATCGCACTCCACCTCTGTTCCCGTGGAAGTAACTTCCTACTAATGAAGGCTACAGGTTGGTCTAGGCTATTCTCATTTAGCTGTGAGAGCACAGCCCCCACACCATGCTCTGAAGCATCTGTCTGCACAATGAACTCTTGGGAGAAGTTGGGTGCCTTAAGCACAGGCGCTGTGCACATGGCAGACTTTAGGGCATCAAAAGCCTTCTGGCAGGTGTCAGTTCAGTTCACCTTCCTGGGCTGCTTCCTGGAAGTCAGCTCTGTCAAGGGGGCAACAATGGTGCCATATCCCTTGACAAATCCTGTAATACCCGGTGAGTCCTAAAAAGGCCCTCACCTCTGTCTGGGTCTTGGGGGGTTCCCAAGCCAGAATGGTATCAATCTTGGGCTGTAGGGGTGCCACCTGGCCACTGCCCACCTGGTGTCCCAAGTACGCCACTGAACCCTGCCCGATCTGGCACTTGCTTGCCTTGATCGTGAGGCCTGCCCTCCGCAGCGCCTTCAACACTTCCCAGAGGTGGTGCAGATGTTCCTCCCAACTGGCACTGAACACTGCAATGTCGTCCAGGTAGGCGGCACTGAAATCCTCCAGCCCAACGCCTGCTTGACCAACCTCTGAAAGGTGGCAGGGGCATTCTTCATCCCAAAGGGCATCACCCGGAATTGGTAGTGCCCATCTGGTGTCGAGAATGCTGACCTCTCTTTGGCCCCATCAGTTAAGGCGATCTGCCAGGACCCAGACGTTAAGTCAAACGTACTGAGGTACCGGGCAGCCCCCAACCAATCAATGAGCTCATCAGCTCTGGGGTTGGGGTGCGCGTCAGTTCTGGTGACTGAATTAAGCCCTCGGTAGTCCACACAGAACCGGAGTTCTGGCGTGGCACCGGGTGTGGCAGCCTTCGGGACCAAGACCACTGGGCTGGCCCAAGGCTGTTTGAGGGCTCAATCACCCCTAGTGCTAACATCTTGGAGACCTCCTCCTTGATGCAAGCTCTGACCCTGTCAGTCACTCTGTAAATCTTATGTTTTACTGGAGGACTGTCCCCAGTGTCCACATCATGGACACACCACTGAGTGACACCGGGGGTCAGGGAGAACAGATCAGAAAACTGACCCAACAGTTAGTGAACTCTGCTGTTCAGGGGTCAGGGCGGGAGAGAGGTTCACACCGTCCATTGACCCATCTTCCTCCCTTGCAGACAGGAGGTCGGGAAGAGGCTCAGTCTCCTCTTTCATCCCAGCATCTGTTGCTAGGAGCATGCCCACTTCGGACCTCTCCAAGTGGGGCTTCAGACGGTTCACATGCAGGACCCGCAAAGGGTTCCTGGGAGACTGCAAGTTCACCAAGTAGGTGACGTCACTCTTGCGCTCCACCACCTCAAATGGTCCGGTCCACTTATCCTGGAGCGCACAAGGCTCCACTGGGGCCATGACCCAAACCTTCTGTCCAGGCTGAAACTTGATCAGAGTGGCATTTTGATCATACCAGCGTTTCATTTCCACCTGGCTGGCTTCCAGATTCGCCTGAGCGAGTTGTCTAAAGCGCTTAGTCTGGTTCCTGAAGGCCAGCATGTAGCTATATAAATCCTGGGGAGGTTTACTGGGAGCTTTCTCCCAGCCTTCTTTTACCAGACTTAGAGGTCCTCTTACAGGATGCCCATACAGGAGCTCAAAGGGACTGAACCCTAAGGACTTCTGCGGTACCTCTCTGTAAGCAAACAAAAGGCATGGTAAAAGGACGTCCCACTTACGCCTCATGGGTTCACCAATACCCATAATCATGCCCTTTAGGGTCTGGTTGAATCTCTCAACCAGCCAATTACCTTGGGGGTGGTAAGGAGTGGTGAACTTATAGGTTACACTGCACTCCTGCCACAGGGACTTCATATACTTAGATATGAAGTTAATACCCCGGTCGGACACCACCTCTCTGGGGAACCCCACACAGGACAAAATCCCCATCAACGCACGACTCACCATGGGGGCCGTCACAGTCTGGAGAGGGATGGCTTCCGGGTACCGGGTGACATGGTCCACCAAGACCAGGATAAACCTGTTGCCCATGGCTGTCTTGGGATCCAGAGGCCCCACAATGTCAATACCCACCCTCTCAAAGGGGGTGCTGACTACAGGGAAAGGCTGGAGAGGAGCCTTGCACTTCCTCCCACTCTTACCACTTGCCTGGCAAGTCTGGCAAGACCTACAGTGAGCATCAGAATGCTTGCGCATTTGGGGCCAGTAAAAGTGGGTGACAAGCCTTTCAAAGGTCTTGTCTTGCCCCAAATGTCCTGCCAAAGTCACATCATGAGCCAGACCCAGTAGGAAGGCTCTGAAGCGCTGGGGTACCACCAGCACACGGGCTGACCCAGGCGCAGAACCTTAGGCTCGCTATACAGGAGACCATTCTCCCAGTATATCCAATGTGACCTGGACTGATCACCTGCTGCCTGATTTGCAGCCTGCTGCCGCAAACCAATGAGAGAAGGGCACGTCTGCTGCTCCTGGCAGAACTCCTCCCAGGTGGGCCCACCTTCTTGCTGCCAATGGGTCAGCTCAGGCAGGTCCCCCAGTTCAGCCACTTGTTCCCCTGTAGGCTCCAGGGCATCCCCCTCAGGGTTCGCCTCCTCCTGGACCGTGGGAACTTCGGGGGCCGGTTTCCCGCGCCCCCTGCATCTTCTCTTCCTGGCAGGCACCTGGGCCACTCTTTCAAGCTCCAGGTCCTCTTGAATGCCCTTACCGGCTGCCATAGACTGAGTGGTCACACATGCCCACTCAGGCAGACCCAACATCTCCAAATGAGACCTCCGCTCCACCTTCACCTAAGGGGAGCTCTCCAAATCATTGCCTAGCAGACAGTCAACAGGCATGGCAGGCCTCACAGCTACTCTCAAGGTACCTGAGACCCCCCCACTCAAAGGGAACCTGTGCCACTTTGCAGAGGCACTCTGAGTTGTCAGCGGCAACTACTGGGTAGAATGTGTCAGGGACCACCTGCTCTTCAGACACCAGCCGACAACTGACAGCTGACACACTAGCTCCAATGTCTCTCAAAGCCTCCACACTATCAGCCACTACTAGTCACCCACTGCCTGTACTTTTTAGTGTTATCAGGCAGATGACTCCTTGGGACCATCTCACTGTCTCCTAAAGAGACCAGGGACATCTCTGCTGGACCCCAACCCACCATGGGCACCCAACTCCTCCCCCAAGGCTACACCAGCCATTTCCCAGGGCGGAGCACCAGTGGGTGCAGTGGTAACCATGTTGGGACACTTGGGACTTCCTTGGAAGTGACCCACTTGACCACAACTAAAACATGTCTTGGGACCCCTCTGAACAGGCTTACCTTTCGGGACCCATGGCTTCTTCTCAGTGGAAGGCAGGGAACCCTTACCTTGGTTCCCTTGGGGATTACTTTGGGGCCCTTTCTGGAACTCCTTCTGTTTACCCTTGTCCCCCCCCACTCTTCTGCTGGGGACCCTGCCCACCTTTGGCGGAGTCACCCACATAACCTTTGTGGACCCTGGTACTGACCCAGCGGTCCGCCTCCACAGCAAGCTTCCTGGGGTCAGTCAGCTTACTGTCAATCAGGTGCTGGCGTAGCTCTGGAAAACAACTACTGGACAAGTGCTCCCATGCAACCAAATCATAGAGCCCCTGCAAATCAGTTACCTTGCTACCCTTCACCCATCCATCCAGTGCTCTGCAAAAATAAGATACATATTCCACCCAAGTACTTGACTCCAGCTTCTTGCAGTTCCTAAATTTCTGCCTGTACAGCTCTGGGGTGAACCCATACCTTGCCATTAAAGCTTCCTTCATGGAGGCATAAGACATCTGATCCTCAGTGGGCAATTCTAGCAAGGTGTCCCTCCCTTCACTGACAAAGCAGCCCCACAACCTCGCTGCCTAGTCTCTCTCAGGGATTCTATGGGACTTCATTGCCACCTCATAGGCCTTGAACCACTGACCAATGTCCTCATGCTTTGTGAAATCCTTAATAACATCCTTGGGGATGTATACTTTCCCTTCTACAGGCACTGATGGTGTGCTGCCACCAGAGGGAGTGATCTCTAGTCTCTTTGCTTTTAGCTCCAACTCCCTCAACACTCTTTCATGCTCTAAAAGCATCTTTTTCTCTTCCATGGCTAACTTTTTACTCTCCAACTCCAATTTCTTATTCTGTATGTCACACTGGCTCCCCAGCTTGAGCTTAGCAAGCTCCAATTCATGCACTCTGCTTTTCTCCCTGTGCTCCAATTCTTCTGGAGACAGACCCCTTGAAGACACACTGCTGCCTTCCCTGGGAGGCACCCCCCTCCAGTTAGGCCCTCTAGCCCATCCTGCTGCCCTTCTAAATTCTCCCCCTCCACCATAGGCTCCTCGGTCTGCCCACTGTCATTCCTTGCTTCCAACCAGGCCCTCAGCGCCTTTTGGAATTCCTCCTTTCTGGTGAGGCCTCTCATGGAGATTTTACATTTTTTGCAGATGGATTTAAGTTGTGGCACAGTGTAGGTATCAACCCTATCCTCTTCAAATTCGATATCCACAGATGCAAGTGATGCTTGTTTACTCATGGTGAAAATTGGCAGTTCTCAAGATGCAAAAAATTCCAAGGAAAAAAAACTCTACCAAAATGTATGTGGTCGCGTAATGGTCTGCACTCACTAGTAGTGTACACCAATCACTGTATGTAAATCACAAATGCAAGTCCAGGATCCTCACCGCTTGTAGGAGAGTAGGATCTGCTTCACATGGGTACCCCCACTTTTTGCTGTTGCTTCACTGTTTTCGACTTTAGTCTGGCTGGGGCCCTGCTAATCAGAACCCCAGCCTAGCTGTTTCCTCTCTAAAATGGTTTCCATGTACCTTAGGTACATCTCTGATTGGAATCTGGAGTTCCCTTATAAGTCCCTAGTATATGGTATACTATGTACCCAGGGCATAGGTACCCCCGAGGCCTGCCAGGGGCTGAAGCATGTATTATGCCACCCCTGGAAGGCCAGCCAAAATGACACCACAGGTCTGCTACTGCAGCCTGGGTAAGGTGGTGCATGCACCCCTTACTGTGATATAGGTTACCTATATCACTACATATATGCACACATATAAACCTATAAGTCACTCCTATGGCAGGCCTTCCTACCTGAAGCACCCGGCATCGGTGGGCATCTGCTCATCGCCTTCCTGGTCACTGGCTAGTGACCCAGACTCTGTCCCCTCTGCTTTCAGGTTCTTCAGATCTTCGATCCACCCGGACACTTTCGACTTGGCCGCCAGCAGCCTGCTGCAGCAGATCGCCATTGAAAACGACGACGAAACCCGACGACTAAAGACACCTATGCACCCGGCTTCCCTGGGTGAGGTAACTCGAGTACTCCGGTGCTCCCGTGGGTATTGACTCTAGAACTGCCCAGTTCTAAATGGATTTGCTCCAAGTCCTCTTCTAAGTGTCCTTTCCTTTTAAAATTCCAACCGCGGCTGTGTTCTCACACTGCACGCATCCCCCGTGGGTCCCCTGTGTCACTACCTTGGGTGGTTCCTAGGGGTCCAAGCACTTCTACAGGCTCTAGGCCTTGTGTCTAGCTCAGTCGTGGTTCTTATACCACTTTATTGGTATATGGTTTGGTACGCCCCTAGGGCTCAAACGTGTATTTGTGCTATTACTGTTGATAACTGACTTGTAACTTATGTACTTCGAACTCTAGCCTCATAAAGAGACTAGAAGGGTGTGTTTAAGACTAAATACATATATTTTATATATATACCTGGTGTGGTCCTCTTTCATTTGGTAACTCAAGAGATTATAGACTGGTAAAACAAGCTGCTTTACATTCCTTCAAGACTTAGCCTGAAGGCTGCTCTCCATAGCTACCACTAGGATAGCTTTCAATAAAGGTTGTCTTTAACCTATCTCCAATAAGGGGTTGTTTGGACTGGTGCAAGGTGCCCACTATAATTAGTGGACAGCATATACCAGGCCAACTTCTCACATTGGTGTGCAGCGTGTGGGATTCCAGCTTGCTATTGTTTTACCAGATAATCTCAATTGAATTGATCAACTGAAAACCACTAAGGGTACCTTAGGTACATATAAATACAAGCTTAGTATACAGTAAGTTCTACTGAACTTAGAGTTGTGTGTTAAGGGCTAGCACACCCTTTCTACAACTCAAGAGAGTTTAGTAGGCCACACTAGAGTAGGTAGTGCATACACCACACCTCACTAGTAATGTCTTCAAGGCAAGGAAACAGTGGGTCCTTGCCAGAAGCCAGTGGGCTTCTTCCCTCCAAGTATGATGATCTCCCATTCTTGGAATTGAGAGCATTGTGCAAGACTAGGAAGCTGAAGACAGGCAAAAGTGCCAGCACCCAACACCTCAGACAGGTACTTCTGTCAGATGATCTCAGAGGACCCCCAGGGTCTGAAGGGGTAGGCAGAGAGGGTGGGGCAGAAGATGAGGAAGGGGTCAGGGGTGAAGAAACCCAGGACCCCCCCTCTGAAACTGGCCAGGAAGGTGACAATGACCTTGACCTGGAAAATCCAGCTCCTCCTGTAGATGAGGAGGAGGATCAGAATGACCTCCCCTTTGTCCCACCAGGAAGAGTTGTGAGTGTGCCTAGAAGGTCCAGATCTCCTTCTCAGGAGTCTAACCATTCTGACACCTCAGAAGGGACCTCTGTTTCCTCTCATAGGAAGGAATCCTCCAGTGAGAGTAAAGAGAGACTGCTCAAGTATGGAGAAGCTCAGTTGAGACTCAGAAGAGAGCAGTTGGCTATAGACAGGGAGTCCCTAGAGCTTGAAAGGCAAAGAAAAACGTTGGGACTAGAGTCCCATGGTGGCAGCCATTTCCCCAGAGATAGGGAAAGGTCTTATGACCATAGAAACCTGAGTAAGATTGTCCCTCCCTACCAGAGTGGGGATGACATCCACAAATGGATTTCTGCACTGGAGAGGGCCTGTAAAGTACAGAGGGTCCCTCAGGAGCAGTGGGCAGCAATCTTGTGGCTCTCCTTTGCAGACAAAGGAAGAGATAAGCTCCTCTCTGTTAGAGAAGAGGATGCTGATAATTACCCAGTCTTAAAAAGTACATTGATTGATGGGTTTGGCCTAACAACTGAACAATACAGGTTAAAGTTCAGAGATACCCAAAAGGCACAGAATCAAGACTGGGTGGACTTTGTTGATTGTTCTGCTAAGGCTCTGGAAGGTTGGTTAGTGGGCAGTAAGGTATGTGACTTCAAAGGATTGTACAATCTTATCATGAGGGAGCAGATTCTTAATAACTGTCAAAATCAGCTGTTGCATCAGTACCTGGTGGACTCTGATCTGACCTCTCCCCAAGAATTGGGAAAGAAGGCAGACAAATGGGTCAGGACCAGGGTGAGGCAGAAGGTACAGAACCAAGGTGGTGACCCAAAGAAGCAAGATTCTAAGAACTCTGACAAGGGTGGGGAGAAGGGTAAAGACCAGAAGTCTTCACAAGGCCCCCAAAAATCTTCTTCAGGTGGGGATTCCCAGTCTAACAAAGGGAAAGGCCAAAAGAAACCATGGTGCAAAGTCTGTAAGCAAAAGACACACTGGACCAGTGATTGCACCAAGTCCAAAGACTCTATTCCAGCCCCCACCAATGCCCCTAAGGCACCTGTTCCCCCTAGTGCAGTTACAATTGGTGGTGGGAGTACACAAGCCAAGGGTTTAGTAGGGTTGACCCTGGGTAAGGAGATGAGCTCTGTCCTAGTCAGAGAACTCACTCAGGCCGTCCTAGTCTGTGATGGAGGCATGGATGTGACCTCCTCTGTGTGTCCCAGTAATCTGGGCAAGTACAGACAACATCCATTAATAAATGGAAAAGAGGCTTTGGCATTTAGGGACACAGGAGCAAGTGTCACCATGGTGACACAAGATCTTGTGGATCCTGAGCAGATTATACTTGGTGAGATGTACCAAGTGACCAATGCTAGCAATGTCAGAACAGACCATACTCTGGCAGTTGTTAACTTCTCCTGGGGAGGGGTAACTGGCCTTAAGAAGGTTGTGGTAAGTGCAGACCTACCAGTTGAACGCTTGCTTGGCAATGATCTAGAAACTTCAGCTTGGGCAGAAGTGGAGCTCAGGACCCATGCAGAAATGCTGGGCATCCCTGCAGATGTGTTTGCTGTGACCAGGTCACAGAGCAAAATGCCTAACACTGAACAGGCCTTGGATCCTGGAACAATGGACCAAGTGCCATCCAAGAGGAGGAGTAGTAGGGTAAAGGCAGTGCCTTCCCCCTTGGCTCAGAAGGAAGATCAGTCTCTTCAGGGAGATGATCTCAGTCCTGAGGAAGGAACTGTCCCAGAGGAGCTTGAGCCTGATCAGGTTGAGTTCTTAGGGACAGGGGGCCCTTCCAGGGCAGATCTGAGCCAGGAGCAGCAGAGCTGCCCCTCTCTTGAACCCCTCAGACAGCAAGCTGCTGCTGAGGCTGCTGGGAAAGCTAGTGGTCCCCATACAGTGTATTGGGATGATGGACTCTTGTACTCAGAGTGTAGAGACCCCAAGCCTGGTGCCACCAGGAGGTTGGTTATACCTCTGAAGTTCAGGGGCTTCCTATTGACCCTAGCCCATGACATTCCTTTAGCAGGTCACCTGGGCCAGAACAAGACTTGGGACAGAATTGTCCCTCACTTTCACTGGCCCCACATGTCTGAAGACACCAAGGAGTTTTGTCGCTCCTGTGTAACGTGCCTGGCCAGTGGCAAGGCAGGTGGCACTACAAAGGCCCCCCTGATACCACTACCTGTGGTGGGGGTTCCCTTTGAAAGGGTGGGGATTGACATTGTTGGTCCCATGGATCCCCAAACAGCATCTGGGCACAGGTTTCTCCTGGTGGTGGTGGACCATGCCACCAGGTACCCAGAGGCTAATCCCCTTAGGACCACTACAGCACCTGTGGTGGCAAGAGCCCTCCTGGGAATTTTCTCAAGAGTGGGCTTCCCTAAGGAGGTTGTATCAGACAGGGGTGCCAACTTTATGTCTGGATACTTGAAGGCAATGTGGAAGGAGTGTGGAGTGACTTACAAGTTCACCACACCCTATCACCCACAATGCAATGGTTTAGTTGAGAGATTCAACAAAACCTTGAAGGGCATGATTAAAGGGCTCCCAGAGAAGCTTAGGCGAAGATGGGACATACTCTTGCCCTGCCTTTTATTTGCATACAGGGAGGTGCCACAAAAGGGGTTGGCTACAGCCCTTTTGAACTTTTGTTTGGTCACCCTGTCAGGGGTCCATTGTGCCTGGTGAAGGAAGGATGGGAGTTACCTCTCAAGCCCCCAAAGCAGGACATAGTGGACTATGTACTTGGTCTCCGCTCCAGGATGGCTGAGTACAAGAAAATGGCAACTAAAAACCTTGAGGCTAGCCAGGAACTCCAAAAAGCCTGGCATGACCAAAAGGCTGTACTGACTGTTTACCAGCCAGGACAGAAGGTATGGGTGTTGGAGCCAGTGGCCCCAGCAGCTCTCCAAGACAAATGGAGTGGACCCAATACCATTGTTGAACAGAAGGGTGAGGTTACCTATTTAGTAGACCTAGGAACACCCAGGAGTCCCCACAGGGTTCTCCATGTCAACAGATTGAAACCATACGTGGACAGGGCTGGCATGGGCTTGCTCATGGCAACTGATGAGGGACAGGAGGAGGAGAGTGACCCTCTCCCAGACCTGCTCTCACAGAACCCTGATGATGGGTCAGTGGATGGTGTAGCCTTGGCAGGCAGCCTCACTGCCCAGCAGCAAACTGATTGCAGACAGGTGCTCAATCAGTTCAGGCATATATTCTCTCTGACACCAAGTCAGACCACCTGGTGCACTCATGAAGTGGACACTGGGGACAGTCTGCCTATTAAAAATAAGATGTATAGGCAACCTGACCATGTCAGGGACTGTATCAGGACAGAAGTCCAGAAGATGTTGGATTTGGGAGTTATTGAACCCTCAGATAGCCCTTGGGCTAGTCCAGTGGTCCTTGTGCCAAAACCTCACACCAGTGGTGGGAAAAGAGAGATGAGGTTTTGTGTGGACTACAGGGGTCTCAATGCAGTCACTAGGACTGATGCCCATCCAATACCCAGGGCAGATGAGCTAATAGACACTTTGGCATCAGCCAAGTATCTCAGCACATTTGACCTAACAGCTGGCTACTGGCAGATCAGGCTAGCTGATGATGCAAAGCCAAAAACAGCATTCTCAACCCCTAGTGGGCATTATCAATTTGTGGTCATGCCCTTTGGATTGAAGAATGCCCCTGCCACTTTTCAGAGGTTGGTGAACACAGTCCTTACAGGTCTGGAAGCCTATAGTGCAGCATATCTAGATGATATTGCTGTCTTTAGCTCCACCTGGGAGGATCACCTGGTCCACCTCAGAAATGTTTTGCAGGCCCTGCAGAAAGCAGGCCTAACTATCAAGGCTACAAAGTGCCAGATAGGGCAGAGTCAGGTTGTGTACCTGGGCCACCTTGTGGGTGGAGGCCAGGTTCAACCATTACAGAGCAAGATCCAGACCATCATGGACTGGACTGCTCCAACTACGCAGACTCAGGTGAGAGACTTTTTAGGCCTGACTGGGTACTATAGGAGATTTGTCAAGGGGAATGGATCAATAGTGACACCCCTGAATGACTTAACTTCCAAGAAAATGCCCAAAAGGTTCAGTGGACAGTTAGCTGTCAAAAGGCATTTGATGACCTGAAGCAGGCCATGTGCACTGCTCCCATTCTACAGAGTCCTGATTACTCCAAGAAGTTCATTGTCCAAACAGATGCATCTGAATTGGGGGTAGGGGCTGTACTGTCACAATTGAATGATGAAGGTCAGGATCAGCCAGTAGCTTTTATTAGCAGAAGGCTGACCCCTAGACAGAAACGTTGGTCAGCCATTGAGAGGGAGGCCTTTGCTGTGGTCTGGGCTCTGAAGAAGTTGAGGCCATACTTGTTTGGTACTCACTTCCTTGTTCAAACAGACCATAAGCCCCTCTTATGGCTAAAACAAATGAAGGGTGAAAACCCCAAACTGCTTAGGTGGTCCATTTCCCTACAGGGGATGGACTTTACAGTGGAACATAGACCTGGGAGTAACCATGCCAATGCAGATGGACTCTCTAGGTACTTCCACTTAGAACATGAAGACTCAACTAGACAAGGTTAGTTTAATGTCCCTACGTTTGGGGGGGGTTGAGTAGGAGAGTAGGATCTGCTTCACATGGGTACCCCCACTTTTTGCTGATGCTTAACTGTTTTCGACTTTAGTCTGGCTGGGGCCCTGCTAATCAGAACCCCAGCCTAGCTGTTTCCTCTCTAAAATGGTTTCCATGTACCTTAGGTACATCTCTGATTGGAATCTGGAGTTCCCTTATAAGTCCCTAGTATATGGTATACTATGTACCCAGGGCATAGGTACCCCCGAGGCCTGCCAGGGGCTGAAGCATGTATTATGCCACCCCTGGAAGGCCAGCCAAAATGACACCACAGGTCTGCTACTGCAGCCTGGGTAAGGTGGTGCATGCACCCCTTACTGTGATATAGGTTACCTATATCACTACATATATGCACACATATAAACCTATAAGTCACTCCTATGGCAGGCCTTATCAATCCTGGAGGCAGAGTACTTGGTTCTTATGTGAGAGGGTGCCCCTGCATGAGTAGAGCCCCTCTGCAGCGTTCGGAGACCCTTCTCTGATGCTGTTTGTAGTGCAGCCGGACCATATACTCTTAAGTGCATTATAACCTCGCGTTAAATGCTAACTTTGGGATGGCTGCACGGAAACATGTCGTGTTTGGTGTCAAACATCTTGGAATACTACCCCCCCGCCAGTTCTGGCGGTGGGGGTAGCATTCCACCCTTCTAGAGGGAGAGACATGTACACACCGGCCTGCCCGGTAACTTCTTTACAGAGCCCTGGCATCACAAAATGGATGCCACTGCCACAGACACGGGTCTGGCCTCCTGCTGCTGACTGAAACTCCGGCAGAGGAGGCCTGGACAATAGGTTTCCTGTCCAAGGGAGGTGTAACCACCTCCCCAGACAGGATAATGTGTATTGGGGCTGGGCGGGAGCACTCTCTGGTGCTTTGAAGTCCTGCACTGGGGGCACATTTGGTGTCCCTGTATGTAGCCCAGTTCAAACCGGTTGCAGGGGCTACCTGCCCCTGCTCTGGCGCGAAACTGGACAAAGGGAATGGGTGTAACCACCCCTCTTCCCTGACCCTCCCATAGGTGGGTCCCCAGAGTATGTCCAACCCCCTAACTTAGTATAAGTATGGGACCCCAGTCCTTAGGACTTTAGATTACCCTGGACGAAACTCTGACACCGAATCCTGGACCTTCGACGCTCTACTTCCAGATTAGAGGACTGAAGAATCTCCCGTAGGGGTCAAGGAGTGACTCGCCTGCTTGACAGGCACCTAAGAAGCAATTGTCCGGTCTGCATCGCTGAAGCTCCTGCCGGACGCCGAAGTCTTTACAACACCAGAGATGGATTTCCAGACTTCCCCGAGGCTGCCCTGAGTCCCCAGTGAAGCTGAGGCCCGTAGCTGTCGTGGGTAACGTAGAACCGTGACCCCTGGACACCGAGAACTTTTGCAAGTGCATCCTCTTCCTGGTCTCCCACGAAGTTGTGCTTTGGGCTCCGAGTAGCCCCTGCCTCCAGCACTGACTGCACCGAAGATCACTGGCCTCCACTCCACGAGTGTCCTGTGAGCCAGCTCAAAGTGCGTCCACTCGAGGCTCCTTTGCGGTCGCTAGTCCATTGGCTAGTGGGCCCTTCCGAAGGCAACTCTTCTTCTGCTTGGGCTTTCCTGGTTGCTCCAGACGTGCCCTGACTTACCCTTGCTGGGTGAGTCCCTCAGACCTTGCTGGTCTGCATCAACGTCCTTTCTCTGTTTCCATGTGACTTGCCGTTGCCAAGGCTTGTTGGGTCCAATCCGGTTGTCGACACCTCAGCAATTGACAGACGTCGTGGGACAGCTCGAATCCAGCTCCTGGTCATCGTCGACACCTCCTGGACCTCGTTGCTGAAGAGTCAAAATGAACGTCAACCTACCTGAAGCACCCGGCATCGGTGGGCATCTGCTCATCGTCTTCCTGGTCACTGGCTAGTGACCCAGATTCTATCCCCTCTGCTTTCAGGTTCTTCAGATCTTCGATCCACCCTTGGATCCACCCGGACACTTTCGACTTGACCGCCAGCAGCCTGCTGCAGCAGATCGCCATTGAAAACGACGACGAAACCCGACGACAAAAGACACCTATGCACCCGGCTTCCCTGGGTGAGGTAACTCGAGTACTCCGGTGCTCCCGTGGGTATTGACTCTAGAACTGCCCAGTTCTAAAGGGATTTGCTCCAAGTCCTCTTCTAAGTGTCCTTTCCTTTTAAAATTCCAACCGCGACTTTCCCCATAGAAGTTAACGGTGGCTCGCGGCTGTGTTCTCACACTGCACGCGTCCCCGTGGGTCCCCTGTGTCACTACCTTGGGTGGTTCCTTGGGGTCCAAGCACTTCTACAGGCTCTAGGCCTTGTGTCTAGCTCAGTCGTGGTTCTTATACCACTTTATTGGTATATGGTTTGGTACGCCCCTAGGGCTCAAACGTGTATTTGTGCTATTACTGTTGATAACTGACTTGTAACTTATGTACTTTGAACTCTAGCTTCATAAAGAGACTAGAGGGGTGTGTTTAAGACTAAATACATATATTTTATATATATACCTGGTGTGGTCCTCTTTCATTATGGTCACTCAAGAGATTATAGACTGGTAAAACAAGCTGCTTTACATTCCTTCAAGACTTAGCCTGAAGGCTGCTCTCCATAGCTACCACTAGGATAGCTTTCAATAAAGGTTGTCTTTAACCTATCTCCAATAAGGGGTTGTTTGGACTGGTGCAAGGTGCCCACTATAATTAGTGGACAGCATATACCAGTCCAACTTCTCACACCGCTGACCACCAATGTTCGAAATTGGGGTCTCTAGTTGGCAGAGGTAGGTACCTTTGTCCAAATAGGGACCCTTGGTTCTAGTCAGGGTAAGGGGGATACACTCCTAAAATAACCCCTGCTCACCCCCTTGGTAGCTTGGCACGAGCAGACAGGCTTATCTTAGAGGCATTGTGTAAAGCATTTGTGAGCACATACAGTAACACAGTGAAAACACTACAAATGGACACCACACCAGTTTAGAAAAAAAATGTTAACTTTATCTATACCAAAACAAGACCAAACGACAAAAATCCACAATACAGTAATAAAAATATGACTTTCAAATGGTAGAAATAGTTCAGTTCAAAGCAAATTGCAGATGCAACACTTTTCTCACAAAGTACCTGGGATGCGTCATGCAAAACAAACAAAATAGCCGCAGGGAAGGAGATGCGTCGATTCCTTACACTCAGGGAAGGTGATGCGTCGGTTCCTTGCTCCGGGGGAGGTGATGCGTCTGTTCCTTACTGCAGCGCAGGGGAGGTGATGCGTCGATTCCTTACCGGAGAGGAGGTGATGCGTCGATTTCTTACTGCGTGGGGAGGTGATGCGTCTGTTTCTTATTGCGGCTCCTCAACGATGCGACAGTCTTGGCGCCTCGATGCGATGCGTCGATCCGGTACGATGCGTGGCATCGTGCAGCCGCACAGCAGTCTTGCGTCGGAATCGGTGCGGTGATCTCGGACTTTGGAGATCGTTACACCCGATGCGTCGTGCGTCGATTTCTCGAGCCGCGGCAGGCGCTGCGATGGTTTCTTCGGCGATGCGTCGGAAACAGGCACGGATGTGTTGCACTTCTTCGATGTTGCGTCGATTTACCAGCTCCCAGCGACAAACAGTCTCCAGAGGTCCTAAACAGCAGCAGGCACCTCTTTGCAGGTTGGAATTCCCAGCAAGGAAATTCAGGGGAGCTGGTGGTGAAGTCTTTGTGTCCCTGAGTCTTCAGAACAGGAGGCAAGCTCAGTTTCAAGCCCTTGGAGATTCTTCTTCAAGCAGGTGACAAAGCAAACAGCAAAGTCCTTTTTCTCCTCTCCTTGGCAGCAAGCAGCCGCTGCAGGCCAACCCCAAATAGCAAACAGCCAGGGGCAGTATTCCTCCTCAGCTTCTCTGGCTCTTCTCCTTGGCAGAGGTTCCTCTTGATTTCCCAGAAGTGATCTAAAGTTCAGGGGTCTGGGTCCCACTTTTTATACACACAAATCCTTTGTTCTCTGAAGGCAGAGAGTGTCTGTACCCAGCCAAAACCAGTTCTGTCCTCACTGGTGCAGCTTCCTGGCAGGAGGTGGAGACAGCATTGTTGAAGGCAGACCTGGTCCATTCAGGTGAAATGAAATCTCCTCCCCCTACTCTAAATGCAACCCAGGTCTATTCAGCCCAGACCTGACTCATCAGGCTCTCTGGAGCCACATCCCCTCTCCAGCCCCCTGTCATCCAAAGCCAGACATACAATACCCAAACCTAGCAGAGGCAGAGTGGATGGCTGAGCAAGAAAATACCTACTTTCTAAAAGTGGTATTTTCAAACACAGAATGTAAAAAGCACCCTCACTAAAAGATGCATCTTAACATTCTGAGTTCAGGCATACTAAACTTTACTTTCCTACCTGGTTCCCAGGGGTAATTATGGTTATAAGATGTTATAAGCAATCTCCCCATTCCGTTCTGTGGGAACAGGTAGCCTTGCAATAGTGAAAAACGAAATTGGCAGTAATTCACTATCAGGACATGCCACACACACCAGGGCATGTCCGACCTTTCACATACACTGCCCCCTGCCCACAGGGGTACCTTGGGCCTGCCTTAGGGGTGCCTGACATGTGAGAAAAGGGAAGGTTAGGGCCTGGCAAGTGGGTGCACTTGCCAAGTCGACATGGCAGTACCAGACTGCCCACAGGCTCTGCAATGGCAGGCCAGAGTTACATTTACAGGCTGCTTGTGTAGGTGGCACAATGCGTGCTGCAAGCCTACTAGCAAAAGACACACAATTGATGGACGGAATGCAGAACAAATCAAAACATTCACCCCCAGTCAAGAAATCTGGGTTAAATCCATCATTCTTTTGCTCACCATGCCACCCCAGTTTAGACCTGGCCATATGCAAATCAGTCTTGACCCTGTGCCTCATGGGAACAGTCCAGTCCGAACTGCTAAGCCAGGTCCTCCCTGGACCGGAAACAAGCATCCTAGGACCGGTTTCGGGGTTTCACCCCTCTTCAGCCAGGATAGCTTGAATCCAGTGGCACAGTGAGCCCGGGACCCACATCTGGGCATACCCGGCGCACTTAAGGCGAGGAAGCAAAAGACACACAATTGATGGACGGAATGCAGAACAAATCAAAACATTCACCCCGAGTGAAGAAATCTGGGTTAAATCCATCATTCTTTTGCTCACCATGCCACCCCAGTTTAGACCTGGCCATATGCAAATCAGTCTTGACCCTGTGTCTCATGGGAACAGTCCAGCCCGAACTGCTAAGCCAGGTCCTCCCTGGACCGGAAACAAGCATCCTAGGACCGGTTTCGGGGTTTCACCCCTCTTCAGCCAGGATAGCTTGAATCCAGTGGCACAGTGAGCCCGGGACCCACATCTGGGCATACCCGGCGCACTGAGGGCGAGAAAGCAAAAGACACACAAATGATGGACAGAATGCAGAACAAATCAAAACATTCACCCCCAGTCAAGAAATCTGGGTTAAATCCATCATTCTTTTGCTCACCATGCCACCCCAGTTTAGACCTGGCCATATGCAAATCAGTCTTGACCCTGTGCCTCATGGGAACAGTCCAGCCCGAACTGCTAAGCCAGGTCCTCCCTGGACCGGAAACAAGCATCCTAGGACCGGTTTCGGGGTTTCACCCCTCTTCAGCCAGGATAGCTTGAATCCAGTGGCACAGTGAGCCCGGGACCCACGTCTGGGCATACCCGGCGCACTTAGGGCGAGGAAGCAAAAGACACACAATTGATGGACGGAATGCAGAACAAATCAAAACATTCCCCCAGTCAAGAAATCTGGGTTAAATCCATCATTCTTTTGCTCACCATGCCACCCCAGTTTAGACCTGGCCATATGCAAATCAGTCTTGACCCTGTGCCTCATGGGAACAGTCCAGCCCGAACTGCTAAGCCAGGTCCTCCCTGGACCGGAAACAAGCATCCTAGGACCGGTTTCGGGGTTTCACCCTTCTTCAGCCAGGATAGCTTGAATCCAGTGGCACAGTGAGCCCGGGACCCACGTCTGGGCATACCCGGCGCACTTAGGGCGAGGAAGCAAAAGACACACAATTGATGGACGGAATGCAGAACAAATCAAAACATTCACCCCCAGTCAAGAAATCTGGGTTAAATCCATCATTCTTTTGCTCACCATGCCACCCCAGTTTAGACATGGCATCAATGCATCAATGCGGCCCTCAGTTACACCACAGACCAAACTTTTTGGCCCCTGGGAAAATGTTTGCGAGTACCCATGGGTTAGAACAAGAGGATACAATCTTACAGTCATTAGTTCTCAGGATCCTCCACAATGCAGCTTCTTTCAAAGTCACATTAACTGCAACAAACGAGATCCATCGGACCAGCCTGTACTCTGCAGGTGTACTGTTCCAACCAAGTAGGGCATTCTACAGTTACAGGCAAAAGAAAATATTTCACATGGGAAAGAAAACAAAGGCACATGTCGTTTGACTTCTGCCTTGCCTAGAAAGAAACATAGACACTTGAAAGAAGATGCCACCAGCATTAGCCATTTTAAACACAGGCCTGCTTCAACTACTGTCAACCTAGAAGTGAATAAAACACAGTGAATAGCATTTGCCCGAGTACATGTTAATAGCGATAAAATGAAAAACATTTAATATGAGAAAAACCCTTTTATACGTTCATAAATTCGAACATGCAAAAATGGAATACACAAAACCTTTGCAAGTCTGTGCTTGATAACTTGTGACGGACACGTTTCCAGTTGCAATGTCTAAATCTGCATTTAAGCGAGGGTGCACACTAAGGGTGCTGAATACAGGTAGTCTTTGTGAATCTGGCGTCTACAGTCCTTTAAAGATGTGTCTCTGGCTGGGCCCTGTCATACCTTTATGTCAGACTGAATGAGTTACAATCACTCCTCATCTTCTAAAGAAAGGTGAGTGCTGCATCACTGTAGCCTTGGCGAGATCGTACCCCAACATGGCATCCTCAGAGAAGTGCTGTAAGACCCAATGCACTAGGACCAAACCGGAATCCAGAGTCACCAGATCTGTACACTAAGCATTGGCTGCTCCAAGAGATGGAGAAAATGCATGCCATGCAGTCACTGGGTGGATAAGTGAAATTTTATACTGGAATACCACATACTATTTCACATCCAGGTGCTCCTTAGGATGAAAATATTGAATCACAGGTTTTATTCAGTGCTAAATTCCAATATTCAGCCTCTTTAACTCCTGTGTTGTTTGTGCCAATATTTATTGGACCTGATAAAATCCAAATCCACTGGGTTGAAATATACTGGGTCCAATCAATAACTCCCCCACTTGTGAGTTTGCCCCTGATAAAGCGGACTAACGTGGATTTTGGTGCTTAGCAGGTCCTGATAATTATCGGACATTTTCCCTCAAATACAGTTTGGCAGGTATGACCTGCCGAAACGTATTGGGCGAAATTTACTGGAGTGCGGTGTTAGACGCCAAACTCCCAATCGTGACATACCGCAATTAACTACCTCACATTTGTTTCTATATCTGAAAATGAGACACAGGAAAATACAGTAATTAATCGAGGGATATGGAATTTTCGCTCACATGACAAAGCTAAGATTAAAACCTAGTTTTCGTGGTTCCAGAGTCTACAAGGCAGCTACTTATCTGTCGTATTTCGTAGTGTGTAGATCTGGGTTGTCACAGGGAAGCAGAATGCATGCTGGTAAACATGCCGCTTGTATGTCCTTGCTAAACGCGAATCACAAGGGATTGCGACTGAAATGCCTATCCTGGAACGTTAGGGGGCCCTCGAACCCCCGAAAAGGGCGCCAGGTCTTGGCGTGTATGACCAGACATGCCATTCACGTGGCTTTCTTGCAAGAGACACATTATGCGCCCCTCCCCTCACACCGAACTTGGGGGCCCATTACGATACCCGGCGTAAATAAATCCGCCAGGCATGGAAGCGGCAAAAATCCGCCCGCACACACCGCCTGAACACCGACCACGCCATTATGATTACACAAACCGAAAACCGCCATCGGCGAAAAATCACACAAAATACCGCCCGCCATCGTCCGAGTCTGAGTCAAACCGCCCGCCACGGACGGAAACACGCACGACAACACAAAACCGCCCGCCCACACGGCCGACACACCGCACGTGAAATTACGATCGCACCGCCATGAGCGCGGAAAAACCACAAATATACCGCCCGCCAGCGCAAACAACGCCGATGAGAATCGACACGGCAGAAGCCATGGCGCCAACGTACCTGCACAGAAACCATCCGCACACAAAACCAATAGCACACAACATGGCCAACAAGTCCACACAGCAAGGCACGCACAAATACACAAGCACAGTACACATCCCGAAAACACCCCCCGGACAAACAAAAAATACAAAGGCCAGAACCCCAGACACAACACACCTGAAAACAACAGACCATGAGGACACACCCACATAGGTGAGTACAAAAGCAGCACTCCCACAGACTACAACCCCTTGCTACATTGCAAACCAGAGAGGAGAGGAGAGGACACAGTGACACAGCAAGGACAGCAGCACACCACAGAAATGCACACATCACTACCACCACTACCACCACCACCACCACCAAACACCACCACCACCACCACCACCACCACCACCACCACCACCACCACACCCCGGCACCACAAACCCCCTGCACATTACACAACACACACCGCACCAGCACCACAAACACCATGGCACCACAAAGGATGCCCAAGTTCACGCCCATGGAGCTGACGGTCATGGTCGACGAGATCATCAAGGTGTACCCACAAATCTATGGGAACATGGTCCAGCACACACCACTAGCCACCAGAAACAGAATGTGGAACCGGATCGTAGACCAGGTCAATGCAGTCGGGACCCTGCCCAGAAACAGAGTCGAGATTAACAAACGTTGGAATGACGTAAAGAGCCTGGTCAAGAAGAAGGAGGGCAAAAACAGAGAGCTGGCTGCCGTCACTGGCGGAGGAATCCCGCGCTCTTTAAGACCTTCAAAGCGTGGGAGGAGAAGGTGCGAGTCGTAATCCATCCGGAGATCCTCGCCGGATTAGCAGGGGAGTGGAGGCTGGTAAGTACAAACTAATGTATACCAGCACACCGCTATGTACTCACATGCGCAACTACCATGCCACAGCTCCCAGGGACAAACACCCCCATGTCCAGCACACAATACACAACACATCACACACACATGCAACAGACACTACCACACACAGCCCAAACCGAACAACTGTAAGATGCGTGGGGACATGTGTACACTAAGCCAGCCACGTAACCACCAACAGGTCCCCAAATATGCCAGAAGCGCCACAACGAGCACCCACCACACCCATGTGTCCGCCACAGCTGCACTAACCGACAAGTAACAGGTAAGTGGCAGGAACACAAAGTGCAGTGGGTGGGAGGGTGGACAGCCCAAGTACAACACACACCAGGCCCCAGTCCCACAGCACAGCAAGGAGGAGCATCCCCACACCCCACAGCCACGTGTCAGCCACCGCAGTGCACAACGACAGCCGAAAGGCAGACATCACGGTCCACAGCAATCGGTGTCAGTGGGTGTACAGCCACCCCACGACCCACAACACCCCCCACCCCCACAGACCTGCAACATGGAGCACCCCCCGCTTAGAGCCATGTGGCATCCAGTACAGTGCACGCACGAACAACTTGCAGGTGGGAAACTGGACAGGGCTGGATTACTGGAGGCATGAGGACCATAACACCACCAACACATGGGACATGTCACGTAGCAGACGAACACGCAGCACCGCCCACCGTCACGAACAAGTGAACAATGTGCACACGGACATGAACAACAGACTCACACCCCACATGACCCATCACAGACATAGCAACACCCAAGGAGCCACGTCTGCATGCACAAGCCACACTGAATATAGTCCCACACGGCAGCCACTGTGCAACTCATCACACACAACCGAAACACCATTGAAGTCCTGTCCATGTAGCCCCCACTGCCTGTCAACCCCACACCCCACAACTACGCCTATGTAAGACAAACAACACTAGACGCAACAGAGCGGAACAACATAAATGCACACGAACACCACTGAACCCATCAAACTCACAGACACACCATGCACATACAACATACCATCCATCCCATCCGTCAGCCCCAGTCTCATGAAAGGCATGTCATCCACACAGCTGCCACACATACAGCAGTCACGCTAAGACACATGCCCATGACCAACCATGTGCCAGAAGTCAATTAAGCGCACGACACACTGTGAGCAACAACACACAACATGGGCCACACCCCCGAGCACTGCAGTGATGCACATGGCACAGGGCAGCACGCACACCAAGGAGATGGGACAACTGCAATACGTTGGCTGGCACACAACTATCACTCACTCATAACGATGCGTCCAATGCCATGTCCAGTAATCACAACAGACAGCAAATATGAAGGGCATGTCAGGCATGCACACACCTCAGACCATGCACTGTCATGCTGCCACAACACATGTCACGTTCGGCACCCATGGCTCACAGCATGTACCCCAAAAGCATATCCCCTCCCAAATGCGAATCTGGGGCATGGCCCCCATGTTGCCATATGCGTTCCTAAGCGTTCCATTTGAACCCCAAAAGCATATCCCCTCCCAAATGCGAATCTGGGGCATGGCCCCCATGTTGCCATATGCGTTCCTAAGCGTTCCATATGAACTCCAAAAGCAAAGTACAAACCAGACCCAGGATGGGCCAGGAGCCCGCATACACCAGAGTCACAATGAGTAGGGGCACAGCAACACACCCATCGGCATGGCCAATCCGTCCCATGCCACATGTGCACAGCACACAGTCCCATTGCCTAGCACACACAACTACAGATGCCACAGCCACACACTCGCCTCCGGGAAACCCATGTACGAGATTGCACGAACTGCCAATGTCAGACGACTAATACATACTTCGCCAGGTGCAACACAATAACAAATCTCATTCTCTCCACAGGTGACGAACTGCTGGATGCTGGGGATGGAGACAGCAGCCAGCACAGCCAGCCCACAAGCCCCCAACAAGGACACACGGATCTGGAGGATCTGTCCTCCTCTTCGGACACGGACCACCAAGCTGGCCCATCTGGCGTGGCAGGGCCCAGCCGCTCCCCAGGACCCCTCCTACCCACCAACCCATCATCCAGGGATGCTGAACAGTCCCAGTCCCCTGCTGCCACTGTCGTTGCGGCCACACCCACGGTCATTGCGGCCACTACCACTGCCGCAACCGCCACCATCGCCGCACCGACCACCACCGCCTCCACCACCACCACGTCTTCGCTGGCACCAGCCCCAGCGCAGGTGGTGGCCCGGCCGACTGGATCCACCCTGGGAGCCACAGCGAGGACCGTGGTGTGCAATGTGGCTAGTGGGCAGGCCGGTGGCAGCAGGACTGGTAGGAGGAGCAGGGTCAGGGAAACGCCAGCCTCCCCTGGGAGCCATGCCCTGCCTCAAATGGCCAGAGTCCTTGGGGCCTATGAAGAGGCCCAAGGACAATGGGCCAGGTCTGCTACTGACACGCGGGAGGTGCTGGGGGTGCTGAGGTCCATGGATGCCCATATTGGCCAATTCGTGTCCCGTATGGACCAACTCGTGGACCTCATGGGCCAGCTGGTGGTGGCGATGGGGTCACAGGCAAGGCCAGCAACACCACCTCCGCCACCACCTGCTAGGGCGCAGGGTCGGGCAGCAGTGTCCACTTCCCCTGCGTCCACAGCCAGTGAGCACACCTCACCCACCACCAGCAGGTCGCCACCACACACCCCCTCCCAAGCGTGGAAGGGGCCGTCCGAAGAGGAAACAGATCTCCCGGGAGGACTTCGCACGCTCCAGTCGCAAGTGAGGCAGCCAGCCAGCCTTCCGCCAGCCTTCCTTGACCAGCCACTGCATTGACTTGCTCTACGATCCCACTCCACACAGCCAGCTGGATGGCATGTGTGTGTTGGACTATGGACATAGAACCAGTGGGTACACCCTGATCATCACGCAGCCATGACCGACAGCTCATTGTCACTGCACGCACCACTTTTGTCATCACCTTACACACAATCACATGTCACAGTTTGTAATAAATGCACCTTTTTCACTAACTGCTGTTTGTGCCCTGTGTTTTATTTGTACGGAATACAACGGCCACCTTGGGCGGAAAGGCACCTGATGCGTGGCATGGCAATGGAATCCGGAGGGCCTGTAGGGACCTAGGGGTGGGAGACAGAACAGGAGCACATTCAATGAGTGTGTCACACACCCATCACACAGTACATGTCAACAACTACAAGCAATGTACACACATCGCACAGAGCAATAGGGCACAATGCCACAATCACCAACAGTGGCATACTACCCTGGCCATGGAGCGTTGACACACTGCACGCAGTGAACATACGGCCACCCTGACACAGCACACACACACCTGCACAGATACAGACACATCATCCGTCGTACATGGACACTCACCGTCAAGTGAAGTAGCGGGCGATGAGCTGCTGGCGCACATTCCCAGCTTCCTCCTCTCCGCTGTCCACCTCACTCGAGCTGTCCTGGTCTGCGGGCTGGGGCCCTGGTTGATCTCCGTCATCCACAATGAGGGGATCTGCTTCCGAATGGCCAGATTGTGCAGCATGCAGCACGCCACCACTATCTGGCACACCTTCTGTGGGGAGTACGCCAGTGCACCCCGGTGCGGTCCAGGCACCTGAACCTGGACTTGAGGAGGCCAAAGGTACGCTCGACCACACGTCTGGTCCTCCCATGTGCCTCATTGTATCGATCATCTGCTGGGGTGCGAGGATTCCTCAATGGACTGAGCAGCCATGCCCCATTCGGATACGCAGAGTCACCTGGGTGTGAGGGACACAGAGAACCGTTGCTATTCCAACTGGACAGGGGACAGCATCGCACAACCAGCACGCTACACCACTCCACATACTCACCGACAATACAGCCATGATCCTGTTGCAGATTGGACATCAGTCGTGGCAAGATGCTGTTGCGCATTATGTGTGCGTCATGTGCCGAGCCTGGAAACTTGGCACACACGTGGGTGATCACCATGTCCGTAAGGCACACCACTTGCACATTCAGGGAGTGCGTGTGCTTCCTGTTGCGGTACAGGTGCTCAGTGGCCTGTGGTGGAACAAGGCCAACATGTGTGCAGTCAATGGCTCCCACGACGTGTGGGATTCTGCCAAGGGCATAGAATGCACCCTTCACTGCCGCCAATTCACGAGCCCTGGGGAATCTGATGTACCTGTTTCGGTACAGCATCATGGCTGCCAGTACATCCCTCAGCACCTTGCTGAACATGGGCTGGGACATCCCTCCTCCACTGCCCACTGTGTGCTGGAATGACCCAGTGGCGAAGAAATGCATGGCGGCCATCACCTTAGCCGTGGGGGTGACAGCAGTCGGATACACCCTGCGGGGACGGAGATGGGGCTCTAACATGGCACACAGTCGATGCAGGGTTGGCCTGTCCAGCCGAAACTTCCTGATTACCTCTGTATCGTCCATGTCCGCCAGCAATTGGTATGGGCGGTCAATGTTCGGTCTCCGCCTGGGTTAAATGGCAGAGGACACATGTCAAAGCAACACGGCACATAGCAATTTCGCATACACATCACTGACATGACTGAGCAAGCACATGAGCCACAGCCCAGCTGTCAAGCTGGGGCGGCACGGCCACAATACACTTACACAGGTCTCCCAACAATGGCAATGGCAAGTGAGACATACCACTGCCATGTGCATGCACATGGGGATCTAGGCCCCAATGACTTGCGGGGCGTGCTGATGGGGACTGACTGCATATTCGTCAAGCGGCAACGCCACGGCAACATGAGTGTCTGCTGAGCATGGAACTGCTTCCGAGGCTGGATGAGTATGGCACACGGCGGCGACGATGTGGGCACGGGCTGAGCGGCCAATACAAGTGGGACCTGTGGCACGAGGGGATATGAGACAGTAGTAGGTGTCAGCACTGCACCCTATGTACAGCACTGTACGGATCACAGCTCCCGAAACATTGACTGGTGTCCACATTGACAGCCCCATGCCAAGACGGCTGTGTGCTTGCAGTCACACGTCACAGGTGAGAGGTTACATTGCACGTGCCAGGTGGCAGACGTACATAGTGGGAGCTGGCATGTGTGTGCATGTGTCTCCTGTTCAGGATCCACCAGATGGGCGCTGACTCTGTACTGACCATTGGACACAGCATGTTCCGTGGAAGGCTTGTGTGTGTGGGATGGTGGCACTGGATGTGCCTCCGTTGGGTGGGGGGCCATGCACAGGGCGGGTACGTCGATGATTGCGCATTGTTGGTCACGGTGGGTGCACCAACTAAGATGTGTTGCCCTGTGTTCAATTCCTATGTCCGCATGATGATGGACTGTGGATGTGAGCAGACTACACATTGGTCGATGTGCTGTCTATATGCATGTGCCTTCACACCAGGCACAGCTGCCCCTGCACATGTGACCCCTGCTGGACTCGCTGCTGGGTCTGTGGAGCTGATGCACCTTCTGCGCGTGGGGCGGACAGCTCTCCTCACTTCCCTCATTGCGCATGTCATGTCTTTGCCGCAGGTGACATGGATCATGGAGGGCCCACATGTACGCGTGGGTAGGCTACACATGATTGTTCACTGGTCGCCACCCCCAGTCAGTGTTTCGAATGGGAAGGTTGTCGTGCTGGTGGTATGTTCGATGTGGCGGATGGGCGGGCCTAGGTGCGGGCTTACATTCCGGACATGGGGGGTAGTTGGATTGGCGACTAGTTGCAGTACACACGGGACACGTCTCTTCCTTTCCACATCTGGGTCATCCCTTGTACTAACTGACAGTGATACAGTCATCTTCGCCCCAGCCCTCATGTCCTCCCCTCGCCCCCCAATATGCATGCTCACCTGCGAGGCTAGCGCTTGCACAGGCAGCCCCAAGCTCGCACCAGAGAGGGCAAGGAGTGTATGTGTGGGTCCAGTTGCACGAGTGGGCTGTCTCAGGGTATGATGTGTGGCGGGACGCCGTCCACCTGCATGGTGCCCCAAATGGAGACCCGGCCTGCATGGACTATGCATCACAGTCTTCGCCTTCCGGATCCGCCACCTGCGACACCCAGTGGCTGTGGCTGCCCTTGCGGCCAGGCCGCGTCCGTCTGTGGCTGTTGGCCCACACATTCACTCTTTGGCCTCTCTGGGGAGGGCTCGGGGGTGGTGGCGCACGCGCTTGCACTTAGTCGCAATGGCATGTGTCGTGGTTGGTATGATGGGCAATGGATGGGATGGTGCGAGCCACCTCCCGTGACGTCAGTGCTGCTCGTGCTGTGGTGCGTCCCCCTACACTTCCATCTGACTTGTGCCATGCTAGACGTTGAGGTTCTATTGCCTGCGTGATATGACCAGGAGGAGCGCGAGGAGACCTCACACACACCATGCTCCACTGCCATCCCGTGCCCTGTATCGCCTGTGCGGATTGACTATGTTGGGGTTACACCTGGTCGACTGGGGCTGTGTGTGCCTTGTCAAGGGGCATGGCGGGCGCACAACAGGATCCAGCTTGTCCACAGAGGGTGGGCTGAGGTGCGCCTGGTACCGCTTTGTACGTGTGCCCGGCTGCTGTGCACACACGTGTTCACTCCCCCGACAGGTGTCCTCTCACAATGCCCAGGGAAGCGGTGGTGTACTGTTCATGACCCCTCCCAACACGGCGTGCTCCAACTTGGCATGTGCGCATCTACCCGTCGCACCCACCCACCTGAGCACTGCGTCCATACGACTTCACCACGACACATGTGTGTCTTCCACAGTAGTGCTACTCATTTGCGTTGACATCCAATACCAGTGGACTACATGGTCATGTCACGACTGCCGTGTACTTCACATACTCTCATCCTCTCTCATTCGTACTTGTGAAATGAGTCAGCGGAGACAGTTTTGGTTTCAAACATTATATTGAGTCTTCTGTCCTCTGTGATGCAGTATAGTGGACACTACTGGCAGCGGGATACATGTTGAGGATATACTGAGCATGATTACAAATGGGATAGGGTGTAGGGTTACATGTGATTAGCTGTTGCATGTGGGATGTGGGCTTCAGAGTTACATCTGCTTGGCCAAGGCTGTGCTAATGTACATTTACGTATAGCTGCGGAGCTGCGGACTTTGACACAGACGGTATACATGTAGCCTACCAGACCGCTCGGCATCATGGGCACAGTCCATCTCAGTTCCATGTGACAGGTTTGCTGCGGTTGTTCCTCATGCACGCGTGCATGTGAGATGACATCAGGGCATGTGCTTGCGTGCATGCAGCGGCGTGCCACTTGTTGTTGCAATGTGGTGGTTACTGGACATGTCACAGTCACTGGGGTCGTGTTGTTGTTGTATGCACTTGTCGTCCATGCAAAGGTCCTGGTATGGGATTCCCGGGGCGGGGGTGGGAGGGGTGCAGCACCCACAGACTCCAGGCGACCTATTCATGTCCACTGAGCGGTGTGTGTGTCCATGTGCGCTGGATCCATGTCGTGTCCTGGTTGTTCGTGCAGTTCCGTCCATGTGGGTGCGATACACAGACCCCATGCCACTGCCTCCCACGATGCATGCGGTGTTCCTGGATGTGATGGGGAACAGTGTGCATGTCCCGGTCATATCCGATGTCATGGCGATGTCGTTGATGGTGTGGTTACAGTTGCCGGTCGTTTGGTATGGCTGTTGTGGTGGTGACTGGCCAGTCCGTGCGGAAGCTGAGCATGGGTGCGGGGTTGGACTTCATAGGTCACTCGGGGAACCTGCGTTGTGGTCCGACGTATTTACAGGTTGTCAGGTATGCGATGCCGTCCAGCAGGGCTTCCATGTCATTGGTGGTGTACATGTTTGCCAGCCAATGAAGCGGATGGTGGCTCTCAAGGTGTTGTTCGTAGGTTGTCCCTTGGAGGACCATGATGGGGCATGCTGGGTGACATTCGATGTAGCTGTTCTCGATGATCCGTCGTGTGGAGGCACAGTGGTTCCATTTCAGTGCGGGTGCGATGTTGGCCACATACGCCATGCCCCCATAGGCAGAGCAGGCCCTGTCGTGTGCGTCCAGAGGGAGGAGTAGTGGTAGCAGGTCCGCCTTCAGACATGCCGGGTTGGAGAGGCATATCTCGACGGGATGCTGGTAGGGACACCTCCGACAGTAGAAGACGGGCATGACGCAGCTGAACAATGTGATGCGGTAAGTCAGTCGGTAACTTACGTTCAGCAGGGACAGGAGATCGCATCCCAATGTATGTATCGTGTTGGTTTTGTACAGCTTGAGCTGTTCGGCGTAGTTGGGTAGGTGTGTTGCGGTTGCCATTTCGCAGCGGTTCGTTGAGGTGGCGTGCTCCGGCTGTGTGTGCAGTCTGCAATGTGCACGCTCCGGGGTTGCTGTGAGCTCTGTGTAGTCGTAGGGAGACAGGACTTGTGTTCTGTTGGCTTGTTTGGAGGACACGGGCCCTCTTCCCACATGCTTCTCAGACAGTTCAAGGTCAGTGCTGTGTGACTCCTTCCAATTAACTTGCATGTGGCCGACATGGGGGAGTGTTTTCTTCTTTCTTCCCCGTCTGTTGTGTGCTTCTGTGATATGCGCTATCTGCCCTGTGGTCGGTCTCCTCGGCATGCCTGTGTTGGTCTATTCTTGGACAATGGCTGTATTCACCGGCTTCTGTCGTAGGGCTGTGGTTTCGGAGTTGGAATGGAAGGTCATTCAGTGCTGTCTGCTCTCCCTTGTGTGGGCGGCAGGCTGCCTTTCCGCTCTGCGTTGGGCCTTGTGTGTGGATGTTATTCTTGGGCCACCTGTTGTCGGTCCCGGGCTCTTTGGTGTTCCGTTTCATGTGTCTTGTTCATATGTGCAGGGTGGTATGGGTTTTTCAGTGTGGTACTGGCGTTCCTCTTCCCGAAGGAGCCCTGCTTCTCCTAGTTGGTGTTGCCGCCGCTGTGTGCTACGCCATGTTTGTTACACTGGGGTGTGTCCTGCAGTTGCGTGTCTTCACTGACATGTGTGTGTCGGTTGTGTGGCGTTGGGTGTTGTCCGTGAATTGGGCGTTGGGGACATGTCTGTGGCCGGCCTGTCACGTGTCATGTGCGTTCGGGGTGGGGCTGATGTGTGTGCTGCTTGGTTGTGTCCCTGTGTCTGTGTGCGACGCATGCATGGCGCTGCGGTTGGCCTCTGCGTTGTGCGCATGTGTGGCGGCGTCATCGGCGCTTTGGGGCCGTGACGGGGTGGTTTGTTCCTAGTCCCAGGTGGTGTGTACACATGTGTTCCGCGATGTTAGGATTTGGCCTGTGTGTCATATGTGGATGCAATGGTGGATGTGTAGTGTGCACGCGCTGGTGGGGGTTGTCCGCTTTTTCCGCCCTTGCACTGTGTGCGCTGTTTGCGTGCACTTGTTGTGTGTGTGCCTACCTGCGTCTCCGCGGTACGTTGCGTCCTTGGTGGTGCATCAGCAGAAGCATGGGAAGGGCCTGCAGTGCTGGATTCATGCCCGGGGTGCCGCTTCTTCGTTGTCCGTGCTCTGCGTCCGTGTTTCCGCCTCTCTTTCACGTGCGGTGTCTCTTTGCCGTGGGAGCCGTTTGTTTGCGGCATCGTAATTTATGCGCCGGGCGGGACGTGTTTCGTCGGACGGTGTGTGTCAGTTGTGCTGCGCCGCTACGTGTGCGGGCGCACTTTGATGGCGGACGGTGTTGCTGGCTTGCCGGCGGTGTTTGGCCTGCTTTTCGCATCGTAATTGGGCGGGCGTGTGGACTGCTGCGTGCCGGCGGTAACTGGTGGTTTTTGCATCCGCCAGCACGGCGGTTGTGCTTCCGCCCGCCATCGTAATGTGCCCCTTGGTGTGCCAATCGCTTCTTTGCCAACTATAGCACATATTCACAGGGAGTATGCATTCTGGTACACAACACTCCCTTTACGCATGCAGGAAGTGGTGGCAGATGAGGAGGGTAGATATCTCCTAGTCGTTGGTGCAATGGGAAGTGAATCGCTTCCACTGATTAATATATATGCCCCAAATGTGGACTCTACGGAATTCTTTCCCAAAGTCGCCGCACACATTGCACGATTTGACATTGATAACATACTAATGGGGGTGATTTCAACCTAACCTTAGATCCTGTAACAGATACAACTGGTTCATGACATATCACCAAACCACATGCTTTACAAGTGCTCACCTCACTGTTACACTCCTCACTCCTCAAAGACCCCTGGAGAGTTCAGCATCTCACAGGGCGCGATTACTCATTTTACTCGGCCCCACACGGTTCATGTTCGAGAATAGACCACTGGTATCTCAGGCCCCAGCTCTTACTAACGGTTCTGCCTATCGTTTATCTGCTGCGCACACTATCGGATCATTCACCTGTCCACCTAACACTGGAAGTGCCCAATGTAGTACATCCCCACTGTTCCTGGAGATTCCCGGCTGAGGCATTGTTAGATTCGGTCTTCCATAGTGAGAGTGGGGAGGCCATTCGGGAATACTTTCAGCTAAACAAAGGCACAGTGGAACAGCAGTCCACCCTGTGGGACGCATTTAATGCTATATCAGAGGGGTGTGTATAGCCAAACAGGCGGGAGTATTACGGACCATACGCAGGGAGCTCGAGATAGTGGAGGAGAAACTCCGGAACATAGATACAGCTGCGCAGACGATTGATCCCCCTTCTCTACATGATCGAGCGACATGCCTGACGGAATTCAATAAATTAGCGGCACGCGAAGTACACTACCTGGGCAAGTATGCTAGAGCACGGGCATACAGCGAAGGTGAACGACCTGCTAGGACACTCGCCATATTACTTCGACCCCAGCACCAATCGATGTATATAAAACAACTACACTTAGAGGACGGGACAACGCTACTGAAGGGGGATGAGATCCCTACAGCGTTCTTATCCTATTACACCAAACTTTGCACTACACATGACCCCCACTGTTTGGAGAGGCCCTTGCGGATTACCTGGAAGAGGTGGCCATGGTCTGGATAGATGATGGACAGCGCCAATTCCTGGGCGCCCCCATAGATGAGGACAAAATTAAGCAAGCGATTGATGGTCTTGCTGGCAGCCGAGCGCCTGGCTCGGACGGCCTAACGGGCTATTTCTACAAACCATACAAGACCCTACTGGCCCCTCAACTTCTAGAGGTATATGCAGAGGGTTTACGAGAGGGCTCTCTCCCCCTACTATGCGGGAAGCTATAATCACACTCCTTAAACCAGGTAAAGCGCCCCAAAACTGCACATCGTATAGGCTATTATCATTACTTAACCAAGATTGCAAAATATTTGCCCAAATTTTGGCCACCCACCTCTCTTTATTAATAGATAAGATCATATGCCCGTTTCAGGCGGGATTCATCCCTAACTGGTCCACCACGGTAAACTTGCGCACAATCTTTGCGGTCATTAACCAACTGGAACCCACCCACCCAGCCGCAGCAATAGATGCCGAAAAAGCACTCGATTCTCTAGACTGGTCCTTCTTATACGCGGTCTTGCAGAAGCTGGGAATCCCGGTTGGTTTCTCCAGTCTAATTCGGCTCCTATATACTAATCCAACAGCCCGCCTTAAAATAAATGGTGAAATATCTGCCCAATTCAATCTCACCCGGGGCACCAGGCAGGGCTGCCCACTCTCGCCCCTGCTGTTCATTCTTGCTATCGACCCCCTGGTGCGTCATATCCAGGAGAGACATATTCACCGCGGGTTGAAATTCCACTGGGGGCCACTCGTGGCCTCGTTTTATGCGGACGATGTGATGTTATTTGTGAGGGAACCTATCTCCACTGCTACGAGAGGTGGTGCGGTTTGGAGTTTACTCAGGGCTAACCATTAACTGGAGTAAATCAGAAATCTTCCCGTTGACTCCAGCCACCACCCAGGTCGGTATAGAATTTCCATTGCGTTGGTGCACCGACCCCACAAGATATTTGGGCATCTTCTTACATTGTAGTGCTCCGGAGGTGATCCGTCTCAATTACGGGCCGGCGATTGACAACCTCACAACACAAATTGAGCGATGGATCAAACTCCCACTCTCGATCGCTGGCAGAAATCGCCACCATGAAAATGGTGGTGCTCCCACGCTTTTTATATCTCTGTTCAAATATCCCCATCGCCCTCACTGCAAAGTTTTTTGACACACTACGTGCCCTGCGCATTTGACTTATATGGGCAGGCAAGCAGCCACGCATAGGGTGGAACACACTAGTCATGCCATATCAACGTGGGGGATTTGGGGTCCCCGATTTCTATCTATATTATTTGATAGCCCAAACACATTTCACATACTATTGGTATCATATGGATGCCCAACTGCAATATCTGAAACCAGAATGCTCCCAGATCCACCCGAACTCGCTCTCAGTCATACTGCCGCAGGGACTACCTCGGAACCCAGCCGAAATCCAGACTCTGCCGACCACGTGCTGGGCATGGTTCAAGTTACAGCGATATTTGCATCCTGTACTCTCCGCATATACTGTTAGCTGATAACCCTTGGCTGCCCCCTACAACTGAAACACTCACTAAGCAAACTCTGGCTCGATATGGTTTGCATGCTGTGGGTGACCTCTTCAGAGGTTCACTGACACAACATCGATGTAAAAAATATCGATGTAAAAAACATCGATGTAAAAATATAGACAACAAAAATATCGACTCCTATACTTAAACAGGTAAGTACAAAAATGTCGACCAAAAAATATTGATGTAAAAAATATAGACTTTTATATAAATATAAAATAAAATAATATATATTAAATATATTAAATATTAAATATAATTTTAACAAAATAAAATAAATTTAATATACAATTTAATAAAATATAACAAAGAAATTAATTTAAAAAAAAAACCACAAACATAATTTATACATATATATTTACTTTAAAACAATTAATAAACCTATTATTTTTAATTTATGTTGAGTTTAAAATAATATAAACAATAACAATATATATTAATGATTTAATATATAAAAAACAAAAATCTATAATAAATTTAAAAAAATAAAACTATTAAAAAATATTTAAACTTAAATTTCACAATACAAGCAGTGCAACAGTAGGGAAAGTGTTGGATAGCAAAGGGGTAAAAATAACTATTCCCACTCCAGTGAGTGCAAAAGTAGGGTAAGTGTTGGATAGCGGAAGGGAAAAAATTACTATTCCCACTTCAAAGAGTGCAACAGTAGGGAAATTGTTGGATAGCGGAGGGGTAAAAATTACTATTCTCACTCCAAAGAGTGCAACGGTAGGGAAAGTGTTGGATAGCAAAGAGGTAAAAATTACTATTCCCACTCCAGTGAGTGCAACAGTAGAGAAAGTGTTGGATAGCGGAGGGGTAAAAATTACTATTCATCTCCAGTGAGTGCAACAGTAGGGAAAGTGTTGGATAGCTGAGGGGTAAAAATTACTATTCCCACTCTGGTGAGTGCAACAGTAGGGAAAGTGCTGGATAGCGGAGGGCTAAAAATGACTATTCCCACTCCAGTGAGTGCAACAGTAGAGAAAGTGTTGGATAGCGGATGGGTAAAAATTACTATTCCAACTCCAGTGAGTGCAACAGCAGGGAAAGTGCTGGATTGAGGAGAGGTACAAATTACTATTCCCACTCCAGTGAGTGCAACATTAGGGAAAGTGTTGGATAGCGGAGAGACAAAAATTACTATTCACATTCAAACAGTTAAAACAAAAATAAAAAATATTAAAAATGTCAATGAAATCATAAAAATAAATAAACAATATTTAAAAAAATGAAAAATCAAATATATTAAATATTTAAAAAGAAAACATATTATCATATTAATTACATATAACAAAAACCCACAAATAATATATAAAATAAAATAATAAATACATTTATAAAAAATAAATCTTTTAAACTAGAAATATTTACAAAAAAATGAATTAATACATAAATGTATTTATTTTATTTCCTACCATATAACACCACACCAATAACAAAACACTTCAACATTTTTTATTAAACTTACTTCCATAATTAACATAATTAATAATCAATTAAAAAAATATTATTAATCAAAAAACTAATAAACATTAATTGACTACACACACTTTAATACTATAATATCCACAACACGCACCTAAATTAAAGTATAAAATAATAAAACACAGTACTTATTTTTAAATTAAAAACTATTACTATTAACATCTAATAATAAAATAATTAAAATGTATTTAATACCCGCCCTTTACCCCTTTAAAAGTAAAAGCAACACACACAAAAATAAACAATTACCCAAAATAAATATCAAATAATTAACATTAACTATATATTAATTAATTAAATATAAATTACTTCCCACCCTTTATTCCTATAAACACCACAACACACACCTAAAATTAATTACACAATTACCATAATTAATTACCAATTAATTAATTAAAATTAATTAATATCCAATTATTAATTCATCAATTAAAAATAAATTATTTCCCACCCTTTACACCTATAAACACCACAACACACACCTAAAATTAATTACACAATTTCCATAATTAATTAAAATTAATTAACAACCAATAATTAATTCATAAATTAAAAATAAATTACTTCCCATCCTTTACACCTATAAACACCACAACACACACCTAAAATTAATTACACAATTACCATAATTAATTACCAATTAATTAATTAAAATTAATCAACAAGCAATTATTAATTAATTAATAATAAATTGCTTTACACATTTAACACTATACCATCTCAATTAAACAAATATTAATAAATAAAAATAATCAATACATTTAATATAATTAAATTACTTCCCACCCTATTCCCCTATAAACCCACAACCCTCTACAGAACTAAAAACGCAAAATTTAAAAAAGAATTAATAACTACTAAAAATGTAACACATATATTAAAATTGCGAACAATTCTTATACAAAAAATATAGAACACATACATATAAAATATATACTAAAATACATAACATTAGAAAAAAACGATATTTTTAACAACTATTTTTTTGCAAACGATATTAAACACTTCGATACTTTTAAAATCTGATTACTTACCTTAAGTCGATATTCTTGACCATGATATTCTTGCTGTCGAGGTTTCTGAACCACGATATTAATGACTCAATATTTATGCAACTCAATATTTTTTACTTGATATTCTGTCTCTGCACCCTCTTCAGAGACTCGCAGCTGCGCACTGTAGAAGACCTACCCTTAAATAGGGATGCGTCATATATGGATAGATTTCTCCTGCACTGGGTACGCTTCTCCCTGAGTGGGGGACTTCCAACTGCGGCGTTTATACTGACTATCACAGCACCAGATGGGGCGCATTTAGTGTCACAACTTCACCACACATCTTTAGGACTTAGTTCAGTTGCAGGTTTAAAAGCACGGAGGGCCTGGGAACAAGACTTAGGATTTCCGTTGACAGACCAGATATGGCTAATTTGCTGCGAACAAACACAGTATGTGTCAAATAATCATCGTCATAAATTATTACACTTTAAATACTTACACCGAGCGTACATCACACTGTATCTCCTGGCCAAGATGGATCCCAGCATACCACACACATGTGCCAGATGTGCTATAGATCAAGCGGGCTTTTCACACTTGGCCTGGAACTGTGGACCCATATTGACATACTGGGGAGAGGTCTTTCGGCTCCTGTCCTTGATGATAGAACATACCATACAACCTACACCGCTAATGGCCTTGCTAGGTTACGTTAAGCCATTACAGAAAGGAGTGAGGCGGTTCACTGCCATTGCCTTGTCATTGCAAAAAGACAGGTCTCATTGCACTTGGGAAGTTCTCAGGTTCCGACAGTGAAGGCCTGGATTCGTGACTTGATATAATGTGATACTACCAGTAACATATATGCCATATTGCAACCACCTGCTGTGCGTCTGAAGGATATATGGCAGCCACTGAGGGCCTATCTGCTGGCTTATCAGTTAGAGGTTGACTAAAATGTATATGTAGACTTTTATCTCTCGAGTTATCCCCCAGAGTGCGGGGGCGGGGTGTATATTGAATGATACCCCTTGGTAACCTAGATGCAGCATACCCACCGGGGCGAGGGGGAATTCGTGCATACAGGTTGAAGCGTGTTTATGTTCTTGCAAAGTGACTTTGGAAGGGGGGGATTGTAATAGAACAGTGCACATCCCTTATTGATTTCCTTAATGTGTTATGGATGTTCTAGGAGACTACGTACAGGATATGCGATTATTCCTTATTCATCAGCTATGGACAAGATGCATAACACTGCGAACAGCTGCTATGACTATTTCTTATCTTGAAGAAGAGCTCTGTATCGGTTTTTTTCTGTTGTTTGATTTATTTTGCTTGGTTCAACATTCTCTGAGATATTAGAGACTTGATACCTCGATGGATGATAACATTGTACCTTTGTATTCCAAGAAAATCTCAATAAATAAAAGATAAAAATAAAAAAAATCACAGTGACCTATTGTGTGGTTCCTGGTAGGTATTTCACACCTCTCTCACACCTAATTCAGGACAATTAAAGGCTGAGGGATGCTGGAGAGCTAATGCAAATCAGCCTCCAGAGGTTTCAGGCAGGGTAAAGGTAACTTTCTTAAAGTTACTTTTCTTTAATATTTACTACAAATATGACTTCACCATTGAATTGGACTTTGAATACCTATCAAAAAGAGTGGTTTAGTTATTTAACATTTAAGCATGTTAATCTGTACTTTGGTTTTCTACATAGGACAGCTAGGCCTGCTATAGTGAAAAAAGCTTTTGGGCATTGTCCCTTCAGGGACACAGTAATATTATGTTTATACCGGTCTCACTTTTAAATACCAAGCAGTCTGTCTTATGGGCTACAAGGCAACATAGGGGTGACTTACTAATATTTAAAATGGCAATCTTTACTCATCATAAAGGGTTATTTTGACAGGTCACACAGGAGGTTTAACACTGCAGCAATCAGGCTACACAGAGTAGGCCTGAAGCCATGTTTGCACCTTCACTATAGTGGATGGCACAATAGGAGCTGCAGTGCACAGCTGGCATTTCAATTTCAAGCCCTGTGGCCATTTTCTACACCATATACTAGGGATTTATAGGCACGTTACATGTGCCAATCAGGAATAAGCCAATGTAACAATGTTTGAAGGGGGAGCAGAGGCACTTTACTTCTGGTCAGTAGGGGTAATGTGCACACTGTTCTAAAGCCATCAAAAATAATGTCCAGAAAAAGGGGAGTAATCTGTGGTGACCATTCAAAAAAATAAATGTCCTATTTGTAAGAAATTGGGTTGCTGGTTGAGTCGGGTGAAACCCTTCTCAAGCAGCAACCACAATTCTTCTTAGGGTGAATTCACAGCAAACCCTAAATTAACCTGTGCTCAACCCTCGGGTAGATTGGCACAGAGCAGTCAGGCTTAGCTCAGAGGCAGTGTGTATTGTATTTGTGCAGCACTTCAAACAGTGACACAGTAAAAACACACCACAAAAGGAGCCCACAACAGAGTTAGAAAAAGAGAGTAATTCTTAATAAATAAAACAAGACCAGAAAGACATAAATCCAATCAGTAGAACTGGAGATATTCAATTTTAAAGGTTTTAGTAAACAATAGCACCCAAAACGCATAAAGAGTCAATTGCAGATATCCAGTCGCTCTGGACCGGGACAAAGTCACAAGTTCAGGCTGACTGTGATGGAGCATGGGCCAGCTACTGGGACCCAGTTAGGCCAGCTGAACAAAGTACCCTAAATCCTGGTTTGTGGGGCGTCGAAAATGAGTTAAGCAACTGAAGTGATGCGTACGTTCGCGGTGCGGCGTGGATGCGAGGGAAGGGCCTGTGTCATCATATAAGATCCCGTTGACGGGGCTTGCGATGCGAAGTCCAGCGTCAATGATGCAGCACGCAGTCAGGGTGATGCATCGGTTCCCAAAGAGCTGTGAGGCTGCGATGCAGAGTCCGGCGTTATCGTTGAAGCTGCCGTCGACAACGGATGCAAGGGCCTGCCCCAAGGATGCTTTGTGAGGTTGGAGCGATGCGGCGATTCCATAGGCCTGCGATGTGGGTCTTTGCGACGCGTCCAATCCACACAGCAGCAGAAATGCATCGGTTCTGCTCGGGTTTGCACCATGCCACAGAGAAGATGTGTCAGTTCTGCTGGATCCACAGAGGCTGGTAAGCACCTTAAGCCCTCTTCAAATGGCCCAGGACTGCATTCGCACTACTTGTCAGGGTAGACTCACAGATGGCAGAGTCCAGGTGCAGGTGCAAGGTTGTTGGAAGCGTGTTATGCCCCTAAGGCTTCAGTTCAGGAGGCCAGCCAACTAGCCCTTGAAGTCACTCTGGGTTCAAGAGATGCAGGTCGAGTCCTTCTTACTCAGGCCGAAGGGCATCAGGCAGCAGGTCAGCGCAGCAAAGAAGAGGCACAGCAAGGCAGTAGTCCAGCAGAGTGCATCCCAGCAGAGTGGCAGTCCTTCAACAGTGCAGCAGTCCTTCTTCCTGGCAGAGTATCAACAAGTCCATAAGTGTACTGAAGAGTTGGAGGCTGAAGTCCAGTATGTATACCCAGTCATGCCTTTGAAGTTGGGAGACGCTTCTATAGGTTTTTCTTTGAGGTCCTTGGCATCCTGCCTTCCCTGCCCTGGATCCAGACTAACTACAGGGGGTATGCTGCTCTTTGTCTGGAGGCAGGGCACAGTCTATTCAGGTGTAAGTGGGGCTGTGCACAGCTCCTCCCTCCCCTCCTGCCAGTGATGGCCCACCCAGGCACAACTAAGCTCCCTATTGTGAATATCTGTCTAGGAGGAGTACACAAAGCCCAACTGTCACCCACATCCATTCCTGTGGCCCAGAGACAGGTTGCTGGCACCAAATGGCTAAGGCAAGTAGATGCCAACTTTCTAAAAGTGGAATTTTCACAATTGCAATTTAAACTCCGACTTCACCATAAGTAAGGATATTTATTTGATTCCAGAGACACCAAACACGAATGGGTCACCCGTGCCAATTTGGAAATTGCACTTATACAATGTAATAAGGTAATTCCAATGTTATTCTATGGGAGAGGTAGGCCTTGCAGTAATGAAAAACAAATGTAAGCTTTTTTCACAACCAGGACATGTAAAATGTAAAAGTACATGTCCTACTTTTTAAATACAGTGCACCTTGTCCTCTGGGCTGTCCAGGGCCTCCCTAGGGGTGACTTATATGTATTAAAATGGAAGGTTAGGGCCTGGCAAAAGGTGTATTTTGCCAGGTCGAACTGGAAGTTTAAAACTGCACACACACCGGCTGCAATGGCAGGCCTGGGACATGTTTAAAGGGCTACTTATGTGGGTGGCACTATCAGCGCTGCAGACCCAGTGGTAGCAGTTAATTTACAGTCCCTCGGCACACGTAGTGCCACTTTACTAGGGATTTACAAACAAATTAAATGTGCCAGTTGGAGATAAGCCAATGTTACCATGTTTTAAGGAGTGAGTACAAGAATTTTATCACTGGTAAAGTGCACAGAGTCCTAAGGCCAGCACAAACGAGATTAGAAAAATGGAGGAGGAAGGCAAAAAGTTGGGGAGAAGACTATTCTTTTCCTTATGTTTTTCTAATAATGTTTTTGTTTCTTTTGATGTGTTGTTAAGAGTGTGTGCTCCTTTTCTTTTCTTGTAGGAACAAGCGAAGAACTGGGGTTCTGTTATCCATGCTTTTGCTTTAGTCTTGTAAAGCGGGCTGTGTGGGTGTCGATCTAGAAGCCAGTGCCTGGGGCTACTCTGCAGATGTGTCTTGACAGCAGGGGATTCCCTGTCAGTGTCAGGGACAACAAGGGCACTTGCTAACCCGTATGAACATGAGCATAGCTTGGACAGTAAGACTGGGGGGTGTGAGCTTCAGATTTCCCAACAATCACGCAGGTTAAAATACATTATTCGAGAAGCTGTGCAGGAGGGGGACCTTAAGGAGCAACAGGAGGGGAGAGGAGTGCAGATTGTGAGGGGTACTTATAACTCAATATTTTATAAAATAATAATTTTAACACCCTTCAAAACAGAGCCAAGAGTGTGTGTGATTTTGTCTGCATGTGTATGTAAAAATCCCAAGTGAAAACCGACAAATACCTCACCATACCCAACTTACAGCACTTGTACCCAACAATTTACTGCAAAATAGATTTATTAGGGAGATGTAACTGCAAAGCACCCCCCCCCCGAAGCTACACCCTTGCGTATGACTGCACCTTCAGGTCCCCTCCGCTCCTGCCCCTTTGATCTTAAGGGGGGGCTGCTGCTGCTTCCTCATGGGGGCTGTAGTGGCTGTGTATACAGCTCAACACGTTGTGATGCATTTTCATGTAGCTCATCTTACTACAACAATATTCCAAACACTGTGGTGCTTGTCAGATTTGCTGTGCGCCTATAGGCACTCTTGATATACATCCGAGATACGTCATTATGTGGTACAGCAATCTCAATGAAGTGGTTCTGTCTGCTGTGGTCTGGCGCTGTAGGACACGTCACACGTGACATGGGTGTTCGTTGTCATGTTAACTTGAGACCAGCGTACCCTTCATTGCCCTGTTATAGGCATGTAGATATGACGTATACCGTGTTATTTGGTCAGTGTCATTTCAGAATGTCAGAGGAAGTGACGAGTCGTGGCCTCTCCACAGATGATTCTGTCCATTTGTCCTAGCCATTATTCCCAAGCCGTGTTTCTGTATTCCAGTACCATCGGACTGCGTTCTCAGGAGTTCTGATCCCAGACAAGTTCTGAGCAGGCGAAACATTGGCTCATTGGATATGAAAATGCATGTTCTTGTTATCTGAAGTAAGTGCTATTTTTTTTTTTAACAACAAATTTTATTGAGTTTACAACTCCCAGTGGGTGAACCCCTGTAGTCAATATAGAGACACATATCAATATGCATATACAACCGATACCTACAAAGGTGTCACCAAAGAATCTGCGAAACATGCAGTCCAACATCCCACCCCTCCCCCTCCCCCTACCCCTGCACCACTCTTCCCACCTGAAATGAGAAAGACATACATGATCATAACACTATGTCCAATGCCCCAGCCAATGAGCACCTTAGATTGGGGAATCATTGATGATGAGTCTTGCAATAGGGTCCGGGTTCGCTGACTGTGTATGAATAGATAGGTCAATGCCCCGGTATTCTGCCCACTTGGACCAGATCCTCCCATGTTTCTGCGGGCAACCCCGGGCCTGAAACACCGCCACCTCCGCTGACATACATGTATCTAGGGCTGTCTTCCAGGCCGCCACCCCGGGAGGAGAGGGAGACTTCCAATTCTGCGCTATATCACGCTTGGCTAAGGTGAGACCGAGGAATAGAAGGTGCCTCTTATATCGGTTTCCCCCGATGTCCTCCGTGCCATGAAGAAGTATCAATCGAGGATCCTCCGGGAGGTCCCAGCACAACACCCGCCCCAGACAGGACAGCACCCCCGACCAAAATTGGTGTAGTGCCGTGCAACTCCAAACCGTGTGGAGGAAGGACCCATCGTCAGAATTACAACGAAGGCAGGTCGGGGACGGAATAGCCCCCATCTTCCAAAGGCGAAGGCGGGTATAATATACCCTATGAAGGTACTTAAACTGTATCAACCTGTACCTAGAGGAGACGGCAGCATACCTGGGGCTGGCAAGGGCCTCAGTCCAATCATCGTCCGTGAGGGCCGGTAAATCCACCTCCCAAGCTGCCCTAGTCCGGTGTATGCGCGTCTTGGAGTGCGTTGTCAGGGTCTGATATATTTGACGGATTTTGTGCCCTCCCAGATCCCCCATCAACAGTCTGCCCTCTAGTGGGTGGAATTCGGGTAAGGACGTGGGGTGCTTTATCAGGGGGGACAGGGCATGGCGAAGCTGAAGATACCTGTGGAACTGGGACTTGTGTAGATCAAACTCCTCCTGCAGACTCTGAAAGGATTTAAGCGTGGTCCCTCGCATCACATCACCCAATGTAGAGATTCCAATAGTATCCCAGCCCCGGAACCCGGCCAGAGTGGAGACGGGCCGAAGGCGCGTGCCGCGCCAAAGGGGAGTCGCGCCTGTCAGCGTATCCCACCAACCCATGGACCGGGACACTCGTCTCCAGATCTGGACTACGGTACTACAGGCGGGGGAAGAGCCTCCAAGGACGAATTGCTGTATAAGAGATCTAATAGTGGATGTGCCGCCAGGAAAAGCCGGTCCACCGCATAGGCCGGGTCGGTCTGAGGATTGTACCACCATTCATTGATGACTAAGAGCTGGGACGCCCAATAATACGCCCGTACGTCCGCTGCTGCAATGCCACCGCAATAGGTGGATTGGATACAGGTCGCCAGAGCCACCCGGACCGCCCCACCCCCCAGAGGAATCTATTTAGGAGCGCATTGATTTGAAGAAACCACGACGGAGGGATCGGGAACGGGAAATTTTGCAACCTATAAAGCAAGCGTGGCAGGGATACCATTTTGAATATTGCAGACCGGCCGTATAAGGATAAGGGAAGGTGGGACCATACCGTCGTCTCCTCACGTACTGCCGGAAGCAGGGGGGCTATGTTGCGCGACCACGCCACGACGGGGCATCTAGAGATATGGACGCCGAGGTATCTAAACCCTCCGTCCGCAATGACCAGCTGTGAGGCCCAGGTTTGACTTCCCTGTGCGCCGCATATGGGAAAGAGGATCGACTTGGACGGGTTGGCGTGTAGTCCTGTCGTCTCCCTGAACACCCGCAAGATCTGGAGCACCCTCGGTCCGGTGACCCAAGGGTCAGAAAAGAAAAATAGCGCGTCATCCGCGTATAGTGCTATCCTGTCCGAACACTCGGGTGACCAGACCAGTCCGCGGTAAACCGCATCCCTGCGTACCCACTCAGCCAGTGGCTCTATCGCTAAAGCGAACAGAAGCGGAGAGAGGGGGCAACCCTGTCTGGTCCCCCTGCAAATGGGGAAGGAGGGAGAACGGTGGCCAGCCACACGGATCGAAGCCGAAAGATCTGTGTACAGCAATTTAACATATGCGCGGAACCGGGGCCCCAGGTTGACAGCTTCCAAAAGTTTAAAAAGGTAGGTCCAGCTCAAGGAGTCGAACGCCTTGTCGATGTCAGCTAGCAGGACCGCCGCAGGGCGTCCCAGCCGGTGGGCCTCGGCAACAGCGTTGTGCGCTCGCCGTATGTTATGCCTCGTGGAGCGTTGGGGCATAAAGCCTGACTGGTCCGGGTGGACAAGGTCCAGAATACAAGTGCGGAGGCGTTCAGCCAACACCTTCCCCAGTAATTTCGGCTCGAAGTTTAAGAGGGATATGGGACGGTATGAGCCCGGGGCCTCCGGAGGGCGGCCCGGTTTGAGAAAAACCACAATTTCGGCATGGCGCCAGTCCAGGGGCAAGATCTTCTGCTCCAACGCCTGATGCAGCGCGCCAAGAAGATGAGGACCAACGGTCCCCATTTGGGAGCGCAAAAAGTCGCAGGGGAACCCGTTGGGGCCTGGTGCACGGCCCGGGTGGGTATCGGTGAGGGCCGCCCGCAGCTCCTCCACCGAGATAGGCTCGTCCAGAACAGCTCGCTGCACATCTGAGAGGCGTTTTGGAGGGATATCTACAAGGAAGGCATCGATAAGCGGTGCCGCGAGTTCCTCACGCTCACAGTACAAGGCCGTATAAAAATCGGCAAAGGCCTGCACCACCGCCCCGGGGTGACGCACATGTCACCGGCAGGGGACCTCAAGAGAGGGACCTGCGTCGGGGAGGCCCTCGCCTGACACAGTCGGTGGAGCATCTGGCTAGACTTATCGCCCCAGTGATATATCCGGTGCTGGGTCGCCAGCCAAGCATCCCTGGCAGTGTCCGTGAGCAGCTGGTGCAGCTGTTGTTGGACATGGAGCAGGTTACGGCGGGCACCGGCGTCGGAGCCCTCCACTAACGAGGCCTGGAGAGCGAGCTGTCTATCTTCTAGATCTTGGATCTGTGCCAGGCGGCGCCGCTTTTCCCCAGTGCGATAGCTAATATCCGCCCCCCGAATAGTCGGCTTAAAGGCCTCCCACAATATTATCCGGGATTGAGTGGACCCGGTGTTGAAAGCAAAATAATCTGCCGTGGCTCGATGGAGCATCTCCCGATACCCGGGATCTCTAAGCAGCCAGGGAGACATGCGCCAGTGATAGGGGGGACGACTGGTCTGCAGACGGAGTTTGAGCTGAATGGGTGAGTGATCAGACAGGCCACGTGGGAAGATAGAAGTATGTGACACCCGATGCAGGTAGCTGCCTGGGAGGAATATGTAATCCAGACGTGAGAGGGTGGGGTGGACGGATGATGCATATGTAAATCCATTTTCGGAAGGATGATAAGCCCGCCATGTGTCCACCCATCCCAATGTATGGGCCAAGATGTTGAGTTTAGACCTAGGAGGAGGGGTGGTCGGCGGTCGTGCCCGCCACCTATCCGGGGGAGCCATGACGTCGTTCCAGTCCCCACCCAGGATAGTCAGGCCGTCGGGGAATTCCCCCAGAGTTGCGTCAGTCTGTCAATGAACGTCCGGCCTAGAGGAGGTGGTGCATATATGCTCCCAATTGTAATCTGTTCCCCAGCCAGGGTGCCGGAAACGGCCGTAAAACGGCCACCCGGGTCGAACCAATGCTGTGTAACTTGAAATGGGACCCTGCGGTGAATAAGGATGGCCGTACCTCGTGCCCCCCTTGAGAAGCCAGAATGGTACACCGTGGCATAGCCATAGCGAGACAGACACGGGGCCTTGTTGCCTAGCATGTGAGTTTCTTGCAGCAGCAAGACATCTGCTGAGTAGCGTTTTGCCATGTGTAGTACAGCCCCTCTTTTAATCTTATTCAACAGGCCCCGTACATTCCAAGACACGATATTGAGATCTCCTAGGGGAGTGCCATTAGCTGTATGTGTCATGTGCTATCGGTAGGGTGTAGAGCAACGGACATTGTGGACATATGGGACATCGTGGTGCGTATATCTGAAAAAACAACTGTAGAACTAACAACAAATCGCCCTCCCAACCCCTCCCCCGCCCCCCAACCCCTATACTTCCTGGAACACGGAGTACCTGTCGTGGCGGAATCTCGTCCTGGCCCCCCAACGTGGAGGCCCCGGCGGACCCTCCAAAGGATCCCCCCCCACCCAACATTACCCATAAAAACTCACAACAGGGAAGGCGTGGAGACCCCACTCCCTCCAGGGGAAGAGTAAAAGTCCCTGGCTCCTAGTGGCAGGATATCCCGGCCCGTAGCAGCAGCCAACGGGCTCCGCCGTCACATGAAACCGGGAAGAGTCAATACACCAGCGTATGTCCCAACCTCGGGCTGCCTCAGTCCGCAGGGTCCTTCTTGTTCTGGGAGCGCCAGTTTGAGCGGGATCGATGTCGTCGATGAGTAGCGTCGCCTCCCTGCCGTCCACCCCGATGCGAGCTTTGAGAAGAGTCAGAGTCTAAAGGGGGTGGGGAATGCGGCTTCAAGTTGCGGCGCTCATCTGTCCACGCAAATACTTCCTCTGGCGTATCAAAGAAATATGTTTTGGAATCATAAATGACCTTCAGACGGGCCGGGAACATGAGCGCATAGGATAGGTTCAGGTCCCGCAGCCGCCGCTTGGCCGCAACAAAGGATTGGCGTTGCTGCTGAACCGTCCGGGTGTAGTCCGGGAAGGCCATGATGGGATGGGACTCAAAGATCATTTCATCCTTGTGCGTCCTGGCAAAGCGAAGAATGGCATCGCGGTCAGCATAATTTAGGAGGCGAGCAATAACCGGGCGTGGGCGCTCCCCGGCGGCGGCTTCTTGGTCAGGGCGCGATGGGCCCTCTCGATCATGAAGCAGGAAGAAATGTCATCTGCGGGTAGCCGCGCCTTGAGCCATTCGGAGAGGAAGCCACCCATCGAGGATCCCTCGCAGCCTTCTGGAAAACCCACCAGGCGGATGTTGTTGCGGCGGGCCCGCCCCTCCGCGTCTTCGGCCCTCGCTTCCAGCTCTCTAGATACCATGGCCAGCTTGTCAACCTTCTTCTGGAGGGTGGAGACAGTATCCTCCACCGCGGAGACCCTCGTCTCGGCCTCGGTGATTCGGTCGACCGCCTTCCGGAGATCCTGGCGGAGGAATGACACTTCGGACCCCACCGCACCGATCTGGGCCTCGAGGGCGGTTCGTGACTGATTGATGGCCTCCAGGAGTGTCGCCGTATCTGAGGAGACGCCCTCTGCGGCACCTTTATTCGCTGGGGTGGCCGTGGTGTATTGGTCCATGGTAGGTTGTTTGGGCGCCGCCGCTCCGGGGTTGCTCTTACCCATGATGGCGTGGAGGGTCCGCTCCAGAGCAGTCAGTGCCGCAGCCAGAGAAAATGATGGAAGGGGGATCGGTAGAGTTCACCACCCACCCCGGGCGGGGCGGATCACCACGACCGCGTCCCCCGCGCAGGCGCCCGATCCCAGGCGGCGCCGACAGGTATCCTCGTCCAGAGCCTCCGGGGTCTCCCAGCTGCGGGGCAGTCAGGACTGTCCGTATGGCCGCCCCGGGCCAGCCGGGGGGGAGGGACCGGCGGAGCCCCCCGCCAGGGGGTCAGGCGCGTGGGTAGCAGCAGAGTCCAGCCCCACGGGTCCCCGCCCAGCTCACCGCAACACCCTATGGCACCGGAGTCCTCAGGCAGGGCCGCAGTCAACGGCCGTCCAGGCCCAGGGTAGGCCCCACAAATCCAGAGCCCCTCCTGCAAGGGACCAGAGGTAGGCGCAGCCGGCAGAGGGGCACCGCGATCTTGGTGCACTCCCTGCTGCCCCTCAGGGCCGGGGCCCGATCAGCAGCTTTCCGGGGGGCCGCCGGGCAGGATGATAGCGTCCCCAGCCGCGCCGCCAGTGAATCGCGGCCGCCGCAGCTCAGCCGCAGCCGCCCGCCGATGCGTGCGTGGTCTCCACCGGTCCTGCAAGCCGCGGCCGCAGCGGCCGAATTGAGCTCCCTGCCGCCACCAAGATGTCCCGGCGCGATCGCCGCGGGCCCGTGAGCAGCCCGCTCGCACAAGCCCGAGTGTCAGGGACCAGGATAATGGCGGATGCTGTCCCTGGAAGGAGCGAACAGCGGAGCTCTACGGAGACGCGTCCGCCATGTTCGGCTCCTAGGCCACGCCCCGAAGTAAGTGCTATTTTGATACAAAATAATGTTATTGGTCCTGCATTGGGAATGTATTTCTTTTTTAAGGTTTTCATTGAAAGTGACTTCTCAGGGCTTTAGCTGAGCACGCCCCATGGTGGCTGCTCAGGGTTTAAAGAGGTGGTGTTTGCCATACTGTGCAAACACAAGGAGATGATGGACGGAGTGCTGAAACTTTTCAAACACTCACCCCCAGTCACAGATCTGGGTTGAATCCATCATTATTCTTTAGCTCACTTCGCCAGCCCAGTTCAGACACAGCTAAATGCAAATTTGTCTTGACCCTCTGCCTCATGGGAACAGTCCAGCCCGAACTGCCAAGCCATGTCTTCCCTGGACCGGAAACAAGCATCCTGGGACCAGTTTGGCAGTTCGGGCTGGACTGTTCCCATGAGGCATAGGGTCAAGACTGATTTGCATATAGCTGTGTCTGAACTGGGGTGGCGAAGTGAGCTAAAGAATGATGATGGATTCAACCCAGATCTGTGACTGGGGGTGAGTTTTTGAAAAGTTTCAGCACTCCGTCTATCATCTCCTTGTGTTTGCTTTGTTCGCCCTAAGTTGGCAGGGTATGCCCAGACGTGGGTCCCTTGCTCACTTTGCCACTAGATCAAGCTAGCCTGGCTGATGAGGGGTGTTACCCCGAAACCGGTCCCAGGATGCTTGTTTCCGGTCCAGGGAAGACATGGCTTGGCAGTTCGGGCTGGACTGTTCCCGTGAGGCACAGGGTCAAGACTGATTTGCATATAGCTGTGTCTGAACTGGGGTGGCGAAGTGAGCTAAAGAATGATGATGGATTCAACCCAGATCTGTGTCTGGGGGTGAGTGTTTGAAAAGTTTCAGCACTCCGTCCATCATCTCCTTGTGTTTGGTTTGCCATACTGTGCCACTGGCCCCTATGGGATGTCTCTATGTTGGTGTCTTTTGTATATGTCCTCTCTGATCAGCCGTACAGCTCCCGCTGTAACATGAATGTCTCTGTTCCTGGTTACCTGAGATAAGTGACTTTTTTGTATCTTCATGTTATTTGCGTAGGTGCAGTGCATTAGGATCAGGTAATTAGCTGGATTTCACTGAAAATAATGGCTCCTGGCATGATTGAAATGCCTTTATGAAAGCTACATCTTGGGATATCAAACCGAATTTTGTACATCTGGTCTGCGGAAATCTACAGAAAAAGTTTCTAGTGATGTATGCGTTGATGGCCTTGCATCATGTACCTATGGATACCCATGATAAATCAATACATTTTCATTTACATCTTAGAGGAAGTTATATTTTACTGTAATATGCGTTCTGGTTATTCCTTTGCTGGATTTCATTGTCCATCTCTTAAATGTAGATTTACCTCATGGCAATTTGTAGCAAGAGTTTCTCATCCTTTTGCAGGTTAGCAGTTGGTTAAGCAAAATTGACGATGCTCGCTACCAGATGGGGCCTTGTTTCTTCATGAGAGTCCGCTTGCCTTTCATTTCACAATTGATGGAACAGTGATCTATTGTGGGCTACATGTGTACTGAGTGGTGCAGAGGCAATGTTGAAACATGGCCGTAATGTGCTGTCTGGGGGGCAGGACCTGCTCAGGTCACCGAGGCAATGTCTTCTGAGGAAGTGTTAGCATCTCACAATTGAGGTTCTTGCTTTTGGTTATCAGTGGTAACTCACTTATCTTATATTTCCAATTATAAGACTGTACCTGTTAATCTAATCATTATAGCGGCGCCATTAATTTGGAGTGTACTAGGAGCCGAGGCTTTACTGGTCTAAGTTGAAGGAGTCCTGTTGTTACATTTCAGTTTTATCTTGAGCTGTGAGATTTCTTATTTGTAGGCCTGTGGCATAAGCATCTCAGGTATGTTGGTCGGGTCTAGCTTTGGTCTGACACTTTTCCTAGTTTGGCAATCCCTTGTGCGGACGGTATCAGCAAAGGTCCAAAAGTAATCACCAACTGCACAATGGTGTCTGTCATCCTTCGGAGAGGCCACTTGTGACATACCAGGTCTGTTTGCTTCACCTGCTCTGGCAGTGTGCAATGCTTTTCTGTGGTCTCCTGGTTTCTGATGTGAGCCAATTCATTCTAAGTGTTTCTCAAGCACTTTTGTGCAGGAATGGTTTCTGGATTTTGGTAGTTGGGTATTAGCTTTCTCAAGGTTAGTGTTGATCTATAATAGGTTGCAGACATTGGGTTTGCGAGCTGGTGTTTTAAGTTCCCATATAGTTTCCTGGATTTATCATCTCTGTTAAAACTTGCTCTTAAACAGTCTAGATTTACAATGTAGATAGCTTATTTGTTGGACTGGTCAATCACATATTGCCACAGTTCTTCGCTAGCTTGGATATTGTGTACTGTGATCTGTCTGCACTGACTAGCGATAAGCGGTAATGCGTGTGGCTCGACTGACTTTATGTTCTGTACTGTATCGAAGATGGGGCTCATGGTAGTTTTTTTCCCAGGTCACTCTGCCGATGGACTTCACCGCCATTGGGTAGGCAGTTTTGATGTAGTGTCCTATTTCTATTCTAATTTATGAAACCATGGAAGTGGTCTGTATCATCTCGTACAACCTGGGTTGGTCAACCTCTGTCTTCTAACAGGCGATGTTCTTGCTTTCGAAGACCCGGGCCCTTATTTAGAGTTTAGCGAAAGGATACACTTCCATAAATGTCCAGCAAACTGAAGGTCTGCTCACTCAATTTAGATTTTGGTGGACCGTCATCGTTTCATCGGTGGAGCCCTACTTGATCTGCCGGCGGAAACCTCACAATCATAGCCCGACTTGGGTACATTTGTCTACATCCTTCACTCCGTCTGTCCTACTTTGGGCAGTCATTCTGATGTACTCTTTTCCCTTTTTGGGTTTGGCAGGAAAAGCCTGTAGGATTCGAACATAAAAAAAGAAAATGACCAGTAGACTCTGGGAGAAATCTCCTAGTGTGTCAGTGTCATTAGGGTTTCACTTTTCAAAAATAAAACTCCCGCTTTGGGAGGTTTTAAAAAAAAAAAAAAAAAAAAAGTTTGCTGAAGCACGGTAGTCGCTGAGCAAACTTCCACTGCCTCGAGAGAATCCACCATGGTAATGGCTCCTCTGAAGGCAAAGAGATCTCTGCCAGTCAGGCAAAGAAGTCTAGAAGTGGCATGCTGTAGTGTGCCAGGGGAGTGGAGCCCTGTCCTAACATAATGGAGTACAGCCCGCCAAATTTTAAATAACCCCCTTGTTATGGTTTCCTCTTCCTCAGTGTAAATCAACTTCAACCAGTTCGGTCTGAGTGCAGAGAGTGCATGGATGAGTGGTGTCTACCCCCTGCCTATCCCAGCTTGGTGCTCCCCCTAGTCAGAGACGTATATTTTTTTAGGCTTGCCATTATGGAGTCAGTTTCCAGTCTGTGATGGATTTGATGCGGCACTCTTTCTTAGTTGTATTGGTTTTTCTGGGGCTGTACCCTTGCAGGGTTGCTTTACAATGGTCCCAGAGTTTGGACACTGCCTCACCTTTATTATGTAAAGACAGGGAGATTGTAATGAAGCTTACTGGTAAGCAATCACAGCTGCATACAGGACAGTCATAGTGCTGCATGGCTGTCCTTATTTATTGAAATGTAATGAACAAATGGTTGCAGTTATTTATTTATTTTTTGAATTAAAATACTTTATTTCGGCCAGAGGCCATAAAGGTTACACATAAAAACAAACATTAAAATACATTCATTATCCTCCTTGCTGTACAACACATCTCTCTTGGTTGCAGAGGAACTCAAAATCTAATATCTCTCTGGAATCACAGAAAAGGAGAAGTAAAGAACACTAAGGGGCTCATTACGATGGCGGGCGGATCGCAATGAGATTTACCCACCGCCAGATTACAATGGCGGTGGTTAACGAGGCGGACGGAAAGTCCGATCGCCGCTTTTCCGCGTCACGATTGCCGGCTGGGCGGAAAAAGCCCACAATATGGTGGCGGTGCCTTGCAGGCACCGCCATCCATATGATGATGGTTGCGGTGGGTATGCCTTTCCATGGAGGAGACTCCGCCATGGAAAGGCTTGCGGGAAATGACTTTGGGGGCCTGTTGCAGGCCCCCGTGGGGATGGGGGTTGTGGGGCTGCACTGGGGGGTACCTATGGTACCCCCCGACATTGCCAAGCACAAGGTGGCAGGCACTGCGCGGTGCCTGCCACGTTGTGCATGGCAATGCACAACTTGGAATTTTAACATTGCGTACGGTGCTGCAGCCAGCAGCACCGACCGCAATGTTAAGGTACCAGGATGCGCCCGCCAGTGTGGCGGGCGCATCCTAATCGGGCGGACGGGACCGGCGCACCAATGGCGGACGGTCCCAGCTCCGCAAGGATGGCGGGCGGACAAAAGTCCGCCCGCCATCCTAATAGGCCCCTTAAACTTAACCATAGACAAAAATCACATTCTTTGACTCTGATTCCCAATTAAATACTTTACAAGCTTGGCACATACAAGATAAACAGCAGCTTGTTGTGTTGTAGTGATTTGATTTATATTACGAAGAGCACGTGCTTACATTTGGATAGTTGTCCATGGAGTGTAGAGTCTCTGAGGCCCTCTCAACTAATGAGGTTAGTGTCGATGAGCCTTTCTCTCAAGGGAAGAAGAAGAAGAAAACATTTTGGGCATGAAGGTTGTTTGTGTGTTTTGGAGACTAGAACATTTTAATGATCTCCTTTGCTGTAAACACCGCTGCATCACCCTAAGCCCCAAGAGGGTTGTATTTTAGTGCACATGTTCAACCTTCTCTCATTAAAAACTGACACTGTTGGAGCACATATTCATTAGTTCGAAATGAATGAATACCCAGTCCCACAACAGTCTGAAGAGCAGCCAGATTTCGCTTTTAAGATCCACAGAAGGTTCTAGGATGGAAAAGATCTCAACATGCAATGACACTGAAACATAATGGGCCAGATTCACAAAGGTAAACTGAGAAGAAATTCTAAGTTTACGACTTTCGGTATTCACAAAGGGCATTGATGAGTAGTAAAGTTACACTTTTATCTCCGTTAAACTTAAGTTTTGTCTCAGTTAAACTTAAGTGCTGGTTTCAGTTAAACTTAAGACCAAAACTTAAATTTAACTGCGGCAAAAGTCTAACTTTACTACTCGTAAATGCCCTTTGTGAATACTAAAAGTCATAAATTTAGTCTTTCATCCCAGTTTACCTTTGTGAATCAGGCCCCTTTGACTTTTGGTCTCAGTTAAACTTAAGACCAAAACCAGTGGCGTAGCAAGGGGGAGGTGGGAGTGCTCTGCCCCAGGTAGCACGAGTTTTAGGGGCGGCGGCCCTTACCCGCTCTTACCTGCCATCTCGGGCGGCAGTCGCTAGCACCCCACCCCCCTCCACTTCAATGCGGCCACCGCGGGTCAGACAGAAGAATCTTGCCAGCACAACGCCCCCACTCTTTAATGCAGCTGCTGTGTGGCAGCAAATGCAGGGACAGCCACAGGCGGCCAAAGGGCTAGCTATGCCACTGACCAAAATTTAAGTTTCAATGAGACAAAAGTCTAACTTTACTACTCATAAATGCCCTTTGTGAATACCAAAAGTCGTAAAGTTAGACTTTCGTCTCAGTTTACCTTTGTGAATCGGGCCTAATGAGAGTAGGGCCCAATGAGAGTAACGCCCATGGTTGTGATATGTTTCTGTGTTCACTGTATCTCCCCCATTAACACCTCAATTATGTATTATTTAAAAATCTCACTTCATAAGAAGCCCAGGGCTTGAATTTGTCCTGCTGTTGTTTCATGGGATGATCTACTGGTTCAATGATTTAAAAGGCTGTAAGAACAACATGAAACACAGTTAGAAATGCCATAAATCGTGTAGAATGTGAAGTGGTTAAAGAGAGGAGTAAAATGGTAATCTAGAGTCAGAATCAATACAGAAGGGTAAGTGGGTGAAAGTAAGGTTTGTGCAGCAGTGATTGGAAGAAGAGCTGGACGAGGAATTATTGTAAGTCATTTTGCTTGATTTGTTGGCACAGTGTAAGACCCTTTGGCATTATACCTCATTAGGAGATGACAATTGCAGAGATGCTTAGGGTACCTGAAATTGACAGAGTTACTGGGTATGATTTATGGCGTTCACGATCTTGCTTTAGCAGAGCTAGTGAGTGTGCCTCATTAGTAAAGTCAAATATTTTTAAGAATGGTGGTGGTTGCACTGTGGATGGGCATACCAAGACATACCTGATATTGGCAGCAGCAAACAATAACTCATTTTTAAGATGTGAATACATGTGAATAAAATGACTGATATCTATTCATTTTTATGAGTATCTGAGGTGAAATGATAAAAAAACCACGTTCATAAATAGTTTTCACAAAATGCATGGTTTGGGGTGAAAAGACACAAAGCTGGTCTTGTGTGGTACCCCCTTGCTTCATTGATCAGTCCTGGTTGCAGTGATGGAAAGCAAGTTATTTCCCTGATGCTGCAATTTGGTAGTCGCAAAATCCAAAATTGATTTGCAGAGTGGTTGATACTTACTTCATGAAGGCCATTTAAATCCTTTCAGGGTGTGAGGACAAAATTTGGCATTGGGCCATGACAACATTGGAAATATCCATAGTAATTGCACTATTCGAAGAGTTAGCTGCGTTGTGCTCCTTATGGCTCTCCATCCTCTCCGATCCATGAATCTTTGAAGACCCAAGGCCAAGGCTTAGTTTCGGCCAGTATGGAACATTAATAACTGAAGTCTTCTCCAAGACCCTTGAAAAATCTCTGACTGGCATATTGCTGTCCCCCCTCTCATGGACAAAGGAAGGTGAGGAATGGTCAAATAGACTACTTCTACATGATGGAGGCCCCCTGGAGGCTTTACCAAAATGAAGGTTTGCATTATTGGCATTTGACACCATTGTCTTTGAAATCAAGGGGTCTCTGTGCAGAATTGCTCTGCTGTAGGTATCACCACCTAGATCGGTGGTGATAGAGTGGCAAAGGGCAGTCAGGCTTTACTAGAGGAACATGTGTTAATCATTTCAGAGTACCAACATGGGCTATAAGTATGGATATGACTCGAAAGAAACCAACACCAATTTATAAAAACAGAGTGTATTGTTCTCTTGATCTAGACACGAAAAGGAATGGAATAGCATGCATATAACCGTAGTTATAGATTTTTTAAATCAGAGCAATAAAATACATGGAAAAGATAACATTGTGGTCAATGGCAAAAACCACTAGTGACAATCGGTCACTTGCAGGTCGAGTTGCGCTGTACCCTTGCAGGTTAAAGGTGATGCGGGTACCAGGACCAAGCCACAACAGTCAGTTAAATTTTACCTGGCCCATGGAGCCCGGTTGCAGAGTTGTCCTAGCTGTCTGTGGTGCTGAATGAGAGCCGATGGAGAGTTGCTTTTATCCCTGAAACAATGCTGCAGGAGGAAAAGATGCAAAAGGACAACAACAGAGAGGATGCTGAAGTCGGTCACAGACTGGTTGGAGTTCCCTCTTGATGCTGCATCGAGTAAAGGTGTAGGTTGCTGGACTGGCGACCAACTAGCCTTGGAAGCGGCAAGAACAGCAAAAAGCTTCTGGAACTTCTTGGGGTCTGGGGGAGTGACATAGCGGTCTGAGACTTCGGGGCAGGTGAGAACACAACTCCCATAATGCATTGGACCACCTGGATTTGGTTGATCCCATGGAGGGCCCGATTGCCAGTGATTCTTTGAATCCGGTGAGTGATTTTACCTGCAGTTTACAGGGGACTGGTGCCACTAGTCCAGTGGAGACTGAGGGTGAACCTGACTTCTACAGGGGTCCATCACTTCAGGAGTGCCAAGGTTTAGCCAAGGACAAGGGTCGTTCACTCAGTTACAAGTCTGTTGCCAAAGAGACAGATTATCCCTCTTTTGCTTTGGTGCTGTGGGTAAAGTCATGTTGTCAGCAACACAAGTCTCAACTTGGTCTTTCCTTGATGCAAGTTGTTCAGATCTGATGTTCTGGTGTCAGGGGCTCCCTTAAATCCTGGATTGTTAGGGGAGTTAGTGTGTGGGAACTAGTAGGCAATGGGCAGCTAGTCTGCCCCTGAGGTGACCACATCCGTGGGTGTAGGTAATCATTTCTACCCAGAACCCTCTATTCTGCTACTCCTAGAGATGGCAGAAATCAAATTGTGGTGCACAGACCATGCTGCTCACCCTGGAGGTGTGGCCAGCCTTCTGGGGGTGTACACCTCCCTGCATAGCTAATTTACCACCTGCCCGAGAGCAATTGTGCCTGCGGCAGGGGGAGGGCTACTTCCTCCACTAGGAGTCAGCCCTGATGCATATGAATGAATGAATGAATGAATCTACACTTATAAAGCGCATGGCTACCAAAGGCCTCCCAGCGCTAGAGACAGAGCCAACAACCGAAAATCAACAGAGGAATTAAGGGAACAACAGAGTCTTCAAGAGTTTACGGAAGGACAGACAGTTAGCCTCGAGCCGAACGTGGTCTGGTAGCTGATTCCAATCCTTAGCCACCATGAATGAAAACAGCCGTCCCCCACTCCGAGCTCGATTTACTCTGGGTACGGCTGCCAGGTGTTTCTTATCGGATCGTAATGCTCTTTTAGGGAGGTATGGAGTGATGATAAATCAGAGAATCGGGGGAGCCCTAGAAGAGAAAGACTTGTGGGCAATGCACAGAGCCTTAAACTGGATTCTTTCGGCCACCGGCAACCAATGCAGAGAGATGAGATGAGGTTTAGCAGATTCCCGATTATGAGCCTGCATGAGGAGTCGTGCAGCACAATTTTGGACCGTTTGCAGTTTTCTTATCGTAGAACAAGGTGAGCCTAGGTAGAGCACATTGGCGTAGTCAAGCCGCGAGAGAATCAGGGCCTGAACCAGTAGTTTCTTGGCATTGAAGGGCAGAAAGGGCAGAATTTTCCTAATCATTTTCAGGATACCAAAACAGGTACCTGCCACCCTACGCGCCTGCTCCTTAAAGTTCAAATTTTGGTCCAGCCACACCCCAAGACTTTTTATTTGATCTTTGGGGCGGGGGCATGGCATCTAAGCATTTAGGCCACAGTACGCTGGTATCAAGGTTAGCGGTTTTGCCTAAAAACATCAGTTCGGTTTTTGCTGCATTCAGCTTTAGAAAGGAGTCATCCATCCACATGGAGACCCTTTCCAAGCAATTGGCAAGATTGCTCTTAGTATTGTCCAAGTGATTGAGGGAAACAATTAACTGAGTATCGTCAGCGTAAGACAAGATCTTAACCCCAAAGGGATTGACCACCTCAGCCAAAGGGCGCAAATAAACATTAAAGAGCGTAGGGCTCAGTGAAGAGCCCTGCGGCACCCCACATCGCAGAGGCAGCCTTTTGGAGATAAAATTGTCCTCAAAGACCTGGAATGACCTATCTGAAAGGAAAGACTCGAGCCATTTGAGTAAAGTTCCTGTGACCCCAATCTCTCCAAGTCTTGCGATCAGCAATTGATGATTGACCGTGTCAAAGGCCGCGCTGAGGTCGAGCAGTACCATGGCCACGGACCCGCCGCCATCCAGAATTTTCCTAGATTCTTCAACCACCGCCAACAAGGCAGTTTCCGTGCCAGATTCGGTGCAGGCTTTGAAGCTCATCGCCTTGATGTGCCACTTCCTGCCCAAGCCTTTGTTCCTGACTCCTGGGAGTGATCAGACTGCCCGGCAGGAGGTCAGAATCCTGTCTTGGCAGCTGCAGGAAAGCGTGGGCTGGTCAACCAGAACACAGTGAAGCTGGGGCAACCAGGTTGGCAACATCTAAGGTCGCCACCTGGTTGCATGCCATGTCACTCAGGGCACGATATTCATGTCAGGGGTGAGAAGGCACATTGTTTGATACCAAACATGACATATTTCGGTGGTACCAGAATGGAGCTGCTAACCTCAAGAATGCCTGAGTGGCAGCCCATGTTGTCCTATGGACCGCTGACACTTATAGTAGTTTCCAATGGGGGACGCCACCATAGGGACATATAGGCATGCACGTATATGTCCTCACCTTTAATATACTGCACCCTGCCTCCTGGGCTGCGGAGGCCTACCTTAGGGGTGCCTGACATGTATTACAGGTAGTGCATTTGTCTGTGCTATACATGGAGAGGGCACAGTCGAGTTCAAGCAGTTTGCAGTGCTCTTGCAGTCAGCAATTGCAGGCCTGTTGTCAGCAGTTTGCTTGGGTCACCCAGGATGGCACAAACCATGCTGCAGCCTGGGTACCCCTTTACCACCTATGCCCTGGGTACCCATGGTACCATTTATTAGGGACTCATAAAGGGGTAAAGTCCTTGTCCATTTGGATTGCCAATTCACACCTAACAGTTTTAGGGAGAGAGTACTGGTACTGGAGCCTGGTTAGCAGGTTTAAGTGCACTGTCAGAGTTAAAAGCCAGCATCAAGTAGTCCAAATAACGGCAAAAAGTGGGGGCATCTGCAAAGAGCCCTGTTTTCTCACACAATCCTCCCCCCCCAGCCAACACACCCAGGATACTCAGCCCAACCCTGGGAGAGTCTTCCTGGCTTGTCAGAGAGGAAGAATGTAAAGAAAAGCGGTTGCATTCTTGCAGGGCCTACTCTGCCTTACATCCTCCTGTCAAGGTCACTCCCTTTGGGAAGTTGACCCATCTCAACAGTAAGAGGACCCTTTTTTAAAATTTAAATGTAACTACAGTTGTGTCTTTTTCTTCCTCCCCTTTTACTTTGGGTAGTGAGGTGCCCACCTCTTCTAACCCTATCTTTGCTAGGGCAACACCTAGCTTACCCACAGAAGTCACCCAACACTTGAGCAACCCTACCAGGATCCGCCCGTGCAGGTAAGAGAGGTGGGGTGGGTTGGGGGGGGGGAGTCGACAGACGACGCCAACGAAAAATAAAATTTTGAAAAAAGAAAATCACTTACCTTGCGCTCGCCGCATCATCGAGTCGGCAATGCGGCGAGTGCAAGGTGAGCGGTTTTCTTTTTTTTAATTCTATTTTCCCTCGTTGTCATATGTTGACTCCCCCCGACCCCGCCTCACCGCCCTTACCTGCATGGGCCGCTCTTGAACCCTACCATGACCAGCAGGGTCAGGGGGCCTAACTTGCTTTTGGCCATGGGGTCTGCCTCCCATGCCAAGTACAGTGCTGCCATTAAGGCCAATGCCCAGCAGAGGCTACTGACAGCTGTCAGTATCCAAAACCACACTAAGCTTTCCACTGACAGGTGAAGGAGCTAACTTAGGGACAACTGTGGGTTCCAGGAACCTCCCTTGCTGTTTAGAGTGGGGGCTACCACTTCTTATGGCAGACACCCTTCTTCCATTTGAAGGAAGTGACCCAAATAGGGTCACCCGGGTCACTCTCGACCTCCACTAGCCTTCCAAGAAATGAAGAGTCAATAACCCAGTAGAGAATGCAATCAAACTGATTTATTAACAAAATATACTGCAGCGGAGTCCAGTCTGACCAGCCCTATGGGATGGCTGTCGAGGGACTGACTTCAGAACACTTGGTAACACAGAATAAGCTTCTCCAATACCTCCCAAGTCCCGCCCCTGATGGAAAAATACAGCTTGGGCAAACACTGAACAAAGGGAGGCACAGAAGGATGAGCTAAGAGTCTGAGACCGGGCACACACTATCTCTCTGGCAAGGTCATACAGTCTGTGCTTGCAGCTGGAATAGTGGGAGCAACCTCTATCACAGGGAAAGGTATGCGTTAACAAGCGACTTTCTCATGCTTCAGTGAGGCCTAACCTTGGAGATGCAAATGCATCCCAGCAGCTTTCTGCTGAGACAAACAACATGAGACAAAAGCTTAGTTTCAATCATAGAGCAAAATGGTGGCTGCAGTGGAGAAAATGGCGGCACAGATGCTAACTTTAACTCTCAGAGTATTTGCAGGGATTGGTTACATACGTATACAATAAAGATTATTATTAAATAGCTACATAAATGCTAACATAATACCATGTAAAGCATGAGTGATGTGGCAATAACATATTTCAATTCCAACAGACCCTCCTTTTAGCATTTATTAGCTAACCTTTATTCGTGCTATCAGGTTAGGGTCTTTACAATTCTGAAGGTAGAAAAAACTGTTCAATCACAAGCTACTGTTGCTAACTTATGAACTATCCGTCAGAACTAAATATTCTATGAGGCTAAACACGCATGGTAGATAATCAAAGGGAGAATGGATCACTTGTACCTGTCGGGTGTGGTAACCAATTTAAAAACCCTCATTCACGTACAGGAGTGGTTGAGCGGTATATCTTGGTTCTCCGCTTCTCTTAGGGCGTGAAAGTATCATCATTGGGTCTTTTTTGACAGTATTCTTTCCTCCACCTGGAGGAAGACCAACTGGTAGTATCAGTAGTGATCAGTGATAATGTGAAATGGAGTGAAGTGAGTTAAAATTGCTACCCGCTCCTTGCCCAAACAAACTTTATTCGGTAGGAGAGACAGCAAGGTTAAAAAAGATATGGCGGTGCACTTGTAGAAGTGTTACCGTTCTACAGCACCTTATTGTCCTTGTGAAAGGTCGACATGTTTCAGCCCTTTTGAACGCCCAGGAGGGTCGGGGGGCTTTCTTCAGGACCTATAGAGAATGTCAAGGTGCTAATTGTAAGCACACTGGTACTTTTGACCTGTCAGTAAGAAGAAGGGTGAGTTAATTACTTACCTTACCAGGGTGCTTACAATTAGCACCTTGACATTCTCTATAGGTCCTGAAGAAGCCCCGACCCTCCTGAGCGTTCAAAGGCTGAAACATGTCGACCTTTCACATGGACAATAAGGTGCTGTAGAACGGTAACACTTCTACAAGTGCACCGCCATATCTTTAACCTTGCTGCCTCTCCTACCGAATAAAGTTTGTTTGGGAAGGAGCGGTAGCAATTTTAACTCACTTTACTCCATTTCACATTATCACTGATCACTACTGATACTACCAGTTGGTCTACCTCCAGGTGGAGGAAAGCATACTGTCAAAAAAGACCCGATGATGATACTTTCACGTCCTAAGAGAAGCGGAGAACCAAGATATACCGCTCAACCACTCCTGTACGTGAATGAGGGTTTTTAAGTTGCAAACACAGTATCCCTTCCCACATCATCAGTTACTTTCCGGTGGGCACTACACTTACTTACAATTCACAACCCAGTTACTCGGACTAACTAATAAAGGACTTGTGATGTCTCTGCGACTGTATGTAGTGTTGCAGTAACATGAGCAATAGTGGTGGTGCCACCTAGGAATTTAAACAAGAGCCACCAACATATAGTTCCCCTTAAAGATCAGAGAAGGGAACATCAGTCCAGTCTGCCCGTCCTTTCATCTCCCTTTCAATTCCATCATTTGGCAGAAAGGAGGGGCAGTAACATGACTGACTTCAAGGTGACACGTCTTTTAATCACGATATTTTTGCGAACAATGTCGATTTATAGCGAGTTAGACGTGCACTGGTAAGGTGCTATGTCTCTTTTTTTTCTTTGTTTATTCAAGGGCGTGGTCGGGGCTACCACATCTGTGAAATCAGTGGCCAGAACAAGTCCAATCAATTGTCCCATGGAGACGGCCACCGTCATGACCGCCCCCTTGGCAGCTCGAAAGGGCTCTTGCGGTAGCATCAAAGACAGAAAGCGCACAACAAGCCATCTTGTGTACTTACAACACAAAACGGCACGCAACAATATATGTACCAAGCACAGAAGCCGATGAAAGCGCAGTTTGTTAGTTGCCCAAGTGTCAGTTGCTCAAAAGACTGCTTCAGGCATTTAAGAATAAAGGCTCATGCACCTCACGTACTTCTTTAATGTGTTAGTTCGCCAAGGAGCTAATCTCCTACCCCCTTCGACAGTAGTGACCTAAGCAGGTGACCTCCTGTCGACAATACTTACCTTTTGAAAAGCATTCTTTATGGGCATTAGAAGCCAAACGCAATAACTATTCAACTGCACTGACCCTACATCTGTGACCCGTCTGAAATTGAAATAAATAATACTACCAAAAATGTATGTTATATTAGTGACAAGAAAACATTGAGCAGCAAGAGGAAACATAGCAATGGCTAGAACAACAGAAAGTTAAAGAACCACATTCTCATTTATTGCAAACCATTCAGTCACAAAATTGTAAACACAATCGAAATAATGGAGCTATCACCATTTACCGGTCATCTCCTCAACCACGCCCTTCTCAACCAAATCCTGCAGCATATACAACAAGGCTCGCTGCCCCGCCCATTGTATCCGACAATAAGGGATACAAGGCAATGTAGCATTGCCTATTCCTTTAATCCAAACCGGAGATATCTAAAGCAATCCCACCACTGCATTGCCTGTTGCCCGCAAAGTTAACGGCGCATCTGCAAAACTCAAGGGGGGCCAAACACTATGTACTACTTATATTAAGACCCATTCATCAGACATTCACCTGCCGGAAGGCAATAATAGTAAGATACCAAACCGGTCACAGTCTCACCACAATGAGACATTAGCACAAACGGAAAATCCACAATAAAAAGGACCAATAATCAAAGCAAGAGGGCGCAAAACATGTGCTACAACTAATGCGTCTGAAACACCCACCAAAACACTCATAACACTGTGCTATGTTAAATACGTAACAGAAAGAGGCAATATAGGCCAAATACTCTCAAATGTCTACAACCAAGTTGCTATTGCAAAAAACACAGTAAAAACGAATCTGCGAACAAACAATCAAATCCCCTTTTAAGATACAAATCCTGCCCACTAAAACCTAGAAACACCTTTACTCTCTCATCTTTCCCCTGGCGGCTGCAACTTAAGTAACTGGTTCCCTCTTTTCTTCATTTCCACTTCAGATCACACACGTTCCTCCATTTGCATCCAGACTCTATCCTCAAATCAACATACCTGTGTCCCAGTACTCACTAATATCAGGGGATGAAAAACTCAGTGGAAATAGCAGTAGAAATAACAGACATTATCATCACTGCTGGCCATGCCACAAATATAAGCGTTAGCAAAAAGAAAAACACTGAGGCAATATGCGAGTCAGGGGTACTAACAGTTATAATGGCCACAAATGGCGGGGACAAAGGAAAGCAAAATGTGCCATAGCCTACACAGCCTGGGTAACATGGCAGGAGCAGAAACAGCAGAAATAGAAACAACAGCTCAACCATGCTCTCACAAAGCATATTGTACACAAAGTACCCCATAAAGGAAGAAAAACCTATTTTCTATGGAAAATGAGGCATAAGAGACACTCAGGACTCTGAGAGTGCTCGTGTAATATAATGCAAGCGTGTGTTCAACATATAGCTAGATCTATTTTTAATCATTCCAAAATCTCCCATGAAGAGAAATAAATGCATAAAATGAAAACTTTACAAAGCCTGTTAGTCAAAACATAAAACTTAGACTGCTAGCATCTAAATCTGTCCTCATTCCGCACTTCGTATCACAGCAGTCTCTCTATGCTTGTGCTCAGAAGCTGCCCAATCCCCCATCTCTTTCCCTGTCTGCAGAACTCAAGGCAAAAAAGGCTGTATATTCTGCAAGCGTCCTGCTAAACAAATAAGGAGACGCCCCCACAACACAGCTAACAATCAATTCCAACAAAAAAAATATTAATCATGCGGAAACAGAGAATACATATTATAATAATCAAGAAGAAAAATGTGTGCTTTGTAGTTTTCACTCTACCTTATGAAGTGAAGTAACCTTTGTTTAGACAAACTGCAAACTGACAAAAGTTAGCCACAAACGTAAATTATAAGAAAGGTCTTTTCATGAAGGCGGGAGGAACAGGAAGAAAATTCAATTTCTTATCTCAAGGCCAAAGGCCGCAGTAAGCCTGCCAAACCAAACTGAAACACGAACTGTGTGTTTCAACTTTGAAAATCCTTTTTATTCAGCATAAATACGCACTGCCTGAAATGCTTGAAACACCTTTCCAAATTAAATACACGTTATATTGCAAGGTCAAATCCAAATTAAACACACTCACTCACTCAAATCAATCATGAATTAATTACTTGAGCATTCCTTACACTACCCATCAGACTAAAAGCATCAGCATCTGAGCAGGGCTCATTCATTCATTTTTACTTTCATGCACCGAACTTTTAAAATGCAACTTCATGTCTGTAGCTCAAAACAGCTTTTGTCATTTTGCAATGTCCAAAGCTAAATGTGAGATCTGGGCGCCATCAGCGCACCCCTGCTTTTCTCTTTTAAAAAAAATATTATTACATCATGCTCTTTAACTGTCTTATTTCACATTCTCCCCCATTACACATTCCTTCGTCCTTTCTCAAACCATTCATCCTATGCAAAAACAAACAAGAGAACAAATTAAGCTCATTCCAGGCATTTTCAAAAAAGGGCCCAAATTCATTATTTTGCCTGGCAAAGGAATTGCAAGTACTTTTTCCCAAAAGACATTCCTCAGACCGTACCAAAAACAAACTGATGGTGCACCATATTCACAAACAAATTCAAGCGCTTGTTCTAAAGACGATCCTCAGACTGTGTCAAGCAAAGGAAACCACAAGTCAGTCCTCAGACTGCACCAAGACAAGACAGTCCGGAGACTGTACCAAGACAAGAAGATAGGCTCTAGCCCCAGGCCTTTTCAAGAGCAAACCAAATTCATCAGGTGGCCTGGCAGAGTGTTCGCAAACGCTCCATATCTCAAGGGTCCGCAGACCCACCAAGTTCCAAGATGGTGCCATATTTAGCAAGAATCATGATGAACTCACCTGGTGCACACAGGTCAAACAAGGTTATTCTCCACTGCTGACTCTTCGGACCAAACGGTCAAATCCAAGGGTTTCGCCTTTTCAGGACCCCAGCCAGGGTGCCCACTAGACGAGGAGCCACCCGATCAGACAGGCGGGGCAGCCACGAGAACCAGGCTCTGTCATGTGGGGATCCCCAATCCGCCCATCCGACCAGATGCAACCCTGACCTCCACAACCCGATTACGGGCGAGATGGGTCACCTGGTGGAGTCCCTGTTCGGGCGCCAACTGAAGGAAGTGACCCAAATAGGGTCACCCGGGTCACTCTCGACCTCCACTAGCCTTCCAAGAAATGAAGAGTCAATAACCCAGTAGAGAATGCAATCAAACTGATTTATTAACAAAATACACTGCAGCGGAGTCCAGTCTGACCAGCCCTATGGAATGGCTGTCGAGGGACTGACTTCAGAACACTTGGTAACACAGAATAAGCTTCTCCAACACCTCCCAAGTCCCGCCCCTGATGGAAAAATACAGCTTGGGCAAACACTGAACAAAGGGAGGCACAGAAGGATGAGCTAAGAGTCTGAGACCGGGCACACACTATCTCTCTGACAAGGTCATACAGTATGTGCTTGCAGCTGGAATAGTGGGAGCGACCTCTATCACAGGGAAAGGTATGCGTTAACAAGCGACTTTCTCATGCTTCAGTGAGGCCTAACCATGGAGATGCAAATGCATCCCAGCAGCTTTCTGCTGAGACAAACAACATGAGACAAAAGCTTAGTTTCAATCATAGAGCAAAATGGTGGCTGCAGTGGAGAAAATGGCGGCACAGATGCTAACTTTAACTCTCAGAGTATTTGCAGGGATTGGTTACATACGTATACAATAAAGATTATCATGAAATAGCTACATAAATGCTAACATAATACCATGTAAAGCATGAGTGATGTGACAATAACACATTTCAATTCCAACACATTCTCCCTTCTGCCAGTTCAGGGGTGACACCCTGATTCTGAACAGCTGCCTGACTTTTCAGGACTTTTTTGGGATCAGCAGAGGCCTTACCAGTGCCAACATTTGGTTTCCCCCTTACTGGGGTAGAAGGCCCTTAGCTCACTATAGTGGCTTCGCTTTCCTTTTCTTTTTTCCCTTTCTTTTGGGATCCCAGTCTCCTTACATTAGAGACTGGATCCCCAGGATCTTTGGGTCAGGCGGCACTCCATGGATCCCCTTCTGGGATCAGCTCAACCTCTGGGAGGTCATTACCTAGAATGCAATCTAGGGGGAGGTCAGGACTCACCACTACCCTATGCCAGCTAAGGATACCCTCTCTTTCTAGGGACACTAAGGCTACAGGTCTACCTGTGACCTCCCCTGGGACTACCCATACTGATCTGGGGACACCAACCTGTCAACCACTATGGTATGATTAGCACCTGTGTCTCGCAGGCCCGTGGTAGGGACCCTATTCACCTGAATGGAGTGGAAATGTTTACTACCACCCTCAGTATTCACTGGCTTACCATCTGGACCCTTCTCCTACTTAAAAGCAAAGAGGACCCCCTCATCTGAGGTGTCCTCTCCTATTGGCTACATTGGACACCCCAGTGCTAACCAACTTTTTGGAACAGACTGGATCACCTCTATAGTGACCTGACTGCTGGCAGTCAAAACACAGCCTGTTACCCAAGAGTTTGTAAGCCCTGGGTCCCCCATCTCTACTTGCCAGAGCTGGGGTGGGTTCTAGTCTCCTCCTCCTTTTTAGGGTTATGGGGTCCTGAGGGAGTCTCATTGGTGGCCTTACCACCTCCCTCCTTTGTTTTTTGTGGGCCTAACCTTCCCTTACTGGAGTCACCCCCTGAGATCTCTTGGGTACTCTTGTCCTTACCCACTCATCAGCCTTCTTGCCCAACTCTCTAGGGCTAGAAAGCTGTGAATCTACCAGATGCTGCTGTAACTTGCCCGAAGTACAATTGCTTAAAATGTGCTATTTCATAATTAAATTATATAGCCCAACGTAAGTGTCCACCTCAGTCCCTTTTATCCAGCCTTCCAGTGCTTTGACTGAAGAGTCCACAAAGGCCACCCATGTCTGGGTGTGACCTTTATGGGTGTCCCTAAACTTCAATCTGTATTCTTCAGTAGTGAGTCCAAATCCTTTTATCAAGGTCTCCTTCATATGCTGATAGGACTCAGCTTCCTCCTCTTTAGGGGTCAGAAGTCTATCTCTGCCCTTCACTGAGAATAACTCCCAAAGTAGAGAGCCCCAGTGCTGGTGTGCTATCCTGCTCATTTTGCAGGCGCTCTCAAAGGCTGCAATCCACTTGTTAATATCATCACCATCACTAAACATAGGGACAACCCCTTTGAGGGTTTCAGAGTCAAAGGAGTCCTCCTTCTCTCTTGTTTTATTGTTGCTGCCACCATCTCTGGGCCTAAGGCCTAACTTGTCCCTTCTTTCCTAAAGTGCTACTCTCCTCTCCTCAAGAGCAAGCCTTTTCTCCTCCAGCGAGAGTAAGTCAAGCTATCCTCAAGGGCTCCTACCATCTTACCATTGGGAAGTCTGCTGTGTTGACTTCTGTCACTTCCCACCAATGAAGGAGGTCTAGAAAAGGTTGGAGAGTTGAGGTCTTCACCTTCTTCCCCATAATCATCACTTTGTGCTGGGGCATCATCCACCTCCTCTTCAGGATCTTCTTCTGAGGCTTATGATGAGTCCAAGTGGAAATTTCCACTTAATGAGTAAAGTTATGTTGTGTTGGGCGAGTAGCATTTGTATGACCACTTAGAGATTGCTCTAATTCATTCAATAACTAGAAAGCTAAGGGGTGAAAAAACACACTTTAATTAAAAACAAATTAAAAATAAAACAGCTTGTTCACTTTGGTCATCCCATAGGTAGAAGGAGTAACCTTCAGGGCAATTGCAAAAAAAAAAAGGAAGACAACTTTGTCTAGTTCCACATCAATATGAAGACAACGCAAAGGTCTTCACCTTTAGCTTGATGAAATGATTACGATTCAAATCTAAAATATTTGAAAAGGCTTCAAGGTGTTGATAATCCAAAGTCTAATAATTGTGCTAGTTAACAGGGAAATTAATCTGTTCCTGTGATTGTTGATTAACACGTAGAACAATTTTACTATTGCATTAGTAAAGTTCTGCAGCCCTTCTGGAAGTGCTGGCAAAACACTATAGTTCCGTGTGGGAGTGTTCAAAGGGCATTTCAGGTGCACAGAGAAAAGCTGGTAGGGTATTGCTGCCCTGCTGAAAAGTACTAAGCACTAACGTCCTGGGCAAATGTGCACAAAAAGTACAGCAGATACCCACTGAAAGGATGGCATGGTGCTAAATCCACTCTGAGAGGGGTTGGCACTTTAAAGCATGTCTACTCAGATGAGCTTTCAAACTGTGGTAGGCCTGCTGTCTTAGTACTGTTAAAGTATCACAAGCCAGTTGGGAAGTGTTGGTAAAGAACTGAAGTTGGTGGAGAAGTTCTCGAAGGACACTGCAGATCTGCAGAGAAAGGCTGGTAAGGTGCAGCGAGGTCCTGGTTATTTAATGCATGCACTTTCCAAATATTGCAGGCCGTTTCGGAGGTGCTGGTAAAGTACTGATGCCAGGGGAGAAGTTCTTAAGGGACATTGCAGATCTACTAAGAAAGGCTGACAAACAGGCACTGGTGAAGTTTTGATGACACCGGCTTAATTCACAAAATTCTAGGAATTTTGTGTTATGCTTGTTATGTGAAATCCTTGAAATTCCGCCATTATGCCAGTTGCGTTATTACACCACAGTTAATAATAAAAAGATAGCATGGGAGTGCCGGAACAACTTGAACAATCAGAACACGAGCAGCACTTGTTTGTGGTAATTGTGTTTTTTGCTGGTTTTTACTACAAAATACATCCTAGAGTCAAAAATTGCCACAAGGATGCATTTCAGGCTAAAATATAGAGGTCAATGACTTATATGCATTTCGTATAATTACCCGTAATTTCACATAATTATTGCTTAATTACGCAGAAGCAAACCAAGCAAATTTCACATACCCTACTTCTAAGGAGCTGCCGTCCTGCTGAGAAGTGTTGGTAAATAAGTGTTGTGCTGTGAAGAAGTGCTCAAACGGAGTTGCAGGTCGTAGACATGCGCAAGTAAGGTGCAGCAGCCCTGCTGAAAAACGGTGGCATCGTTTATAGTGCTGTGTTGGTCTACAGAGAAAGGCTGGTAAGGAGCTGCAGCCCTGCTATGAAGTGCTGGTAAAGGAATGTGGTGCAGGGTAGAAGTGCTGAATGGGATTGCAGATCTCTTGAGTACGTTTGGAACGTTGCTGTAGTGCTTCCATCTGGTGTTAGTTCTGCCATGCATGCCTGGTCATAGAATTGATAAGGCATTAAAACGCCCATCCTCTGAAACAAAGTGTCCCAATCTTGCATGAACAGCCACCAACAATAAGGGTTCCAGAATGTCTATGTCTTTGATGATGTTTGGTTGGTTTGTAAAACCTATTGTGACATCATTCCCTGGGCTTCCCTTTTAAAGGCCTTATTATCAGTTTTGCAGTAGTGCAATTTTGCTTAGCATCATTGGTTTTCTTCTTCGGGGCTTCACTACATACTTTTTGTAATCCTATCATCAGGAGATTGATGCCAAAGCCAGGAGACTGCGGACAAATGTTGGAATGGTGCCAATTTTTCCTCACACTAACATCTTGTTTAGACATGCCTTAGGCCAGGGCCAATGACGAAACTGGACAGAAAATAGGTAGCAGGAAGAGGATCAGCCAAAGGCTGAGTGGAAAGTGTGGGTGTTATGCTGGAATGTAGAATGTGTCACTAGTGGAATGTTGACATTCGATGTGGGAGCAGCAGTTAATGTGAGCCTGCTTCCCTGTCGGTCCATGCTGAAGATACTGGAATAAAGACAAGACTGGATTGAACTTACCTCTCTCCGCATCTTCTTTATATTGGCGACAAGTGGACCGACAGAGCCCCAAGTGTGCCCCTCCTGTGCACTTTTGGATTCTCTGCATCGTTGTTTCGTGCGTATTTGCTCATTCTTCTGAGACTTATCCCCGGGACATCTCTCTCTTCTCGACTGGTTTCCCATTTTGGTTAGACACGGATCTCGTGGGCGCAGATTCCCCTGAACTTGTGGGCGCAGATTCCCCTGAGGTTTCCTACGCATTCTGGTGTATCTTCTGTGTCTGCATCATGTCTGGGCGTCCTCGTTCCACCTGTCCGATTTGGTGTGGAAACTGAAAAATGGGACTGTGGACTGGCCCAGGTGTTTTCCAGTCCTGAGTTACTGATATAGGACGACAGCGGGACCCCTGGCGGGTGAGTAATCTGTGGTGAGTGGTTAATTGAGAAGAGCTGATTTATTTTATTAGTAGTCCCTTGTACTCTGAGAAGTAAAGTTTTAGAATTTGCTCATGAAGGCCATATTGGCATGAGCGCTATGAAAAGAAAAGTGAGAGAATTATTTTGGTGGCCGGGGGTTGATAGACAAGTGGAACAATTTGGGAGAGGATGCAAGGCTTGTTGTGCTATGTTCCCAACCCCATTGTGGCTGTTCCTGTTCCTGATGTTGCATGGTCTTAACTAGCTATGGATATAATTTGCCAGGTGGGTGTAAGTCATGGTCACATGAAGTACGGGATTGTGATTGTGGATTATCACTCTAGGTGGTTGGAAGTAGCCTTTGTCAATAGTATTACATCTACTGTTGTGGAAGAAGTTCTGAGGAAGTTATTCCTTCGTGAAGGAGTCCCAGAAGAAATTGTTACTGACAATGGACCGCAATTTGTATCCCATGAATTTGAGGCTTTCCTAGTTAGTTTTGGCATCAAACATGTTACTACTTCGTTGTATCAACCCAGGAGTAACGGTCTAGTTGAGAGGTGCAATATGATAATAAAGGAAAACATACAATTGTCCATGGCAAGTGGTTTAGATTGGATGCAAGAGGTGAGGAATTTGATTTGGGCTCTTCACACTACGCCTAATGCAGAAACAAAAGTCTCTCCTTTTGTGCTACTTAAAGGGAGAGTGCCACAATCTTTATTGAATAGATTGTGGATGGAAAAGAAAATGATTCCTACAGAAATATTGCGTGAGGTGAAGGAGAGGCGTGTGGAAGCCCTGAACAGGTACACTACCTCAGTGTCCAAAACCTTGGATGTGGGGGAAGGAGATTTTGTCAGAGTGAAAGTTCCATTTAGAGGTGCTAAGAGGACATCTCGTTTTTCATCCCCCAAAAAGGTGGTTCATGTCAGCAAATACTCAGTGATACTTGATGATGGGCAGTGCTGGAACAAAAGCAAGCTTTCTCTAGTGCCGAAAAATAATCCAGGTGCTGTGATGCAAAAAGGTGTTGTTAACCCTGCTGCTGTTTTCAGAAAGTCTGGTAGAAATGTTCATTTGACTTCCAAGTTCCGAGACTATGATTTGGACTAATCATTTTGGATTGTTATTTGATCTGCTGTTGCAATCCAATACTTTATTATCGTGTTGGGTGGTACACATCATTCTATATATTGTTTCTATTTCTATTTTGTTAATTCTTACTTTTATGTTTTGTTGTGTGAGGGGAAGATGTGTTGGGATCTTATGCTGGAATGTAGACCGTGTCACTACTGGAATGTTGACATTCGATGTGGGAGCAGCAGTTAATGTGAGCCTGCTTCCCTGTCGGTCCATGCTGAAGATACTGGAATAAAGACAAGACTGGATTGAACTTACCTGTCTCCGCATCTTCTTTATAGAATGGGGATGGGGAGGAGAGAGAGAAGGGGAGAGCCAGAAAAAAGATAGAAAGGGAAAACTAAATAATCATAGAAGAGAAGAGAGGAGCATGTCAAAAAGAGAGGGGCAGGTAAGGCAGGAAAATGTAAACAAGCTTTGGCAAAGTCAATAGGTCTAAACTTTGAGGCGTATTGAATTTGCCAGTAGTTTTAGTAATGTGGCACAGCATTACCCCATGCTGGGCCGCAAGGCTAAAGAAATTAAAAAAGATTATGGCGAGGCCAGCTATGCCATTTGGTAGGCTCACTCTCCACGGCTGTGTGAGCCTACAAAATGCCCCTGTTCCTTTTTTTTTTTTAGTTACCGATCCAAGATGGATCAGTAATTACAAAGGGAAAAAAGCCCAAAGCATTTTTTAAAAGTGTGTGTGGAGAAGCAACACTGGGAGGAAGCAACACGAGGGCCGAGCATCTTAGGGGGCACAGATGGAGGGCAGAAGGAACACAGTGTACAAGGGGCGGAAGCAACACAAGGGTGCGGGTGCGGCTGGTGGAAGCCAAATGGGGGCGCAGGTGGTGGGATGCAACACTGGCATGAAGCTGGCGGGTTGAAAGTACATGGGCGAGAAGGCAACGTGGGGGGAGTTGAGGAGAAGCAACTGGGAGAGAGAAGAACATGAAAGAGGCAGTTGGAAACCACATGCACTCTGGAGGAGTGCTTAACCAAAACGAAAAAAAGCAGCACCTGAAAAATCAAGCAATGGAATAACACAGTAATGCCTCCATGCTGCAGGGGAGGGACAAACACAAGCAGAGGAAGGATAGCCCACGTAGCGGATGAATAGGAAGCATCACGTGAGCGTGACAATGAATACGACCAGTTGTAAGCAATGGGTGGGCCGTAAGCCCATTGTAAGCTAACAATAGTCTTACAGCAGGCAGCACAAGTGCTGTCTACTAGACTTTGACCTAAAAAGAGGAAGAGCAGCATGAAATAGCAGGAGAAAAGAAAGAACTGGGAGTCAGTAAGAGGAATATCTTGAATGAAAAGAGAACAGGCTAGAACAGATGGAATGAAGAAAAGGGGAACAGAAATATAGACAAAGAAGGAATGAATCCGAAAATGCAAAGGGGACATCAGGAGTATTACAGAAATTGAGACGTTGGGTTGTAGAAAAACATCTGCCATCTTTGCCATCCGGTAGGGTTTAAGTCTCCGCGTCCATGGAGAGTGAGACCCAGGTGTCAGTTGCAAAAGGCAGTGATGTGAGGCAATTTTATATAATTGGCCCTTATTTGAAGCCTTGGAGGATATGTTGCTGAAGATTCATTGGCATATTTAAAGGCTCCACTCATCACCCTCTAATGCTGGCATGGAATGCCACAGCGGCAGCATCCTCAGCAGCCCAGTCTCACTGATGTGTATTGAAGATTTAGACAACTTTGCTGCAGCCTACTGTAGAGCAGGTTCAGAGTCATTGTAAATATTTCTCAGTGATACTTGTCACAAAGGATTGCCAGCTATCTGCCTACATGTCCTGCCTATCTAATTACATACCTACCTACAGGTCTGTCTATTTGCCCCACTACCTGACTGTCTGCCTAGTTAATTATCAATTTTTTCTATCGGTCTTCTCTATCTGCACGCTCACATACCTTTATCTGTGTGTCTATTTGCATGGTATTCGGTCTTCTATCTTTAAGGCTTTCTACCAGTCTCTGTATTTCTATCTGTCTAGCTAATTATCTATATCATGTTTCTCTAGTTGTCTGGCTCATTGTCTAAGTCTCTTCTGTTTGTATCTCTGTCTGCCCATGTATCTGTCTTTCTGTCTATTAGACTGTCTCTCTGTCTCCTTGACTGACTTCCTGGTCCTTTATAACTGTTCTGTCTTCCTCTTTGACTAGCTATCTGTCTCTATCCCTGTCTGGCTGTCTTCTAAGACTGTCTCCTTGCATTGTTTGCCTCTCCAACTGTCTGCACATCTGCCTACGTTGTTGCCTTTTTAGGTTTCACCTGCACAGCGCTTGCACTGTACTTGTGAAATCTGTTGTATTTAATATAAATCTTAAAAGGGGCTTACATCCTGCCCTTACTTTTTATTGATTCGTGTGCTTGCCAGTTACTTTTCCTCAGTCTATTGGCTGTACCATACTATTTCCTGTTGTTCCTCATGTGTTTCTCTTATCAATGTCCCATGGCCTAAGTAATGTTTTCATCCACTTTTGTGGAACTTTTTTATGTTTTGCCTCCACAGCGTTTATTTAATGACCCTGTGGCTGCACGCATTTCAAGCGTGCTTGTTTTCATTTCATGCCCCATGCCATATGAGTGCATGTGTTCCATCTTTCCACTGCTCCATATCACAGCAGGGTCAGGCGCTTGAGCTGTGACCCGGTAGTAAATACTGTAGTGCCGATCTGCCCTCTTTTTTGCTTTGCTCTCTGCAGTGGCGGCGTACTTCTAAGCAACCCCTGAAGCGACAGCGCCATGAGTGTCCCAGCTTTTATCGAGGTGACTGAGGAGGACCAGGTGAGAGTCGCTCCCAATCCCGGGGACAGAATTGGCCCCATTGTTAGTATCCTTGTTTCACAAAGCTACAGAAACTCAAAAGACTGACTTTGCCATACATACTCGTAAAGCAGTTTTAAAGCTATAATATTGAAGAAAGATCTGATGCATTCACCCCAACGCACTTTCTGCATCGTGCCGGACTTGTTTACTTTTGTCCCTGCACCGAACCTGCGCTTCCTCCCAGTTTGCAGTTACTGCTGTCTGTGTGTCCCCTGCACTGTGAAACATTTGCATCGCTCACTACGTGCATGCATTGGAATCTGCTGTTCGGCAGGAAATTTCCTATCAAATGCATAATAGCCCTTCCGAATTTTTAATGCACGCTCACTATTAAAGTGTAATAGCTATGCTTGCTCTTTTTCAATACAAGCCTAGCAACTTTATCAGCAAAACTTAGTATAATATGTGTGAAGTATGTGACAGTTCTGCGAGCCAGCCACCCCTCTCTATGTCCAGCTCTGTCTTGCCCACCTCCCTGCACCACCGGCCCTCTGCACTCTGCGTTCCCATCGTCTCACCCCGCTGTAGTTTAGCCCCCCCCGTGACTTCCAGATTCAAGCCTGTATTGCTTTGCTATCCTGTTAGACATGTTTTCCTTCATCACCTGATCTCATCCGCGCATTTCTGAATATACTGCCTTTAAATAACACTTCTCATCTGATCACGGAGGCTAATGGATGACTCTCTCTGGCATGGCTGGTCCTTTTGCAAGCAGTAAACACAATCAGAGAACCATTTTGAACGTATGCAAATTTTAACTGTGTTAACAATTAAATCTCATTTGTGCAGCGTGTTGTACTAGGCTTATTGGAGAGTTAGAGAAACGCCATCACAAGTCACATTTGAATGCAAATGATCAGAGTAAGTAAAGAATAACATGGTGCCGTTGAGCATCCTTGAATTGATTTTTTTATTTTGTTGCTATAATTATCACTAGCAGAACAGTCTATCTGTTAGAATAATAAGTGGCATAAGCAAACTGATTCGTACCTAAACAATTTCCTTTATCTGCTTTGCCACTCCAGGCGACCACTGTCATGTATAATATAACGTGTCTGAATGCTGTTTGCAGTGCACTATGTTCCATTAGTATGACGTCACATTCTGTTGTCGAAGTGTGACTTTTCAAACCGTTCCACGTTTTCCGTTGCAGATTGGAGCCTGGTTCGGCTTGGGGATGTGCTTCTATGTTTTTGCTGACTTGTATAGTCTGTCCATCTTCCTTCATGCATTCAGATTCAGCCTAGACCTTACAAATCCATCCATCCACCCATCCACCCACACATCCATCCATTCATCCAAATAACATCACGAACTCATCCATCCATCCACCCACCCACACTCACACATTTATCCATGCAGTTATGCAGACAAACAAAATGAATTCATACATCCATTTATCCAAACAAACCTCATTTAGCCATCAACTCATATATCATCCATAAATACACCCAACCACTCATGCATCAGTCCATTCACAGGCTTTCTCAGCATCCGCACGTTTGCAGCGTTGTCTCTCCTTCTCACTCTTGTCTCCAATCATGCATGGCCTGCGTATGCCTACATCAATCATCGACTGAACTTCCACCAACCCTCTAGACACTTGCGCTCCTCTTCACTTGCCCTCGCACCTCCCCCTCATCTGTCCCAGCCGCAGCGTTGGCCACTCCTTCTCCTACATCGCTCGCTGGCAGACTTCAGAAAGAGACTCAAGACCTGGCTCTTCGACGGAGACACAGCGCCCAGATACCCCTAGGGGTGACAGTGTTGCGCTTTACAAATGCTGACTGACTGATTGATTATAGCTGCTCCCTCTGCTTAGCAGTATATTTCCCCATCTATCAGTAGCGCATGTGTCTGTCTGCAGCACATACATAAAACTCGTTTTCCCACCTCCAGCCAATACTGGTACGCTTTAGATTTGATTAAAACTTGTAAAACCAGCGCTGTTCTTATTACAATGTTTCTGTGCATGTGTGCATGTTCTTCAAGCGTGTGCGTGTGAAGTTCTTGCTTTTTAATTATGGCTCTGCATGTAACAAAATTCCTGTCCTCCACCCTTCACCTGATCTCCCCATGGCTGCAAACAGGGCCGGCTTTAGGGCAGTGCAACTGGTGCGGCCGCACTGGGCGCTGACCTGTGGGGTGGGGCGTTGTGACCTCAGGGGGGCACTGTGCTTAGCAATAACTTATGATAGGAGAGGTAGTGGTTGCAGGTGGTAGTGAGAGAATCCGAGGAGGCAGTCATGGGACGTGGGGGCGCCAAAAGTGATTGTCGCACCGGGCGCCACCAGCGCTAAAGCCGGCCCTGGCTGCAAACATTTGCTGTATGTTGGCCGTCTCCCTCCCGCAGGCTGCTGTTTTCCACTGCTAAACTACCATTGCACACATCCTCTCCGCGCCCCAAATCGCAACCGGATAAAAACATGTTTTTCACATTTTTATTTAAGTGTCAAATCCCCTCCGCACAACCCTGCTTTTCACAATATTTTCACAATATCTTTAACATTGAAGCAGTTTTATGTACCCAAAACACCACCCAAAACTTTTTAAATGTTTCACTTTACCACTAGTTACTTTACACAAGAACACCTTAAAATCGGTAAATCACCAATTCTACACATGGCTACCTGCATTTATCATATGTTGCACGTCGAACTCCAGTATATCACAATCTTACGAATATGCCACATTACATCGCATGCTTTTTTAAAGCATGCCATTACAACGCGGTCGGAACAACGACTTGCTCTAGGGGGGAGTTGGATGTTGGAATAGTATAATTTACTATTCCAACTCCAGTCCAGTAGGGAAGGGGTTGGATTTTAAATCCAACACCTTCTGACTACTAGAGCAAGTTGTTGTATCGACTTGCGTTGTAATGGCATGTGTTGTTACAACGCGGTCGTTGTAATGACCGTGTTGTAATGGCATGTGTTGTGTTGCATGCGGTGTAAACGATGTTTCCCCAATCTTACACAATAGGCATAAACAGCAATGGCAAGGACATTTTTAAGCACAGATTTGCTTTTTATTTTTGGGTTAACATAACATATTTACTCTGTGTTGGTGTCAAACTCCCGGACGCTGTAGATTTTTATTTATGGGTGCATGATTGTACGTTTGACTTACGCTGCTCCTCTAATCTCCCCGTAGCGGCATACATTTACTGTATGTTAAATGTTTACCTCATGCAGAATGCTATTTCCTATTGCTAAAATAACGTTGGACACATACTTTCCACTTTCTTAATAACAACTGCACAAAAACATGCTTTACTTAAATGTATGAAATGGTTGTGATATAGTTGGTGAACGTTGTCGGCTGTGTTTGATTTTTGCTCACCAAGCTAAAACTTACGAAAAAATTAACTTATTATTAATCACATAGGCGAAACCTGTTGCATTTGCCAATGCTTGTTTCCTGTCTGTGAATCGGTGAATCTACCACCACCATTCTCTCAGTGTTCTGACTGTGTGTCCATCGTTCAACAGTACATAGGAAATCTTCCCAGGTTAACACCAAATAGAGTTTGCAGTTGAAGAGCGCTTGATGGCAGGTAAGTTTGTTTTATTTTATACAGTATCATCAATCACATACGATTGAACTGTGCACACACAACTTTTTTTTAGTCTCCAAAACCGCCCTGTCTGGACACCTCAACTCAAGAGGCCTTTTCACGTGAAATGGCCACTGATTAACTTTTTGCAAAATTATAAAAGGCTAAAACTCAGAAACAAATGCAAATAAAAACCAATATTACAGCCCCTTTACCCCATTCACCGTCGATTGCATTTGCCCACCACGTTACGTCATGCCTTTAATGTTTTGATTGTGACAGTTACTTTCTGATGCTGCTGTGTAAGTAATCAGCAAATGTGACATGCTAAAACCTTGACAAGAGTCCGAGTTTTACATATAGGGCACTTCCTTTCGTCGTAAACCATACCAGTGTTTTACAAAGAGAGTTTCGTAAAGCAAGACAAAAAGTTGCAAAGTGTGTTTTTATAAGTGCACGGTATTAAAAAATCTATAGCTAGACATGTTGTAGAAGGTCGTGCATAAAATTATAGTTTTGTCTTCAAAGTTCTTCAACTTTGGTTCTGCAGAAAAAGATTCCCACTTTTCTCCTGCAAAGTACTCCTTATAACAGTTTTTTTCTCTAGGTCTGTAAAAAAAAATGCATACTTTGTAATGCCCTTAAATGTTGCAAGTTCTAACAAATATTTGACAAAGCTGAAGTGCGAATTTTTACAACTTTGCACACCTCTAGTTTTAGAACAGATTCTTTTCAAGCATTTAAAGTTGGCCTGGCCTTTTATTCATACTTTACTTTAAGTAATGTGTATGTGCTCGATAGCTCACAACATAGCTTCCGCTCAGATAATTCCACCGAATTTGCACTGGTCATAGCCAAGGAGGAAGTCCGTTGGCAAATTGAGAGGGGTGGCAGGGCTGTCCTGATCCTACTTGACCTATCAGCCGCGTTCGACAGGGTAATAACTCAGTTCTAACGCAACGGCTGAAGGCTAGTGGGATTCGAGACAGCGCACTGGCCCTCCTCACCTCATTCCTGTCAGGCAGAGAACATAAGGTCAGTTGGGAGAATCTTAAATCAGACACATTTCATCTCCCTTGTGGAGTCCCTCAGGGGTCGGCACTCTCACCCACACTATTCAACTTATACGTTACTCCACTGGCCAAGCTAGTTAAAGACCACAGCTTCTCGCTTGTGTCTTACGCCGACGACACACAAATCATAATTTCCATAGCTTCCAGGGAAGATGTGCCGTCGGCTAGATTCCATAGCTGCATCGATCGCATCATACAATGGATGCACCGCAATTACCTCAAACTAAACACTCAGAAGACTGAAGTCATGGAGTTCGGTATTGGCTCACCCATCTGGAACTCTGCGTGGTGGCCGGCAACAGCAGGAGCCTGCCCTACACCAGCAGTTAAAGTAAGAAGCTTGGGCGTTGTTTGTGACACACAGCTCAGCTTCTCAGGTCAGATTAACCAGGTCACTTCAGCCTGCTATTTCACACTTAAGATACTGCGGAAGATCCTACCGTTTCTTCAAATGGAATTGAGGAAAACCGTTGTGGTAGCACTTGTGTTGTCTCGGATTGACTACTGTAATGCCCTTTATCTTGGGGTCGACAAACTGCAGCTAACTAAACTGCAATCTTTGCAGAATGCGGCAGCCCGAACCTTATTGAATCTCCCTAAATTCAATCGTATATCGGGGGCCATCAGGAATCTTCACTGGCTTCCAGTCAAAGAGCGTATAGAATTCAAGGCACTGTGTTTGGTTCATAAAACCTTGTATGGAGGCAGTCCAACGGAATACCATAAATTATTCCAATGGTACACCCCCAGACGCTCACTAAGATCATCCAATCAGGCACTGGTTAATGTCCCTAAAATTAAGAAAGCCAAATGGGGAGGTAGATGCCTCTCTTATTTGGCTCCCAAACTCTGGAACAAGCAGCCTGCACACATTAGAACCCAGCCGCCCCGGTAGAAATTCCGGGGCCTACTGAAAACCTGGCTCTTTCCCACTTAGTAGCGATCTGACTTCCGGGCTCCACGTTTTTTTCTTTGCTCCCCTCAGCGCCAAGACGCCTCAGCATTCGAGCGCTTTATAAACTTTTACTTACTTACTTTTACTTACTAAAGCTGCACTAGTCAGCAGTTCAGTGACTCCATCCCATGATTTGACGCTTTGTGGTGAGGCATAAACATTCAATTCATGGAGTATTTTTTTAATTTCTAGGAATAATTTGTACCTACTCAGAACTACACTTTGGCAATGGGCCCTATGCTTGCAATAGCATCAGTCCTCACTTGTTTACGGTGTAGACAGTGAGATGTTAGGATACTCCCAGGATACGACTGGTGAATGTCTTCTAAACTTAGCAGGAGATGCTACAGCACTGGTTAGACATGATATGTACAAGTGTAAGGCAGAGGTAACAGCGTGTTACTCTGCATCCTATCTAACCAGACAATTTTAATTGTGTTCCTCCTTACTTGCCTCTCACTGGTTTTACTTTTGTACTCAGGATTATTAGATTATATCATTTCAAATTCACATCTCTATCTCGCCTGAATCTCTCTAAATTATCGGCGTGTGGCAGTCAGTTCTTGACAGCAATCAGTTGTCCAGGAGATTGATTCTAACCTTCGCCTGCTACTTTAAGTCAATAAAATCAGCCACTCACATCTGTTGTGGACTTGCACTGTTATCACAGGACTTCAGATGCTCCCGCTTGTTTAAAACAGATCCGATACAGATGGCAAACAACATTGGACCATCTGGATGAACCACTCAATGCTTGAGACCTTCCATTTGTGCAGCAGGACTGTGCCGCAAGAGCTTGTCATGTGAGCTGTAAAGGCTATTTTCACTCTCTTGCCATAATGAAGTCAGAGTGGTCATATATCAATATTAATGGACCTGCTTTCATTCATTTAAAACCTCCTTAACTTTGTGCCACATGCACTGCTGGAAGCTCTGTTGGTCACGTGTTTCGTCTAAAAATGTTCTTTTTCGTTTACTTGATAAAACGTGGTTTACAGAGATATGTTACTTAGAGGCCGATTCCGATTCGGGTCGGAAATCTCTCCGACCGAGCCGGACCCGGACAGATTTCCGACCGAATCGGACCCGTGTAGCCCGACCGAACGAGTACGATGCGCACGTATGCCATCGGACTCGATTCGGTCGGACTCCCATTGAAGTCAATGGGAGCCTGTCGTACAACGCGTACGCGGGCTCCCATTGACTCAATGGGTGCGAGGCGGACAAGGGCGCCCCCTACAGCGTGTACGCAGCGAAGCGACTCGCGCCGTACACGCACAGGTAGGGGGGACCCATGGGTCCCCCCTGTGTGCGACTCGCACGGCTACGCGAACAGGGGGGTCCGACACGGACCCCCAAAGTACGGCTCCGACTGCTCTTTGGAGCCGGAGTGCGCGGCTCGGTCGGACTGCTTGCGGCGCGCATCGTACTTACCCGGCCGGGGAACGTCTCCATTGCGCGGTGCGAGTCGAGTCCGAGCGAGTCGGTCGGTGCGGTTAGACCCGGGAACGAGTCGGTCGGAGTGGTCGGGACGCCCGGACGAGTCGGTCGGCGATTATGCATCGTACTCGCTCGCCCGGACGCGCGTACGAATCAGTCGGGAAATAGGGCTCCGAATCGGATCCGGTTAAGCCGAATCCGATTCGGAGCCCTACCGGCCGAGATCGGAATCGGCCCCTAAGTGTTGTATATATGTATATATATATATATGCAAAGAAAGAGGTGCCCTCGAAGAAAACGCACTCCCAAAAAGCTCACTTTTATTTAGGACACAGCACAAGCAGGAACTTCCATTGCCTTAAGTTTATCAGCCTAACGTGTTTCGGACAAAGCAGTCCTTGATCACAGGCAAAGCGCAGAGAGGCAGCAGCATGATTGCAGGCACCTGAATACCTTTTAAATAGAGTTCCGCCCAATGGGCCGTCATGTGACAATGCTAGTACATGCTGGTAAAGGTAGTCCCACACAATGCCTTATAACTAGATTTGTCCTTTCAGTCCTAAAATACAATCATAAATTAAGAATAATAAATGTACACTTAAAACTACACACTTTAGTTTCATGATATTGTGGTAGTTGATATTTCAGCCAGTATATTTTGTAAGGCCGATCTTAAAAATTCTACATTCTGGTAGAATACCACAGATATTTTAGGACAGCGTTGATATGGCCTCATTTGTAGGATTACATTTTGACCATGGTTTTATTGCTTACCATTCTTGCAAACTGGCAGTTCATTTCATTCATAACAATAGTAAGGGGGTTATTCTGTTGGCGGTCGGACCGCAGCCGATGGCTCATCAGATGCGGTCCAACTGCCATCTGTTGCTGCGGTCAGACCGACACATTACAATGCGTGCAGTCGGAGGCAGCGGGCGGATGGAGCCCGTCGGACCGCCACAGGGTCAGCAATCCCTACAATAGGGGCGGTGCCTTCTCAAGTAACTGCTGTAGGGATTACAATGTCCCTTTCCGCCTGCCCTTTCATGGCGGTTTACCCGCCATGAAAGGGCTGGTGGAAAGTGACTTTGGGGGCCCCTAGCGGGACCTCTTTCTCCCCTGGCCCTCCGCTATGGGGCCTGGTAGAAACATCCCTGTGTGGCAGGCACCGCATGGTGCCTGCCACGCGGTGCAGGGATGTTTTTAAAGTGTATATTTTCTTTTGCGGCTTGTGCTGAAGCCCGCAGCACAAGCCATAATAGAAAATGTACACTTTCCAACCGCCCTGAAGGTGGTCGCATTGTAATTAGAGCAAGGGGACCACTGACTCCTTGTCGGGCGGCCCCTATTCCACTACGGTGCCGGTTGGACAAGAGTCCGACCGGCATCGTAATGATGCCCAATGTGTTTAAGAAATTACAGGAAATTTTCAAGGTCCAAGTGGAGCCAGTGCTGACTGGAGAATTATAGATACATTCAGTAGAAGTAACCAGGGCCTGATTGCGATGTAGGTCGGAAAGCCTCCGACTGCTCGTCGGAGGCTTTCCAAACTACATGGTAGGTTTACATTCCGACAACCGAATTATGTCGGCGGTCGGAGTGTAAACCGGCCGGCCAGTCAGAAAGGCCACATAATCCCTTTAGGAAGGCATTTCCACCTTCGGGATTATGATGGCACTTTCCGAGAGCAGTTCCATGTCGGCCTTTCCGACATTGAACTGCTGTCGGAAAGTGTCTTTGAAGGCCCCTAGCAGGGCCCCTTCTCACCTGGCCCTCCAGTTGAGGCCCATTTACATCCCTGCACCATGTGGCAGGCACCATGAGGAGCCTGCCACACGGTGCAGGGATGTGTAAAAACTCCCATTTCTCAATGGGAGCCTGTGCTGTGGGCAGAAGTTCCCATTGAGAAATGGGAGTTTGCGACCGCACCATGTGCGGTCGCATCGTGATAAGGTGTGCGAAACCGCCGACCTATGGTCAGTTGGTTCTCACACCGAGACGGTGTCGGGTAGAAGAAAGTCCGCCCGGCATTGTAATAGGCCCCCAAGTGTTAATTGGAACACGGGTAACTTATCTTACAATTACAAACTATAAATTTGAGCTCCCTTTGTTAGTTTGTTAGAACACCAAGACATACAATACATAGGACAAATGTATAGTTATATAGGATATGACAGATTACAAATGTTTTGTAGATATTTAAACATTTTTTTGTAGTTGAAGATTGCCTTCTCAATTGCTTCTGAATGTTAAAATAAAAAATTGATTTGATGTTTTTAATTCTGGCCTAAGACGGCTTTATTTATCTTTCCAGCCTCACTTTTTAAAAAAAAATCATAATTAATATAATGCATAGACACACATGGCTTTTGGTCAACCCTCTTCATAAATTGGTCTGCTCAAGTGTCAAATTTATTTTGCTTTCACACACCACAATTTACACTGCCCATGGGTCGGCCCACTTTTCCCACTTGCTCTCTTCAATGTGAGTGACAGAATTTTGCTTGTGCTTGCCTAAAACTTAGTCCATGTCAGTTTCAGGGCTATTAGACCAATATCTGTTTTTATTTCCCCTTTCTTTTTAGGCTTTTTAAAAAAAAATTGTGATGGGTCTTTTTTTGTAACTTATTTTTTTTGCAAGCAAATGCATGTCACCTTTCGACACAATCATTTTTACATTTTATTATTTTACACTTTTAATGCATGTTGCATATGCGTTCAAAAAACATTGCAGGCTTGCCAAGGTCAGATGTGCAATTGCTTTAGAGGCTGTTTCTTTAAAGACACCATTGCAGCTAACCAATTGAGCAAGTTATGCGTCCAATCAATAACAGGTGACCCACTGTCATCATAACATACTGGGCCAAGGTAACAAAACCAGATTCTCTTATTATCCAACCGTGTCCATCAGTTGACTTTGAGGTAGTAACCTTAATTTAAGAGGATTGCAAAGCAACTAGTAAAGCATTAATTACATGGGGCCAGGAGGAGAAGAAGAGGGAGGCAAAAAGTGCAAGACAATTTGTCTATCCAAAACAGTTCACAAAAATATCAGTTTCAGCATTCTTTACTCAGACGTTCTCAATAACTCTCTGCCTCCACAGCCACTCACTGGGGAGCAAACAGAAATGCTGCTTTAGGTAAAGTGGACCCCCTTATTCAGTGATGAGCATGATCCTTTCTCGATGAGAGATATTCATGAGCCGCATCGGGATTGGAGAACGTAAATGACTTTTCACCATCGCCAATCCTCCCCCTCATAGAGAAACAAAAGAAACTTCCATTTGAAGACATGAACTTTATTTTTAATCAACATGCACAACCTAAACGTTGCTAGGATAGGCCAAAGAAGACATGCATCTTGGAGCCACTCACAAACATGTTTCTTATTCTGTATCACAGTCAAGTCAAAAATTCGCTATCCGGATCCAGTCAGTCCCTGTAAACAGTGTCCCCAGGTCCCCTTTCTTGTTTACGACATGGAAATACCACCCATTCTATATCTAGATCAAAATCTGTACCTGTGTCTTTAAGGGGGTTATTCTGATGGTGGTCGGAACGCATCAGATGGCTCATGGATGCGGTCCGACCGCCATCTGCTGCTGCGGAGGCAGCAGGCGGAGGGACAGTCCGACGCTTTCCGATGGGCTCCTTGTGCCCGTCGGAGGGTCAGTAATCCATACAATAGTGGCTGTGCCTACTCAAGCACCGCCGTAGGGATTACAATGGCCCCTTCTGCCTGCCTTTCATGGCGCTTCGCCTGCCATCAAAAGGCAGGTGGAAAGTGATTTGGAGGCCCCTAGCGCCCCCCCTACCCCCATGACCCTCCGCTATGGGGCCTGGGGGGCACCTATGGTGCCCCCCTAAAGATCCCTGCACCATGTGGCAGGCACTGCATTGTGCCTGCCACACGATGCAGGGATGTTTTTAAAGAGTATATTTTCTATTGCGGCTTGTGCTGCAGCCCGCATCACAAGCCACAATAGAAAATATAAACTTTGCGACCGCAGTGAAGGCAGTTGCATTGTAATTAGGGCAGGGGGACTGCCGACTCCTTGTCGAACGACCCCTCTTTCGCTACGGTGCCTGTCGGACGAAAGTCCAACCGGCATCGTAATGATGCCCTAAGTGACCAGCACCAATTTTAGACTATTAATCGGTAAAAGAGTCAAATGTACAATAATCAAACCTTTGTGATCTTCGTGCAGACTCATCATATCCCTAGATATATTTTTAGGTCTGTCATTAGCCAAAACGTTTGGTTTTATTACAGTTAAATGTATAATATACCTACATATAAAAGGGGGTTTGAACCAACCCTCTTCATCCATTGGTCTGTTGTTCTATCATTCACATTTTCTTCTGCCCACTGCAGCATACAGCATGGGGCAATGGGTCAGCCATTGGCCAATTTTACAACGAGTGACGTCATTCTGCTCTTTCATAAGGAGCACATTCTTACATAAAGTACCCTTAAGTGCCAGGAACTATTGCGGTAATGGGTGGTTTCTGAGACCAAAAATATTTAAGTTTTTAATATTTTTATATATATTCACAAGGGGCAGGAAGCTCCTCCAACAATAAAAAATTACAAAAACCATGACAGAACAAGCATTGACAAAACCAAAAGGCTTGCAGCCAATGCTGCCAGACTTATTGGCTTTGTTTTTCAACTTCCGTCATCCACTGGTTCAGGGTCTTACTCCTATCTCCATGGTAATATTACAGCCTTTGATGTTCTCTAAAACCCCATACCGTGGCGGGATTTTAAGTGCTCATATGTTGCATGACTCCTTGCTGATCTCTTAAGGTGGTCATAATCAGTGATTGTCCCTGCTTAAACGAGACCCACAATTCTCCAGCAAATCCGAGTCCCCCTTGTGGTAGCCCTTTGAGACCTCAGTCTCAGGGAAAAATCATCCCTACCCATTGCCAACCACTGTTTGTTTTCTTAATTAGGCATATTTACCATGAAATTGTGTCTGCAATCATCTTTTGCAACTATTTGCCCAGGGTCCACTTTTCATGATGGTGAGGGTGGAATCTTCTATGACTCGTTCTATCACATACCTTCACTAGTAGCCAGCCCATTACGATGGGACCCACATCTCTAACCGCAGCCAGACTGCCGCATTAGGATGCAGTAGATCTGACAGCATTGGCCCAAAAGCTTCCTATGGGCACAAGGAGCCCATTGGGCGGTTGGTACGATCGCATTCCCCACATTGGAGGCAGTGCCTTCTCAGGCCCCGCAGTGAGGATTACGATTCACCTTTCCGCCAGCCATTCACGTTGGTTTTTCCGATGCGAAAAAGCTGGTGGAAAGGCTTTTTTAGGGCCCCTAGCATTGCCCCTGTTCCCCATGGTCCTCTGCGATAGGCCCTGGGGGGCACCTGTGGTGCCCCCCAGACACATCCCTACATCATGTGGCAGGCACAGCATGGCGCCTGCCACAGGGTGCAGGGATGTTTACAAACATGCCTCTTTGCATCGGGGCTGGTGCTGTGGCCCTTTTCCGGGCCGCAGCACAAGTCTCAATACAAAGAGGCATGTTTCCGACCACCTCCACGGCGGTTGGATCCTAATTTGGCGGGCGGGACCACCGACTACCTGTCGGTTGGTCCTGTTCCAGCAACAATGGCGGTTGGACACTCGTCCGACCGCCATCATAATTGGCCCAAATGTCTACATCTGCATTTCTACCTGCACCTCAGCGCCACATCATCTCATTCTCTGTGAGCACACCCTAGAAAGCACCTCTATCAGGTGGGTCATGTGCACCACAAAGGTGCACAGTGCATCCCTGGAGTTATTAATGAGATAAGCAGTACGAGGAAACCCACACCGGTAATTTTGTTTACCATGGAGGTGCATGAACTTAGGGAGATATTCCGACACAGTATTGTGGAAAAAATATTGTGAGACACAGATATTATGTCAAATGTATTGTGATGTCAAGATTATCGTGAAACAGAATACAGAAGGTAGGAATACATTTTTAGGTATTTTATATTGTTTTTCGAAATGCAGTTGTATATATAATAATTTTTATTAAATTATTTAGTTGTGTTGTTAGTTTTTGTTAAAAGTGGTTATTTTTTTAATCTTAAGTATGTTTAATTATTTTTAGTGTTCTTTTTTCAGTTGGTAATACATTTTAAGTTTCTTTTATTTTATCTTTTAATTTGGGATTTAGGTAATGAATTTTACAAATTGTTAAGTTATTTAATCGATGATGTTATCAATATAATTGCTTTTTACTTGTATGGGCCCTATTATGATGTCGGTCGAAGAATTTCCGACCGACATCATAGGTTTCACTTTCAACTGCCACATTACAAGGCATGCGGTCGAAAGTGAAACCGGCCAGTCATTCCGGCTAGATTCTGACAGGCTCAAGGGTCCAGTTGGAGGCCTCACCGTTATCCCTATGGACGGCGTTTCCGCTGTCGGGATTACAATGTCGGTTTCTGACAGGCTTTCCATGTCGGGCTTTCTGACATGAAAAGCCTGTCGGAAAGTGACTTTGGGGGCCCCTAGCAGGGCCCCCATTCCTTCAACGCTTCTGGTGCCTGCCACGCCGTGCAGGGATAAACAGAAACTCCCATTTCTCTATGGGAGCTTGTGCTGCTGCCGGTTTACGGCGCAGGACAAGCTCCCATAGAGAAATGGGAGCATGCGGTCGCATTGTATTAGAGGTGTCAGGACCGCCGACCAGAGGTCGGTCAGTCCAGAGACCGCAAGGGTCCGCCTAACATCGTAATCAGGCACTTAATTGGATTGATTATGTTTAAGTGTTTAGTTTAATAAATGATTTTATAGTTTCATTATATCTTTAAATAATGAGCATTGTTATTTTATATTGGGATTAATTTAATTTGCTTTTTGTATTTTAGGAGAATTGTGTGCAGCGTACTTTAAATATAATAATTGATTTATTTTTTTAATATTTATATATAATTGTTAGAAATTGTGTTTCTGGTTGGCAGAGGTATGCACCCTGTCCCAGCACGAACGGCAATCCTAATCAGGGTAAGTCAGTAACACACTATAAATTAACCTGTGCTCTCCTTCTGGTAGCTTAGCACAGAGCAGCCAGGCTTAACTAAAGAGGCAATGTGTAAAGTATTTGTGCACACTACACACAGTAACACAGGTTCAATGACAAAATATCGACCCTCAAAATACTGTCTTTCAAAAATATTGTGGCATAAATATCGATGTCAAAAATATCATGATCCTATAGTCACCATATAAATGACAAAAATATCGAAACAAATATATCGTTGTCACTAATATCATTGCCTAAAATATTGTTTTTTAAATATATATGCATTTAAATAGTAAACAGTAAATATAATAAGAATAACACCAATATAATAAAAATAAAATATATTTAATTGATTTTAAAAACAAATATAACAATTATACTTATTTTCAAAAACTAAAACCCACATATATAGTGATACAAATATATATATATATATACCTATATCTAATTAAAAAATAATATTAAACAAATAATTTAAATGAATAGTATAATTTAATAATTATTTTTACATTTAAAAACAAATATATATATATACATACATATATGCAATAACATAAACATTTTAAAAACTAAACAATTCAATTACAAATAAAAAAGTAAACAACATAAAATGTACTAAAAATATATGACATATTAAAAATATGAATAATTATAAATATTATAATTTTAAATATACAAAAACATAATAATATAAAATTGAACAATATAAAAAGTAAAGTATACAATTTTACAAATAATACATATATTATTCCCACTCCAATTTATACGAGAGTAGGCAAACTGTTGGACTCAGGAGGGTACAATTTACTAATCCTACTCCATGCAGTGCAACAGTAGGGAAACTGTTGGGATGCGGAGGGGTAAAAATTCACTATTTCCACTCCAGTCAGTGCAGCAGTAGGGAAAGTGTTGGATTAGAGAGGCGTAAAAGTTACTATTCCCACTCTAGTCAGTGCAACGGTAGGGAAAGTGTTGAATTGCGAAGGGTTAAAATTCACTATTACCACTCCAGTCAGTGGAACAGTATGGAAAGTGTTGCATTGCGGAGGGGGAACATTTACTATTCCTACTCCAAGAACTGCAACAGTAGGGAGTGTTGGCTTGCAGAGGGGTAGACATTACTAGTACCACTCCAGTCAGTGCAACAGTAGGGAGAGTGTTTGATTGCGGAGGGGTAAAATTTGCTATTCCCACTCCAGTCACTTTCAAAAACATACTAAATAACAAAAAATATTAATAGGTAAATATAACAAATCTAAATATAATATATTTTAAAAAAAGAATTAAGGGGCTCATTACGATGGCGGGCGGAAGCACAACCGCCGTGCTGGCGGATGCAAAAACCACCAGTTACCGCCGGCACGCAGCAGTCCACACGCCCGCACAATTACGATGCGAAAAGTAGGCCAAACACCGCCGGCAAGCCAGCAACACCGTCCGCCATCAAAGTGCGCCCGTACACGTAGCGGCGCAGCTCAACTGACACACACCGTCCGACGAAACACGTCCCGCCCGGCGCATAAATTACGATGCCGCAAACAAACGGCTCCCACGGCCAAGAGATACCGTACGACAAACCGAAGCGGTAACACGGACGCCGAGCACGGACAACGAAGAAGCGGCTCCCCGAGCATGAATCCAGCACTGCAGGCCCTCCCCATGCTCCTGCTGATGCACCACCAAGGACGCAACGTACCGCGGAGACGCAGGTAGGCACACACACAACAAGTGCACGCAAACAGCGCACACAGTGCAAGGGCGGAAAAGCGGACAACCCCCCACCAGCGCGTGTACACTACACATCCACCATTGCATCCACATATGACACACAGGCCAAATCGTAACATCGCGTAACACATGTGTACACACCACCTGGGACTAGGAACCAACAACCCCGTCACGGCCCAAAGCGGCGATGACGCCGCCACACATGCGCACAACGCAGAGGCCAACCGCAGCGCCATGCATGCGTCGCACACAGACACAGGGACACAACCAAGCAGCACACACATCAGCCCCACCCCGAACGCACATGACACGTGACAGGCCTGCCACAGACATGTCCCCAACGCCCAATTCACGGACAACACCCAACGCCACACAACCAACGCACACATGTCAGTGAAGACACGCAACAGCAGGACACACCCCAGTGTAACAAACATGGCGTAGCACACAGCGGCGGCAACACCAACTAGGAGAAGCAGGGCCCCTTCGGGAAGAGGAACGCCAGTACCACACTGAAACACCCATACCACCCTGCACATATGAACAAGACATATAAAACGGAACACCAAAGAGCCCGGGGACCGACAACAGGTGGCCCAAGAATAACATTCACACACAAGGCCCAACGCAGAGCGGAAAGGCAGCCTGCCGCCCACACAAGGGAGAGCAGACAGCACTGAATGACCTTCCATTCCAACTCCGAAACCACAGCCCTACGACAGAAGCCGGTGAATACAGCCATTGTCCAAGAATAGACCAACACAGGCTTGCCGAGGAGACCGACCACAGGGCAGATAGCGCATATCACAGAAGCACACAACGGACGGGGAAGAAAGAAGAAAACACTCCCCCATGTCGGCCACATGCAAGTTAATTGGAAGGAGTCACACATCACTGACCTTGAACTGTCTGAGAAGCATGTGGGAAGAGGGCCCGTGTCCTCCAAACAAGCCAACAGAACACAAGTCCTGTCTCCCTACGACTACACAGAGCTCACAGCAACCTCGGAGCGTGCACATTGCAGACTGCACACACAGCCGGAGCACGCCACCACAACGCACCGCTGCGAAATGGCTCAAGCTGTACAAAACCAACCTGTTTCATACATTGGGATGCGATCTCCTGTCCCTGCTGAACGTAAGTTACCGACTGACTTACCGCATCACATTGTTCAGCTGCGTCATGCCCGTCTTCTACTGTCGGAGGTGTCCCTACCAGCATCCCGTGGAGATATGCCTCTCCAACCCGGCATGTCTGAAAGCGGACCTGCTACCACTACTCCTCCCTCTGGACGCACACGACAGGGCCTGCTCTGCCTATGGGGGCATGGCGTATGTGGCCAACATCGCACCCGCACTGAAATGGGACCACTGTGCCTCCACACGACGGATCATCGAGAACAGCTACATCGAATGTCACCCAGCATGCCCCATCATGGTCCTCCAAGGGACAACTTACGAACAACACCTTGACAGCCACCATCCGCTACATTGGCTGGCAAACATGTACACCACCAATGACATGGAAGCCCTGCTGGACGGCATCGCATACCTGACAACCTGTAAATTCGTCGGACCACAACGCAGGTTCCCCGATTGACCTATGATGTCCAACCCCGCACCCATGCTTAGCTTCCGCACGGACTGGCCAGTCACCACCACAACAGCCATACCAAACGACCGGCAACTGTAACCACACCATCAACGACATCGCCATGACATCGGATATGACCGGGACATGCACACTGTTCCCCATCACATCCAGGAACACCGCATGCATCGTGGGAGGCAGTGGCATGGGGTCTGTGTATCGCACCCACATGGACAGAACTGCACGAACAACCAGGACACAACATGGATCCAGCGCCCATGGACACACACACCGCTCAGTGGACATGAATAGGTCGCCTGGAGTCTGTGGGTGCTGCACCCCTCCCACCCCGCCCCGGGAATCCCATACCAGGACCTTTGCATGGACGACAAGTGCATACAACAACAACACGACCCCAGTGACTGTGACATGTCCAGTAACCACCACATTGCAACAACAAGTGGCACGCCGCTGCATGCACGCAAGCACATGCCCTGATGTCATCTCACATGCACGCGTGCATGAGGAACAACCGCAGCAAACCTGTCACATGGAACTGAGATGGACTGTGCCCATGATGCCAAGCGGTCTGGTAGGCTACATGTATACCGTCTGTGTCAAAGTCCGCAGCTCCGCAGCTATACGTAAATGTACATTAGCACAGCCTTGGCCAAGCAGATGTCACTCTGAAGCCCACATCCCACATGCAACAGCCAATCACATGTAACCCCACACCCTATCCCATTTGCAATCATGCTCAGTATATCCTCAACATGTATTCCGCTGCCAGTAGTGTCCACTATACTGCATCACAGAGGACAGAAGACTCAATATAATGTTTGAAACCAAAACTGTCTCCGCTGACTCATTTCACAAGTACGAATGAGAGAGGATGAGAGTATGTGAAGTACACGGCAGTCGTGACATGACCATGTAGTCCACTGGTATTGGATGTCAACGCAAATGAGTAGCACAACTGTGGAAGACACACATGTGTCGTGTGAAGTCGTATGGACGCAGTGCTCAGGTGGGTGGGTGTGACGGGTAGATGCGCACATGCCAAGTTGGAGCACGCCGTGTTGGGAGGGGTCATGAACAGTACACCACCGCTTCCCTGGGCATTGTGAGAGGACACCTGTCGGGGGGGGAGTGAACACGTGTGTGCACAGCAGCCGATCACACGTACAAAGCGGTACCAGGCGCACCTCAGCCCACCCTCTGTGGACAAGCTGGATCCTGTTGTGCGCCCGCCATGCCCCTTGACAAGGCACACACAGCCCCAGTCGACGAGGTGTAACCCCAACATAGTCAATCCGCACAGGCGATACAGGGCACGGGATGGCAGTGGAGCATGGTGTGTGAGAGGTCTCCTCGCGCTCCTCCTGGTCATATCACGCAGGCAATAGAACCTCAACGTCTAGCATGGCACAAGTCAAATGGAAGTGTAGGGGGACGCACCACAGCACGAGCAGCACTGACGTCACGGGAGGTGGCTCGCACCATCCCATCCATTGCCCATCATACCAACCACGCCACATGCCATTGCGACTAAGTGCAAGCGCGTGCGCCACCACCCCGAGCCCTCCCCAGAGAGGCCAAAGAGTGAATGTGTGGGCCATCAGCCACAGACGGACGCGGCCTGGCCGCAAGGGCAGCCACAGCCACTGGGTGTCGCAGGTGGCGGATCCGGAAGGCGAAGACTGTGATGCATAGTCCATGCAGGCCGGGTCTCCATTTGGGGCACCACGCAGGTGGACGGCGTCCCGCCACACATCATACCCTGAGACAGCCCACTCGTGCAACTGGACCCACACATACACTCCTTGCCCTCTCTGGTGCGAGCTTGGGGCTGCCTGTGCAAGCGCTAGCCTCGCAGGTGAGCATGCATATTGGGGGAGCGAGGGGAGGACATGAGGGCTGGGGCGAAGATGACTGTATCACTGTCAGTTAGTACAAGGGATGACCCAGATGTGGAAAGGAAGAGACGTGTCCCGTGTGTACTGCAACTAGTCGCCAATCCAACTACCCCCATGTCCGGAATGTAAGCCCGCACCTAGGCCCGCCCATCCGCCACATCGAACATACCACCAGCACGACAACCTTCCCATTCGAAACACTGACTGGGGGTGGCGACCAGTGAACAATCATGTGTAGCCTACCCACGCGTACATGTGGGCCCTCCATGATCCATGTCACCTGCGGCAAAGTCATGACATGCGCAATGAGGGAAGTGAGGAGAGCTGTCCGCCCCACGCGCAGAAGGTGCATCAGCTCCACAGACCCAGCAGCGAGTCCAGCAGGGGTCACATGTGCAGGGGCAGCTGTGCCTGGTGTGAAGGCACATGCATATAGACAGCACATCGACCAATGTGTAGTCTGCCCACATCTACAGTCCATCATCATGCGGACATAGGAATTGAACACAGGGCAACACATCTTCAGTTGGTGCACCCACCGTGACCAACAATGCGCAATCATCGACGTACCCGCCCTGTGCATGGCCCCCACCCAACGGAGGCACATCCAGTGCCACCATCCCACACACACAAGCCTTCCACGGAACATGCTGTGTCCAATGGTCAGTACAGAGTCAGCGCCCATCTGGTGGATCCTGAACAGGAGACACATGCACACACATGCCAGCTCCCACTATGTACGTCTGCCACCTGGCACGTGCAATGTAACCTCTCACCTGTGACGTGTGACTGCAAGCACACAGCCGTCTTGGCATGGGGCTGTCAATGTGGACACCTGTCAATGTTTCGGGAGGTGTGATCCGTACAGTGCTGTACATAGGGTGCAGTGCTGACACCTACTACTGTCTCATATCCCCTCGTGCCACAGGTCCCACTTGTTTTGGCCGCTCAGCCTGTGCCCACATCGTCGTCGTCGTGTGCCATACTCATCCAGCCGCGGAAGCAGTTCCATGCTCAGCAGACATTCATGTTGCCGTGGCGTTGCCGCTTGACGGATATGCAGTCAGTCCCCATCAGCACGCCCCGCAAGTCATTGGGGCCTAGATCCCCATGTGCATGCACATGGCAGTGGTTTGTATCACTAGCCATTGCCATTGTTGGGAGACCTGTGTAAGTGTATTGTGGCCGTGCCGTCCCAGCTTGACAGCTGGGCTGTGGCTCATGTGCTTGCTCAGTCATGTCAGTGATGTGTATGCGAAATTGCTATGTGTCGTGTTGCTTTGACATGTGTCCTCTGCCATTGTCCCTAGGCGGAGACCGAACATTGACCGCCCATACCAATTGCTGGCGGACATGGACGATACAGAGGTTATTAGGAAGTTTCGGCTGGACAGGCCAACCCTGCATCGACTGTGTGCCATGTTAGAACCCCATCTCCGTCCCCGCAGGGTGTATCCGACTGCTGTCACCCCCACGGCTAAGGTGATGGCCGCCATGCATTTCTTCGCCACTGGGTCATTCCAGCACACAGTGGGCATTGGAGGAGGGATGTTCCAGCCCATGTTCAGCAAGGTGCTGAGGGATGTACTGGCAGCCATGATGCTGTACCAAAACAGGTACATCCGCTTCCCCAGGGCTCGTGAATTGGCGGCAGTGAAGGGTGCGTTCTATGCCCTTGGCAGAATCCCACACGTCGTTGGAGCCATTGACTGCACACATGTCGGCCTTGTTCCACCACAGGCCACTGAGCACCTGTACCGCAACAGGAAGCACACGCACTCCCTGAATGTGCAAGTGGTGTGCCTTGCGGACATGGTGATCACCCACGTGTGTGCAAAGTTCCCAGGCTCGGCCCATGACGCACACATAATGCGCAACAGCATCTTGCCACGACTGATGTCCAATATGCAACAGGATCGTGGCTGTATTGTCGGTGAGTATGTGGAGTGGTGTAGCGTGCTGGTTGTGCGATGCTGTCCCCTGTCCAGTTGGAATAGCAACGGTTCTCTGTGTCCCTCACACCCAGGTGACTCTGCGTACCCGAATGGGGCATGGCTGCTCAGTCCATTGAGGAATCCTCGCACCCCAGCAGACGATCGCTACAATGAGGCACATGGGAGGACCAGACGTGTGGTCGAGCGTACCTTTGGCCTCCTCAAGTCCAGGTTCAGGTGCCTGGACCGGACCGGGGGTGCGCTGGCGTACTCCCCACAGAAGGTGTGCCGGATAGTGGTGGCGTGCTGCATGCTGCACAATCTGGCCATTCGGAAGCAGATCCCCTCATCGTGGATGACGGAGATCAACCAGGGCCCCAGCCCGCAGACCAGGACAGCTCGAGTGAGGAGGACAGCGGAGAGGAGGAAGCTGGTAATGTGCGGCAGCAGCTCATCGCCCGCTACTTCACTTGACGGTGAGTGTCCATGTACGACGGCTGATGTGGCTGTATCTGTGCAGGTGTGTGTGTGCTGTGTCAGGGTGGCCGTTTGTTCACTGCGTGCTGTGTGTCAACGCTCCATGGCCAGGGTAGTATGCCACTGTTGGTGGCTGTGGCATTGTGCCCTATTGCTCTGTGCGATGTGTGTACATTGCTTGTAGTTGTTGACATGTACTGTGTGATGGGTGTGTGACACACTCATTGAATGTGCTCCTGTTCTGTCTCCCACCCCTAGGTCCCTACAGGCCCTCCGGATTCCATTGCCATGCCACGCATCAGGTGCCTTTCCGCCCAAGGTGGCCGTTGTATTCCGTACAAATAAAACACAGGGCACAAACAGCAGTTAGTGTAAAAGGTGCATTTATTTCAAACTGTGACATGTGATTGTGTGTAAGGTGATGACAAAAGTGGTGCGTGCAGTGACAATGAGCTGTCGGTCATGGCTGCGTGATGCTCAGGGTGTACCCACTGGTTCTATGTCCATAGTCCAACACACACATGCCATCCAGATGGCTGTGTGGAGTGGGATCGTAGTCCAAGTCAATGCAGTGGCTGGTCAAGGAAGGCTGGCGGAAGGCTGGCTGGCTGCCTCACTTGCGTTTGGAGCGTGCGAAGTCCTCCCGGGAGATCTGTTTCCACTTCGGACGGCCCCTTCCACGTTTGCGAGGGGGTGCCTGCTTGCGACATGCTGGTGGTTGAGGTGTGCTCACTGGCTGTGGACGCAGGGGAACTGGACACTGCTGCTCGACCCTGCGCCCCTGCAGGTGGTGGCGGAGGGGGAGCTGCTGTCCCTGGCTGTGACCTCACCACCACCACCAGCTGGCCCATGAGGTCCACGAGTTGGCCCATACGGGCATCCATGGACCTCAGCACCCCCAGCACCTCACGCGTGTCTGAAGCAGACCGGACCCATTGTCCTTGGGCCTCTTCATAGGCTCCAAGGACTCTGGCCATTTGAGGCAGGGCATGGCTCCCAGGGGAGGCTGGCGTTTCCCTGACCCTGCTCCTCCTACCAGTCCTGCTGCCACCGGCCTACCCACTAGCCACATTGCTCACCACGGTCCTCGCTGTGGCTCCCAGGGTGGATCCAGTCGGCCGGGCCACCACCTGCGCTGGGGCTGGTGCCAGCGAAGACGTGGTGGTGGTGGCGGCGGTGGTGGTCGGTGCGGCGATGGTGGCGGTTGCGGCAGTGGTAGTGGCCACAATGACCGTGGGTGTGGCCGCAACGACAGTGGCAGCAGGGGGCTGGGAATGTTCAGCAGCCCTGGATGATGGGTTGGTGGGTAGGAGGGGTCCTGGGGAGCGGCTGGGCCCTGCCACACCAGATGGGCCTGCTTGGTGGTCCGTGTCCGAAGAGGAGGACAGATCCTCCAGATCCGTGTGTCCTCGTTGGGGGCTTGTAGGCTGGCTGTGCTGGCTGCTGGCTCCATCCCCAGCATCCAGCAGTTCGTCACCTGTGGAGAGAATGAGATTTGTTATTGTGTTGCACCTGGCGAAGTATGTATTTGTCGTCTGACATTAACAGTTCGTGCAATCTCGTACATGGGTTTCCCGGAGGCGTGTGTGTGGCTGTAGCATCTGTAGTTGTGTGTGCTTGGCAATGGGACTGTGTGCTGTGCACATGTGGCATGGGACGGATTGGCCATGCCGATGGGTGTGTTGCTGTGCCCCTACTTATTGTGACTCTGGTGTATGCGGGCTCCTGGCCCATCCTGGGTCTGGTTTCTACTCTGCTTTTGGTGTTCAGATGGGACGCTTAGGAACGCATATGGCAACATGGGGGCCATGCCCCAGATTCGCATTTGGGAGGGAATATGCTTTTGGGGTTCAAATGGAACGCTTAGGAACGCATATGGCAACATGGGGGCCATGCCCCAGATTCGCATTTGGGAGGGAATATGCTTTTGGGGTTCAAATGGAACGCTTAGGAACGCATATGGCAACATGGGGGCCATGCCCCAGATTCGCATTTGGGAGGGAATATGCTTTTGGGGTTCAAATGGAACGCTTAGGAACGCATATGGCAACATGGGGGCCATGCCCCAGATTCGCATTTGGGAGGGAATATGCTTTTGGGGTTCAAATGGAACGCTTAGGAACGCATATGGCAACATGGGGGCCATGCCCCAGATTCGCATTTGGGAGGGAATATGCTTTTGGGGTACATGCTGTGAGCCATGGGTGCCGAACGTGACATGTGTTGTGGCAGCATGACAGTGCATGGTTTGAGGTGTGTGCATGCTTGACATGGCCTGCATATTTGCTGTCTGTTGTGATTACTGGACATGGCATTGGACGCATCGTTATGAGTGAGTGATGGTTGTGTGCCAGCCAACGTATTGCAGTTGTCCCATCTCCTTGGTGTGCGTGCTGCCCTGTGCCATGTGCATCACTGCAGTGCTCGAGGGGGTGTGGCCCATGTTGTGTGTTGTTGCTCACAGTGTGTCGTGCGCTTCATTGACTTCTGGCACATGGTTGGTCATGGGCATGTATCTTAGCGTGACTGCTGTATGTGTGGCAGCTGTGCGGATGACATGCCTTTCATGAGACTGGGGCTGACGGATGGGATGGATGGTATGTTGTATGTGCATGGTGTGTCTGTGTGTTTGATGGGTTCAGTGGTGTTCGTGTGCATTTATGTTGTTCCGCTCTGTTGCGTCTAGTGTTGTTTGTCTTACATAGGCGTAGTTGTGGGGTGTGTGGTTGACAGGCAGTAGGAGCTACATGGACAGGACTTCAATGGTGTTTCGGTTGTGTGTGATGAGTTGCACAGTGGCTGCCGTGTGGTACTATATTCAGTGTGGCTTGTGCATGCAGACGTGGCTCCTTGGGTGTTGCTATGTCTGTGATGGGTCATGTGGGGTGTGAGTCTGTTGTTCATGTCCGTGTGCACATTGTTCACTTGTTCGTGACGGTGGGCGGTGCTGCGTGTTCGTCTGCTATGTGACATGTCCCATGTGTTGGTCGTGTTCCGGTCCTCATGCCTCCAGTAATCCAGCCCTGTCCAGTTTCCCACCTGCAAGTTGTTCGTGCGTGCACTGTACTGGATGCCACATGGCTCTAAGCGGGGGTGCTCCATGTTGCAGGTCTGTGGGGGTGGGGGGTGTTGTGGGTCGTGGGGGTGGCTGGACACCCACTGACACCGATTGCTGTGGACCGTGATGTCTGCCTTTCGGCTGTCGTTGTGCACTGCGGTGGCTGACACGTGGCTGTGGGGTGTGGGGGATGCTCCTCCTTGCTGTGCTGTGGGACTAGGGGCCTGGTGTGTGTTGTACTTGGGCTGTCCACCGTCCCACCCACTGCACTTTGTGTTCCTGCCACTTACCTGTTACTTGTCGGTTAGTGCAGCTGTGGCGGACACATGGGTGTGGTGGGTGCTCGTTGTGGCGCTTCTGGCATATTTGGGGACCTGTTGGTGGTTACGTGGCTGGCTGAGTGTACACATGTCCCCACGTATCTTACAGTTGTTCGGTTTGGGCTGTGTGTGGTGGTGTCTGTTGCATGTGTGTGTGATGTGTTGTGTATTGTGTGCTGGACATGGGGGTGTTTGTCCCAGGGAGCTGTGGCATGGTGGTAGTGCATGTGAGTACATAGCGGTGTGCTGGTATACATTAGTTTGTACTTACCAGCCTCCACTCCCCTGCTAATCCGGCGAGGATCTCCGGATGTATTATGACTCGCACCTTCTCCTCCCACGCTTTGAAGGTCTTGAAGAGCGCGGGATTCCCTCCGCCAGTGACGGCAGCCAGCTCTCTGTTTTTGCCCTCCTTCTTCTTGACCAGGCTCTTGACGTCATTCCAACGTTTGTTTATTTCTCCTCTGTTCCTGGGCAGGGTCCCGACTGCATTGACCTGGTCTACGATCCGGTTCCACATTCTGTTTCTGGTGGCTAGTGGTGTGTGCTGGACCATGTTCCCATAGATTTGTGGGTACACCTTGATGATCTCGTCGACCATGACCGTCAGCTCAATGGGTGTGAACTTGGGCATTCTTTGTGGTGCCATGGTGTTTGTGGTGCTGGTGCGGTGTGTGTTGTGTAATGTGCAGGGGGTTTGTGGTGCTGGTGTTTGGTGGTGGTGGTGGTGGTGGTGGTGGTGGTGGTTGTGATGTGTGTGTTTCTGTGGTGTGCTGCTGTCCTTGCTGTGTCACTGTGTCCTCTCCTCTCCTCTCTGGTTTGCAATGTTGCAAGGGGTTGTGGTCTGTGGGAGTGCTGCTTTTGTACTTACCTATGTGGGTGTGTCCTCATGGTCTGTTGTTTTCAGGTGTGTTGTGTCTGGGGTTCTGGCCTTTGTACTTTTTGTTTGTCCGGGGGGTGTTTTCGGGATGTGTACTGTGCTTGTGTATTTGTGCGTGCCTTGCTGTGTGGACTTGTTGGCCATGTTGTGTGCTATTGGTTTTGTGAGCGGATGGTTTCTGTGCAGGTACGTGGGCGCCATGGCTTCTGCCGTGTCGATTCTCATCGGCGTTGTTTGCGCTGGCGGGCGGTATATTTGTAGTTTTCCCGTGCTCATGGCGGTGCGATCGTAATTTCACGTGCGGTGTGTCGGCCGTGAGGGCGGGCGGTTTTGTGTTGTCGTGCGTGTTTCCGTCCGTGGCGGGCGGTTTGACTCCGACTCGGACGTTGGCGGGCGGTATTTTGTGTGAATTTTCCGCCGATGGCGGTTTTCGGTTTGTGTAATCGTAATGGCGTGGTCGGTGTTCAGACGGTGTGTGCGGGCGGATTTTTGCCGCTTTCATGCCTGGCGGATTTTTTTACGCCGGGTATCGTAATGGGCCCCTAAATATTTATAACAATTTTTAATACATTTCCTGAATTACTACAACTATTATTATAGTTAAAATACAAAACTATATTCTCAAAATAACAACAACCAATAAATGCAATCTTATTTACATTTAAAAAGCACAACACAATTAACACATACAATAATAAATAACATATTATAAATCATTAATTAACTATTTTTAAATTTATTATTATTTAAATATTTTTCTAGCATATAATTGTACAAAGTACACAACACATATCTAAATTCAATTTTTTAAATGACATTATTTACACGTTACATAATTAGATTTTTATTAAAGTATTCATAATAATTAACTATCACTAAAATAATTATATTTAATTACCTCTTCACCCCTTATCCATTTAATGCAAACAACCCACAACTAATATAAAAAAATATATATTATTTGCATAATTTTCATAATTAATTGTCAATTAAATGATTATTATTAATAACTAACTATAATTCCCACCTTTTACTCCTACAAATGCCACAACTCACACCTAATATACAACGTAAAGAATATCTTAATTTCATATTTTACAGAATTAATTATCGTTTAATAATTATTGTAAATTAACACCATTAGTTAATTATTATAGGTAATAAAACTTTATTACACAATGTGATTAATTTATTATCAATTAGATTATTAATATTAATGAAAAATTAATTATTAATTAATTATAATTAATGTACTTCCCACCTTATACCCCTACAAAACACACAACCCCACACCTGAAATATAATTTTTATAAAAAATAATCATACAATGAACATATGTAATTATCAATGAAATAATTATTAATTATAAATTATTTATTATTTCATTTTTTTACTTCCCAACCTATACCCCTACGAAACACACAACCCGCACCTGAAACTTAATGAGAAAAAAAATTATGTGCAGAGCAAAGGAGGTGATGCCTCACTGTCGATCCCACAGACGTAGTCGATGCGTCTGTCCTAAGCTGTGCAAAGTTGAAGATGCATTGAGAGTCAAGATGCAAGGAACATCAGGGTGATGCATCGTCGTCAAGCCGCTGGGTAGTAGACGATGGAAGCAGCACAAAGTGATGGTTTGGCACAGAGCCACACAAAGTCAGAGATGCATTGGATCAGGGGATGATGTGTAACGCAGTCGGCAATGCGGTGTTCGCGGTTTGGGCAGCAGCAATGATGCTTCGGTTTCGAGGGAAATGTGCCGGTTCCGATTGGTGCAACGTTGTCGGAGCGTGGATTTTGTTGGTTGCAGCTCTGAAAACTCAATTCCAAAGGCCCAGGACTGGATTAGCACCACTTGGCAGACCAGGACACACAGAAGACAGAGTCCAAGTGATGCTTGCAAGTTGAAGAAGGAAATCTTTCATATTCCTGAGACTTCAGAAACAGGAGGCAAGCCAACAAGCTTTTGGAGATACTTTGGTTCTGGTATTTAGAGATGCAGGTCCAGTCCTTCTCACTCCCAGGCAAGAAGCAGCAGGCCAACACAGCAAAGCAGTTCAGCAAAGTGGCACTCCCTCCTGGCAGCACAGCAGTCCTTCTTCCTTGTAAAATGTCCTAAGTTCGATAAGTGTTCTGAGTTCATAGAGTCAGAGGTCCAGTACTTGTACCCAGTTGGGCCTTTGAAGTGGGGGAGACTTCAAAGAGATGCTGTGAAGTGCACAGAGACCCTTTGATTACTGCCCTGGCACCAGACTCTCTACAGTGGGGTATGCAACCCTTTGCGTGGGAACAGGACACAGCCTTTCAGGTATAAGTGTCAGCTCCTCCCTCCCATCCTGCTCAGGATGACCCATCAGCATGCAGATGGCCACTCAGTCACACCTACACTTCCTATGTGTGTGACTGTCTAGAGGGAATGCAGAAAGCCAGCTGTCACCCACTAAAAACATGTATGCCAGAGAAAGGCAGAAGACACAAAATGGTTACAGTGAGAAAATGCCAACTTTCTAAAAGTGGCATTTTCAGAATTGCAATTTAAAAACCGACTTCACCATAAGTTGTGTTTTGAAATTGTGATTCCAGAGACACCAAATTTCGTGGTATCATCTCTTCTCATATGGAGATTACACTTATAAACTGTAATAAGTAAATCCCAATGTTATATTATGGGAGAGATAGGTCTTGCAGTAGTGGAAAATGAAACTAAGAGTATCTCACTACCAGGACATTTCAAACTAAAAAATATGTGTTCTATTTTTTAAATTCACTGCATCCCGCCCATTGGCTGTTCAGGGCCTACCTTAGGAGTGCCCTATATGTAATAAAAAGGAAGGTTTGGGCCTGGCAAGTTTGTTAACTTGTCAGGTCAATCAATCAATCAATCAATCAAGAATATGTTTATTTAGACCAATGGCCTTTAAACAATACAACAAAAATGGTAAAATACATATATAACAATAAAGCCATATATAAATTATTCAGATAAAATATATCTTTCAATAAAATCTGCCAGTAATTTGAACATTGCATTATCTGCCCTCATAAATCTTCCAATAGCACATGCTATGTCTAAAAAACGCATCTTGGCTAAAAATTCTACGGTGTGCCCTCGAGTCCTAATTTCATATTTCAAGAATATTGGGCGTAACCATTGTCTCCGCTGTTGTTTGAGTTTTAAGCAACCCAACAAAATATGCAGCATGTCACTTTTGGTGTTCAACCCACAAACACAGTTCCCTCCTATACCAATCATTTTTGCTTTTACATTAGCACTTATCTTACAGGGGTTGAGTCCAGTTCTTACTCTCAGTACTTTGTTTCTTAACATCTGGTTTGGTAGGGTATCCACATATGGATAACTCACTTTATTCCACCATACATTTAACATAAAATGTACAGATTTTTTCTCACTTAAGTATTGATAATCATTTTCGGTAGACAATTCTGTGCATAGCGCCTTTAGCTCACTCTTGGAGATTTCTATTTGAAATGTCTGTGGAAGCAGCTTTACCTTCATAGCAGTGCAGACGGCAGCCAGGTTAGACCTAACATTTTTTGCCCATTTTAATTTGCTTTGCTCAATTTCATTCTTGCACCACTGAGAAATTTTCTGTCCATCCTCCGCACTCAGTTTCCCCCAGAATCTTATTAGGGCTTTTGCGGCCAGCATATTCCATGAAGTCATGCTGTTTCTAATCTTATTGCTTGAATCATGGCTGAACTGGGAGGTGACAGTAAATACTTCAGGCATTTCCCCTCCTCTGCATCCCACCTGTTTTTACCACTAATATATAGCAATTCAGCTCCATATTGAAGTTGCAGGGGGATCATTGCTTCGTAGGCTTTTAGCACTGGTCTACATGACATTTCTCCAAAGGCCTTATTAAATTTTTTTAGCCCACTCACCGAGGCAATAGCCCTGGCCTTTAAATCCTCTAGGTGAAATTTCCATTTCAGAGACCGCTCGAACCAGACTCCAAGGTACTTATATTCGTTTACTACTTCAAGACTCTCCGAGCCTAGGTGCCACTTAAATTTGCTCTGGGTTTTCCCAAAGCAAAGCACTCTTGTCTTATCCATGTTTACCACTAATTTTTTCCATGTACAATAGCTCTTGAATTTCTCTAATTTCCTTTGCAGGCCTATTTCAGTCTGGTCTAGGATCACAAGATCATCGGCATACAGGAGGCATGCCACATGTTTACTATTCATTTTAGGGCTTAATCCATTTGCGGCAGCTAAAGTCACGGGCTGGTCGGCAACAAACAAGGAGAAGAGTAAAGGGGCTAATACACAAACCTGTCTCAATCCATTGTTCACTTGTATTTTTAGTGTTAGGTCAGGTCAAAATGGCAGTTTAAAACTGCACACACAGGCTCTCCAGTGGCAGGCATGAGACATTGGTTAATGGGCCACTTAAGTGAGTGGCACAATCAGTTCTGCAGGCCTACTGGTAGCTTTTGATTTACAGGCCCTGACCATATGTAGTGCACTTTACTGAGGACTTACAAGTAAATCAAATATGCCAATTGTGGATACACCAATGTTACCATTTTTTCATTCAGAGCAAATGCACCTTAGCACTGGTTAGCAGTGGTAAAATGCTCAGATTCCCAAGGCCAGCAAAAACTAAGTCAGCAAAAACAGGAGGTCAGAAGGCAAAAAGTCAGGGATAACCATGCCAAGGATGCCAGGTCTAACAATAATGTTATATGTTCATTTTTAAAACTTTATAAAAAATTATATAATGGTAATTTTTTTTAATGTGTTTATGGGAAGATTTTATAAGTTAATTTTTATTAATATAGGTTAAGGAAAATGAAATCTGAGCTTTCTTAATTTTTGTAGCTTATGCTAGAGTGGGAATAGTGATGCCCACCCCTCCAAAATCCAATATTTTCTCTACTGTTGTGTAAGTCGGAGTGGGAATAGTAAATCTAACCAGACCAAAATCCAACACTTTTTGTACTGTTGCACAGGTTGGAAGGGGAATTGTAAATCTGACCCCTTCAGTGTCCAACATTTTCCCTGCTGTTGCTCAGATTCGAATGGGAATGTTAAATCAGATCACTCCAAAGTCCAACATTTTCCCTACTGTAGCTAAGGTTGGAGTGGGAATAGTTTAGGAAATCTGCCTTGTCTCTATGGTCATCCCAGATTAATTGCCTTTTTCTGGACCCTTTACTTTTGCTGGCTTTAGAATTTTGTGCACTTTACTCCTGCTAAATAGGAGTAAAGTGCCCGCACTTAAAGATGGTGGAATTGGCATATTCCTAATTGGTATTTTTAACTTGCCTATGAGTCCCTATTATATGGTACAAAACATACCCAGAGTCTGGAAGTTAAATGCCACTAGTGGACTGTAGCACCTCTTGCGCCACGCACTACACTGACAGTGCAAACATAACTTCAGGCCTATCACTGTAGCCTGACTGCAGCAGTTTAAAATCTGCAATTCGACCTGTCAGAATAACCCCTTTTGACAGGTAAAAATTTATTTTGTATATATTAATAAGTCACCCCTCTGTAGGCCTTGTAGTCCAAAAGGCTGGTTGCATGGTATTTAAAAGTGGGATAGGTAGAAAATTAATATTAGCATGTTCCTACAGTGACAGGGCTCCAAAAGCTATTTTCACTGTGGCAGCCCTAAAGTCTTAAGGAGAAAATCTGAGTGCAGATTAAAATCTAAATACTGTACCTCTGGAATGGGACCAGCTAGAAAAATTATATAATAACTATTTTAAATAATTATTAAAAATCCAATACAATGGTGAAGTCGAATTTTTTATTAATACTAAGGAAAGAACAACTTTTAGAAAGTTACCTTTTCCCCGCCTGACGTCCATGAAGGCTAATTTTCATTGGATCTCAAGGTTCTCCCAGCCAGTAATTAGCTTTGAATTGGTGTGAAGTACCGCCCAAGAGCAAGCAGTTGATTGACCTGAAAGGGCAGAGGTGACTCCTCTGAATTCCTCAGAATATGCAGGATGGGGGCCCTGGGCATCCTCTTTGACCTTTGCTTGACACGTCTACTGGGTTCACTTAAAACACTTGGGGTACATTGACAGGGGAGAGAACAGGATGCCAAGACAATACTTGTGGATCCACTGTCAGGTTGAAGAAGGACTCAGCTTTTGTTCTACCAGGCTTTTGTCTATGGGTTTACATATAACCCAATACTTGAAAGGATGGCAAGACAATCCTTGTGGATCCACTATCTGGGTAAATAGATTTGGATGTTTCAGCTGCTAGTGGAGTAGGAGATGCAAGGTGACACAAGGAGGAGGAGGAGCAGGGAGCTGGAAGCAGGTCTGCAGGAGCACGCAGGCAGGAACGGGCTAGCAGGAGCATTTCCAAAGATTAACCAGGCAGAAACAGAGCAGTGACAGTGTTATGTTCCATATAGGTACCCTAATATAGGCCCGGGTAACATCATACCCCTTCACCTACATTACCTCCCCTACACTACACTGTAACAGGCCTTTTAGGATTGAACCTTTACCTAGTTCTAGTCCTGGGTGCAGAAGGAGGGTTTCTCCTAACAATAGAGTCCTATAACTCCATCAATAGACTCACACAGTATGAATGAATATTCATAAGGGTTCTTAGAAACCAGGCTGGGGGTACACCACCTTCCTCCCCATATCTACGTACACGGTTCATCCCATACATCATCCTCACATCCAACAATGGCTAATACAAGCAACAAGGGACAAAGGAACCCTAGATACTTTCTGTATAAATACAGCACATCTTGCTAGTGTTAGTGAGAGGGAACCGAGACTTCCAGGCCGACACACTGACCAGAGACGCTGAGGCTCCTGCATGCAGACGCTCCAGCTGACAGTGGTCTGAACATCCCTCGCGGGGTGTCCACCTCGAGACCAAGAAGGGCTCCTACATTCTCATACTTCAGGTAATGGGGTTCGACTAAATCCTAGAGGGATTCTTGGCTTCACACCTACTCACATGCTAGGTACACTTAGGTACATCTAGATAGGTATCGTAGGAGTAAGCGCTTTCTTTTATCAATGCATTTTATATTCATGTATTTATTCATGCGTAGTGCATGATGGTAGAACTGTACTATCCATTTATATTCACTGTACTGCTAATCATATATCTCTGCTACTGTCTAATGGTTGTTGCAGCTCATATATTCTACACAAGAATAACGACTGTTCAATAAACCCTTATTCAAACGCCCAGGCTGTTTATTCTGTGTAACTCTCTGAGACCGAATAAGTGAGCACGAGTCACTGAGCGAAAAGTAGTATATTGTTTCCACGATCCTGAGGGATCAGGGTTTACATGTTCTGAGGTTGCCAGAAACTATTCTCTCCCCGATAAGAGGAGACACTAGTGGCACTGTGAGCTAGCTAACGCAAACAGGCTAACATTTCTTGATGGGGGTGCTCAGAATCAGTCTGCCACCAAACCCACAATTTATGTTATCTGAACGCGCAGGTCCTGTATGGGTAATATAGGAACTACACGACAACAGAGTGGATCCATAGCAGTGCCAACACGGGGGAGGCTCTTAGCTGAGCAGTGTGCTGCTACTGTCTGTCGATGTGCCAGGCCAGGTCAGCCGGGTCGGCCTAGGGAGGTCTCAAGGTAACGCTGCCCTACTCCTGCCTCTGCCCTTGTCCCTCCTGAGCTCTCGGGTGCGCTGCCCATTCACGGAGCTTCACATGGCAAGCTCTGATATGATAGACTTTGTAGGGTAGAGCACCAGGTGCAGAGGCGGCCAGCCCAGGTGGTGGTGTGGCTTGTGCTTTGGTGCTTCCTCTTTCCCACTCATGTCTTTTGCCATCTTGCCATCGTCTTTCTCACAGCCAGAGCTGCCTGTCTGCTGCCATCCTAGCCACCCCAAGTACTCCTGGTCACTGCAGACAACAGGGGGAGTAACTGAAGCCCCCTGATTTTCCCCCACCAGCTTTTCAGCTCTCCACAGCCCTGGTTGACTTTTGCTGTTGCAGCCTTCAGCGGAATCATGTAGGATTGCTTGTTCTTGAACCCTCTTTGGGCATCCAACTGTTGTCACTACAGGTGGTTAAGGAATTAATCCCTGTTGTTTGCATTAGTATTTTGCGGCGGGGATGAGAGTGAAGAGCCCCCCTCCATTCCTAGTGAAGGCAGCCGCAGCAGGGCCTGTAGTCAGTATCCTCATGCCTGTTGCACCCTGGAGTCATGATGACTACCCGCCAGAGGACAAAGTACTCCTTCAATGAAAAACAGCAACTTCTAATCAGACGCGGAGCTGCTAAAGACTGTTGAACAAGACCCAAAGGAAGATCCAAACTCAACAGATTATTGTGCTGCCTGTAAGAAGCAGCAGGATCTAACACACAATCATGCCTCTACAGACTATGAGGATCTCGTGCCGTTCAAGTACAAGATTGGCCCCTTCTATAATTACAAATAATAAAATCACGGACTACTACGTCAAAAACAGGACCAAAGCAACCTTAAAGTCAATAAAACACCCCGGAGAATCCACTCAGCAAGCCCAGTAACTATGGTCAATATATCCCCAGTACTTGAGGGGACTCCAGATGACCATCTTGACTTAACTAATAAACAGCACCCTCCTTAACTAACAGGGGACATCTAATTCAGCAAAATGGGGAACCAACATGACTACGTCTGTATTAATCCATGGAGAGGCAGAGCACCAGGACAAGAATCTACTGACTGCTCTCATTAACAATAGCAGGCAATGTTTCCCTGATTGGAACAGATCGATGGCCTGTATTAACAAGTAATGTGCTCCAAGTTACAGCTGTAAACCAAAATGGACTTTTGATAGTAATACTTCACATCAATCTTTTGTATTGGATGACGAAGTACTTGAGTTGGAGGGCACATTTCTTTTGCCACCTTGGCCACTGCTACTACTGTAGAGAAACCAGCATCATTGAACTCTCCTCCTCTGAAATGTGATGTGTCATGTAAGATCCATACACATATCCAAAGATTTTCCACAGGACTAAGAGACCTCACAACACCATCACCACTACTTTTATCATCATTACGCCTTAAAGCCTTACCTATCATCAATGACCACCAGGCTAGCCACACTGAATACCCCCATCTGTACAGCCAAAACAAGGTTCCACCTAACAAGTAGCAGCCAGCTGTCGATCCGATATCTCTATTGTAGTCCACCCGGATTCTTTAACTATTTCATCCTGTAGGTGTAGTGTCAATTTAGAACCTGCCAGATCTGAAGCAAGAAACAATTGTGCAACTTCAAATGCCCCCTCAGGAGAAATTGTGAACATTGTCACACTGAATGATCCTCTACAGGCGAATCAGCAACAAGAATCAGTTGCAGCTGAAGAGCGGATAAAAGAAAAACAACGGTAAGATGGTGGCATGATACCACCTTGGCAGAAGCAATATTGGCGCAAAGCAAGACCTTGGCAACCTGGGGTATTCTCATTGTAGAAGGGAAACAGGAATCCTACCCTAGTATTTTTGAAAACTCATCTACAGTTAGCCTCATCGGCTGGGACATCCCGACCCCTATATATACACTTACATTGGCCAGGGGTCCTAGTATGCAGCCTCGCAAGATCACCCACAATTTAAGAGTAATAGTCTGCCAAGTTGAGGCTACTCAGGCATTACTACCATCTACAGTAAATCCATCTGACATAAACTTAAATAGCACTATATCAGTCCATGGTCAACAAAAACCATTCAGCGATGCCAACCTGGACCCCAGCAGATAATGAACTACTGCTCAGAAATAAGTTGTGCTCACTTAATGGACAAACTATGTCTGACTACCCTGCACAGTTTACATTTAAAGCCGCAAACATGCCAGCTTCATTGATTACATGTTCATTGACATGGAGTCCTGGTACATTGTTGGTGACATGCGCATCACAAGGAGGATCAAAAGTGACCATGACCCCCTAACAGTGGAGCTAAAAATCCAGCTTGAGTGTGATCAAGATCTAGAAACATCTTGCACCCTTGAGCCGGCTAAAGTTATGGTGAAGCTGACTAGGAAGAATATTCCACGGCAGAACATCTGCTGTCCTGCAAAATATGATCAGTGCAGAGTAGATGTTCGATGGAAATGTGAATCTGAAGAATTGTTAAGACTACAGGTATCAGTAACCCCTGTTGTTGTCCACAAGCTGGAAAATATACTAAGATGAGCCTCAAACTTGGCCCACAGCAGTAAATCCATCTTGGTAGGGAATCTGTACACATGAAAAATACTAACATCGAGCGGTTTGACAGTGAATGCTTAAAATTAAAGAAATCTCTAGCCAATGGCCACGCCACAGATAGAATTCCCCAGTGGGAGAGGAATACCTTTTAGCATGAAGAAAGAATATAAACAACTAACAAAACACAGCAAATACATTTTGAAGTCAAAACATGGACAGCATTTACTCTGGCAATACAGGATAGGAATACAAAGTGGTTCTGGGTCTTTGTTTAGATCGGGCTGTGTAGGCCTGGATAAAACCCTTGAAATGGGTATCCATTGTGCTCCTGCCTAGAGGACTTCATGGCCAGGTATGATCCATCCTATGTAAGTTAACAGAATGCACAGGTTGACCTCCCCAGAGCTTTAGTAATGAAATCATGCCCTAATTTGCCAACAATGATTTCTGCAAAAACTGGAAATTCATGCCCAGAATTTACAGAAGGTGAAGTCCGAGTAGTCTTTCTTAGCCAGAAACAGACAAAAGCTCAAGGCCCGGAGAGAATTCCAACAGATATATATTGTAATCATTTGACCTTTTGGGTGCGTATGTTAACCACGGCGTTCAATGCCGTCTGGGAGTTTGGTGAAATCCCTGTATCTTGGAGATCTGCAGTTGCTGTGCTGCTGCACAAAAAAAGTCCTCCCAACGATATGGCAAACTATTGCCCTATCTCATTATTGGACGGCGCTCGAAAAATTGATGACATGTTACTACTAACTAACCCTGGGCGGTGAACTCCGCTCCGCTCGCGGAGTTTGCGGAGTTTTCTGCACTCCGCGTTACGCGGAGATCGCGGAGTTCCGAAAAACTCCGCTTTGCGGAGCAGAGTTTTTTTCCTCGCTCGCGTTTGTCAACGTCAAGTTGGCGACCGCGAGAGAGGAAAATCAACCTCCTGGCGAGATTTTTCCTCGTTTGCAATTGTCAACATCAAGTTGGCGAGCGCAAGCGTGGAAAATCAACATCCCAGCGAGATTTCTCAACGCGGGGGGTCAGGTTTCTCATTGCGAGTGGTCGCGTATGCTCGCGACCGCTCGCGTTGAGAAACTGCCCGTTCGCTTGAGAAAGCTGCCGCTCGAGTAAAAATCTACTCGAGCGGCAGAAAAGGAAAGCTTGCGCTGTGCATGGTGCCGTTCGCAATGATTGCACAGTGCGGACAAGCATCCGGCACTGTGCAATCACCGCGAACGGCATTTTTCTATTATACTCCGCCGCTCGCGGAGCTCTGCGTAGTGCGACTGAGTTTTTTTTGCACTTCGCGGTGTTCCGGGTAGTGCAACTCTGCGAACTCCGCCCAGGGTTACTACTAACCCACATAGAATCCTGGGTCGATGTCTACAAGATCTTGTCGTCATTCCAAGCTAGTTTCTACAAGTCACAAGGCATGATTGATCAGGCAATAAGACTCTACAGTGCCTGTTTGAAGTACACTCATATGAAAAGTGCTATCCTCTTTTTGGCCTTTATTGATTCTGTGGACAGATCAGCCCTCTGGAAGAGCCTTGAAGATCTCTGCCTTTGTACAAATCTCATGAATGGAGTGAAAAAACTTCATTCAGGAGATTTGGCCCAAAGGGTGAGCTTACACCAAGCTTTGTTATAAAAACAGGCATCAGGCAAGGATGCGATTTAGCGCCCTTGCTACTTATTTGTTTCATCGATGACGTCAGGAAGCGTCTCCTGATGCTAAATCTGCATGTCCTAACCAAAGGGGGGGATAAAACACAGATCCCACTGTTTGCCAATGATGCTCTATTGTTGGCCAGCACAGACCTTTCTATGCACAGGTTAATCAAGGGCTAACGAAAATTACTACACAGAGAAGATCCTCGTGATCAATGTTAGTAAAACAAAGGGGGAGATTTACTAAGAATTTGTGCCGTGTTTGCATCACAAAATTGACGCAAATCAGCACAAAATCTTTTTCCCCAATTTACTTTCTAGCTCTAAACTTGTTTACTGCTGGAAATAAGGGAGAAGTAATGCGAAGCAGTGCATAGCCATACTTTGCATGCGTTCCCATGCAACCACCCAAGGTTTCTCACATTAAACGCAATTTACTAAATAAAGTAGATTGGGTTTAACGTGAGAAAACTGCGCCCTTTTCAAGTAGGTGCAAGGAAGGAGAAATGCTTTAATTTCTCCTTCCTTTTCCGACTTTGCATATGTGCTGCACTTTACAGCACACATACAAAGTAGGAAAAGGTTGCAAGTCAGTCTAAGCATGGTATTTTGTACTGGAAGGGTTCCTTCCAGTACAAAACCTATGCTAAACTCCTAGAGACACCCTTCACCATGGCGCAAAGGTGTCTCCTTGGCGCACGGCAGCTGATTTCAGCAGGGTCGCTAGTGAGAGGGGAGGAGAGTGCCTTATTTTAGTAAATAGGGTGCTCTTCTCCTCTCTCCTTTTCACATAGCGCAGCATAGCATTTGCGGCTGCTGCAGTGTGCTACGTGAAAAAATAGTAAATCTTCCCCAAAGTATATACTAGTCAATCCAGGGCAATGCCTGAAGAACGTATTCAAAGTATACGGCTGCTTCACCATGTTGATTTTTATGATTACTTGGAAATAACGTTTCTTGTAAACTTAGCCTGGGCAAAGTAGAGTCCAAAAGTGAAGCTAGCCTGTCCCAACATGCTAATGCTGTTCAGTGGTAAATGCGGTCGAAGATTGTTTAAACCAGCTTTACAGGTTTACTGAGCTACAGCACTGGCAGCCAGTCTGTACGGGGGTTGAGGTTTGGGGATGTAAGAAGGCTCTTGGACTTCTGTAAATTGGCAATCAATTTTTGCGCTGCCTATTGCAGCTTGGTCCAGGGACCCCGATGGCTGGCCTAAGGCATGAACTGGACATGAATAACACCGAAGCTGCTGCGCTTAAACCCTTTTTAGGTCGAGCCTAGAGTCAGCGCGCAAGCGCTGCTCTGGTGAAGCCCCGCCCACTGCCCCGCCCACTGCCCCACCCATATTTTTCATTGGCTTGAGTCTTTGTTCTTCGTAAATGCTGCCTTCGGCTTCGTTTATAGGCTTGTTAGTCCCTCCTTATTATGGCCATGTCGTCATTTGTATCCTCCCATGGCTACTGGCCCCTTTACTTTGCGTGTTACACAGTACGTGTTATTTAGACTGTGAGCACTATTTTCTTTAATGAGGTTCTCCTACTGCCTTCTCTACTCCCCCCGCCCGCACTCCCGCTGTCTGTGCCTTCTCGCCTCCTTTCTCCCCCCGCCCGCACTCCCGTTGTCCGTGCCTTCTCCTCCCCCTGCCCGCACTCCCGTTGTCTGTGCCTTCTCCTCATCCCTCCCGTTGTCCATGCACTGAATTTGCCATGAATGTTTCCAAAACGTAGGCCACTGACACATATCAAGCAAGGTTTCATGACGGGATATTGTCTGCAGACATGATCGGGTGCTTTTTTAGGGTGTCCTGGGGCTATTTTTGGTCCCACTCCAACCCTGCGTGGAAGCACGCTGGAAACCGAGTGCAAGGGAGTGGTTGGGGCCAGCAGTGACTGTCCCTGCAGGAGGCCCTAAGCCTGCCCAGGAATGTGCCAGGACACCGTGTACCTGATCCTCCCGCCCTCCCACTGCAGGGCGGCTGGCAGGTTTATAGAGGTCTTTCAGGCACACACCTCCTCGGCATGAACCAGGCATATTCGCAAGTGAAGAGCACAGGACACAAGGATGAGGTTTCTAGAGGGGCTTCGCGTGAGAGCAGCGCTGCTTTTTCACTTTCGCTTTCACTTTCAAACACTCGGATCAGCTGATGTCCAAGAGTCTGCAGACACTTTCCGTTTTCTACCAGTTGTGTACAGCACCCACAGGGGGCAATAGTGGGACAACACTCAACAGGCAGGCACAACGCACACAAACCTGCACAACTGCCCCCACGGCAAAGACAGCAGGTATTTCCGCAGCAGCACCACTCAGCTTACAGTGACTAGCGGTGTTGTGTAGAAAATGAACTGCCAAATGTTCCTTTTCTAAATAGTTGCATCTTAAAAGTTCTGTTACACTGTGTTTTCAGCGTGTGGGTTGAATTGTTCTGTTTTGTGCTTGGCACCAATGACACAAAACGTGTATCTATCCATCTTGCAGACAGCATCTCCTTAGCTTCTTGTCATTCTTGGCGATTGGTTAAGAGTTAGAGGAGGGGAGCTGTACACCTGTTTCTGACTGTGGCTGCACTATTTTGTCACTGTATTGCTTAAATTCTGTTTTACTGTCCATAGTCTTGTGTACCCACACCTACTTGTGTATCTCTGCACATGCTTGTGTTGCCGTATACACACACATGCTTCTCATTTACCGTAGAGTGCTGTTCTGCACACACCCTTGTGTTTGTGTACACGCATGCATGCACACACTAGCGCGGGTGGAAGAGGACACGTTTGTTTTTCTGCACCATTATTTCCCCACACACTTGTGCTGAGGGCACAAGTCAGGGGTACAGGCGGGTGGACGGCGTCCGCCCACTATTTTCACAGGGTGAACGCCGTCGACCCTGCCAAGAATTTGGGCCCCACTGAATAATGTGCTGAACTCGTCCCGGTGTAATTTCCAAACACCGGGACACTTTCAGCAGCGCCTGCACGTTGTCTGCTTTCCATCTGCAACAAGCAACAACGTGCAGGCGGGGACAGGGCTTTCTTATTTAAGACTCCTGCTGGGCCGATAACAAAAGCCGAATTTGAGGGGTCATCAGGCCTCCTTTTGTGAGTCTCTTGGCTGGGAGCAGTCAGGAGCCTCACACCCAGATGCAAATGAAGCGGGGGATTGCAAGGTGTAGAAGTCACATATTATCTTCCATAGCTCACTGTGCTATTATCCGCGCAATGCGCTCAAACGTACACATGATAGACCTGCTAAACATATATGTGAGGGCTTTAGATCTTCTTGTGATGCCACTTACTGTAAAGTCGTGGCTTGTGATGCCAGTTTCTATGATGTCAATTCCTGTGATGTCATGCGCTGTTATGTCGTGCGCTGTGATGTCGCGCGCTGTGATGTCGTGCGCCGTGATGTCGTGCGCCATGATGCCACTTGCATACTGCCTAACTAGGTTAGTCCTCCCACTTTATTTTTTAAGGACTTTTGCCCTGCTTGTGCTACAGTGCTTACAGTAATGTGCACAGATGTGCGATTGACTCTGTAGACAGATTTTGACTCCTGTACTCAAACACACCAGTTTCACATCTATCATCTTAGACTTGCTGTTACGTAGAGGGCTATTTATTTACACACAAACCAAACCACACACACTGCTCCCCGCCAACGCCGACATTCGCGCCAAATAACCAGTCCACGCTGTCGGTGAAGCGTAAAAGGCCATTTATTAGGACAGGCTGTAAACATAACTTTAATCACAGTAAAATACTTAACAGTAACATAACAACAACTCCCCCCACTCCATTTTCACTCACTCCGTTCTTTTCTCTTGCACCCTATCTCTCTTCACCTTCCACACCAACCCCTTTCCGTTCTCTATCCATTTCTTAATTTGTCTCCTGACATCCTCTTTTTCATCACCTGCCATCCCATTCCTGCATCCCGCACCCTCGTCCCTCACTCTTCCCCCCCCCGAGAGATGGGTGGGCCCGTCCAGGACTCCCCCACCCCTCCAAAGTACTGCCTTTCGCCCTACAACCTGCCCTAAACTGGCATGCTCCAACCAACCCAAAGTTCCCATCCCTTTTTAATGTAGGGTGGGCGGGTGGTCCAATCGATTCTCCTACCCTCCCACTGGCGCTGGGAAAACAGGAAGAGGAAGTCCCCTTCCCTTCCTGCTCCCTTATACCCCCCTCTTACACCCTCCCCTTCCCCTACAGCCTTCCCTTCCGGTGCGAAACCCCCCGGGGAAAGACTAGACTGCGGCCTGCTCTCCCCGGGGGCCATCATCACGCCAAATAACCAGTCCACGCTGTCGGTGAAGCGTAAAAGGCCATTTATTAGGACAGGCTGTAAACATAACTTTAATCACAGTAAAATACTTAACAGTAACATAACAACAACTCCCCCCCACTCCATTTTCACTCACTCCATTCTTTTCTCTTGCACCCTATCTCTCTTCACCTTCCACACCAACCCCTTTCCGTTCTCCATCCATTTCTTCATTTGTCTCCTGACATCCTCTTTTTCATCACCTGCCATCCCATTCCTGCATCCCGCACCCTCGTCCCTCACTCTTCCCCCCCCCTGAGAGATGGGTGGGCCCGTCCAGGACTCCCCCCACCCCTCCAAAGTACTGCCAACCAGGGAACCCCCTTGAGGGCGGTTACCTGCCCCACCTATTCATGCTATGCACCTTTCGCCCTCACACTCTTCGACACCAGATTGATTCATTCCAAAGCTTGCTGATCATGTCCCTCGTTTCCATCATGTAGTTTGCGTTCCCCATCCGCGAAAGGTGCACCCCATCATCCCTGAATAACAACGGCTCCTCCAACCGGTGCCCAGTGTGTGCAAGCACTTTAATGTCCTTTCCAGCACAGAAAACCCTCATCGCCCTGTTCAGTTTTCTCCGGGCTTTCTCAACTGCTGCAGGTTTCACTGCCCCCCTCCAAACTTTTCGTGGTACAAATTCTGTCCAGACTAGGCAGGTCCCTGCCAGTCGCTGCCTCATGACCCCCAAGTCCCGTTGCATCTGTTGCATGATTGCCAGGCCTGACAACCGCACCAAATCGTTTTCCCCCAGTTGTATGACCAGCAAATCGGGGCATCCTTTCTGTGAGACCATCTTCGTGAGCCAAGGCAAGAAGGCCCCCCAACGCATTCCTCGCTTTCCCCACCAGTGTACCTCGTGATGACTGCTCCGCAGCCCCAGGTTACGGCAGTATACCTGTTGATCTGCTTATTGCGCCGCCCAGTGCACGAAGGAGTGCCCAGCAATCCAGGTGACCGTCTTGGTCCCCAGGCCCCCCTCGCAACCTATGACAAGAAAGAAATGTTAGCAACCGTCCTTCCCACAGCGACACTTCAACATACCCTGTGCTTGCCCACCCCGGGCAGAAAAAACCCCCTCCCTTCATTTCCGGACATATCGCTCGCAGCATCTCGATTTCCATCTGCCTATCTGTCTAATCCTGTCCCAGGACCACCCCAGCTGTGCCGCTGCCGTTGCTGCCCCAATGCGAAAAGAGTGCGTCCCAAACCTCTTAGGATCCCTTCCCATCTGCCTCAAAGCCATGCGCAACACCGCCAGCAACTGTGCCGCCGTCAACCTGTCACCAGAGGCGTGACAGAATATTCCCCCTTGTCTCCTGTCCGCGCCCTGCACAAACGCTTCCCACTCCTTTACCGGGCATGCACCCAGACATCCACTCTCATTCAACCATATCCACTTGCCCCGACCGGCCTGATCTGTCTTGGCCCAACCATATACCCAGACGCCCACCGTCCAACCTCACATCCTCATATTTTTGCCCTTCTCGCCCTTTCGTTCCCAAGAGCGCCGACACTCGGAAAGCCCCAAAAAACATCCACACCATACACAAACGGAACAAAGCTACCTCATTAGAGTCATAGCAGCAAACTGGCAACATGTCCAACAGACCTTGCAGAACCTCAAACGTGATTGCTTCACGAGGCCCCCCCCGCGGCCCCTTCACTTCACTTCGCTCCTTCCCCCACCCCTTCAGCATCCTACTGATGATCTCGTCTTTGGCAGGGTCAAAACCCCAAAACAACTTGCAATAAAAAGAGATCCCCGCCACTTTCCCTGCAATCGTCGTGTTCAACAACCCCTTCTCTGTACAATGCAAAACAAAACGGATCACTCCCTGCTTTGTGTCCCGACGGGACAACTGCTCTTTTTCGCTGGTCCAGCCCATAAAGACTCCGAAATCTGCCCAGGCCACACTGTAACTGCGCCGCGTTGTCTCAGCTATCGATTTCTCCACTAGGCTGCAGACTCTCACTCCCCCCAGGCCCAGATGCCGTCCGGCAACTGCGTCTTCTGTACCTCGGCTCCAGGCGCCATGCGGCGAAAACGGCTCCACTGCGAACGAGACAATGCATCCGCAATGTCATTACTCGCTCCAGGTACATGCTTCGCCCGGAAAACCACATTCAGCTGTAGGCACTGCAACATAAAATATCTCAACAATCTCAGCACTCTCAAGTCTCTCGCTCTCTGCCTGTTGACCAGTTCAACCACAGTCATGTTATCCACCTGAAACAACACGGAACGGTTCTTGAATTCAGAGCCCCACACTGCCAATGCCACTAACAGCGGGAAAAACTCTAGGAACGCAATACTCCTCCCCTGCGTCAGCCAGTGAGCCGGCCATTTCTCTGCGCACCATCTTCCGTCCCAGAACACCCCAAAACCTGCCGCTCCTGCCGCATCCGAGAAAACTTGCACTTGCCAAATCAGTCTGTCATCCACGAAATCCAGTGAAACCCCATTGAAATCAGTCAAGAATGTCTGCCAAATTCTCAGGTCAGCTCGTACTCCCATTGAAATTCTCACTCTGTGATGTGGGAGCACTGCCCCAGACATGGCCATGCCTAGGCGCCTGCAAAAGGTCCTGCCCGCTCTCACCACCCTGCACGCAAAGTTCAGCAACCCCAACAGTCGTTGCACTGTCCTCAGGTCAATCTTCTTCTCTCCCATCACTCCCAGTAGGCAAGCCTGTATGTCCCCCACCTTCTCAGCCGGCAACCGGGCCGTCCACTGGACCGAATCCAATTCAATGCCCAAGAATGTCAGTTGACAGCTGGGCCCAGCTGTTTTTTCCGGCGCCAATGGGACCCCAAAGTGCCGAGCCATGTTCTGAAACTGTGCCAGCGCCCACCCGCACTCACCGGACCCTCCCTGTCCCAGGAAAAGGAAGTCGTCAAGATAATGCGACACTTCATGATGGCCACTGATCTTCCGGAATGCCCATTGCAAGAATGTGCTGAACGTTTCAAACAGGGCGCATGAAATCGCACAGCCCATGGGTAAGACTTTGTCCACGAAAATGGCCCCCCCGAACTGCATCCCCAGTAACGGGAAATCCGCTGGGTGTATGGGCAGCAAACGGAAAGCCGACTTCACGTCGCACTTTGCCAGTTCCGCTCCTTGCCCACACCTCTGGACAAGTCGGATCGCATCATCCACTGAAGCGTAGAGCACCCTGGAGTCCTCTTCCGCAATGAAGTCATTGACTGACCTCCCTTCCGGCCAGGACAGGTGATGAATCATCCTGTATTCGCCGGGCTCCTTCTTGGGGACCACTCCCAGCGGTGAAATAATCAGATCCTCTATAGGCCAGTCGACAAACGGGCCCGCTTATCCTACCCTCTTCAACCTCTTTTTCCAATTTGGCTGCTACGACCTCTGGTAACTCCTTGGCTGATTTCAAATTGTCCGCCCACCGGCGTTCCCTAGGTCCCTGGTACCCCACCCGAAAGCCCTCCGTAAACCCCCAGTGCAACCGCAGTGCGACCTCCTGGTCTGGGTAGATCGAGAGCCACGGGCCCATGGCCTCAATGCGAACCGGAGTAGGCGCCCTTTGGTCCAGCCGACCCCCGTCCCTTCGTGGCTCGCCATTGTTCTGAAGGTGTAGCCAAGGTGAAGCATTGTGTGAGGGCATGCTTGCCTCCACACTTGGAGCACTCGTGTTTAAACTTACACGGATACCTCGAGCAGTATCCTTTGTTGTAGTTCCAACACGCTCCCGTGTTGTTTCCACCGGCTTTTGGGTGTCCCCCCCCGCAGTCGCTGTGCTGGCCTGTCCACCACCCGCCCCAGTCTGAGCGGGACGCACCGGAAATGTCCAGTACGTCACTGGTAAACCGCTCGCCATGTGGGTCGATGCCGATGACTGTGTCGAGGACATCCACTGCATCCACAATTCTTGGTCTACTTCCCCCCAGGGTTTATCCGGATTCGCGCCAATTCTGGCCCGAAACTCCTCGTCGTAGCTCAGCCACGCGAAACCCCCAAAGTGCATCTGCGCTTTCCTAATGATGTCCATATACTTCAATAGCGCTATGGCCCTGTCTTGATGTTTTTCGCAATAAGTGCTAGCATATATCAAAAAGGCCAATGTCCAGTTTTCCATGTTCACCGGCACTCGAGGCCTCCGCGTAAGCTCCCACTCTTCCTCCTTCGAACCCTCTTTAGCCTGTATTTCCCTATGGAGGAGCTTAAAGATGTCCACATACTCGTGTCTCCATATTCTGCCCTTTGTTTTCTCAGACAAGTGGGACCCCAGCGGCATTGCCAACCCTGGCAGCTTCTTCTGATGCTTGTCCTCCCCTTTATCGTCTTTGCCCCCCAACCCATCAGTTCCGTCCGTCGGGACACTGGCCGCTTTCTTCGCCCCAGCATCCCCTTTCCCCCCGCAAGGTCCCCCACACCGTGGGCCAGTCCCTTTGGCTCCCGCACAGAACCCTCGCCCACACCCACCGACCGGCAGGTTTTCTTCCTACCCCCTTTTGGCCCGCCGTCCCAAGCCGCCCACCAAGTATTCTCACCTGACAAGGTGGTCTGTGTCTCCCTTTCTTTGTCTCTTGTCGCATTCCTTTTCGGGTTGCCCAACCGCGACTTGGTTCGGGCTGCTGCCGGTGCCTGCAAAATACTAGCAGATGTCGTTGCTTTGGCCCCCCCCCAGGCACCCCAACCGAGCTGTCGTCCTCATCTCTCAACTCTCCTTCCTCAAGCTCATCACTTTCATCCCCATAGTCCAGTACCAGCTCCCCATCCTCCTCCTCAGGCATCCACAACACCTCTCTCCCCACTCTTTTCACACCTTTTCCACACATGGGCCACATCACCACACTCTCCACTGCTCCAGATGCCGTGGCCCGCTCCCTCGGTGGAGGGAAGGCCGCCGCGGACCCCCCTGCTGCTTCCGGCCGGCGTCTTGGGCAGTCTTGTGCCCCGCCGGACCCCCGCCCTTCTTGCCAACTGCCGCCGGCTGTACCCCCCCACCCCCCAGGCTGCTCCAACCTGAGGGGGCCCCAGCGCCACCGGGCCTCGAAGCCGTCCTGGCCGTCGCTACCCCCGTCTGGGGGGCCCTAACCTCCTCCTCCCACACCCACTTGCCCCCTTTTGGGGCCTCCTGCTCCATCCTGTCCGCCCATGCTTCCTCCTCTGACGTGGGAGTGGGGGGCCCTCCGCCCTGTCCACTCCCCCCCTCATTTCCCGAAGGTCGCACATTTCAGCCCACTGCGCCTCCGTCCCCTGGATGATGCGCCGCTGATCCCTGATCTTGTCCTCCAGGGACATATGTTCCCATCTGCGCTCCCACTCAATCCGGGGCTGCCCTCCCTGCCCCCTACCCACTCCCACACCCTTATGCTGGGCGGCCCGCCCGGACCCTCCTCCCACCCCGGCCTCCCCCTCCACGTGCACCACTGACCCCCTCCCCGACTGGGGACCCCCCCTCCCAGCCCCTTGCGTTAAATCAAGGGGCATGTCCCCCCAAGGCTCCTCTACAGTCTCCGGGGCCCCCCCAAAATAAGGGGAGAAAAGGTCCTGTGACCCCACCCCCCTCCCGGCTCCCCCACTCCCTCGATACCCCTCCCTCCCCCAATAGAGGCCCCCCCTCCCTGCTGGCTGGCTCAAACTGCCCACATTCCCTGTTGTCTGCGTTGGTGCCCCCTGCTCCATAGGGGAGAGACTGCTGTAAGCCCCCTGGCCTGCCCCCAATCTCAACCCCCCTCCCCCTCCCAGTCCCAGTATGCTTGAGGCGTGCAGGCAGGCTCTTTTTCCTGCCTCCACGCTTCCCATTCTCGCCTTTTCCAGGGCCCCGCCCCTTCCCAGTAGCCTGAGTCCCCCGCGGTGGTGGCTCATCCTGACACGCCACCACCGCTGCTGCTACCCCAGCTGACGCGGACCGGGGGGTCCGCGTCAGCCCAACCCAAGCCTCCCCAAGGACCCCCGGTCGCAGGAGGTCCTCCCGACCGGCCCTGCCAATCACACGCAGGGCCTCCCGGACCGCCTCCGCGTCCGCACCAGCCATGCCGACTCGCTCTCCGCGCCCGCAGCCGGCCCCCTGCCGCCGACCAGCAAACAGAGAGGGAAAGTCCGCTCCGCTTCACACCGCCCGCCCGCATCTCACACGGCCCCGTACACCCTTTCCTGCCCGATAATAACCCGCCGACCGCCGCCAGCCTACCTCCTACGCCTACACTCACGCTCCAATCGATTCTCCTACCCTCCCACTGGCGCTGGGAAAACAGGAAGAGGAAGTCCCCTTCCCTTCCTGCTCCCTTATACCCCCCTCTTACACCCTCCCCTTCCCCTACAGCCTTCCCTTCCGGCGCGAAACCCCCCGGGGAAAGACTAGACTGCGTCCTGCTCTCCCCGGGGGCCATCATTCTGTTTTCTTGTGCACTTAATTCTTGCTCTAACTATGCTTGGGTTGTTGTGCACACAAATGTTTTGGGCTGTTTTTTGGCTGTTTGTCAGCCTGTTTTACGGCCTCCTGGGTCCACTTTTCTGTTGATTTCCCTGTTAGTAAGACAAACATTGTCTGCAGCAAGCACAAAGCCATTCAGTCTTCCATACATTGCAAAACACTTGTACAGAGTTTCTATACAAGTTCACAACTGCCTCAATTTGAAAACATTGGCCATTTTTTTAAGGTATTTAATACCCTTACAGAGTCCATTCTTATTTTGGTGCGCGGGCATATTATTCTCTGTCCCAGCCCGACCCTGGTGCACACACTTGTGTTTCAACATACATAGAAGTCTTTCTGTAAGCATGTATTGGAACATTCAATTTGCGTTTCTGTTTTTTTTTTGCGTACACCTTCACGTTTTTTATACTAAGCATTTTATTCTTAAGTATACATTAATGCCTGTCATTAGATATTTACCAATGTATACAGCAGTGAGTGTACAATGATGTTATTGGTCTACTGTGCATTCTGTCATGGTTGACGCTAACTGCAAGCCAGTGTTAGGGAAACTCGACAGGCCAAAGTCACATTTTGTAGAGAAATATAAACATTTTATTTATTTCTAGTTAGGCAATTTGCTTTACAATATGGCCGTTCTCCAAAGTGGGGCGCAGGCCTGTTTAAGCAATAAAATCTGTGGTCCTCTTAAATATAATATATTTCATTATAGGGACCCCAAAGGTTTATTGGTGAATAGAAAGGCATGTCACTGTGCAAGTGTGTCAGCAATGCACATCTGGGGCTTTCCTCGGGCGTAAACTACCTCTCTGAAGTTCATATCCACTGGCCTTATAGCTTACCTTTCAGCTGACAAGAAATGGCTGTAAATGTGAAACTAAAACTAAACTGCAAATACATTAGGAGTCATAAAAGTGCTTCGTAAACAATACAACAAACAATAGTTGCAGGTGAAAAGATAACAAATCCTGACACAGAGGGAGCATCGCACCAGTGCTTAATTTGTGCCGGTGCTTTCCGGTGCTAAGCATCGCCACTTATTTATCAGGGCCGGGTCTACACCATGCGTCTGCAAGTCATATGGCATTGTGGCAAAGTCAGTAATATAATTACCTCACTCACTGACTCACCGCTGCAGATAGTGTTGTTTGTCTCTCGAGTCCTCCGGAGTCGTGAAGAGTGGCTGTTAGAGCCAATAATAAAAAGAAAATATTAATTCCCAACCATATATCCGATCCGAATTTGACTTAGGCGGCAGCGGGCCTTATTTCAGTGTTGCCGGTGGGAGTGACACTGATTTGGCTGGATTTGGTTCTGTGAGGGTAGGGGCTGTGCTGCGGCAGCGTGTGCAGATTTTTTTCAAAATGCCACGCCCGGCACACCCGCACCCCACGAGTCATCACCAGCAGTTGGACATCGTCGAGTCGAGGGCAGGCAACAGCAGGCCTATTATAATAAAGGCAGTGCCGCCCGGCGCCGGGCGCCCACCCGACACCAGTAACTGTAAGTAGGAAGTAGCCCAAACCAACGCTGCTTTTTCCTTGAGCGTGCCTTGGTGACAGTCACCATGGTAGTTATATATATAATAAGAGCTTTATGAGTAAACGGACTGAGTGACGAGTCCGAGGCCTGCCCTGAGGCTGAGCAATCATGCCTCCAGCGCTGGGCAGCGTGTGCAAGGCTCAGGCTGCAAACAAGTACAATGCCCCGGCCAGTTAATCTGGCTTTTGCTTCCAGATCTGGTGCGCAGTCCAGGCCAGCAGTCTTACAACAAAATCTTTGGCTCGGCGGCCTCGGCTATTTTTGCATGAACCATTAAATGAGGATACCATACGCGACTGACTGTTGATGCAAAGATTCTAATAAGTGTAAAGAGAGTTTTGTGTTTAGTAATGCTCCCTGGCCCGGAAAAGACTGTGGGGCATATGTATCAAGCCCATTTCCCGTTCGCAAACGGGCCGATTTTCAGAATCAGCCCGTTTGCGAACGGGAAAAAGCCTTTTGGGATGTATCATCCCAAAAGGCCCTCGCAAAATAGGGAATCGCAAAATTTGCGATTCTCTATTCTGCGAATGCATTTAAGGAATCGCAAATTGCGACTCCTTAAATGCAATGCAGGAAGCACCCAAGTTGTGCGATTTTGGCTTAAGAAATCGCAAATTACCACCAACTTCAAGTTGGTGGTAATTTGCGATTTCTTTGAAAAATTCACTTTTTTGCATTTTTTAAAGTGCCATGTGGCGCACATACATGCCCTTAGGGCGTGTATGTGTGCCACATGTGCACACATACATATTTCAGGGGTGCAACAGGGTGTCCTTTTGACACCCTTGCACCCTTGAAATTGCATTCGCAATTTGCGAGTACCTAATGGGTACTCGCAAATTGTGAATGTCTTCCCATTCATTCCTATGGGCCTCTAGGCCCATAGAAATGAATGGGAAGGTATTCCTTAATTGCGATTCGCAATTTGCAAGTCGCAATTAAGGAATATGTAGGAATCGCAATTATTATTGCGATTCCTACTTACATTGCATTTTGCGAGTCCTTAATAGCGATTCGCAAAAAATCGCTATTAAGGACTCGCAAAACTATGTTTTAATACATATGCCCCTGTGTCTTTGAATTACTCATTAGATGCAGAGTGAGGCACTGGGGTGGTTTCCTGCTCAACAAATGGCCCTCGTGCTGTATTAGTATTAAAATGAAGTCTTTTCCAAATGAATGAGCCTGTCAAAGTTCATGGTTGTGATGGAGGGCGTATAGAAAGGAAGGCATGTTGTCTCAGAAAATTATGTTTCACAGGCTTCATAGACGAAGATGCAGCAACATTTGCACAAACCTCATTATGCAAATTCACAACATTGTGTACTGCCTGGATAGGCAACCACAGAAATCCACATATTATATCATGCATGGACATTACCTGCATTTCATTCCTGTTAGGAGGTCGACCAGAACTCACCCAGCAGCCAGGTACAGGTAACTATGGGCCCTTCTACAACAGGTGTCTCCAGCCTTTTCTCTTATGAGCTACTTATATTCATTGAATATCACCCTGAGCTACTGTTCTTACTATTGTTAATACTAACCCTGGACGGTGAACTCCGCTCGCGGAGTTTGCGGAGTTTTCCGCACTCCACGTTACGCGGAGATCGCGGTATTCCCCAAAACTCTGCTTCGCGTTGCAGGGCGGAGTTTTTTTCTTTGCTCGCGTTCGTCAACGTCATGTTGGCGAGCGCGAGCGAGGAAAATCCACCTCCCGTTGAAAATTTTCCTTGTTCGTGATCGTCAACATCAAGTTGGCGAGCGCGAGTGTGGAAAATCAACCTCCCGGCGAGACTTCTCAACGCGGGGGGTCAGATTTCTCATTGTGAGTGGTCGCGTATGCTTGCGACCGCTCGTGTTGAGAAACTGTCCATTCTCGTTGAGTAAAAATCTACTCGAGCGGCAGAAAGGAAAGCAGCGCCCGCTTGCGCTGTGCATGGTGGCGTTCGCGATGGTTGCACAGTGCGGATAAGCATCCAGCACCGCAAATCACCGCAAACTGCATTTTTGTATCGCACTCCGCCGCTTGCGGAGCTCCGCGTAGCGCGGCAGAGTTTTATTTTACGCAGAACTCCGCCCAGGGTTAGTTATTACTACTGTAATAGTGAGCATAGCAGAAAAGATTACTTCAGCGACCACCCACATGCAAGATTACAAGCAGTGATCACCTCAGTGCCACAGACAAAGTTGCCACCAGTAATGTAAAAAACAGGCGTTATCAATTTAGAATACCTCTATATGGGTAATGCATAAGAGCCATGGCTGTAATATCCCAGGTACCAAGGTAATAATGAGTTATGTCTCTCAGATGCTGTATGATTTGTCACTCAAATTTCAACTTTGAATATATTTTTTCATCTAAAATAGTAAGCCGGGCTGCACACAAGAGAGCTACTCACAGTTAGCGTAAGAGCTACCAGTAGCACACGAGCTACTCCTTGGAGAAGAATTGTCTAAAGAATATCAGTGGAGCCAGAAAATGCAGGTATGTCCTCACCTATGTAAGTTAATGTTTGTGTGTATGTATCTTTGATATTTATAGATCGTGTTGTTCACTCATGGGATTTTGATGCTGTGGAATATGCCTCCATAGTGTTTACAACAGACACTATGGTGGATAAAGCCATGTTTTCAGAAACCACTTAAATTTCAATAACTATGCCTCCTGAAGATCTGTTGGGAAAGTATTCCATAGCCTTGCTGCCGCCACTGAGAATGCTCGTCCACCTGTGTGCTTTTTCACAAAGGCTGGATCTTTCAAAGTGTAGAGGAGACTGTATGCAGAAGTTGAATGGGACAACTCCAAGCGCTGTGTAACTGAGGACGGTCTGCTACCACCAGCGGTTTAATGAACTGGGCATCATGGTTCATATTTACTGCACTCTGATGCAGAAGCCACTGGAGTGCCACTGGGCTATCCAACTTTTAGTTTATTTTAAAGAAGGCTATTCCCTGGTGTAGGAAACTGGGCTTTTGTTGCTGTTGTCCCCCCACTTATTGCCCCCTTTTTAGCTACCAGATGCTAGTTTTCAACTCCTGAGAGTGCACTTCGGCCTGCTACCCAGACCTCAGTGCCAGTGATCTTTCCTTTAAAACAAGGTATATCTGATTTTTAGGCTTCCCATTTGCTGGCTCCATTGTCACTCTCCTATTCTATCTCCTAATTTGTCCATGGCATGTAAGCCTCCTGCTGTGTTCACCACTCTCCAAGAGCAGGGACTAAGTACTATATAAATACACTGGTAACCATTTTAACATCTGTTCAGGAACTCCTTTTGTCTTTAATCTGGACCACTTAAGGCAAGTGCTTGTGGTTTAATGGTGTAAACAGGGCTATAAATCTCATTCTTATCTCACAATTGCTGTGCAGTCTATGACTGGGGTCTGTTTTTTTGGTTGGATGGAGGTGACTAGAGGGTAGGCGGACAACGGGTTCCCTAGCCTCTTTTTTTTTATTAGGTCGAGCCTAGGGGTGAGGCATGCTGTATTAGGGTATGCACTAGCAGCCCCCCCCCCACTCTCCGCCCATACTTGTCATTTGCTTTGTGTCATTGTCCTTCTTAAATGGTGGCTTCTGATTCGTAAATATGCTAGTTAGTCCCGCCTTGCTACTGCCTTGTCTCCATTTGTTACCGCCCATAACGACTGCACCTTTTACTTGGCTAGTTACACGGCCTGCTTTATTTAGTGGGTGAGCACTATTTTTAGGTCTCGCCTACGCAGCGCGCATGCGCTGCATAGAGGAGACCTTTAGCCATCGGTTCCCTTTTTTCCCCAAAAACGTGCACGCGTTCCATTGCCTTCAATGGCAACGCGTGCACGTGTGGCGATTGCCTTGCGGGAGCGAGCGGCAGCGCCATATGGTGTCAATTATCGCCGCTGGCTCCCGCAAGGGAATCGGCAGGCCCCCCTCCCCCCTGCTGCCGCGCGAGGCGCGCTTTTGCTTGTTTTCCCTGCTTTCGCTTTCTCCGCATCCCCTGTTTTAACTTATTCGTAGACGCTCCTGCTTTCGCTTACTCCGCATCCCCCGCATCTTGCCTCATCCTTTTCTCTCTCCTGTTTTTATATCCTCGTCCTTTTCACTCCCCTTTCCCCTTTTCATTTCTCTTACATTTTCATCTTCCTAGTCTGCTTTTTTTTCTTCTCTTTCTCACACACTTGTCTGAACCTGTCTTCTCACCTTCTCTTCCTCACTTTCGCTGCTGGCAGTTTCACACTCACTCAACTGCATACAATGTATCACAATCCATTATTACGATTCCCCGGGACGCGGCTTGGTCCGCCTGACGTCATTGATGTAGTGTGTGTCCAATGACTGCCTGTCACTGGACGACCCCGCTCGGGACTCAACAGGAGTCAGGAAATTATCACTGTCTGGAGGCGGGGCCGACGCCAAACCTAAAATGCCACGGCTCGCTGTGGTTCACGGCCTGAGCCTGCCTGCTGCAACTAGCCTTGCAGAGGAGACTCACAGCCTGCAATTATGGAATCTTCGAGTCCGGACTGACTCTCTAATCTGCGGCCTCGGCCCAAGTAAGTACCCGCGTGCGTTAATATAATAACGCAAATGGCAACTCCTGTTGACTCCAGACTCCAGTGGTGGTCACTCTGATTCCTAACGCAGATTTGTTTGTTAGCGCGCCTGCCCTCAAACTACATGCAGGTTAGAAAATGAGCTTCAGCCTCTCCGGGAAGTCTTCGCCCTCCGAGGTCACTGCTCCAGAGAGCCCATCGCTCCCTGCTGCGCCATCCATGGGCCTCGGCTCCTCTCTGTTGGCGTCGGGGTGTTCGTAATTAGGGTGATAAAAACTCCGTCAACAGAAACTTCACAGGACGTGACAAGTGCCCAGCCTCCTAACCTTGAAGGCCCTGGCGCCACCCCAGGGCACACGCTGTGACTGCTTATGTGCGCGGTAAAATCATAATATTTTCTTGGTAAAGTTGTGATTTTCAACTTCCTCCATTCCAATGCAAGTTTATTAACAGGCACCTATGGACTATAAGGGGCTCCAGCTGCAGCCGTTAATATTGAGCCAAGTTGGAGGGGAGGGCCGCAGCGAATCTTATTTTATCCTCAACCTTACTGTCAGGGAAGGGTAGTGCGAAAACACGGAGGCACATGCTGCGAGGCCCGCAGGGGGTGATGCACAACTTTACAACAGGAGCAATCAGCATCTCACTGACAAGGCAGGGAGCAATTACATGTCAAAGGCTCACATTGAGGATCTAACACCTTGATTGAAAACAGAAAGCCGCCCATCAGCGCAAGAGCATAGATAGGCAGCACAGGACACCACCTCCCTGCTAAAAGGAAGGAGAAAATGTAGATCAGCTGTGTCTTTCCCTACTGAAAAACCCAGTGTAAAAGACAAACCCTTATATATCTGACGTTATCTGGTATTTTTTTATGTTTTCGTTGTATATCCCAAGAGTAGCGTCAGTTGTTGCCTTTTAAGCCAGGCGGATACTTTCTGTCCAATGGCTACCTGTGTTCTTGTTTAAGGAAGTATATATTTTCTGTTAAATCCTGCATTCATTTAAGTAGTTCCTACACTGTCTCGTGAAGTTTATGCTGCCTTGGAGACCGGCAGCCGGGCTGCAAAGTGTGACAGGGCCTGCCTGTTGCCGCAGCTCTAGCTTGCCAGACTCACAAAAACAGTAATTGCCTGAGTGACGGTATAATCTCCTAGTTGCTCTTGCTATGCTATCAACTTTGCTTATTTAGGCTAGCGCAGGTCATGAATGATCAGATCAATGTTTCGTCTTCTGAGCAGCTGCAGTGCCTGCCTACCCTCTGACCCATCGACATGTCCTGTCCTGATTAATACCCGCAGCTCGTCTGTCCGGCAAATTGAGGCTACATTCCCTGCTTCCAATTGGATGTAGAGTCGTGGTTTTATTCTCCACATAGCAACACCTCGTCGGGTTTAAGCTCGTAGGATGCGCAGGTTGCTGCTGTTTGTACTTATACGTAACTGGTTCAAGGCTCTCTTTGCCTTTTGGTTATTTTTTTCTAAGTTTTCGGTGTGTTATTTACGTGAGCAGATGCACTACCCTGTCTATTTTGAAAATGACAATGCTTGACTTATTTCTGTCACCGGCCTTTCCCAGCCAAACACCTGTATTGCTACTGACTCTGTCCCCGCGCTGACAGACCTTTGGAGGCATGCTGTGGCATGCAGTGGACTTCACACTCGCCTCGCGGGCCTTCTGAGACACCATCCAGATAAGGGACTTGCCTCACCCCAGTCCTGGAGGCCAATTGGGGCTGACCGTATGATGTACCAGCCTGACTAAAGACTGTCTCGTTCCCAGTGCTGATGACCTTCTCAGGGCTCTGACCTCCAGAAGCACCAGCCTGATTGTAGCTTTCTCTCTAACATCTTCTGGCTTTTCAGGGGTGTCGTTCTGATGTGTGGCTGACTTGGACACCACCTGCCAGGCTTCAGGAGACCCTGGCATGTGACTTATTCTCACCCAAACCTTCAGACCTTTCTAAGAGCATGTCATGGGGCCAGAAGTGTGAATACTTCTGCCCCGACCTGGATGGCTGTCAGAGACAGCGATCTGACGTGTGGCTGTCGCAGTTTTCGGACATTCAGGGGCACCGACCTGACACGATTGAATCTGGCATAGCCAATAGGTCTCGCCTTTGGGACCTTATAAGTGTTTAGCCATGCAACGGTTGGTGTTGTTGCACCAAGGATATTGTGCTGCATAACTAAATACTTATAAGGTCCCAAAAGCGAGACCTATTGGCTATGCCAATGCTTGTTGTTATTGGCACTGATGGGGACAGTGGCGGCTTCTTTTTTGGTATTTGCATAATGAGCGCGGCGCCCACTTTAGGGACACCGCGATCATTTTAAATGTTACTTTTATTAAACTTTCATGTTAAGCGCGGCGTCTACTTCTGGGACACCGCGCTCTGTTTAATGTTTGTTTGTTTTTTTACTTTCATAGTGAGCGCGGTTCCCCCTTCAGGGACACAGCACATTGTTTTGTTTTGTTTTTTACTTTAAAACTGAGCGTGGCGCCGCTTAAAGGACACCGCGCTCAGTGTTAAAGTAAAAAAAAAAGAAGAAGCCGAGCGCGGTGTCCTTGAAGCGGGCGCCGCGCTCAGTGTTAAAGCTAAATAACCATTTGCAATGCCAGAGGTCTCTCATTTACGCGAGTTTAAGCTATTGGCATTGTAAATGACAATGCCTTTTATTTATGTTTTAAAAACCAAAACAAAAATAATAGGCATTGGCATTTAGAATGCCAATAGCTCAAACTTGCGTAAATGCGAGCCCTATTGCATTGCAAATGCTTGTTGTACTGGCTTCGAACATGGACTAAGCCAAACTTTGCAAATTATCTTAAGCCTGTTTGTGAAAGTTGGCAAAGCAGCAACTCACATAATGTACCGTGGCTTGATCACATTGCAAGGACTTAACTAGTATATGATGTTATAAATTATGGATTAATCCAAAGACTATGATCCCCTCGACTCTGAAAATAATCAAAGATAAGTATTGTTCATGAATGCTTAACATGCAGGGAGGCAAGCTCTTTATATTGTTTCAGGAAATTAAACCTGCTCCTTGCTATGAGAAATATCTGGATCAGCTCTTCCCTAAAATAAAGAGAGCATTATATATAAAGTTTAGGTTAGGCTCACTTCCAGTAATGAGATAGACAAGGAAAAAGGTTCAATAAGAAACAGTCTACTATTTGCAACTGCACACAATTTAGTGATGAATCGGTCTTGCACTTTATGCTGCTACGCACGTTTCCCCTGCCAGCTAGAAGGCTATACCTACGCCTGATTTTTAGGACACATAACATAAGACATTGAAATGCTGCCATGAACCTATGTCTCAGAACGGACTCTGAATGCATTATACTATAACGCAAGGGTTCGGAATCATAGAAGAACCTGCATTACATATACACATGTAGGGTGAGATGTGGGGTAAATGTATCACTTTTATGAAATGCATTGAAGGAAATTATTATGAGACTTTAAATTGTTTTGTAATTCATTGGATACATTTGGTAAATTGAAACTTTCTTAGTGACCAGTTATAACTCCAGAGTATGAAATAATTAGGAAAATATATTTAGTTAAGGGCATTTGCACTTTAGGAGAAAAGTAAGGAGGGTTCAGTTGCCAAGCAGACCTGACCAATTTACTAATTAATAAGTGGGATTGCAAAAGTATATGTTGTTAAACCTACCAGGCAATAAAGTCTGTGTCCATATATTGGAGATTGCCTGAATTACATCTATAGTCTAGGGCTAACGGGCTTTGATGACAAGTGTAGCTAGCACATAGTATTCTTTTAGTTGGGCAGCTTCTGATTTTTGTCCTTACATTTAATGGAATGAAGAGAATTCGCCGGGAAGGTTGCAGTGCAGATTGCACACTAAGCTGGAGTAAGAGACTGATGTTCATTTATATATGTTAGCTGAATGTTTTTTCTACACAGTTTAAAATCATGGAACTCTGCTGCAGCGGGAGGTAGAGAATGAAGTGTGTGTGTATATATATATATATATATATATATATATATATATATATATATACACATATATATATATATATATTTACACATATGCACACACACACATATATACACTACCTACTGGCGATACCCAGTAGGTAGTTTTAGTTATCACCAACTTTTCCCATAGGTGAAGCGTTTTCTGATTTGCAAATAACTTTGACGCTGTTTGATGCATCTTCACGAAATTTTCAAAACTAGGGTACAACTTACTTCAGCTGCTGCCTGGAAAGGTTTGGGGTGAATCATCAATCAGGGAATGAGAAAAACGAGGGTCCCAAACCGCTCTTTCCCAATGCAATGGTTATGGGAATTTTGCAGTTTTTATACACGACTACAGCCCGAACCGCTGAACAGAATTACACTAAATTGTGCAGAAAGGTAGATCTTGGTGTACATCTACAGTAGACCGGATCTGAGCTCAGAGAGCACGCGGGGCTGCTGAGTGCCGTGCCCCTGACTTTTCCTGAGAGAATCATAGCAACAGAGTGAGTGCTCCGTTCCACGTTTTCCTGACACCCGACACCGCACGTAAGCAAGCAAGCGAGCGAGGAGAGGGACACCGAATTGCTGTACTCTACGGCGCGCTCCACCGCTGGCCCCGCCGGACGGCCAAGCGGGACTGAGTTTCGGTGCCCCAGAGTGCTCCTGACATGGGAAGCCTGCGAGTAGCCGCGAGAGAGAGAGAGCGAGGAGCGTGGAGCGTGGAATTGCGGCGCGGAGGTACGGAGGTCAAGCCGCAGGTTCGAGGGAGCTCGGCAGGAGCTTTGGGGGTCGGCATGCAGATTTCCCTTTATCGGAGTTGGCCCGGACTTTGCTGAGCAGGAAACAAGCTGAGGGTAGGTGTGGAGAAAGTGAGAGAGAGTGAGAGCACGGCCACCTTTACTGGTGGCCGCAGAGTGAAGTGCCCAGGTGAGCCCGCGGAAGCGGCCCAACTAGGTTGGGTGCGGCTTGCGGTGCCCCAGTGTGCCCTGCTCTCAGGTCTCTCTTCCCCCTGCCCTCGCTCCCGGCACTTCACCCGGGGTCTTTAATTACGTCCACACTGCGGCTACACTAACCGCTGCAGTCACCGCGGCAGCCACCCCCGACCCGCCATTCGCTAACCCATCATTCGTCTTCTGCCCTCCCGCCTGGTGCGAGCCTGCTTCCGCCCGCCTCCCGCGAAATTGGGCCTAGATCTGGACTCACAAACGTCTACTACCCGCCACCGGCCTTCTGACACAGACACTCAGATCAGGCTGGAGGCTGCACTTAGCCTTTACTCAGCCTTACAGCCTCACAGCCTCACACTGCCACATATGACCAGACGTGACCAGACGTAACCTGACTTAAGCTGTTCAACGCAGCCTGTTCATAGCACACTAACGCTTTAATCCACCGTCACCGCCACCGCCACCGCCACTCCTCTGCACCGCGGCACCGCTGCCCTTATCTTTGGAAAGTAGCCGGTGCGCTATAGCCGGCTGCTCACTTTGGGTGCAGCTTGAGTGCAGTCAGGCAGGCCTAAATCGCAGCGAGCCGTGGTGAGTGGTAAGCTGTGTGCCATCTACTAAGTACCATTTTCTGGGCATCGTCTGGGTGCCAGCCAGTACAGTGCAGTGTAGAGGGGTTCTGCGGACACTGCTTGACTTCGTTAGAGCGGCGGCCTGCGAACCGGAGCGGCTATCTCAGGAATTAAGGGGAAGACAGCAGATTGACAAGCGCAGAGTGGAGAGCGGGGAGCAGAGTGGAGTGGAGAGTGAAGGGCTTGCTGTGGCCGGAAAGTTGAAGTACGTTATCCCGATTAAGCGATAAAGCGAGTGGAGGTAGGTGTCAAGCAGGCACGCAAGCTCGTAAACTAGAGCAAGATGACCTCCAGAAAATTGCGCTCAGGGCGTGTGCTCTCCTCATCACCAAGTCAACCTTATAAATTAAGAAGATCGTTTAGTGGCACTAGACAACTACAGCATCTCTGCTACAAATCCCACCTTGTTATAACTGGCTTTTTCCGAAAGATGTCCCGGACCACTCCCGAGGTGGCAGCAGTGGTCCAAGAAGGCCAGACCTTTAATTTCCTTCCTGCAACGTCTTCTTTGTTGCCTCTCGCGGAATCACAGGTGCAGTTTTGCAAAGGGACCCGGGTCTGGGCTCAGATCTCTGAAAGAGTGGAGGATGGTCTTAGTGAGCAATCGCTTGACGCACCCCCCTGTGCACTTTTGGACTTCGATCCTCTTGTCACCCAGCAGAGTCAGCCAATCACTTTATTAAATAGGACAAAGCAGTCAATAGAGTCAAGGAAAGACTGTACGTCTGAGGCTATACCGGTTGTTTCACCATCTCCGCCGCGATGTCCAAATGGGCATGTCCAGCATTTCCCTCCACTACGTGGCAGGCACTGCACAGTGCCTGCCACCTGGTACAGGGGAATGTTGGGGGGCCATGGGTACCGCCCCAGTGCCCCCCACCCTCCCCAAACATCGGGGGCCCACCACGGGCCCCCGGAAGACAATCTCCGCCAGCCTTTCCATGGCGGTCTGACCGCTACGGAAAGGCTGGCTACCGCCGGCATCATAATCGTGCCGGCGGAGCCTGATCTGCACCGCCACCATTATCCCGGTCCTTTTCTGCCCGCCAGGCAGGAGTGCGGATGGCGACCGGCGGAAAAGCGGTGGTCGGAATTTCCCACCGCCGCGGTCGCCCCCGACATCCTAATCGGACCGGCGGTTTTATGGCTTGCGGTGCGGGCGGATCTCCACCGCCGGTCTGGCGGGCACCGCCGCCGGGCGGTCGACATCCGACCGCCATCGTAATAGGCCCCTGAGTTCTGACCACATATTGGAAATGATTTCTGTAATGCTATTTGAAGTGCAAAAGGTAAATAAGTCTGACACCATACCTATCTCTACGATTCACCCCCAGATGGGAGAACGGCCAAACGAGAGGCCAGTACCATACGTTCCCTCTGGAGAGTCGAGAGATGCCTCCGTGCAGGCAGGAACTCCTCTTTTCCTGGTGCCCCCCATAGTTCCTTTGTGTAACCTCGAAAAGGAAGAGCTTTGTTTAAGCACACTATTTGAGGAGGCCGAACTGAGCCCCCCTCTGGAGAAGTCTACCTTGAAAATCTTCCCTCTGTTTAAGGGTAGAAAGGGGGGCGCCGGAGAAGTCGAGAAAACCAGGGGCCATACCGAGCAAACCAAGCAGGTAGGGAGGGTGGGAGGGAGGGGAGGGGAAGGCCTTAATCTCTCCCTCCACTCAGGTACACTCTCCTATACTGCCAGGGAAGGGAGAACAGAAAGTAGGTAAGAGGGATAGCCCAGCAATAAATCATAAGGGGGAAAACATGAAAAACAAACATAAAAAAGAGACGATTTTCTAAACGAAAAGCGTCAAAATTGCATTTTTCCCGGATCCTGGAAAGCCAGAGTGATACTCATTTAATAATGGAGAAGAGAGGCCCCAAGTCACCGTTAGCAGATGGTAACCCAAGAGAACCCACCAGAGCGCCCATGGTACCAGCTGGGAGATTAGGGGACCCTGGACCGGTAGTACCCCCACCAACCTGGTTGTCGCAGCCCCTTCAGGCAACCCATCCCTTCTTGATTAACGAGTTAGCTGAGTCATCGGAAGGGGAAATGAGAATTGGATATGGGGTTCCCTCGTTACAGACAGGGTCTGGGGTCATTGATTCCAGGGTGGATGGTATCCTAGAGGGAGGGCCCCAATTTTCAATTATTACGCAGGCTGGGCTGAATAGAACCCCCACAGAGACCACATCTCCATCCAATAGAAACATTGAGGCACCAACTTCTAATATTGTCTCACATTTGAACATTCAACCACATGGTGGTACACAAGCCGTCAGCTTCATCGATAGGGTCCCTTTATGGATCCCCTGGAGGGACGCTCCAAAGAAAACTAGTGGGGTACAGACCGGTTTATCTTCTATTGTGGATTTTACCTGGCTATTTGATAATGAATCCACTCCGGTAAACAGAGGATTCATTCTCAGCTTGTTCTCGGAACTAGAGGCATTAAAGCTGATAGCAAGTAAGGATATTCTAAACGTGATGATCAATGTACACTACACTATTCCTTATTCTAGGGTCACTTTTGGTTCCCTGATAGTGGCCAATCTGGTTTTTCAGAATTGTGAGCATTTTTTTAAACGAGGGCTCGACATAACATCTGTTATAGAATATGATGAATATCAAACTGTGGGCTCTAAAACTCATTATCTGAAAGCTCCTAGGGCTATTAATTCAGTGGTGCTAGATGCGTTGGGCCCTGATACTGAGTACTCTGTGGGTAATACCAAAGACATAGTGGTCTCCGTGGACAGGAGGGGACGCTCAATAAATTTGGTGTCTGGTGTGGCAGTTGCCCCTCAGACCCCGGATTTAGAGGATGAATCTGCCCAGTGGAGCTGGGTTGCAAGAGCTCTGAATAACACTCATCCGGAAGTAGTAAGGAGCGCTCCGTTGAGGTAGCCTGGGTGGGCTACTTTTGTCCTGGAATATGGCCGGTTTGGGACCCAATGAAACGAAACTGAATTCTTTGAAAACTATGAACCCTTTAATCATATGCTTACAAGAAACGTGGTCCTGCAAAGAGCTTGAATGCGATGGCTATTTTGTTTATTCCTGCTATGCCAAGCGTTCTGAAAGGGGACACGCTAGTGGGGGGGTCTCCATTTTGCTGAAAAACTCCATTAATTGGAATCAGAAGGTCTTCTGTCACCCCTCAAACCTTTGTATGCGTGAAGCTGGCTTGTTTGGGAGATTCTGGCAGGTCCACTTCCTTCCTTGTGGCAAACTTGTATATCCTCCTGGGAGAAATTTTGATCATCTTTTGAGTGCATTTGTTTCTTTTATTCAGGATATAGCTATCAGGGAAGAATGCCCCCTAGTGACAATAGTGGGGGATCTAAACGCCAAAATTTCTAATTCTGCTTCGGGGATTTATGGCAATATTGACAAAGAGGAAATTTGGCACATTCCCGAGATTTTATTACCAAATAAAATAAAAACAGACAAACGGGGGTTCCTCCTGCTTGATAGCATCAGAAGTTTAGATTTGGTTATTCTAAATGGGAGAGTGCCTGCTGACAAAATAGCACATTTTACTTTTCACTCTCAACACATTCAGAGCCTTTTAGACTACGTGATTGTCTCCTATCAAATGTTTGGGGCTTGTGATAATCTCTTTGTCCTCCCGTCGATATGGAGTGACCATAGCATAGTGGGTATGACAGTGGCTTTTGATCTACCCATACTGGATCCGGGGAATATTGGTCAGGGCATGGCTACTTTTAATAAAGCAAATGGTCGGTCCTTCTGGACGCAAAAAAACACCCTTGAAGTAGGCTCGATTGTGAAGAAGGCTTATGTAGGAAAGCAGGGTCTTGCTCATGACAATATTATTCACTTCTTTGAGGCCCAAATGGAGAAGATATGTAATTTAAGTTCTATATCTTCCGGACCTCGTTTGCCCAAACAGGGTACGTCCCCTCTGATACCTTTAAATCAAGCCATTAACTGTCTTGTCCGAAAACAGTATATACATTTCCTTATAGATTGGCAGCAGGAAATTAATCGCCTTAAGCGAGTAAGAAGACGCTGTATGCTTAGTGGAAAAAGAAGAGAGCTTGACGCTAAGTGGGTTGGGCTGAGGGAAGCCGCAAGGGCCAAAGACTCAAGAAAGTACTGGCACCTGATCGCGGATTATTGTGATTCTAGGCAGAGGGCTCTACCCATACCGATCCCAGAGAAGGACTGGGTGGACTACATCTCCCTATTATACAAAAATAACAGCCCAGTTTCTCCCATGATGACTGATGGGGTTAAATCCACTTTTATTGAATTTACTGAATTTGGCCCCCCCGTCAGGGGAGGAAGTGGTAAACTATATAAAGAATGCTAGAACCTCCGGCGCCCAAGGGCCGGATGGAATCCCGATTGCACTAATCAAAAAGGAGCCAGATGCATGGGGTGATTTTTTAGAGCCACTGTTCAACTATTGTTTTTTTATGAATAAAATCCCCCCCTCATGGAAGGGGAGTATTATAGTCCCTCTGTATAAAAAGGGACCGAAAACTCTGCCAGCTAGCTTTAGACAGATTGCCCTGCTGGACGCCTCAGGCAAACTAGATGCAAAAAGTATATTATGTCATCTTCAACAATGGGCGTATGATCAGAATATTCTACCACCGGAACAAGCTGGTTTTAGAAAGAACCATGGCACCGTGGACAATATAGCGGACGTTCAGACTATTGTGGAGAAATATGTTTTCTCACGAGGTATGTCGGTGTATACAGCCTTTATTGATTTCTCCACTGCGTTTGACAAAGTGGATCGCCAAACGCTGTGGAGAAAGCTCCTTCTCCTTGGCATACCACATCATCTTCTGGGCCTTATTATGGAATTGCATACAGATACCAGGTGCCAAGTTCTGATGGGAGGTTCACGGGGGTTATTATGTAAAATTAGAACATACAATGGGCTTAAGCAGGGTTGCCTACTAGCACCTCTTTTGTTTTCTTTGTATATTGCTGATCTCCCCGGTGCACTGAACTCTGTGAGGGGGGATGCCCCCAGAATCGGTACAGTGCCCGTTGGCTCTCTATTATACGCAGATGATGTTGCAATATTTGATCTAACGCCTATTGGCCTGCAACGTCGTCTGGATGCCCTAAGTAAATATGCAGAGACCCATTTCCTGAAAATTAATATTGCAAAGAGCAAGATTTTGGTCTTCCGCAAGAAGGGGCTTAGAATAAAGAGATGTTTAAAATGTATGCTTGGTTCCGAAAAACTGGAATTGGTCGACTCGTACCTATATTTGGGGAAGGTTTTTTCTAAAACAGACCAAGATTTGGAGCACATTAAATACTGTGGGGCATATTTACAAGCCCCTTGCGCCACTTTTGCACCGCCGATGCGTCACGCAAGTGACGCAGCGGCGACGCAAACCATGCGCCGTGTTGCGCTATATTTACAACGTGACGCATCTAGGGAGATGCGTCACGTAGTAAACCCCTGCGCCACAATTGTTTCTTTTGCATTTGTCGCCCTAAGTGGGAAGGGTATGCCCAGACGTGGGTCCCGTGCTCACTACACCACTGGATCCAAGCTAGCCTGGCTGAAGAAGGGTGATGCCCTGAAACCGGTCCTAGGATGCTTGTTTCCGGTCCAGGGAGGACCTGGTTTGGCAGTTCGGGCTGGACTGTTCCCACAAGGAACAGGGTCAAGACTGATTTGCATATGGCTGGGTCCAAACTGGGGTGGTGTGGTGAGCAAAAGAATGATGGATTTAACCCAGATCCTTGTGACTGGGGGTGAATGTTTGCATTGTCCAGCATTCCGTCCATCAATTGTTTCTTTTGCATTTGTCGCCCTAAGTGGGAAGGGTATGCCCAGACGTGGGTCCCGTGCTCACTACACCACTGGATTCAAGCTAGCCTGGCTGAAGAAGGGTGATGCCCTGAAACCGGTCCTAGGATCCTTGTTTCCGGTCCAGGGAGGACCTGGCTTGGCAGTTCGGGCTGGACTGTTCCCACAAGGAACAGGGTCAAGACTGATTTGCATATGGCTGGGTCCAAACTGGGGTGGTGTGGTGAGCAAAAGAATGATGGATTTAACCCAGATCCTTGTGACTGGGGGTGAATGTTTGCATTGTCCAGCATTCCGTCCATCAATTGTTTCTTTTGCATTTGTCGCCCTAAGTGGGAAGGGTATGCCCAGACGTGGGTCCCGTGCTCACTACACCACTGGATTCAAGCTAGCCTGGCTGAAGAAGGGTGATGCCCTGAAACCGGTCCTAGGATGCTTGTTTCCGGTCCAGGGAGGACCTGGCTTGGCAGTTCGGGCTGGACTGTTCCCACAAGGAACAGGGTCAAGACTGATTTGCATATGGCTGGGTCCAAACTGGGGTGGTGTGGTGAGCAAAAGAATGATGGATTTAACCCAGATCCTTGTGACTGCGGGTGAATGTTTGCATTGTCCAGCATTCCGTCCATCAATTGTTTCTTTTGCATTTGTCGCCCTAAGTGGGAAGGGTATGCCCAGACGTGGGTCCTGTGCTCACTACACCACTGGATTCAAGCTAGCCTGGCTGAAGAAGGGTGATGCCCTGAAACCGGTCCTAGGATGCTTGTTTCCGGTCCAGGGAGGACCTGGCTTGGCAGTTCGGGCTGGACTGTTCCCACAAGGAACAGGGTCAAGACTGATTTGCATATGGCTGGGTCCAAACTGGGGTGGTGTGGTGAGCAAAAGAATGATGGATTTAACCCAGATCCTTGTGACTGGGGGTGAATGTTTGCATTGTCCAGCATTCCGTCCATCAATTGTTTCTTTTGCATTTGTCGCCCTAAGTGGGAAGGGTATGCCCAGACGTGGGTCCCGTGCTCACTACACCACTGGATTCAAGCTAGCCTGGCTGAAGAAGGGTGATGCCCTGAAACCGGTCCTAGCATGCTTGTTTCCGGTCCAGGGAGGACCTGGCTTGGCAGTTCGGGCTGGGCTGTTCCCACAAGGAACAGGGTCAAGACTGATTTGCATATGGCTGGGTCCAAACTGGGGTGGTGTGGTGAGCAAAAGAATGATGGATTTAACCCAGATCCTTGTGACTGGGGGTGAATGTTTGCATTGTCCAGCATTCCGTCCATCAATTGTTTCTTTTGCATTTGTCGCCCTAAGTGGGAAGGGTATGCCCAGACATGGGTCCCGTGCTCACTACACCACTGGATTCAAGCTAGCCTGGCTGAAGAAGGGTGATGCCCTGAAACCGGTCCTAGGATGCTTGTTTCCGGTCCAGGGAGGACCTGGCTTGGCAGTTCGGGCTGGACTGTTCCCACAAGGAACAGGGTCAAGACTGATTTGCATATGGCTGGGTCCAAACTGGGGTGGTGTGGTGAGCAAAAGAATGATGGATTTAACCCAGATCCTTGTGACTGGGGGTGAATGTTTGCATTGTCCAGCATTCCGTCCATCAATTGTTTCTTTTGCATTTGTCGCCCTAAGTGGGAAGGGTATGCCCAGACGTGGGTCCCGTGCTCACTACACCACTGGATTCAAGCTAGCCTGGCTGAAGAAGGGTGATGCCCTGAAACTGGTCCTAGGATGCTTGTTTCCGGTCCAGGGAGGACCTGGCTTGGCAGTTCGGGCAGGACTGTTCCCACAAGGAACAGGGTCAAGACTGATTTGCATATGGCTGGGTCCAAACTGGGGTAGTGTGGTGAGCAAAAGAATGATGGATTTAACCCAGATCCTTGTGACTGGGGGTGAATGTTTGCATTGTCCAGCATTCCGTCCATCAATTGTTTCTTTTGCATTTGTCGCCCTAAGTGGGAAGGGTATGCCCAGACGTGGGTCCCGTGCTCACTACACCACTGGATTCAAGCTAGCCTGGCTGAAGAAGGGTGATGCCCTGAAACCGGTCCTAGGATGCTTGTTTCCGGTCCAGGGAGGACCTGGCTTGGCAGTTCGGGCTGGACTGTTCCCACAAGGAACAGGGTCAAGACTGATTTGCATATGGCTGGGTCCAAACTGGGGTGGTGTGGTGAGGTGAGCAAAAGAATGATGGATTTAACCCAGATCCTTGTGACTGGGGGTGAATGTTTGCATTGTCCAGCATTCCGTCCATCAATTGTTTCTTTTGCATTTGTCGCCCTAAGTGGGAAGGGTATGCCCAGACGTGGGACCCGTGCTCACTACACCACTGGATTCAAGCTAGCCTGCCTGAAGAAGGGTGATGCCCTGAAACCGGTCCTAGGATGCTTGTTTCCGGTCCAGGGAGGACCTGGCTTGGCAGTTCGGGCTGGATTGTTCCCACAAGGAACAGGGTCAAGACTGATTTGCATATGGCTGGGTCCAAACTGGGGTGGTGTGGTGAGCAAAAGAATGATGGATTTAACCCAGATCCTTGTGACTGGGGGTGAATGTTTGCATTGTCCAGCATTCCGTCCATCAATTGTTTCTTTTGCATTTGTCGCCCTAAGTGGGAAGGGTATGCCCAGACGTGGGTCCCGTGCTCACTACACCACTGGATTCAAGCTAGCCTGGCTGAAGAAGGGTGATGCCCTGAAACCGGTCCTAGGATGCTTGTTTCCGGTCCAGGGAGGACCTGGCTTGGCAGTTCGGGCTGGACTGTTCCCACAAGGAAGAGGGTCAAGACTGATTTGCATATGGCTGGGTCCAAACTGGGGTGGTGTGGTGAGCAAAAGAATGATGGATTTAACCCAGATCCTTGTGACTGGGGATGAATGTTTGCATTGTCCAGCATTCCGTCCATCAATTGTTTCTTTTGCATTTGTCGCCCTAAGTGGGAAGGGTATGCCCAGACGTGGGTCCTGTGCTCACTACACCACTGGATTCAAGCTAGCCTGGCTGAAGAAGGGTGATGCCCTGAAACCGGTCCTAGGATGCTTGTTTCCGGTCCAGGGAGGACCTGGCTTGGCAGTTCGGGCTGGACTGTTCCCACAAGGAACAGGGTCAAGACTGATTTGCATATGGCTGGGTCCAAACTGGGGTGGTGTGGTGAGCAAAAGAATGATGGATTTAACCCAGATCCTTGTGACTGGGGGTGAATGTTTGCATTGTCCAGCATTCCGTCCATCAATTGTTTCTTTTGCATTTGTCGCCCTAAGTGGGAAGGGTATGCCCAGACGTGGGTCCCGTGCTCACTACACCACTGGATTCAAGCTAGCTTGGCTGAAGAAGGGTGATGCCCTGAAACCGGTCCTAGGATGCTTGTTTCCGGTCCAGGGAGGACCTGGCTTGGCAGTTCGGGCTGGACTGTTCCCACAAGGAACAGGGTCAAGACTGATTTGCATATGGCTGGGTCCAAACTGGGGTGGTGTGGTGAGGAAAAGAATGATGGATTTAACCCAGATCCTTGTGACTGGGGGTGAATGTTTGCATTGTCCAGCATTCCGTCCATCAATTGTTTCTTTTGCATTTGTCGCCCTAAGTGGGAAGGGTGTGCCCAGACGTGGGTCCTGTGCTCACTACACCACTGGATTCAAGCTAGCCTGGCTGAAGAAGGGTGATGCCCTGAAACCGGTCCTAAGATGCTTGTTTCCGGTCCAGGGAGGACCTGGCTTGGCAGTTCGGGCTGGACTGTTCCCACAAGGAACAGGGTCAAGACTGATTTGCATATGGCTGGGTCCAAAATGGGGTGGTGTGGTGAGCAAAAGAATGATGGATTTAACCCAGATCCTTGTGACTGGGGGTGAATGTTTGCATTGTCCAGCATTCCGTACATCAATTGTTTCTTTTGCATTTGTCGCCCTAAGTGGGAAGGGTATGCCCAGACGTGGGTCCCGTGCTCACTACACCACTGGATTCAAGCTAGCCTGGCTGAAGAAGGGTGATGCCCTGAAACCGGTCCTAGGATGCTTGTTTCCGGTCCAGGGAGGACCTGGCTTGGCAGTTCGGGCTGGACTGTTCCCACAAGGAACAGGGTCAAGACTGATTTGCATATGGCTGGGTCCAAACTGGGGTGGTGTGGTGAGCAAAAGCATGATGGATTTAACCCAGATCCTTGTGACTGGGGGTGAATGTTTGCATTGTCCAGCATTCCGTCCATCAATTGTTTCTTTTGCATTTGTCGCCCTAAGTGGGAAGGGTATGCCCAGACGTGGGTCCCGTGCTCACTACACCACTGGATTCAAGCTAGCCTTGCTGAAGAAGGGTGATGCCCTGAAACCGGTCCTAGGATGCTTGTTTCCGGTCCAGGGAGGACCTGGCTTGGCAGTTCGGGCTGGACTGTTCCCACAAGGAACAGGGTCAAGACTGATTTGCATATGGCTGGGTCCAAACTGGGGTGGTGTGGTGAGGTGAGCAAAAGAATGATGGATTTAACCCAGATCCTTGTGACTGGGGGTGAATGTTTGCATTGTCCAGCATTCCGTCCATCAATTGTTTCTTTTGCATTTGTCGCCCTAAGTGGGAAGGGTATGCCCAGACGTGGGACCCGTGCTCACTACACCACTGGATTCAAGCTAGCCTGCCTGAAGAAGGGTGATGCCCTGAAACCGGTCCTAGGATGCTTGTTTCCGGTCCAGGGAGGACCTGGCTTGGCAGTTCGGGCTGGACTGTTCCCACAAGGAACAGGGTCAAGACTGATTTGCATATGGCTGGGTCCAAACTGGGGTGGTGTGGTGAGCAAAAGAATGATGGATTTAACCCAGATCCTTGTGACTGGGGGTGAATGTTTGCATTGTCCAGCATTCCGTCCATCAATTGTTTCTTTTGCATTTGTCGCCCTAAGTGGGAAGGGTATGCCCAGACGTGGGTCCCGTGCTCACTACACCACTGGATTCAAGCTAGCCTGGCTGAAGAAGGGTGATGCCCTGAAACCGGTCCTAGGATGCTTGTTTCCGGTCCAGGGAGGACCTGGCTTGGCAGTTCGGGCTGGACTGTTCCCACAAGGAAGAGGGTCAAGACTGATTTGCATATGGCTGGGTCCAAACTGGGGTGGTGTGGTGAGCAAAAGAATGATGGATTTAACCCAGATCCTTGTGACTGGGGATGAATGTTTGCATTGTCCAGCATTCCGTCCATCAATTGTTTCTTTTGCATTTGTCGCCCTAAGTGGGAAGGGTATGCCCAGACGTGGGTCCTGTGCTCACTACACCACTGGATTCAAGCTAGCCTGGCTGAAGAAGGGTGATGCCCTGAAACCGGTCCTAGGATGCTTGTTTCCGGTCCAGGGAGGACCTGGCTTGGCAGTTCGGGCTGGACTGTTCCCACAAGGAACAGGGTCAAGACTGATTTGCATATGGCTGGGTCCAAACTGGGGTGGTGTGGTGAGCAAAAGAATGATGGATTTAACCCAGATCCTTGTGACTGGGGGTGAATGTTTGCATTGTCCAGCATTCCGTCCATCAATTGTTTCTTTTGCATTTGTCGCCCTAAGTGGGAAGGGTATGCCCAGACGTGGGTCCCGTGCTCACTACACCACTGGATTCAAGCTAGCTTGGCTGAAGAAGGGTGATGCCCTGAAACCGGTCCTAGGATGCTTGTTTCCGGTCCAGGGAGGACCTGGCTTGGCAGTTCGGGCTGGACTGTTCCCACAAGGAACAGGGTCAAGACTGATTTGCATATGGCTGGGTCCAAACTGGGGTGGTGTGGTGAGCAAAAGAATGATGGATTTAACCCAGATCCTTGTGACTGGGGGTGAATGTTTGCATTGTCCAGCATTCCGTCCATCAATTGTTTCTTTTGCATTTGTCGCCCTAAGTGGGAAGGGTATGCCCAGACGTGGGTCCTGTGCTCACTACACCACTGGATTCAAGCTAGCCTGGCTGAAGAAGGGTGATGCCCTGAAACCGGTCCTAAGATGCTTGTTTCCGGTCCAGGGAGGACCTGGCTTGGCAGTTCTGGGCTGGACTGTTCCCACAAGGAACAGGGTCAAGACTGATTTGCATATGGCTGGGTCCAAAATGGGGTGGTGTGGTGAGCAAAAGAATGATGGATTTAACCCAGATCCTTGTGACTGGGGGTGAATGTTTGCATTGTCCAGCATTCCGTACATCAATTGTTTCTTTTGCATTTGTCGCCCTAAGTGGGAAGGGTATGCCCAGACGTGGGTCCCGTGCTCACTACACCACTGGATTCAAGCTAGCCTGGCTGAAGAAGGGTGATGCCCTGAAACCGGTCCTAGGATGCTTGTTTCCGGTCCAGGGAGGACCTGGCTTGGCAGTTCGGGCTGGACTGTTCCCACAAGGAACAGGGTCAAGACTGATTTGCATATGGCTGGGTCCAAACTGGGGTGGTGTGGTGAGCAAAAGCATGATGGATTTAACCCAGATCCTTGTGACTGGGGGTGAATGTTTGCATTGTCCAGCATTCCGTCCATCAATTGTTTCTTTTGCATTTGTCGCCCTAAGTGGGAAGGGTATGCCCAGACGTGGGTCCCGTGCTCACTACACCACTGGATTCAAGCTAGCCTTGCTGAAGAAGGGTGATGCCCTGAAACCGGTCCTAGGATGCTTGTTTCCGGTCCAGGGAGGACCTGGCTTGGCAGTTCGGGCTGGACTGTTCCCACAAGGAACAGGGTCAAGACTGATTTGCATATGGCTGGGTCCAAACTGGGGTGGTGTGGTTAGCAAAAGAATGATGGATTTAACCCAGATCCTTGTGACTGGGGGTGAATGTTTGCATTGTCCAGCATTCCGTCCATCAATTGTTTCTTTTGCATTTGTCGCCCTAAGTGGGAAGGGTATGCCCAGACGTGGGTCCCGTGCTCACTACACCACTGGATTCAAGCTAGCCTGGCTGAAGAAGGGTGATGCCCTGAAACCGGTCCTAGGATGCTTGTTTCCGGTCCAGGGAGGACCTGGCTTGGCAGTTCGGGCTGGACTGTTCCCACAAGGAACAGGGTCAAGACTGATTTGCATATGGCTGGGTCCAAACTGGGGTGGTGTGGTGAGCAAAAGAATGATGGATTTAACCCAGATCCTTGTGACTGGGGGTGAATGTTTGCATTGTCCAGCATTCCGTCCATCAATTGTTTCTTTTGCACATGAAACCTGCGTCAGGTTTCATGTGGGCGTACCGGCGCAGGGGGGGGGCGTTCCGGCGCAGGTACGCCTCGGAAAAGTGACGTAGTGAAATCTACAAGATTTCACGCATTCACTTTTCCGACGCTGGTGCGCCAAATCCTTACGCCTGCTTCAAGCAGGCGTAAGGATTGACGCACCATGTTAGGGATAGGGAAGGTTGGAACAGTGCTGGAGTTGCGTCCCGCTTGCGACACGACTTCAGCACTGCGCCAACCTTCCGCCGGCAGATGCGTCACGCATCTGCTTATCCTTGCGCCACGATGCGCCGCATTGTAAATGCGGCGCATCGGACGTGGCGCAAGGGTAAACTTGCGTGGCGCATTTTCCCTGGCGCATCCCTGCTGATATGCAGGGATGCGCCAGGGAACGTAAATATGCCCCTGTGTTAGTAAGGCTGCCTCCCAGGCGAGTGCATTAAACAGATTTTACAAAACTTGTGGGAGACGCCACTTTGGCCATGTTTTATCAGTTTTTAAGGTTAAAATCCCTCATTCACTAACATATGCCGCCGAGGTATTGGATATGAATTATTGGCTCTCCTTTGATAAGGCGGAAGGACGAATCCTGCGTCAAATTTGCAATCTAAATTCTTTGGCCGCCCCACATGTATTACGTCATGAATTTGGTTTAGCCTCGTCTTTTATTTTATCCTTGGCAGCGGCTCTGCGGTGGGGCAACTCCCTCTCTTGGGGGGAGGAGGGTACACTTAGGGCTGCCCTGAGAACAGACATTTTCGACACACTAAAAGACCAATTAACGTTTTTTAGGTCCTTTGTATATGCAAATGAAACATTTGGTCTTAGTCTGAACCCCGCTTCTCCTATGCCTAAGTCTGTATTGAAACAGCTTTTAAAGAAGTCCATACCCTCTATCAGTTTGGTGAGAGTGCTGCCTCATGTCAGTCCAGGTCCAGTAATGAGGTGGTCAGTGGGAGTGCCTTGGGGAATAAACCACAGCCTTATTTATCTTGGAATATCCCTCACGGGACTAGAAGGCTGATACTCCTACTGAGACTTAATTTGCTGCCTCTAAGAGATGTCACTGGTATCTGGGATAAAATACCAAGAGAGAAAAGAATCTGCGAAATGTGCCAGTTACAAATCCAAGATCTAAATCATGTTTTATTTCTATGTACAACGTTGCAAAGTGCTAGGCGTGTGTTCTTAAAGCCATTTTTTATCAAATTTAATATTCACTCTGCCCAGGAGGCTCGATCCCTGGTTCTGTCTCCCCCGAATGAAATGGTTTGTCATAAGATATATCAATTTTTTAAAACATTTCTGTCTATCTATTAGGAAATTTTTAATGGTAATTTTTTTCCTATGTTATAATATGTGAGTTGGTTGGATATTTGATTGTTTTATGTATTTATTGCACTATTTGCACATTATACAGCACGCTTGATATAAGAATTCCCCTTAGGAGGCAGCGATGTATAAAAGAAGAATTTTGTATTGTATGTAAAGTTTGTCTTTTTTAATCTGTTGATGTGTTTTTGTGGACCTCCGTTGGAGTTCCAAAACAAAATAAATAAATTGAGATTGAGTGTACATCTACAGTGAACCTCAGATGAGAATGAGAATGAAATTGAAGAGGGAAAGGAGGTAGTCATTGATGAAGCCCAGTGCCAGGAGAGTGATCTCCCAATGGAGCAGCATTATCATTTGCTCTGTCTAGGGCAGGGAGCAGTGAGTCCTCCCACAGTTTGTCTCCGTCAGAACTAGAGGACAGACAGGCAGAAAGGGCCTTAACATTGCAGCTGGCTACCTTTGCTCTTGATGAGAAAAAGTTGGCTGCAGAGGAATGAAAGACGGCTGCAGTCACAACCCTTGCAATGGAGGAGTAAAAGTTGACCCTGGCCTTAGAAGAGGAGTAGGCCCTGCTGGCACATGGGAAGATAGTACAGATCAAAAACGTGGAGGGAGGAAGAAGCAGAGGCTCATCAGCTACCAAGAGGTACTGTTTATCTATCAGAAGGGGGGGAATGAATCACATAAGTCTCAATACCAGAGTCTCAGAACTTTTTGTCTCGGAGACCCTCAACCACACGTTCACAGACTATGGTGTATGTAATCCTAGTGTGGTTCGGTGGATAGCGTCATCATCGGGACTTGTCACTTGAGTGACCTGTTCTACAAGTGACATTGAAACCTCCATCAGGAGGGAGACCATCTGAATGTTGACAGTGGTGAGTGGATTAAAATTATCTCCTATACTTTAGGTGAATCTTTATTGGGGGAAAAGAGTAGGATAGGGATAAGTCTAAAAACAAAGCGGTGTTTAGTGGATGAGTCACTAGTCCATGACACCTAGTGGTCGGGTCGACATGTTTAGGCCTGGAACAGCCCTTATGGGTCTTTGGCCTTTGTCAGGACCAAAGAAATATATAGGGAGGCCTTATACTTCAGGGCTTCCCAGATAGTGTGTAATTAGTGAGTGGAAGCACTCACCCGTCTTCATCAGCGAGCACATTTTGCTCCAAACGGAACGTGGTTATAGGTACGGTCTTTAGGCCAATAATTGTGAGGGAAACAAAGGAAAATTAAATGCATGATAAAACTAACGTTGTCAATTTTCCAATTCATCCAGTGTGACACTGAAAAAAACGTGGGCAGCGATGTCGCTGGTGACGGCGCGGTTATCTTCCTACAGACATGCATTTGTGAAAGAAAGATGCAGCCAGGGGGAACAGGGACACTGCTCTGCTCTCACTCTTGGCAAATGTGTATAAAGAACTGTGAGGTAAAGCTTAGCGCTCTCTCTATTAAATAATAATTATAGTTTATGGATAAATCATCCCTGCGTTCAATATTGGCAAACATGCTGGCAGAACTAGGGTACAAAAATGTCTCTTAGTAATTTAAACTAGTAAAATGATAATACTAGGCTGTGTGAAGAACCCAGAACAGGGTGGGTAGCTATTTTATTATTAAAAAACCAAAAACAAATGTACTGTTACCCTAAATATGCATTTCCATTGCATCATGATGGGGAGAAATGTAGGACAGGGGTTTGAGCCTGATGGGAAAATGAAATAAGTAAGTCAACAAATCCATATGCACTTTTAAAATTGAAAACTAAACCATATAGGGGTGAATTCTGTACTCTCTGTCAGTTGCACTTGGCTTTAAGCCATCCTGCACAGTGCTCCAACCAATGTTGAATGTGGTCTGGAGAGAACCAGTTTTTATAGCTTGCTTTGTGACCTTAATTGAATAATTGAGAACAGGTGGTTGAGATTAGGGTGCTACAGGCTGGTGTGGATGGAAAAAACAATGTTTTGTGATCAACTACTGAAAAGGACTGCAAATTATTGTCTGAAGTGAAAGTTACAAGTGAGGAACATTTCTGTTTATAAAAATGAACTCTCAGAGATGTTTTTGTTAAGAGAAACTGTTGCTGGAGTTGCCATAATGTGATTAATTAATTTATGGGAGTTTCAAAAAAAGGAAGTTTCAAAAAAGGAAAGATAGACTCCTGCAATGAGTGAGCTGTGTCAAATGGACAAATAAACTCTCAGAGATGTTTTTGTGAAGAAGAAACTATTGCTGAAGATGCCATATTGTGCGTAATTCATTTCTGGGAGTTTGAAAAAAGGAAGTTTAAAAAAAGGAATGAAAGAAAGACTCCTGCTATGAGTGAGCGGTGTCAAATGCACATGTGCTGGTAAGGTCGCTGTTGTCAGCATATGGTCATACTTTACCAGTATTAGAAGCTGTAGGGATGATGTCCCCAAACTCATTAGCCAGGAACCAGAACAGGGATAACCTGGAACAAACAGAGAACACAAAGGAAAATGAAATCCTCACATGTGTGACCACCTATTGCATAGTGCCCAACAACATTAAGAAAGCCATCAACAAACATTGGCACATTATAACATCTGGATCTTTAAAATGCCAAAGCCTTGATTTGCCCACAAAAGGAGTAAAAATATCTGAGATCTCTTGGTACATACACAACCCCCTAAAAAGAAAGAAAAAACAAATACGCTGCTCACCACTTGGGGCCTACCACCTGTAGCAGGACATTACCTCTGCGGGTCATGTGCAGTGTGCCATTTGACAAAAGTAACAAAAACCCTCACATTGAGGGAGAACTTGGAGTGGACTCTAAAACCACATACAAATTGCAACACCACACATGCCACATACATGATCACATGTCCATGCAGACTAAGATACATAGGAATGACTTGCCGCAAAGTCAAAACACGGATTGGAGAACACCGTAGCAATATCAGATGCAAGAAAGCCACCACAAGGATGAGTAACCACTTTCTTACTTCTCAGCATACAGCCAAGGAACTTGAATTGGTGATTTTGGAAACACTGGATGAGACAGACCGAGATGCTGAACGCATTCTCTTTCAAAAAGAACAAAGATGGGTCTATTGTCTTAGAACCTTTGATATAGGACTAAATGACAATGTTCCCTGGTTAGCGTTCGGTCAGTAATAATAATAATATGTATTATTATGATATTTATATATGTATGAGCCATCAAGACTAGTGACAATAACTTGTGAGTTTGGAGACATCATCCCTACAGCTTCTACTACCGGTAAAGTAGGACCATATGCTGACAACAGCGACTTTCGCTCTTGGGTCCACAAGCAAATACTCACACGCATAACATTGTATCATAAACCTGAGAGACAGAAGTTAACCCTATAGTATTCCACAGAGCATGTTCACGAATCTCTGCTCTTGAAAATAAGCTTTAAATTACATATGTGACTTCCATCCCCACGAAACAAGATTCCTACAGTTCACCACCATCAACAATGGGTGACTGTATGTTGACACCGGCTACATTAGCTCAATTCCTTTTCTGTTCTTGACTCTACAAACAAACATACATGTACATCGAATGAGGACGCGGACAAAATCTTTCACTGAAAGGATTATCACTTTCGGGCATGATTATGCCCTGGGAATTCCCACTGCATCCAGCGCAATAAACTGGAGCGTTTACATTGGATATTTGCGACGCAATGATCTAAGCTTTAGTGTTATTTAAGTCCTGAAGAAGTTCTCCTTGTGGGAACGAAACACGTTGGCTGAGCTGTATGTGCTATTTACTTAAGTAAAAGATTAATTTGAAATAAAGACTTTTGATACTACAACAGTGTTTTGGACTTCATTGCCTGGTGCACCCCCGCTTGCAGCAGCTTTCCGGGATCTGGAACACAGAGGCACCACACAACGGCTGGTGCTGGGGAGTCAGTGCGCAGGACTATATATTGATGAAACTAACGTGAGGTGCAGAGCTATAAGTCCGCAGTTGGAATTTTCTCTATAGACATGTACATCACATGCCTAAATATAAGAAACACAAGTTAACCCTATAGCACTTTTTCAAACATGCTCATGAATCTCTTCTTTTATGTACACAAAAAAAGCCCTATATTTGAACTGATTTGCCCCAGGAGATTTAAAACATAGGGCAAATGATATGGTTTTGAAAATCCACTTGTGTATGTCGCACTCCCACTCCTATTTTGTTTATAACTTGCAAGCAAATATTCTGCATTTATCTCCTCATTATATCTACAACATAAGGGCAGCAGAGACTTGCCAGGACCTTACCAGCACGTGTGCATTTGACACAGCTCACTCATAGCAGGAGTCTTTCTTTCTTTCGTTTTTTGAAACTTCCTTTTTTCAAACACCCAGAAATTAACTAAGCACATTATGGCAACTCCAGCAACAGTTTCTTCTTAACAAAAACATCTCTGAGAGTTCATTTTTATAAACACAAATGTTCCTCACTTGTAACTTTCACTCCAATTATTTACGGTCCTTTTCACTAGTTGATCACAGAACATTGTTTTTTTCCATCCACACAGTCTCTCTAGACCAGATTCAACATTCATTTGGGAAGATGCATGCAGGAGCACTGCGAAGGACGGTTTAAAGCGAAGTAAGTGCAATTGACAGAGAGTACAGATTTCACCGCTATATGTTTAATTTTCAATTTAAAAGTGCATATGGATTTGTTGCCTTACTTATTTCTTTTTCACTTCAGGCTTAAACCCCTGTCCTACATTTCTACACACCATGATGCAAATGAAATGCATATTTAAGGTAACAGTACATTTGTTTTTTTTAATAACAAAATAGCCTCCTCTCCCCGTTCTAGGTTCCTCAAACAGCCTAGTATTATCATTTCACTTGTTTAAATTACTAAGAGACATTTTAGTCTCCTAGTTCTGCCAGCATGTTTGCCAATATTGAACGCTGGGATGATTTATCTATAGACTATCATTTTTATGTAACAGAGAGAGTGCTAAGCTTTACCTCACTGTTCTTTATGCACATTTGCTAAGAGTGAGAGCAGGGCAGTGTCCCTGTTCCCCCTGGCTGTATCTTTCTTTCATAATGCATATCTATAGGAAGATAAGCACGCTGTCACCAGCGACAGCGCTGCCCACAGTTTTTTCAGTGTCACACTGGGTGAATTAGGAAATTGGCAACGTTAGTTTTATCATGCATTCAATTTTCCTTTGTTTCCCTCACAGTTATAGGCCTAAAGACCGTACCTACAACCACGTTCCGTCTGGTGCAAAGTGTGCTCACTGACGCAGACGGGTGAGTACTTCCACTCACTAATTACACACTATCCCGGAATCCTTGAAGTATAAGGCCTCCATATATATTTCTTTGGTCCTGATGAAGGCCATAGACCCAAAGGGGCTGTTCCAGGCTGAAACATGTCGACCCGACAGCTAGGTGTCATGGACCAGTGACTTATCCACTAAACACTGCTTTGTTTTTAGGCTTATCCCTATCTTACTCTTTTCCCCCAATAAAGATTCACCTAAAAGATAGAAGATCATTTTAATCCACTCACCACTTCAACATCCAGACAGTCTCCCTCCTGGTGGAGGTTTTGATGTCACTTGTAGAACGGGACACTCAAGTGACAAGACCCGACGATGACGCTATCCACCGAACCACACTAAGCGGAGATTAAATACACCGCAGTCTGTGAACGTTGAGGGTCTCTGAGACAAAAAGTTCTGAGACTCTGGTATTGAGACTTATGTGGCCCATGAGAGGAGTCTGAACAAAAGATGGACGTGAGGTCCCATAGGGCCTCCAAGTCCAGTGATGATGGTGCAATTGAAAATGAAGTGGCTAGTAGAGGCGAAACAGTCCACATCCCAAAACACCTAGCACCTAGTTATGTGGTGAGAAATTACAGAGATAAGTGGTTTGCAGCATATGAGGTGGTCCCAGAAGAAGACTGGGATGCCAGTTTGTGGAAGCACATGCCCATTGCTGGGCGGGCATACCCTATTGGCCATAGAAATAGCTGACCAGAAGAAGTATGCCCCATGAAGGAAGACTTTATCTGTAAGTTTAGTTTGACCCCTGAGAAGTATCGCTTTAAATGCAGGGATAGCCAGGAGCTGTCCCACAAGTCATGGGTGGAACTTGTGAATTTTTCTAACAAGGCAGTGGATGGTTGCGTGAAGGGCAGCAAAGTAGAAGATGATGATGTGATATATAATTTGCTTATAAAGGAGCACATTTTAAGGAATTGTTTTACAGAGTTGTGCAGCACCTAATAGACACCGAGCTCACTGTGCCCAGAGAGCCTGGGAAAAAGTTGACCTCTGATCAGGACTAGAGTGCCAAAGAAGGTAACCGTGAGTGACCACAGGAAAGGTAAGGGAACGCAGAGAAAAGGGAAAGGTCAGGATAAGACAGAGACGTTGCACTAAGGGCCCTAAAAGAGTTTTCAAGAGAAGTATTTACAGACCTCTTCAGAGCCCTGATTGGAAGGTTTTGATGGGGGTAAGACAAGGGCACCTTTTCCCCCACCACAATATTATGACAGTATCCAATCAGGGCACAAGAAGAGGGACTCGATATGTCCCAGGAAACCCCCCACAAATAGTGCACTTCACAGGGGTGGCTCAGGCAGCCCAGGGGAGGGTTTTTCACAGGAGGAGAGGGTAGAGAATGCCCTAGTATCCCTTAGTTGGAAGGTCAGCCCAGAAAGTAAGCTGGTGATCACTTCCAGGAAGTCACAGTGAATGGGGTCTTTATCACTGCTCTGTGGAATAACTGTGCCAGCCAGACCATGGTGGTAGCAAGTCTGGTTTCCCCTGAACAGTATTTGCCAGGACAGGTCTTTAGGGTAACACAAGCCCATGGGCAGGAGTATGTCCACCCTATGGCCATGGTATCCTTAGAAAGGGAGGGGTACTTTTCCAAAGGAGGGTCATTGTCAGTCCCCATGTGCCTATTCATTGCATTTTTGGCAATGAACTGCCACTGGTGAGAAGAGAGCCTGGAGAATGGCCCTCACAGGCACCCCAAAAGCACAGATTCCTAGGGGTACTGTCTCTTATTGGAGGGTACAGAGGTCCATGCGAAGAGTAAGTGATAGGAGGTGGATGCCATCCACAGTGGGAGGACAAAAGGGTCAAGGGTTACTTGCTTTGAGAGGAGAGCACTTAAAGACTGACCATGGTGAGGCCACTTCTGACCTGGAGATACAACCTGTGCTATCTCAGAGACAGCAGCCAGGAGACATTCTCCACGCCAACCCGTACATGACATGCGAGGCACACGTTCACTCTTAGAGTACAGACCTTGAGTAAAGGAGACAGTTTCAGGGTGCTAGCCCTGAGATGGTGAAATTAAGAGTGGGAAGAGTCCCCACTCTGTAGCCCCCACTCTGAGAAACCAAAAAGGCCGAATGGACCTCAGGAGCAAGTGGGGACTCCTTCCCAGGCCCGTGGCTGGAAGTGAGCCCGACCAAGGCTTCAAATTGGAGCCTCCACTTGGCAGTGGATGTTCACAGGCTTTGTTCATGACACGGACAGGTACCAATGGTCTCTGTTAGTTGTTAGCCTTTTGGGAAGAGCTTGCCTGGGCTGGGGACAGATGTCTGACCGAGATGGCACAATGGCCCGCATCACCTTGTTGGCCATGGTCGTAATGTCCGCCTACTGGGATGCACCTGTGAGTAAGCTGATGGTAGTCGCTTCACAGATGGGGGTCTACAGGTGAGAAGAATGGTCCCCCATCAACAAGATTAGTGGCTAGGGAACATGCTGATGGAGGGGTACAGGTAGTATCAGAGGGGCATAGAACAGACAAGTGCCACTGCAGAGGCGGCAAATTGTTTATTTTCTATTGCCTGAGGAAGAGTTTCATCTGGGGGTTGATTAGTCTAACCTAGCTGTTGGCTGGTAGTGGCCAGTGTAGGAAATCTGAATTTTCTGTGTGGTCAACCCGGAGGCTTTGCCTTTTGTTGGACCCTATTTTTTTCCTGGCTTTAGAACTCTGTCCACTTTACCCCTGCTAATCAGCATTAAAATGCCTGAGCTTTCCCTTCATATTTATATATATATATCTATATTTGTTTGGGTAAAAGGTGAACCTAACTATAATGTCCCTGTAACCGTTGGTTTTTTTTCAGTGAACTTGTACGTTTTTTTTAACGTAAAGTAATATATAATTGGATCTGCAGGTACCCACGGGTGCCCGCGTGGACCTGCAGATCTGCGTCCCTAGATATACAAAGATTTATTTCTTTAATAACTCCAAAACTACTGAACAGACTTACACCAAATTCAAAAAGAGCTCTTTCAGGGCCAAGTGCTAGCTTTCTGTTAGATTTGGTGTAAATCCGTTCACCAGTTTGGGCTGTAGCTGTGTCTAAAAATTGCAAAATCCCTGTAGACTTTGCATGGGGAAAAATCGTTTGGGGACCCTCCCTTTTCCTTAGCTTCCGCTTGACAAATCACCCTGAAACTTTTGATGCAGAACTAGGCAAAGTAGGACACTTTGTTTGGAAACTTTCATGAAGTTTCCTCAAATGACGCCAAAGTTATTAGCAAAACAAAAACACTTTGTCTATGGGAAACGTTGGGGCCGATTCACAGAACTAATCTGAGACAAAATCCTAAACTTACTACTTCTGGTATTCACGGAAGGCACTTACGATTTTTGGTATTCACAGAAATCACTTACGACTCCTGGGCCCGATTCACAAAAGTAATCTGAGACAAAATCCTAACTTTACGACTTTCGGTATTCAAAGAAGGCGTTTATGTGTACTAAAGTTAGGATTCCTAACTTTACTACTCCTAAACTGAGAAAAATCCTAACTTTACGACTTTCGGTATTCACAAAGGAATTTAGGAGTAGTAAAGTTAGGAATCCTAACTTTAGTACTCCTAAATGCCTTCGTGGTCTGTGTCCGTGTGTGGCGAGAAGGAATTGTGAGAGCCTACGGAGATTGCAATATATATATATATATATATATATATATATATATATATATATATATATATATGTATGTGTATGTGTGTATACGTTGGGGCCGATTCACAGAACTAATCTGAGACAAAATCCTAAACTTACTACTTCTGGTATTCACGGAAGGCACTTACGATTTTTGGTATTCACAGAAATCACTTACGACTCCTGGGCCCGATTCACAAAAGTAATCTGAGACAAAATCCTAACTTTACGACTTTCGGTATTCAAAGAAGGCGTTTATGTGTACTAAAGTTAGGATTCCTAACTTTACTACTCCTAAACTGAGAAAAATCCTAACTTTACGACTTTCGGTATTCACTAAAGGAATTTAGGAGTAGTAAAGTTAGGAATCCTAACTTTAGTACTCCTAAATGCCTTCGTGGTCTGTGTCCGTGTGTGGCGAGAAGGAATTGTGAGAGCCTACGGAGATTGCAATATATATATATATATATATATATATATATATATATATATATATGTATGTGTATGTGTGTATATATGTATATATATATATATATATATATATATATTCACTGAAAAAACCTGAGGTTTCAGGCACGTTATAGTTAGAAATTAGCATTTAAAAATCCTTAGAAATTCACTAAAAAAAACATAGGTTTCAGGGACGTTATAGTTAGTTGGACATTTCACTCGTACAAAACCATAGAAATTCCCCGTTATTGTTAGTTCAGCAAACTATAACTCGCGCCCCGCAATACACTGCTGATGACGTCACATATTACATCATTCATGACAGGGTCAGTGACATCACTGATGACATCACTGATGACATCATCACTGTGAAAATCTGATGCACCTCCTCACACTCTAATATAATCTTTGATACACCCACTGTAAAATACAGACTACCATTTTCTAAACCATCGACACACCAATACCAGTTACTACATACGCACTCGCTAATTCCTAGGTCTACACACACATCCACTCATTCACCCATACAATCACTCATACATACAGTCTCTCATCAATACAACACTATCATATGCACTCATACACCTATACAGACACTCACACACCGCCACTCATCCATGGAGTTACTCACACACCTAGTCAGTCATGCAAAGAATCAATCACACTCCCATTTCCTCACCTATACAGTTATACACACACCACCTCACTTATTCAAACATATACTAACACATACTTACTCTCTTATACAATCACTGATACAAGTACACACTCATCCATACAGCCACTCTCACAGTCACTGACTCTCACGTATAGTCATTTATATACTCCAAGTCTCACATACACTGCCTTTTACATATGTAGTTACTTGGACATGTACCACTGAGACATCCAATCTCTCACCAACACACCCATACACACACTCACCCGCCCATACAGCTGTTTCCACATGCACTCTTGAACCCATACACCCAGTGAATCAACCACTCACACATCTATGCACAGAGTCACACACCTCCCACCCACCCACACACACACTCAGTCTCCCATACAAATACTCAGGCAACCAATCAATAACCCATATAGACACTCATGTAGCTACTGACCATCACATGCAGCAGCTTACACAACAACAGACATACTGATACACACATTCAGACAGTTTAGTCACTAACCCATGCATTCAGTTAGACACATTTAATCACTCACTTATACAGTCAGTCACGCACATACTAAATCCTCCATCCAGACACTTATACACCCAATCATTCTTCAATACACCTTGGCATATATATAAAACATATTTAAACTTTAGAGAAACACACAGTCACTGGATGATGTCATCAGTGATGTCATCAGTGATGTCATTTGAGATGTCATCAGTGATGTCACTGACCATGTCATGAATGATGTAATATGTGACGTCATCAGCAGTGCATTGCGGGGGCACGAGTTATAGTTTGCTGAACTAACTATAACGGGGGAATTTCTATGGTTTTGTACGAGTGAAATGTCCAACTAACTATACGTCCCTGAAACCTATGGTTTTTTTAGTGAATTTCTAAGGTTTTTTAAATACTAATTTCTAACTATAACATGCCTGAAACCTCAGGTTTTTTCAGTGAATTTCAATGGTTTTTTAAATGCTAATTTCTAACTATAACGTGCCTGAAACTATGGTTTTTTCAGTGAATTTCAATGGTTTTTTAAATGCTAATTTCTAACTATGCCTACAAAGTTAGGACATGTGAAGAAAGAGGAAGAAAAGCGCAGCAACAAGCAAGACAAATGCTGAAAGAGGCAACAGAAGTCCAGAAAGATGAAAAAAGGTGCAGGAAGAAGCAAGAGATGTGCAGAAGGAACCAACAGAGGAGCAGAAAGTCCTCCTGTGCCCCCAACTTTTTAGTGACGGGTACTGGTGGTAACTGACTCTGACTAACCAGGACAAGCCAGTGCTATGCTAAAAGACACTTAGAATACAGTGAAAACACCTACATACACTAGGGAACACTATGCATTGGGGTACCCCTGTAATGAGCATGACCTCCTCTGTATTTGCCATGAGTTAGTGCCTGGGTCATTGCATGAGTACATGGGTAGTGACTGGATGATTAGAGTGCTGCAAGGACAGTGCATGGTGATTTTATAACTGCTTGTGGTGTTTGGGTAGTGTAGGGGGTCATGCTGGGGGTAGATTTAGGGTTTAGGGTAGTGCAGTGGTGTTTGTGTAGTGTAGGGGGTCATGTTTTAGTGTAGTGCAGTGGTGTTTGGGTAGTGTAGGGGGTCATGCTGGGGGTAGTGTTTTAGGATTTAGGGTAGTGCAGTGGTGTTTGGGTAGTGTAGGGGGTCATGCTGGGGTTAGTGTTTTAGGGTTTAGGGTAGTGCAGTGGTGTTTGGGTAGTGTAGGGGGTACTGCTGGGGGTAGTGTTTTAGGGTTTAGGGTTGTGCAGTGGTGTTTGTGTAGTGTAGGGGGACGTGCTGGGGGTAGTATTTTAGGGTTTAGGGTAGTGCAGTGGTGTTTGTGAAGTGTAGGGGGTCGTGCTGGTGGTAGATTTAGGGTTTAGGGTAGTGCAGTGGTGTTTGGGCAGTGTAGGGGTCGTGCTGGGGGTAGTGTTTTAGGGTTTAGGGTAGTGCAGTGGTGTTTGTGCATTGTAGGGGGTCATGCTGGGGGTAGTGTTTTAGGGTTTAGGGTAGTGCAGCGGTGTTTGTGTAGTGTAGGGGGTCATGTTGGGGTAGTGTTTTAGGGTTTCGGGTAGTGCAGTGGTGTTTGTGTAGTGTAGGGGGTCGTGCTGGGGGTAGATTTAGGGTATAGGGTAGTGCAGTGGTGTTTGGGTAGTGTAGAGGGTCATGCTGGGGGTAGTGTTTTAGGGTTTAGGGTAGTGCAGTGGTGTTTGGATAGTGTAGGGGGTCGTGCTGGGGTAGTGTTTTAGGGTTTAGGGTAGTGCAGTGGTGTTTGTGTAGTGTAGGGGGTCGTGCTGGGGATAGTGTTTTAGGGTTTAGGGTAGTGCAGTGGTGTTTGTGTAGTATAGGGAGTCGTGCTGGGGTAGTGTTTTAGGGTTTAGGGTAGTGAAGTTGTGTTTGGGTAGTGTAGGGGGTCGTGCTGGGGGTAGTGTTTTAGGGTTTAGGGTAGTGCAGTGGTGTTTGGGTAGTGTAGGGGGTCGTGCTGGGGGGGGATTTAGGGTTTAGGGTAGTGCAGTGTTGTTTGTGTAGTGCAGAGGGTCGTGCTGAGGGTAGTGTTTTAGGGTTTATGGTAGTGCAGTGGTGTTTCGGTAGTGTAGGGGGTCGTGCTGGGGGTAGTGTTTTAGGGTTTAGGGTAGGGCAGTGGTGTTTGGGTAGTGTAGGGGGTCATGCTGGGGGGAGATTTAGGGTTTAGGGTAGTGCAGTGGTGTTTGTGTAGTGTAGGGGTCATGCTGGGGTAGTGTTTTAGGGTTTAGGGTAGTGCAGTGGTGTTTGGGTAGTGTAGGGGGTCATGCTGGGGGCAGTGTTTTAGGGTTTAGGGTAGTGCAGTGGTGTTTGGGTAATGTAGAGGGTCGTGCTGGGGGTAGTGTTTTAGGGTTTATGGTAGTGCAGTGGTGTTTGGGTAGTATAGGGGTTCGTGCTAGGTTTAGTGCTTTAGGGTTTAGGGTAGTGCAGTGGTGTTTGGGTAGTGTAGGGGGTTGTGCTGTGGGTAGTGTTTTAGGGTTTAGGGTAGTGCAGTGGTGTGTGGGTAGTGTAGGGGGTCGTGCTGGGGGTAGATTTAGGGTTTAGGGTAGTGCAGTGGTGTTTGTGTAGTGTAGGGGGTCATGCTGGGGGTAGTGTTTTAGGGTTTAGGGTAGTGCAGTGGTGTTTGTGCATTCTAGGGGTCATGCTGGGGGTAGTGTTTTAGGGTTTAGGGTAGTGCAGTGGTGTTTGTGTAGTGGGTCGTGATGGGGTTAGTGTTTTAGGGTTTAGGGTAGTGCAGTGGTGTTTGGGTAGTGTAAGGGTTTGTGCTGGAGTTAGTGTTTTAGGGTTTAAGGTAGTACAGTGGTGTTTGGGTAGTGTAGGGGGTCGTGCTGGGGGTAGTGTTTTAGGGTTTAGGGTAGTGTAGTGGTGTTTGTGTAGTGTAGGGGGTCGTGCTGGGGGTAGATTTAGGGTTTAGGGTAGTGCAGTGGTGTTTGGGTAGTGTAGGGGGTCATGTTTTAGTGTAGTGCAGTGGTGTTTGGGTAGTGTAGGGGGTCGTGCTGGGGGTAGTGTTTTAGGGTTTAGGGTAGTGCAGTGGTGTTTGGGTGGTGTAGGGGGTCATGCTGGGGGTAGTATTTTAGGGTTTAGGGTAGTGCAGTGGTGTTTGTGTAGTGTAGGGGGTCGTGCTGGGGGAAGTGTTTTAGGGTTTAGGGCAGTGGTGTTTGTGTAGTGTAGGGGTCGTGTTTTAGGGTTTAGGGTAGTACAGTGGTGTTTGTGTAGTGTAGGGGGTCGTGCTGGGGGTAGTGTTTTCGGGTTTAGGGTAGTGCAGTGGTGTTTGTGTAGTGTAGGGGTCGTGTTTTAGGGTTTAGGGTAGTGCAGTGGTGTTTGGGTAGTGTAGGGGGTCATGCTAGGGGTAGTGTTTTAGGGTTTAGGGTAGTGCAGTGGTGTTTGTGTAGTGTAGGGGGTCATGTTTTAGTGTAGTGCAGTGGTGTTTGGGTAGTGTAGGGGGTCGTGCTGGGGGTAGTGTTTTAGGGTTTAGGGTAGTGCAGTGGTGTTTGGGTGGTGTAGGGGGTCATGCTGGGGGTAGTGTTTTAGGGTTTAGGGTAGTGCAGTGGTGTTTGTGTAGTGTAGGGGGTCGTGCTGTGGGAAGTGTTTTAGGGTTTAGGGCAGTGGTGTTTGTGTAGTGTATGGGTCGTGTTTTAGGGTTTAGGGTAGTGCAGTGGTGCTTGTGTAGTGTAGGGGGTCGTGCTGGGGGTAGTGTTTTAGGGTTTAGGGTAGTGCAGTGGTGTTTGTGTAGTGTAGGGGGTCGTGTTTTAGGGTTTAGGGTAGTGCAGTGGTGTTTGGGTAGTGTAGGGGGTCGTGCTAGGGGTAGTGTTTTAGGGTTTAGGGTAGTGCAGTGGTGTTTGGGTAGTGTAGGGGGTTGGTTTTTAGGGTTTAGGGTAGTGCGGTGGTGTTTGGGTAGTGTAGGGGGTCATGCTAGGAGTAGTGTTTTAGGGTTTAGGGTAGTGCAGTGGTGTTGGGGTAGTGTAGGGGGTCGTGTTGGGGTAGTGTTTTAGGGTTTAGGGTAGTGCAGTGGTGTTTGTGTAGTGTAGGGGTTGTGCTGGGGGTAGATTTAGGGTTTAGGGAAGTGCAGTGGTGTTTGGGTAGTGTAGGGGGTCATGCTGGGGGTCGTTTTTTAGGGTTTAGGGTAGTGCAGTGGTGTTTGGGTAGTGTAGGGGTCGTGCTGGGGTAGTGTTTTAGGGTTTAGGGTAGTGCAGTGGTGTTTGTGTAGTGTAGGGGGTCGTGCTGGGGGTAGTGTTTTAGGGTTTAGGGTAGTGCAGTGGTGTTTGGGTAGTGTAGGGGGTCGTGCTGCGGGGAGATTTAGGGTTTAGGGTAGTGCAGTTGTGTTTGGGTAGTATAGGGGGTCATGCTGGGGGTAGTGTTTTAGGGTGTAGGGTAGTGCAGTGGTGTTTGGGTAGTGTAGGGGTCGTGCTGGGGCAGATTTAGGGTTTAGGGTAGTGCAGTGGTGTTTGTGTAGTGTAGGGGGTCATGCTGGGGTAGTGTTTTAGGGTTTAGGGTTCTGCAGTGGTGTTTGGGTAGTGTAGGGGGTCGTGCTGGGGGTAGTGTTTTAGGGTTTAGGGTAGTGCAGTGGTGTTTGGGTAGTGTAGGGGTCGTGCTGGGAGTAGTGTTTTAGGGTTTAGGGTAGTGCAGTGGTGTTTGGGTAGTGTAGGGGGTCGTGCTGCGGGGAGATTTAGGGTTTAGGGTAGTGCAGTGGTGTTTCTGTAGTGTAGGGGGTCATGCTGGGGTAGTGTTTTAGGGTTTAGGGTAGTGCAGTGGTGTTTGGGTAGTGTAGGGGGTCGTGCTGGGGGTAGTGTTTTAGGGTTTAGGGTAGCGCAGTGGTGTTTGGGTAGTGTAGAGGCTCGTGCTGGGGGTAGTGTTTTATGGTTTATGGTAGTGCAGTGGTGTTTGGGTAGTGTAGGGGGTCGTGCTGGGGGTAGTGTTTTAGGGTTTAGGGTAGTGCAGTGGTGTTTGGGTGGTGTAGGGGGTCATGCTGGGGGTAGTGTTTTAGGGTTTAGGGTAGTGCAGTGGTGTGTGGGTAGTGTAGGGGGTCGTGCTGGGGGTAGATTTAGGGTTTAGGGTAGTGCAGTGGTGTTTGTGTAGTGTAGGGGGTCATGCTGGGCATAGTGTTTTAGGGTTTAGGGTAGTGCAGTGGTGTTTGGGTAGTGTAGGGGTCGTGCTGGGGGTAGAGTTTGAGGGTTTAGGGTAGTGCAGTGGTGTTTGGGTAGTGTAGGGGGTCATGCTGGGGGTAGTGTTTTAGGGTTTAGGGTAGTGCAGTGGTGTTTGTGTAGTGTAGTGTAGAGCGACCCCTGACCTTGACTGGTAGGTCGCTCCCCCACCACACAGCTCCGTCTGTGTGCCCTGCTGCTGCCCCTGATTGTGCTCGTTTTTCCTTTCTGTGCCCCCTTGCTGCCCCTGATTGTGCTCGTTTTTCCTTTCTGTGCCCCCCTTGCTGCCCCTGATTGTGCTCGTTTTTCCTTTCTGTGCCCCCTTGCTGCCCCTGATTGTGCTCGTTTTTCCTTTCTGTGCCCCCCTTGCTGCCCCTGATTGTGCTCGTTTTTCCTTTCTGTGCCCCCCTTGCTGCCCCTGATTGTGCTCGTTTTTTCCTTTCTGTGCCCCCCTGCTGCCCCTGATTGTGCTCGTTTTTCCTTTCTGTGCCCCCCTTGCTGCCCCTGATTGTGCTCGTTTTTTCCTTTCTGTGCCCCCCTGCTGCCCCTGATTGTGCTCGTTTTCCTTTCTGTGCCCCACTTGCTGCCCCTGATTGTGCTCGTTTTCTTTTCCTTTCTGTGCCCCCTTGATGCCCTGATTGTGCTCGTTTTCCCTTCTGTGCCTGTTTCCCGCCGCTGCGCCCTGCGGCCCCGCCCCTCACTGCCCATTCGCTGCCCCATTCCCTGCTCCTCCCTCCCACCTCCCCATTTATGGCGTCCGCTGCGCGGCCGCGCCGCTGGCGCGCCGAAGGCGCGCCTAAGGCAAGCCCGTCTGCTCCCGTCCGCGCCGTGACCGCGCCCAGCGCCAGACCCCCTGGTCCGGGCATCCCCAGCGCCCGCCACATCAACAGACGCCGATACGACGCCAGCACCCTCCACGCACTCAACCCCGGAAAAGATCACGCCTGCTACCAGGCCACCCCGAAGCGCACCCAAGAGCCCTTCACCTGCCGGAACTGCAGCTTTGCCAGCACCCGGCCCGCCAAACCACCGCCCAGGAAAGAACCCAACTACCTCAGATGCATCCTCCTCAACACCCGCTCCGCCCGCAAACACGCCATCGAACTCTGGGACCTTCTCGACTCAACCTCCCCAGACGTCGCATTCCTGACGGAGACCTGGCTGAATCCCGCTTCAGCCCCCGACATCGCCATTGCCATCCCGGACGGATACAAGATCACCCGCAGGGACCGCACCAACGGAGTCGGAGGAGGCATCGCCATCGTCCACAGGAACACCCTCAGAGTCTCAACCAACACCGACGACACCCTCAGCACCGCCGAACACATGCACTTCCAGATCCACACGGATCCCAACACCACCCTGAGAGGAACCCTCATCTACAGACCCCCGGACCCCGACCACAGTTCAGCGATTCCATCGCTGACTTCATCAGCACACACGCCATCGCCTCCACGGACTACATCCTCCTCGGGGACCTGAACTTCCACCTCGAGAACAACAAGGACACCAACTCCACCACCCTGATCGACAACCTCGCCACCCTCGGACTCAGACAGCTCGTGACTACACCCACCCACGCCGCCGGCCACACGCTAGACTCCATCTTTTCCGCAAGCCCACACGTCTCCTTCAACCACACCTCCGAACCCCACTGGACTGACCACCACTGCATCCACTTCACCTACAGGAAGCCCACCACGCACCACCGCACCGAACAAATGCCTCGCCGCTGCTGGAGCAGAGTCACGGAAGACCAGCTAACCACAACCCTCGCCCTGAGCCCACCCGCCGAACCCTCCGACCTCGACACCGCCGCCCGCAACCTCAGACAGTGGATCGACGACTGCGCCAACACCCTCGCCCCGCTCAAGAATCCGCCCAACAGCCACACCAGCAAGAAAGCCACCTGGTTCACCGAAGACCTCCAGGCCTTCAAACGAACATGCCGAAAACTGGAGAAGATCTGGCTCCACGAACGGACAGCGGACAGCTACGCCGCCCACAAGAGCGCCACCCGCAGTCACCATCACCTCATCAGATCCGCCAAAAGGGCCTCACTCAAAGACCGCCTAGACAACAACGCACACAACAGCAAAGAGCTCTTCAACATCGTGAAGGAACTCTCCAACCCCAGCTCCAACACCAACGACATCCAGCCATCGCGAGACCTGTGCGACTCACTGGCCACCTTCTTCCACCGCAAAATCGCCGACATCCATGACAGCTTCAACACCACGACCGCCCGGCAACCACCGAGACCACTGCCCCCACAACCACCAACCGCCTGCTCTCCTGGACCAACATCAACGACGAGGACACCAGTGAGATCATGAACACCATCCACTCCGGTTCACCGCTAGACCCGTGCCCTCACCACATCTTCAACAAAGCCAGTACAGCCATCGCGCCCCATCTCCGGAAAATAATCAACATCTCCTTCGAGACAGCAACCTTCCCGGAAAGCTGGAAGCACGCCGAGATCACCGCCTTACTCAAGAAACCCAAGGCAGACCCCAAGGACCTCAAGAACTTCCGACCCATCTCTCTGCTCCCGTTCCCCGCGAAGGTCACCGAGAAAATCGTCAACAAACAACTGACCCGCTACCTCGAGGAGAACAACATCCTGGACCCTTCCCAGTCCGGCTTCCGCAGCAACCACAGCACCGAAACCGCCCTCATCGCCGCCACCGATGACATCAGGACCCTGCTAGACAACGGAGAAACAGCAGCCCTCATCCTCCTGGACCTTTCAGCCGCCTTCGACACGGTCTGCCACCACACACTACGAACATGCCTTCACGCCCCGGGATCCAAGAGAAGGCCCTGGACTGGACCACATCCTTCCTTTCCGGCAGAACACAAAGCGTCCGCCTCGCCCCCTTCCGATCCAAGGCCACCAAGATCATCTGCGGCGTACCCCAAGGCTCCTCCCTCAGCCCAACGCTGTTCAACATCTACATGGCACCCCTCGCCCACGTCGCCCGACAGCACAACCTCAACATCATCTCCTACGCCGACGACACCCAGCTGATCCTCTCCCTCACCAAAGACCCTCACACCGCCAAAGCCCACCTCCACGAAGGAATGAAGGCCGTCGCCGAATGGATGAGGACCAGCCGCCTGAAGCTGAACTCGGACAAGACGGAGGTCCTCATCCTTGGTTCCAACCCTTCAGCCTGGGACGACTCCTGGTGGCCAACATCACTGGGAACAGCCCCGCCACCTACCGACCACGTACGCAACCTAGGGGTCATCCTCGACCCCACCCTCTCCATGACTAAGCAGGTCAACGCCGTTTCCTCATCCTGCTTCAACATCCTCCGAATGCTCCGCAGGATCTTCAAGTGGATCCCCACCGAAACAAGAAAAACAGTCACCCAGGCCCTCGTCACCAGCAGGCTGGACTACGGAAACGCCCTCTACGCAGGAACGATGGCTAAGCTCCTGAGACGGCTGCAACGCATCCAGAACGCCTCTGCACGTCTTATCCTCGACATCCCCCGACGCAGCCACATCACACCCCACCTGAGAGACCTGCACTGGCTCCCTGTCAACAAGAGGATAACCTTCAAGCTCCTCACCCATGCACACAAAGCACTCCACAACTCCGGACCAGCCTACCTCAACAGACGACTCAGCTTCTACACCCCCACTCGCCAGCTCCGCTCGACCAGCCTCGCCCTCGCCACAGTCCCCCGCATCCGGAAAATGACCGCCGGCGGCAGATCCTTCTCCCACCTCGCCGCCAAGACCTGGAACACCCTCCCCACCAACCTCCGACAGACCCAAGACCTACTGGCCTTCAGAAGACTCCTCAAGACCTGGCTCTTCGATCAGTAGCAGCACCACCCCCCTCTTCCCCCAGTGCCTTGAGACCCTCGCGGGTATGTAGTGCGCTTTATAAGTGACATGATTGATTGATTGATTGATTGATAGGGGGTCGTGCTGGGGGTAGAGTTTTAGGGTTTAGGGTAGTGCAGTGGTGTTTGGGTAGTGTAGGGGGTCATGCTGGTGGTAGTGTTTTAGGGTTTAGGGTAGTGCAGTGGTGTTTGGGTAGTGTAGGGGGCGGGATGGGGTAGTGTTTTAGGGTTTAGGGTAGTGCAGTGGTGTTTGTGTAGTGTAGGGGGTTGGTTTTTAGGGTTTAGGGTAGTGCGGTGGTGTTTGGGTAGTGTAGGGGGTCGTGCTAGGGGTAGTGTTTTAGGGTTTAGGGTAGTGCAGTGGTGTTGGGGTAGTGTAGGGGGTCGTGTTGGGGTAGTGTTTTAGGGTTTCGGGTAGTGCAGTGGTGTTTGTGTAGTGTAGTGGGTTGTGCTGGGGGTAGATTTAGGGTTTAGGGTAGTGCAGTGGTGTTTGGGTAGTGTAGGGGGTCATGCTGGGGGTAGTGTTTTAGGGTTTAGGGTAGTGCAGTGGTGTTTGGGTAGTGTAGGGGGTCGTGCTGGGGTAGTGTTTTAGGGTTTAGGGTAGTGCAGTGGTGTTTGTGTAGTGTAGGGGGTCGTGCTGGGGGTAGTGTTTTAGGGTTTAGGGTAGTGCAGTGGTGTTTGGGTAGTGTAGGGGGTCGTGCTGCGGGGAGATTTAGGGTTTAGGGTAGTGCAGTTGTGTTTGGGTAGTATAGGGGGTCATGCTGGGGGTAGTGTTTTAGGGTGTAGGGTAGTGCAGTGGTGTTTGGGTAGTGTAGGGGGTCATGCTGGGGGAGATTTAGGGTTTAGGATAGTGCAGTGGTGTTTGTGTAGTGTAGGGGGTCATGCTGGGGTAGTGTTTTAGGGTTTAGGGTAGTGCAGTGGTGTTTGGGTAGTGTAGGGGGTCGTGCTGGGGGTAGTGTTTTAGGGTTTAGGGTAGTGCAGTGGTGTTTGGGTAGTGTAGGGGGTCGTGCTGGGAGTAGTGTTTTAGGGTTTAGGGTAGTGCAGTGGTGTTTGGGTAGTGTAGGGGGTCGTGCTGCGGGGAGATTTAGGGTTTAGGGTAGTGCAGTGGTGTTTGTGTAGTGTAGGGGGTCATGCTGGGGTAGTGTTTTAGGGTTTAGGGTAGTGCAGTGGTGTTTGGGTAGTGTAGGGGGTCGTGCTGGGGGTAGTGTTTTAGGGTTTAGGGTAGCGCAGTGGTGTTTGGGTAGTGTAGAGGCTCGTGCTGGGGGTAGTGTTTTAGGGTTTATGGTAGTGCAGTGGTGTTTGGGTAGTGTAGGGGGTCGTGCTGGGGGTAGTGTTTTAGGGTTTAGGGTAGTGCAGTGGTGTTTGGGTGGTGTAGGGGGTCATGCTGGGGGTAGTGTTTTAGGGTTTAGGGTAGTGCAGTGGTGTGTGGGTAGTGTAGGGGGTCGTGCTGGGGGTAGATTTAGGGTTTAGGGTAGTGCAGTGGTGTTTGTGTAGTGTAGGGGGTCATGCTGGGCATAGTGTTTTAGGGTTTAGGGTAGTGCAGTGGTGTTTGGGTAGTGTAGGGGTCGTGCTGGGGGTAGAGTTTGAGGGTTTAGGGTAGTGCAGTGGTGTTTGGGTAGTGTAGGGGGTCATGCTGGGGGTAGTGTTTTAGGGTTTAGGGTAGTGCAGTGGTGTTTGTGTAGTGTAGTGTAGAGCGACCCCTGACCTTGACTGGTAGGTCGCTCCCCCACCACACAGCTCCGTCTGTGTGCCCTGCTGCTGCCCCTGATTGTGCTCGTTTTTCCTTTCTGTGCCCCCTTGCTGCCCCTGATTGTGCTCGTTTTCCTTTCTGTGCCCCCTTGCTGCCCCTGATTGTGCTCGTTTTTCCTTTCTGTGCCCCCCTTGCTGCCCCTGATTGTGCTCGCTTTTTCCTTTCTGTGCCCCCCTGCTGCCCCTGATTGTGCTCGTTTTTCCTTTCTGTGCCCCCCTTGCTGCCCCTGATTGTGCTCGTTTTTTCCTTTCTGTGCCCCCCTGCTGCCCCTGATTGTGCTCGTTTTTCCTTTCTGTGCCCCCCTTGCTGCCCCTGATTGTGCTCGTTTTCTTTTCCTTTCTGTGCCCCCTTGATGCCCTGATTGTGCTCGCTTTCCCTTCTGTGCCTGTTTCCCGCCGCTGCGCCCTGCGGCCCCGCCCCCTCACTGCCCATTCGCTGCCCTATTCCCTGCTCCTCCCTCCCACCTCCCCATTTATGGCGTCCGCTGCGCCGGCCGCGCCGCTGGCGCGCCGAAGGCGCGCCTAAGGCAAGCCCGTCTGCGCCCGTCCGCGCCGTGACCGCGCCCAGCGCCAGACCCCCTGGTCCGGGCATCCCCAGCGCCCGCCACATCAACAGACGCCGATACGACGCCAGCACCCTCCACGCACTCAACCCCGGAAAAGATCACGCCTGCTACCAGGCCACCCCGAAGCGCACCCAAGAGCCGTTCACCTGCCGGAACTGCAGCTTCGCCAGCACCCGGCCCGCCAAACCACCGCCCAGGAAAGAACCCAACTACCTCAGATGCATCCTCCTCAACACCCGCTCCGCCCGCAAACACGCCATCGAACTCTGGGACCTTCTCGACTCAACCTCCCCAGACGTCGCATTCCTGACGGAGACCTGGCTGAATCCCGCTTCAGCCCCCGACATCGCCATTGCCATCCCGGACGGATACAAGATCACCCGCAGGGACCGCACCAACGGAGTCGGAGGAGGCATCGCCATCGTCCACAGGAACACCCTCAGAGTCTCAACCAACACCGACGACACCCTCAGCACCGCCGAACACATGCACTTCCAGATCCACACGGATCCCAACACCACCCTGAGAGGAACCCTCATCTACAGACCCCCGGACCCCGACCACAGTTCAGCGATTCCATCGCTGACTTCATCAGCACACACGCCATCGCCTCCACGGACTACATCCTCCTCGGGGACCTGAACTTCCACCTCGAGAACAACAAGGACACCAACTCCACCACCCTGATCGACAACCTCGCCACCCTCGGACTCAGACAGCTCGTGACTACACCCACCCACGCCGCCGGCCACACGCTAGACTCCATCTTTTCCGCAAGCCCACACGTCTCCTTCAACCACACCTCCGAACCCCACTGGACTGACCACCACTGCATCCACTTCACCTACAGGAAGCCCACCACGCACCACCGCACCGAACAAATGCCTCGCCGCTGCTGGAGCAGAGTCACGGAAGACCAGCTAACCACAACCCTCGCCCTGAGCCCACCCGCCGAACCCTCCGACCTCGACACCGCCACCCGCAACCTCAGACAGTGGATCGACGACTGCGCCAACACCCTCGCCCCGCTCAAGAATCCGCCCAACAGCCACACCAGCAAGAAAGCCACCTGGTTCACCGAAGACCTCCAGGCCTCCAAACGAACATGCCGAAAACTGGAGAAGATCTGGCTCCACGAACGGACAGCGGACAGCTACGCCGCCCACAAGAGCGCCACCCGCAGTCACCATCACCTCATCAGATCCGCCAAAAGGGCCTCACTCAAAGACCGCCTAGACAACAACGCACACAACAGCAAAGAGCTCTTCAACATCGTGAAGGAACTCTCCAACCCCAGCTCCAACACCAACGACATCCAGCCATCGCGAGACCTGTGCGACTCACTGGCCACCTTCTTCCACCGCAAAATCGCCGACATCCATGACAGCTTCAACACCACGACCGCCCCGGCAACCACCGAGACCACTGCCCCCACAACCACCAACCGCCTGCTCTCCTGGACCAACATCAACGACGAGGACACCAGCGAGATCATGAACACCATCCACTCCGGTTCACCGCTAGACCCGTGCCCTCACCACATCTTCAACAAAGCCAGTACAGCCATCGCGCCCCATCTCCGGAAAATAATCAACATCTCCTTCGAGACAGCAACCTTCCCGGAAAGCTGGAAGCACGCCGAGATCACCGCCTTACTCAAGAAACCCAAGGCAGACCCCAAGGACCTCAAGAACTTCCGACCCATCTCTCTGCTCCCGTTCCCCGTGAAGGTCACCGAGAAAATCGTCAACAAACAACTGACCCGCTACCTCGAGGAGAACAACATCCTGGACCCTTCCCAGTCCGGCTTCCGCAGCAACCACAGCACCGAAACCGCCCTCATCGCCGCCACCGATGACATCAGGACCCTGCTAGACAACGGAGAAACAGCAGCCCTCATCCTCCTGGACCTTTCAGCCGCCTTCGACACGGTCTGCCACCACACACTACGAACATGCCTTCACGCCCCGGGATCCAAGAGAAGGCCCTGGACTGGACCACATCCTTCCTTTCCGGCAGAACACAAAGCGTCCGCCTCGCCCCCTTCCGATCCAAGGCCCCCAAGATCATCTGCGGCGTACCCCAAGGCTCCTCCCTCAGCCCAACGCTGTTCAACATCTACATGGCACCCCTCGCCCACGTCGCCCGACAGCACAACCTCAACATCATCTCCTACGCCGACGACACCCAGCTGATCCTCTCCCTCACCAAAGACCCTCACACCGCCAAAGCCCACCTCCACGAAGGAATGAAGGCCGTCGCCGAATGGATGAGGACCAGCCGCCTGAAGCTGAACTCGGACAAGACGGAGGTCCTCATCCTTGGTTCCAACCCTTCAGCCTGGGACGACTCCTGGTGGCCAACATCACTGGGAACAGCCCCGCCACCCACCGACCACGTACGCAACCTAGGGGTCATCCTCGACCCCACCCTCTCCATGACTAAGCAGGTCAACGCCGTTTCCTCATCCTGCTTCAACATCCTCCGAATGCTCCGCAGGATCTTCAAGTGGATCCCCACCGAAACAAGAAAAACAGTCACCCAGGCCCTCGTCACCAGCAGGCTGGACTACGGAAATGCCCTCTACGCAGGAACGATGGCTAAGCTCCTGAGACGGCTGCAACGCATCCAGAACGCCTCTGCACGTCTTATCCTCGACATCCCCCGACGCAGCCACATCACACCCCACCTGAGAGACCTGCACTGGCTCCCTGTCAACAAGAGGATAACCTTCAAGCTCCTCACCCATGCACACAAAGCACTCCACAACTCCGGACCAGCCTACCTCAACAGACGACTCAGCTTCTACACCCCCACTCGCCAGCTCCGCTCGACCAGCCTCGCCCTCGCCACAGTCCCCCGCATCCGGAAAATGACCGCCGGCGGCAGATCCTTCTCCCACCTCGCCGCCAAGACCTGGAACACCCTCCCCACCAACCTCCGACAGACCCAAGACCTACTGGCCTTCAGAAGACTCCTCAAGACCTGGCTCTTCGATCAGTAGCAGCACCACCCCCTCTTCCCCCAGTGCCTTGAGACCCTCGCGGGTATGTAGTGCGCTTTATAAGTGACATGATTGATTGATTGATTGATTGATAGGGGTCGTGCTGGGGGTAGAGTTTTAGGGTTTAGGGTAGTGCAGTGGTGTTTGGGTAGTGTAGGGGGTCATGCTGGTGGTAGTGTTTTAGGGTTTAGGGTAGTGCAGTGGTGTTTGGGTAGTGTAGGGGGCGGGATGGGGTAGTGTTTTAGGGTTTAGGGTAGTGCAGTGGTGTTTGTGTAGTGTAGGGGGTCGTGCTGGGGGTAGTGTTTTAGGGTTTAGGGTAGTGCAGTGGTGTTTGGGTAGTGTAGGGGGTCATGCTGGGGGGGATTTAAGGTTTAGGGTAGTGCAGTGGTGTTTGTGTAGTGCAGAGGGTCGTGCTGGGGGCAGTGATTTAGGGTTTAGGGTAGTGCAGTGGTGTTTGGGTAATGTAGAGGGTCGTGCTGGGGGTAGTGTTTTAGGGTTTAGGGTAGTGCAGTGGTGTTTGTGTCGTGCAGGGGGTCGTGCTGGGGGTAGTGTTTTAGGCTTTAGGGTAGTGCAGTGGTGTTTGTGTAGTGTAGGGGGTCGTGTTTTGTGGTAGTGCAGTGGTGTTTGGGTAGGGTAGGGGGTCGTGCTGGGGGTAGTGTTTTAGGGTTTAGGGTAGTGCAGTGGTGTTTGGGTAGTGTAGGGGGTCGTGCTGGGGGTAGTGTTTTAGGGTTTAGGGTAGTGCAGTGGTGTTTGGGTAGTGTAGGGGGTCGTGCTGGGGGTAGTGTTTTAGGGTTTAGGGTAGTGCAGTGGTGTTTGTGTCGTGTAGGGGGTCATGCTGGGGTAGTGTTTTAGGGTTTAGGGTAGTGCAGTGGTGTTTGGGTAGTGTAGGGGGTCGTGCTGGGGCAGTGTTTTAGGGTTTAGGGTAGTGCAGTGGTGTTTGGGTAATGTAGAGGGTCGTGCTGGGGGTAGTGTTTTAGGGTTTATGGTAGTGCAGTGGTGTTTGGGTAGTATAGGGGTCGTGCTGGGGGTAGTGTTTTAGGGTTTAGGGTAGTGCAGTGGTGTTTGGGTAGTATAGGGGGTCGTGCTGGGGGTAGTGTTTTAGGGTTTAAGGTAGTGCAGTGGTGTGTGGGTAGTGTAGGGGGTCGTGCTGGGGTAGATTTAGGGTTTAGGGTAGTGCAGTGGTGTTTGTGTAGTGTAGGGGGTCATGCTGGGGGTAGGGTTTTAGGGTTTAGGGTAGTGCAGTGGTGTTTGTGCATTCTAGGGGTCGTGCTGGGGGTAGTGTTTTAGGGTTTAGGGTAGTGCAGTGGTGTTTGTGTAGTGCGTCATGATGGGGTTAGTGTTTTAGGGTTTAGGGTAGTGCAGTGGTATTTGGGTAGTGTAGGGGGTTGTGCTGGGGTTAGTGTTTTAGGGTTTATGGTAGTACAGTGGTGTTTGGGTAGTGTAGGGGGTCGTGCTGGGGGTAGTGTTTTAGGGTTTAGGGTAGTGTAGTGGTGTTTCTGTAGTGTAGGGGGTCGTGCTTGGGGTAGATTTAGGGTTTAGGGTAGTGCAGTGGTGTTTCTGTAGTGTAGGGGGTCGTGCTGCGGGTAGTGTTTTAGGGTTTAGGGTAGTGCAGTGGTGTTTGTGTAGTGTAGGGGGTCGTGCTGGGTGTAGTGTTTTAGGGTTTAGGGTAGTGCAGTGGTGTTTGTGTAGTGTAGGGGGTCGTGCTGGGGGAAGTGTTTTAGGGTTTAGGGCAGTGGTGTTTGTGTGGTGTAGGGGTCGTGTTTTAGGGTTTAGGGTAGTGCAGTGGTGTTTGTGTAGTGTAGGGGGTCGTGCAGGGGGTAGTGTTTTAGGGTTTAGGGTAGTGCAGTGGTGTTTGTGTAGTGTAGGGGGTCGTGTTTTAGGGTTTAGGGTAGTGCAGTGGTGTTTGGGTAGTGTAGGGGTCGTGCTAGGGGTAGTGTTTTAGGGTTTAGGGTAGTGCAGTGGTGTTTGTGTAGTGTAGGGGGTCGGTTTTTAGGGTTTAGGGTAGTGCAGTGGTGTTTGGGTAGTGTAAGGGGTCATGCTAGGGGTAGTGTTTTAGGGTTTAGGGTAGTGCAGTGGTGTTGGGGTAGTGTAGGGGGTCGTGTTGGGGTAGTGTTTTAGGGTTTCGGGAAGTGCAGTGGTGTTTGTGTGGTGTAGGGGGTCGTGCTGGGGGTAGATTTAGGGTTTAGGGTAGTGCAGTGGTGTTTGGGTAATGTAGGGGGTCATGCTGGGGATAGTGTTTTAGGGTTTAGGGTAGTGCAGTGGTGTTTGGGTAGTGTAGGGGGTCGTGCTGGGGTAGTGTTTTAGAGTTTAGGGTAGTGCAGTGGTCTTTGTGTAGTGTAGGGGGTCATGCTGGGGGTAGTGTTTTAGGGTTTAGGGTAGTGCAGTGATGTTTGTGTAGTATAGGGGTCGTGCTGGGGGTAGTGTTTAGGGTTTAGGGTAGTGCAGTTGTGTTTGGGTAGTGTAGGGGGTCGTGCTGGGGGTAGTGTTTTAGGGTTTAGGGTAGTGCAGTGGTGTTTGGGTAGTGTAGGGGGTCATGCTGGGGGGAGATTTAGGGTTTAGGGTAGTGCAGTGGTGTTTGTGTAGTGTAGGGGGTCATGCTGGTGTAGTGTTTTAGGGTTTAGGGTAGTGCAGTGGTGTTTGGGTAGTGTAGGTGGTCGTGCTGGGGGTAGTGTTTTAGGGTTTTGGGTAGTGCAGTGGTATTTGGGTAGTGTAGGGGGTCGTGCTGGGGGTAGTGTTTTTGGGTTTAGGGTAGTGCAGTGGTGTTTGGGTAGTGTAGGGGGTCATGCTGCGGGGAGATTTAGGGTTTAGGGTAGTGCAGTGGTGTTTGTGTAGTGTAGGGGGTCATGCTGGGGTAGTGTTTTAGGGTTTAGGGTAGTGCAGTGGTGTTGGGATAGTGTAGGGGGTCATGCTGGGGGTAGTGTTTTAGGGTTTAGGGTAGTGCAGTGGTGTTTGGGTAGTGAAGAGAGTCGTGCTGGGGGTAGTGTTTTAGGGTTTATGGTAGTGCAGTGGTGTTTGGGTAGTGTAGGGGGTCGTGCTGGGGGTAGTGTTTTAGGGTTTAGGGTAGTGCAGTGGTGTTTGGCTAGTGTAGGGGGTCATGCTGGGGGTAGTGTTTTAGGGTTTAGGGTAGTGCAGTGGTGTGTGGGTAGTGTAGGGGGTCATGCTGCAGGGAGATTTAGGGTTTAGGGTAGTGCAGTGGTGTTTGTGTAGTGTAGGGGGTCATGCTGGGGTAGTGTTTTAGGGTTTAGGGTAGTGCAGTGGTGTTTGGATAGTGTAGGGGGTCATGCTGGGGGTAGTGTTTTAGGGTTTAGGGTAGTGCAGTGGTGTTTGGGTAGTGAAGAGGGTCGTGCTGGGGGTAGTGTTTTAGGGTTTATGGTAGTGCAGTGGTGTTTGGGTAGTGTAGGGGGTCGTGCTGGGGGTAGTGTTTTAGGCTTTAGGGTAGTGCAGTGGTGTTTGGGTAGTGTAGGGGGTCATGCTGGGGGTAGTGTTTTAGGGTTTAGGGTAGTGCAGTGGTGTATGGGTAGTGTAGGGGTCATGCTGGGGGGAGATTTAGGGTTTATGGTAGTGCAGTGGTGTTTGTGTAGTGTAGGGGGTCATGCTGGGCATAGTGTTTTAGGGTTTAGGGTAGTGCAGTGGTGTTTGTGTAGTGTAGGGGATCGTGCTGAGGGTGGTGTTTTAGGGTTTAGGGTAGTGCAGTGTTGTTTGTGTAGTGTAGGGGGTCATGTTTAGGGTAGTTCAGTGGTGTTTGGATAGTGTAGGGGGTCATGCTGGGGGTAGTGTTTGAGGGTTTAGGGTAGTGCAGTGGTGTTTGTGTAGTGTAGGGGGTCGTGCTGGGGGTAGAGTTTTAGGGTTTAGGGTAGTGCAGTGGTGTTTGGGTAGTGTAGGGGGTCATGCTGGTGGTAGTGTTTTAGGGTTTAAAGGTAGTGCAGTGGTGTTTGGGTAGTGTAGGGGATCGTGATGGGGTAGTGTTTTAGGGTTTAGGGTAGTGCAGTGGTGTTTGTGTAGTGTAGGTGGTCGTGCTTGGGGTAGTGTTTTAGGGTTTAGGGGGTGCAGTGGTGTTTGGGTAGTGTAGGGGGTCGTGCTGCGGGGAGATTTAGGGTTTAGGGTAGTGCAGTGGTGTTTGTGTAGTGTAGGGGGTCATGCTGGGGTAGTGTTTTAGGGTTTAGGGTAGTGCAGTGGTGTTTGGGTAGTGTAGGGGGTCGTGCTGGGGGTAGTGTTTTAGGGTTTAGGGTAGTGCAGTGGTGTTTGGGTGGTGTAGAGGGTCGTGCTGGGGGTAGTGTTTTAGGGTTTATGGTAGTGCAGTGGTGTTTGGGTAGTGTAGGGGGTCGTGCTGGGGGTAGTGTTTTAGGGTTTATGGTAGTGCAGTGGTGTTTGTGTAGTGTAGGGGGTCATGCTGGGCATAGTGTTTTAGGGTTTAGAGTAGTGCAGTGGTGTTTGTGTAGTGTAGGGGATCGTGCTGGGGGTGGTGTTTTAGGGTTTAGGGTAGTGCAGTGTTGTTTGTGTAGTGTAGGGGGTCATGTCTTAGGGTAGTTCAGTGGTGTTTGGATAGTGTAGGGGGTCATGCTGGGGGTAGTGTTTTAGGGTTTAGGGTAGTGCAGTGGTGTTTGGGTAGTGTAGGGGGTCATACTGGTGGTAGTGTTTTAGGGTTTAGGGTAGTGCAGTGGTGTTTGGGTAGTGTAGGGGGTCGTGATGGGGGTAGTGTTTTAGGGTTTAGGGTAGTGCAGTGGTGTTTGTGTAGTGTAGGGGGTCGTGCTGGGGATAGTGTTTTAAGGTTTAGGGTAGTGATGTGGTGTTTGGGTAGTGTAGGGGGTCGTGCTGGGGGTAGTGTTTTAGGGTTTAGGGTAGTGCAGTGGTGTTTGGGTAGTGTAGGGGGTCATGTTTTAGGGTAGTGCAGTGGTGTTTGGATAGTGTAGGGGTCATGCTGGGGGTAGTGTTTTAGGTTTTAGGGTAATGCAGTGGTGTTTGTGTAGTGTAGGGCGTCGTGCTGGGGGTAGTGTTTTAGGGTTTAGGGTAGTGCAGTGGTGTTTGTGTCGTGCAGGGGGTCGTGCTGGGGGTAGTGTTTTAGGCTTTAGGGTAGTGCAGTGGTGTTTGTGTAGTGTAGGGGGTCGTGTTTTGTGGTAGTGCAGTGGTGTTTGGGTAGTGTAGGGGGTCGTGCTGGGGGTAGTGTTTTAGGGTTTAGGGTAGTGCAGTCGTGTTTGTGTAGTGTAGGGGGTCGTGCTGGGGGTAGTGTTTTAAGGTTTCGTGTAGTACAGTGGTGTTTGGGTAGTGTAGAGGGTCGTGCTGGGGGTAGTGCAGTGTTGTTTGTGTAGTGTAGGGTGTCATGTCTTAGGGTAGTTCAGTGGTGTTTGGATAGTGTAGGGGGTCATGCTGGGGGTAGTGTTTTAGGGTTTAGGGTAGTGCAGTGGTGTTTGGGTAGTGTAGGGGGTCATACTGGTGGTAGTGTTTTAGGGTTTAGGGTAGTGCAGTGGTGTTTGGGTAGTGTAGGGGGTCGTGATGGGGGTAGTGTTTTAGGGTTTAGGGTAGTGCAGTGGTGTTTGTGTAGTGTAGGGGGTCGTGCTGGGGATAGTGTTTTAAGGTTTAGGGTAGTGATGTGGTGTTTGGGTAGTGTAGGGGGTCGTGCTGGGGGTAGTGTTTTAGGGTTTAGGGTAGTGCAGTGGTGTTTGGGTAGTGTAGGGGGTCATGTTTTAGGGTAGTGCAGTGGTGTTTGGATAGTGTAGGGGTCATGCTGGGGGTAGTGTTTTAGGTTTTAGGGTAGTGCAGTGGTGTTTGTGTAGTGTAGGGGGTCGTGCTGGGGGTAGTGTTTTAAGGTTTTGTGTAGTACAGTGGTGTTTGGGTAGTGTAGAGGGTCGTGCTGGGGGTAGTGTTTTAGGGTTTAGGGTAGTGCAGTGGTATTTGGGTAGATCGACAACAATAGATCTCGCCAAGCAAGCAGCACATGCGCTGCGTCGCTAGGCAAGACCTAAAAAGCATTGCACCAAGATGGCTGCCAACACTTCCTGGTTTGAAGTGTTGTCAGCCAATCAGAGCCAAGCTCGTGCTCGGGTATTAGGCTCCGCCCACATATATATATTTTTTTCTTTAATATCTAAAAAACTACTGAACAGATTTACATCATTTAAAAAACAGGTCGCTTTCTGAACCAAGCACTACCTTTTTGCCAAATTTGGTGTAATTCCGTTCAGCAGTTCGGGCTGTAGCCTTGCCTAAAGTTTCCTATGGGAAATTGATTTTTTACTCTTATTTTTTGAATTTCTCAGCAACTACTGAACGGATTTACACCATTTAAAAAAAAGGTGGCTTTCTGAACCAAGAGCTACCTTTCTGCCAAACTTGATGTAATTCCGTTCAGCAGTTCGGGCTGTAGCCTGTCTCAAAATTTCCTATGGAAATTAACACACGAAAAACACTTTTTGGGACTTCCCTTTTTTCTCCGCCCCGCTTGACGAATCACTGCCAAACTTTCAGGATAGGAGCTGACCTGGATAGACCTTTTTTGGGGGGAATTTCACAAGGATTCGTTAAACGACGCCAAAGATATTAGCAAATCAAAAAATGCTTTTCCTATGGAAACTAGGTTCTAACTATAAGTAAATTAACACACGAAAAACACTTTTTGGGACCCCCTTTTTCTCCCCCCGCTTGATGAATCACCCCAAACTTTCAGGATAGGAGCTGACCTGGATAGACCTTTTTTTTGGAGAATTTCACAAAGATTCGTTAAACGACGCTAAAGATATTAGCAAATCAAAAAATGCTTTTCCTATGGAAACTAAGTTCTAACTATAACTACCTACTGGCGGTATATATATATTAGGAACCAAATCCATGAAAAGCCGCCGAACACTAGTGCAGAACAGGTGCCTCCTTACGCGAGCATGGTCTTGCGTCTTAAATCCACAATCAAACCTCTCACAAAAGAGAAGAGGAGCACTGACGGGTTCCAGACACAGGATTTATTCATCCAACAGACGCGTTTCGGCACTCGCCTTTTTCAATGTTGGTTGACTTTTGGCATATAGAGTGTTTAAATACACCTCGACACACTGCGGTTGGTGGATGCATAATAAACAGCAAAAGAGGACTGCTCCCAATTCATGTTGTTTCTGCTAATGTCACTCGTAAAGTTATTTTTCCTTTGAGTAGGAGTCATACCTCAGTGGATACGAGGCACATATTGCAGTTTCATTTACAGCAGGTCACAAATGCAGCCACTTATGCATATATATATATATATATGAGTTATCTATTAAGGTAACCAAAACCAAGTCTCTAAGATGGACACCATTAGTCACCAAGTCTTAAACCAGTTTAGTAGTGTGAACTAGACACTTGTTTCAAAATGTGCATACTCAGGGTTCTCTGCTCATAACGCCCTATGTAGTTTAAGTAGCCAGTAACAAGATGTACATTATGTAAATGTATATACACCCCACATATCTCTCCAAATGTTTGCAGCGGATCAATTTTTAGAACGTTCGTGTGACGTAATTTCTGTCATTGTTGTGGACCACTCCTCTGTCATCGGGTGTTCAACCCTCTTCTGGTGATTCAGTGTACACGGTGTAACTACCGTCTGGCCAAAGTCCAGCCATATCTTTTTATGGTTGGAGATGCCAACAATAGTGTGTGTATCATGCAACACTACCAGTTCCAATGGCAGATGTAGCTGTAGGTCATCGACTTCCTGCAGGTTCCCCCAAATTGAGTCCCAGTAGGATTGAAATTTCTGGCATGCCCATAAGATATGTCCACCATGTCTCCTATATGGAGTTTAGATCTCCAGCATTGCACATTGGGAACCGGTTTTGCTCTCAACAATTTGTATGGTTATCAGTGTCAGCCATGCAGAATTTTAAAGAAACTAAACTTTAGCCTTGATGCGCACACACTTTTGTCATGGGTAAAGATGAAGGGCCTTATTATGAGTTTGGCAGTCCTCCAGCAGTGGCGGCACTGTGCCATCCACTAGAGGATCGCCAAAGCCTTGGTGCACCCGCCCGCCGGATTACGAGTGTAATCCTGGTTGGGCGGTGCAGGGGTGGTCTGACAGCGGCTGTCTGCTAGGCTCATAGTAGAGCCTAACATGCCACCCGCCATCGTGAGAGCGCAGACTGCACATTCCTACATGATGTGGCAGGGACAATACCATGGGGACACAACATGTGCCCCCCTGCATGCGCCCTCAGATCCAGGAGCGGCAGGCGGCTCTGTTCGTGTTGGGCTCACAGCCATGGAAAGACAACTCAGAATATGCTCAGTGGTGCTGCAGTGGCACCATCAGCATCTTGTTGCTCCTGACCGCTGCACGACAGCCGCAGGACACTGGATCCCCTGTAGTCACAGCGATCCTTTCGTGGTCCTATGGACTGCTGTACTCGTAATAAGGCCCTAATTCCTTCCAATCAGTCTGAGTGTTGATACTGCTGCTGGTAAGGTTGCCATCTTTTGAAGAGAGATGATACGGTAGGCTTCAAGTACAAGATATCCACCATTGCTCCATAGAGGCCAGAAATCAGCTTGTTTTATGTCCCTACTTATCCAAATAGTCATGCAAAATGGATTTGCTTGGCTCGAGTGAGTGACCTCCTATTTTATATAGTGGCTCATGTTTCATTTGCTGGTTGGATTAAAAATGTGCCTGGTCCAGGTGAAATTCCGCTTGTAGCTCAGAAAAGGATTTGAACGTATCTCGAGCCAGAAAAGGAAACTCTTATGTCGGTGTTATTCCAGATGGGAACTGTCTGGTGTCAAGATCCACTCTTTTTAGGTCTCGGCTACGCAGCGCGCATGCGCTGCATAGGAAAAAAGACCTTTTGCAATCGCTTCGGCTTTTCAGCCAAAAACGTGCACGCGTTCCATTGCCTTCAATGGCAACGCGTGCACGTTTGGCGATTCACTTGCGGGAGCGAGCAGCTGGCGCCATATGGTAGCAATTATCGCTCCTGGCGCCGCTCGCTCCCGCAAGTGAATCGCGCAGTCTCCCTCCTCTCCCCCTCCCCCTGCTGCCGTGCGAGGCGCGCGCCCTTGTTCTTTACTTGTTAATAGCGTTAAGGCCATTTGCCTCGATGGACATAGATGAATATATCAGCTCAACAATGACATAGAACGTGCCAGGCTTCGTATTGCTTGTTGTCTTTCTATGCTGTATGATAAACACACATTCAGACATCTTTGCCTAGAGTAATATAGGTACCATACTATCAAACTCATTGGGCACACACAGGGCTGTTGATTACACATGAACAGTGGGCATTCGCTAGACAGGTTGTGTGACCAGCCATACTGCCAAACGTCGCATAGAACAAAGCTATTTTGTTACAGAAATAGCTGTGATTAACGGACGTACTTGTGCCTTTAAAATGTTGCTGTAGGACATACGCACTCCAAACAAATGGCACAATTACATTGGAAAAATGCATGCTTGGAGGTATACCCAAATCTTTTGCCTCCTGCCTATAATCTGTATAGGGACACCGCCGTTGGTGGTAGCCGTGCGCTTTATAAATGTCTTGGTATGGTATGGTAATGCACAGAGAACCGGAAATAAAAGTGAGTGCATCCTAGAGTTAATTGTCTGTTCACATGCAAGTCGGACATACTCCTAAACAAATCTCCTTAAACAGTTTGACTTACTTCATTATGGATGCATGCTGAATACATTCTGCTGAGATTCGTCCCACAAAAACGCAGTGGTTTCCTAGTAGGAGTTTTCTAATTTCTGGCACTCTGGAACTTACATCTGCAAATAGGTGTGTCCACGTGCAGTAATCACAAGGTGACATCTGAACTAAGAGGTGTACTCAAGGATGCAGCCATTCTGTGGAAACCTCAGCTAGCTAATGGAAATTTACCTATAGCTCAGGGGTGAGCCCTTGTTCAAGATTTTGTTGTACTGTGCTAGACAACCTAGCAGTTGGGTGGATTGTTACAAGGTGAGGTGAAGAAGCCGCTGCATTTCGTGGGATAGTCACATACCACCACTGTTGGTCAGATTTGGTGTCACAGAATGCTTGTTTGTATTCCGGTGCATATTTCCTGATTATCAGCCTAAATGGTCACCTGGCCAGTTGCTTGTTTAGTTCAAGAGCAGGTCCCTTTGTTATGAGCCTTAACCCAGTGCTAAAGTATCTCAGAGGTTCCCGGTAAGTTGTTAGGACAGATGTAGAGTGATTTGCCTCTAAGTCACATGCAGAGTTTCTTATTGAGGGGCTGAATGTTGGAGAGTAAAAACTAGCATAGTATGGTGATTTTGTTATTGTAGAGAGGAGTTTCTCATCTAATAGAGACTTATAGCCGCAGGTTCCTTACCTTAGAAATTATCCCCAGGTGTCAGACTGCATCTGGAACTTTTCGGAAGCAGTACTCCTGTGTGCTGGTAGGTGGCGTCGTTCAGATCTGCATGACGTCGCCCGCGCTGAAAATGACGTTCGCGGTGCCTATATAGGTGTCACCCAGGCGTGTTGACGTCCGTTCTTTTTGCGCCAGCCAGCACTGGTCCGGGAAGAGCTACCCCGTAGTCACTTTTGGACTAGGTTTTTTCATAGTCTTTTTTAGGTCTCGGCCTGCACCAGCGCTTGCGCTGGTCTGGCCGAGAGTTTTAGTAAGCGGGTTTTGGAAGTGCAAACCCACTGGCTTTCGGCTGGCGACCAGCTTGCGTTCACGATAGGGTGCACGCGCGCAGCTGCCATCTGGGTTTCCTATCTCTTCCTCATTTCCTCGTCATGGCTCATTAACTCTCTGGACTCTGATGTTTCAATCGCAGCAGCAGCTCACATTACCAACTGATGGCCCTGGACTACAGTCACATGAAAAACAACAGCGATTAGCATTGAAATGCAAGCTTTTTTTTGTCTAGTTCGAAATATTGCTTCGGTGGGTTGATTTCACCTTATATCGCTATTTGTTTTATATTGGGAGTCACAGCCTAATTACCAGTAATTTTGTCTCACTCTGTTTTTTTTAAATATTTATTCGCACAAAGCTATATTTAAGGTTACTTTTTCCACGTCACTTCTTCACTCTATTTAAACTCCACACCCCCACTCTTATTGTCTCTCTCCTTCTCTCTCTCTCTCCCCTCTCTAATTCTCTCTCTACTTAATTAACTCTCCCCTCTCTATCTTTTTTTAGCCTTTCATTCTCTCTCACCCCTTTATCTGTTTCTCTTTCAAACTCCTTCATTCACTCTCTCTCCCCTTCTTTCTCTCTCTCAATCCCGCTCCACTCTTTATTCTATGTACACCCTTTGTCTCTCTTTCTCTCTCACCACCCTCTCTAATTGGGCATTATATCTGCACTCTATCTCTCACTCGGCAACACCACAGCATCAGTCAGCATCACCACAGCATCACTCAGCGCAACCACAGCATCAATCAGAGCCAGCACAGCATCAATCAGAGCCAGCACAGCATCACTCAGCACCAACACAACATCTCTCAACGCCATCACAGCATCACTCAACGCCATCACAGCATCACTCAACGCATTTTTTTTTTTTTTTTACTTACATCACAGCATCACTCAGTGCAACCACAGCATCACTCGGTGCAACCACAGCATTACTCAGCACAACCACAGCATCACTTAGCGCCACAACAGCATCACTCAGTGCCACCACAGCATTACTCAGCAGCACCACAACATCACTCCGCGCCACCACAGCATCACTCAGCACCACCATAGCTTCACTCAGCGACACCACATCATCACTCAGGGCCAACACTGCATCACTCAGCACCACCACAGGATCACTCAGCACCACCACAGGATCACTCAGCACCACCACAGGATGACTCAGCACCACCACAGCATCGCTCAGCACCACCACAGCACCACCACAGCATCGCTCAGCACCACCACAGCATCGCTCAGCACCACCACAGCATTGCTCAGCACCACCACAGCATCGCTCAGCACCACCACAGCATCACTCAGCGCCACCACAGATTCACTCGGCGCCACCACAGCATCACTCGGCGCCTCCACAGCATCACTCGGCGCCACCACAGCATCACTCAGGGCCACCACAGCATCACTCAGGGCCCCACAGCATCACTCAGGACCACCACAGCATCACTCAGGGCCACCACAGCATCACTCAGCACCACCACAGCATCACTCAGCATCACCGCAGCATCACTCAGGGTCACCACAGCATCACTCAGGGTCACCACAGCATCACTCAGGGTCACCACAGCATCACTCGGGGTCACCACAGCATCACTCAGGGCCACCACAGCATCACTAGGCGCCACAACAATATCACTCGGCGCCACCACAGCATCACTCGGCGCCACCACAGCATCACTTGGCACAACCACAGCATCACTCGGCACCACCACAGCATCACTCGGCGTCACCACAGCATCACTCTGCGCCACCACAGCATCCCTCGGCGCCACCACAGCATCACTCGGCGCTACCACAGCATCACTCAGCGCGACCACAGCATCACTCGGCGCCACCACAGCATCGCTCAGTGCCGCCACAGCATCGCTCAGTGCCGCCACAGCATCGCTCAGCGCTGCCACAGCATCGCTCAGCACCACCACAGCATCATTCAGCATCACCACAGCATCATTCAGCACCACCACAGCATCACTCAGAACTACCACAGCATCACCACAGCATCACTCAGCGCCACCACAGCATCACTCAGCGCCACCACAGCATCACTCAGCGCCACCACAGCATCACTCAGCACCGCAACAGCATCACTCAGCGCCGCCACAGTATCACTCAGCGCCGCAACAGCATCACTCAGCGCCGCAACAGCATCACTCAGCGCCGCAACAGCATCACTCAGCGCCGCCACAGCATCACTCAGCGCCGCAACAGCATCACTCAGCTCCGCAACAGCATCACTCAGCGCCGCCACAGCATCACTCAGCGCCACCACAGCATCACTCAGCGCCACCGCAGCATCACTCAGCGCCACAGCAGCATCACTCAGCACCACAGCAGTATCACTCAGCAAGACCTGAGTATCATTCAGCATCGTCTCCGCAACAGTCACCACCACCACCACTACCACCTCAGCATCACTCAGCAACACCTCAGCCTGCTCTCGGAATCTGGCATCTGTTGATTCTCCCCTAGCGTCTGGCCGCTGCTAGTGTTATAATACAGGTACTAGTTCCCAACCTTCACCCTCCGATTGTTTATGCCCCCTCAAAAAAAAAGCTTTAACAAACAACCATTGCAATAGGCAGAAACAAGTTGCCAGCATTGCAAGAACAAAAGAAAACTGAGGAAATTTTTTATTGTAAATACTTTTTTTAATACGGTCGTTCAGTTTTACATAATGCCTTCTTGGTCATATATAAAGTAACAAAAATGCTTCTGACACTTTTTTATTATAACTTTTCAGCATGCTGCACAGCAGCCACACTTCTCTACAGCACAGCTTGAAGACATTGGCAAAGTCAATAGCTCTGGCTAAACACTTATAAGGCCCCAAAGGCGAGACCTATTGGCTATGCCAATGCTTGTTAGAAGTTTATGGCTGCTCTCCCATAACATAATGACACCTGCAAGAATGGGGTTCTGGTTTGCTCTTGCAGAAGCAAATTTTCTGTAGCTAAGCAAGGGACCTCCAAGTTCACTCTATGGGTAATTCTCTAAGGCAACCCATTCGGGAGAATCCAATTTGGAATGAAAATATTTAGTTGAAATAAATGCACGGCTAGGTGGTATAAATCGATGTTTGGGATGCATAGACCCCAGATGTTGAGGCAGCATACAATTTCGCACCAGATAATCTTGGTGTTGTTCCTTGCACAATTAAGTTCCTGATCTGATTGTCAATATGACAAAGTTGTGAGAGGGGTATTAGCAGTACAAAATAAGTTAAATACCGCTTATCCCACAATGTTTTAATAAATCCCTACTATGATACATCACTATACAAAAATGTTGAGCCCAACACAAAATAAAATATATTGTAATATTTATTGATTTCAACAGACAAAATTTGGATCTCATATGAAATATATATCTTTAATAAATCGTACATTTTTCAAACTTTCTTCCTTTGCATTCTAAAGAGCCCACCCTCAAAACCCTGATAGAGAAACATATAAAATCACAAGTCATACCCCACTCTTTCATACCTCATCCATACTGCTAACAACCCATATCACCCATCTCCTTGAAACCAATGAAGCAACAATTAACTTCCTAAATCCTGTAGATCACACAATACAAGATTGTTCAATTAAACATCAGTGCATCACTTTTACATAAACATATACATGTTCATTTTTCCAAAAATCAACCCCTTTTATGGCTTCAGGACTGTTTCAAGAATTAATTTCTTTAACATAAAGTTTCCTGTCTTCGCTCAAGTTCTCAACTTGTGCCAACGTGTGTTTCGGTGTGAGACCACAGAAGAGTCATACACCTTCTTCAGGGCACATTTGATATATCCAAAATGAAGAGGAAGGGAGGGTCATAACAGAGATATAAAATCATTCCTCATGTTTTGTTACTGAACACTTCATGCAAACCATAAGAGAACAATATTCCAATAAAGGGCAGAGAAAGGTAATCAACTGGAAGTAGCTCGGCCTCAATCATACCCTCCTTAGAGAAAATTTGCAATTTAATAGTCAAGTATAGGGGACCAATAATTTAATATATAGACTCAGTATACGTCCAAGTGGTTCAGATAGCTAGGAGTGGCTGATAGCCTCAAGAGTATCCATCCTGGTAGTGAAAAACTCGCAAATTTGTTTTTCACTACTGTAAGTCCTACCCCTCAAATTGGATAACATTGGGTTACCTTATTACATTTAATAAGTGATAACTTTCGTTTGGGAGCAGGGAGACTGTTGGCATTTTCTTGTCCTAACCATTTGGTACCTGCAGCCTGTTCCTGCGTCTCAAGATTAGGTGGAGTTGGCAGTTGGCCTTTGTGTACTCCTAGACAGCCACTCAATACAGGGAATGGGTGTTGGCAGGCTGGGCCATCATGACTTGATGAGTGGGGCAAAGCTGTCTCCTGTCACGCTTCCACTCAAAGACCCTGCCTCAGCACACACACAAAAAACTTCACAGTAAGCCTTTTGTGACTACAGGCCCAGTGGAGCTCGGCAGGGAGTCCGGAAATTCCAGATACCTCTGTGGGGGGAAAACTCCAGAAGATTCTTCCACTTCAAAGCAGGCACCAGGTATGAAGCTAGGTATCTCAGGCCCACTTGCAAGTACACTACTGGACCTGTGGACAGTCGCGGACGGCATGACTCGCCAGTGCGGGGTGTAGCGCGGGGAGGGGGGTTAATTTAATTTTTTTTTTTGTTTAATCTTACCTTCGCCTCCGGTCCCGGACTCCCGCGTCGCGTCTCCTGCTCTCTCTGCTCACAGGAAGCAGAAGCAGGCAGCCTCCCTCTCCTCCCCTAAGCCAATCACAACACTGCAATGGCAGCATTGTGAATGGCAAGGACGTCGTCCTTACAGGCGTCTATGGGGTGGCCGTTTTTTCCATGCAGGCTGCGCAGCAGCCTACATGGAGAAATCGGAGATTACTATGACTGGTTTGGTCGTCCCTGTGGCCGACCAAACAGTCAGCACCCATAACATTGGGCTAGCCCCTCCTCCCCGACCTGCCCACCCGCCCGCCCCCAACCAGGCATACCCTTCTTCAGCTTTCTCGCAGTGCGAGAAGCAGAAACATAAAATGGTATTTATACCATTTTACGTTTCTGCTTCTCGCACTGCGAGAAAGCAGTGGGGCGACGCCCACATGGAGGAGCCGCCCCTGCCTGTGGAAACTACAGAAGAAGGACTGCTCTGCTGCCAGAGAACGGCACTGCTGCTTGAGGCCTGTCCTGCTGTCTAAGAAGGAAGACTGGACCTGCTCCCTTCATCGCAGGTTACCCGAGTGACCCCAAGGGCTGGTTAGCTGGCCTCCTGTTCTGAGCTATAGGGACACAACAAGCTCCAGAGACCTCTTTGCAATTGCGCAGCTGACCTGCTGAACTGGACCTGCCTAGGCCTGCAACTCGACATGCCTGAGTCCAGCTGGCCTCTGTTGCAGTGAGTTCCTGATCCCCAAAAGGTGCCTCCGAGGTCCTAGACTCTTGGCATCAGTTGATCTTTTCTTGAAATAAAAGGAGAAATCCTAATCTTTTGGCTTCTTTGCGACCACGAACAGCATGTTAGTGCCAAGATCTTGCAGCCCAAGACGACCACCAATGAAAAATTTGGTGAACCCAGCTCTTCGCTCTACAGAGGTCATCAGCGATGACCAGAAATGCGAGATCTGGACTCCGTGCTACAGCATCAACAATCCATAGTGACTACAACAGGAAACTGCAGCAATGATCGTCCGTGACACCTGACAGGATCTTCGCGCAACAGCTATGACCGTCTGCGACACGTAGCCTGCTCTTCGCGCTACAGCGACAGCCATCCGCAATGCTCTTCCTGCTTCTTGCGGCCTCCTCCACCCACCGCAAACTGGACTCTTTATGCCGGACTTTGAGAATGTAATGTTTTCAGCCAGACTAACCTGGTCCCTGTATCCGGCCTGTGCTCGGCCCATTGTGGTTGGCCTGAACTTGTGACTTTCACCTGGTCTCGCTCAACCAGATAACCATGAGTGGTGCTTTGTGCTTTTAGGTGCTATACTTACCTCAAATCTTTGAAATTGCATTTTTCCGGTTGTACTGATTGGATTTTTGCTTTCAAATAATTTATAACATTTTACTTAATTTTGTGTTGGATTTTCTTTGTTATGTGTTTTCACTTTATTACTGTTTCAGTGCTACATAAATACTTTATACATTGCCTCTAGGTTAAGCCTGAATGCTTTTGTGTCAAGCTACCAGAGGGTTAAGCACAGGCTAATTTGGTGACTCTTGTGGTTCACACTGACAAGAATTGTGGTGGTTGCTTGAGACGGACTCACACCCCCTAAACCAACAACCCAATTTCTCACTACAGCCATCTTACCCAAGGCCAAGCTCTGCCCCCGCAAAACTTGTTTTCCCTGATGCAGGCCTAGCTGCAATATGATCTGTCAGAACAAACCTTTTGTTTACAGGTTCCATGGCGAGGTGGGAACAACACCTTACCATGGAACGATACGTGGTGGCCCGCCCCCTGCCCCACAGACCACGCCCGCAACCTCTGCATCATTCTGGACAGCAAGCTATCTATGAAGAAACACAACACAGTCTCATTCGCCTGCTTCCACACCCTTTGTATGCTTCACAAGATCTTCAGGTGGCTCCCAGTCAACACCCAAAGGTCCATCATGCAGGCCCTCATCACCAGCAGACTGGACTATGGAAAGACACTCTAAGTAGGAATCACCGCACGCCTCCTGAAGAGACTCCAGACAACAAAAAACACAGGGAAAAGACTCATCCTCGACCGCCCCAGAAGGACCAACATCACCCCCCACCTCAAGAAACTTCACTGGCTCCCGATGCAGAAGAAATGCCAGTTCAAGATGCCGACCCACGCCTACAAAGCCTTACACAACTAAGGACCAGCATAGATCAACAAATGCCTGACCTTCCATCAACCAACCAGACACTTTCGATCTTCCTCCCTCTACCTCGCAGAGATCCTACAGATCCACCAAGCCAATAGCAGAGGATGCTCCTTCTTGCACCTGGCAGCCAAGGCATGGAACAACCTTCCCCTGCACCTCAGGACCGCATCCTTGCTCCAGCAATTGAGGAAGGAAATCAAGACCTGGATGTTCCAATGAACAAACCACCATGCAGCAACCAACATCTCCAGCACCTTGAGACCCTCACGGGTGATTGCATCACTTCATAAATGCCTGATTGATTGAGAAAAAACCTTTCTTTTGAATATTAATAAGTCATTCCTATGTAGACCTTGAAGCTGACATGGTAAGGTGCATTGCATTTAAAAATGGGATATGTTGAAATTTCATGTTACCATGTCCCTGCAGTTGCAAGCCCACAAAAAAACAATTTTCCCTGTGGCAGGCCTAGCAGTCCTAGAAAACCAGAGGACAGATTAAAATACTAATGGTGTATTTCAGAATGGGCCCAGGTTGAAAAATAATTACAAAATTATATGTAATAGTTATTGAAAAATCCAATTTATGGGTTAAGTTGATTTTTAATTAATATTAGGGAAATGTGGCCCTTAGAAAGTTATCTTTTCCCTGCCTTAAGTTTCGGGAGGCTAATTTGTATTGATTCTCCTGCTTCTCACAGTCAGTAATTAGCCTTCAATAGGTATGAAGTGCCTCCCAGGAAATGGGCAAAGATGATTCTTCTGCACTCCCCAGAACATGCAGGATGGGGGCTGTGGACATGCATTTTGACACTACAGTGCAACATCCTGCTTGAGTATCAAATTCTGCTTGACAGATCTCCTGGGTTCACATATAACACTTGGGACACAGTTGAAAGGGGAGAGAATAGGATGGCAAGACAATTCTTGTGGATCCACTGTCTGCTTGATGACAGGCTCTGCTTTTGTCCTATCAGGCTACTGTCTCAATCAATCAATCAGGGGGTTTGTAGAGCGCGCTACTCACCCGTGAGGGTCTCAAGGCGCTGGGGGGGGGGAGCAGCTCCGGATCAGTTGAAGAGCCAGGTCTTGAGGTCCTTCCTGAACGGGTGCAGGGTCGGGGAGTGTCTGATGTTCACAGGGAGCTCGTTCCAGGTCTTGGCTGCGATGTAGGAGAAAGCTTCCCGCCTGCTCTGTTTCTGCGGATGCGGGGGACCTCTGCCAGGGCAAGGTCGGCGGAGCGGAGGTTCCTCTTGGGTACGTGGAAGGGGACTCTCTCGTTGAGGTATTTGGGTCCGATGTTGTTGAGGGATTTGATGGCGTGGGTGAGGAGTTTGAAGGTGACCCTCTTTTCGACGGGGAGCCAGTGGAGGTCTCGAAAGTGTTGGGTCATGTGTTCGTGGCACGGTGTCCTGAGTACGAGTTTTGCTGCGGCGTTCTGGATGGTTTGAAGCTTGTGTAGAAGGGTTCTGTTGATTCCGGCGTAAAGGGCGTTGCCGTAGTCCAGTCTGCTGGTTACGAGCGCGTGGGTAACGGTCCTTCTGCAGTCGGGGGGGATCCATTTGAAGGTCTTGCGGAGGATGCGCAGGCAGTTGAAACTGGTGGAGGCGACGGCGTTGATCTGGCTGTTCATGGAGAGGGAGGAGTCGAGGATGATGCAGAGGTTTCGAGCGTGGTCTGTAGGGGTGGGTGGGTTCCCGAGGGAGGAGGGCCACCAGGTGTTGTCCCAGGCGGAGGTGCAGGGTCCGAGGATGAGGACCTCGGTCTTCTCTGAGTTGAACTTCAGACAGCTGTCTTTCATCCAGGCTGCGACGTTCTTCATTCCTTCATGGAAGCAGAGTCTGGTGTCTTCGGGGTTCTTCGTAAGTGAGAGGATGAGCTGGGTGTCATCGGCGTAGGATACTATGCTGAGCCCATGCTGTCTGACGATGGCGGCGAGTGGGGCCATGTAGATGTTGAAGAGCGTGGGGCTGAGCGAAGAGCCCTGGGGCACACCGCAGCTGATGTCGGTGGGTTCGGAGAGGAAAGGAGGGAGTCTGATCATCTGGGTTCGGCCGGAGAGAAAGGAATTGATCCAGTTGAGGGTGGTTCCTTGTATCCCTGCGTCGTGTAGTCTGGCTGTGAGCGTGCGATGTGAAACGGTGTTGAATGCTGCAGAGAGGTCTAGCAGGATGAGGACCGCAGTGTGTCCCTCGTCGAGTAGCATGCGGATGTCGTCAGTGGCTGCGAGGAGGGCGGTCTTGGTGCTGTGGTTGCTGAGGAATCCAGACTGGGAGGCGTCTAGGATGGAGTTCTCTTCGATGAAGGTGGTCAGCTGGGTGTTTACGAGTCTCTCTGTGACTTTGGCTGCAAAAGGGAGGAGAGAGATGGGCCGGTAATTTTTCAGGTCCGTTGAGTCGGCCGTAGGTTTCTTGAGGAGGGGTTTAACCTCCGCCCGCTTCCAGTCGTCTGGGAAGATGCCAGCTCTGAAGGAGGCGTTGATGGTCCGTCCTAGTTCGGGTGCGATGGCGGCGGCGGCCCTGTGGAATATGTGCGGTGGGCAGGGGTCTGTTGGGGCTCCTGAGTGGGTTTTCATCATGGTAGAGGTGATGAGTTCTACGGTGGTGGGATTCCAGGTCATGATGGTTGGCTTGTCGGCGGCAGAGTTGAGGGGGGTGGTGTCTGGCGTCTGTTCGCTGAAGATGTCGTAGAGGGCCTTGATCTTAAGATGGAAGTAGGAGCTGAGTTTGTCGCAGAGTTCCTGGGAAGATGTGATGTCCGTGGCCTCGCTGGGGGGTTTGGCGAACTGCTGTATGACGTTGAACAGTTCCTTGGCGTTGGTCGCGTTGGTCTGGACTTTGTCTCTTATGAAGGTCGGTTTGGTGTCTCTTATGCGCTGGTGGTATTCCTTCAGGGCGCTCCTGTGGTTTTTCCTCGCTTCCGTGGTTTTCTGGTTTCGCCAGGTTTTCTCTAGGCGTCTCTAGGAGTGTCTGGCTTTTTTTAGTTCCATAGTGAACCAGGCGTCTTTCAGAGGGCGTGGTTTGGCGGGGTGGCGGAGGGGTGCGAGCTTGTTGGCGCAGCAGGAGATCCAGCGGTGAAGTTCTTTGGCTGCGGAGTTGGTGTCGGTCGTGGCGCTGGGGGGGTCTTGGAGGAGGGTGGTGTTGAGGTGTTCCTCTGTGACCTTGCTCCAGTTCCTTCGTGGCGGGCGCGGGGCTGGCTTGGGTGCGGTGGTGGTGTTGAAGGTGAAGTGGACGCAGTGGTGGTCCGTCCAGAGGGGCTGGGTGGTGTGGCTGAAACGGATGTTTGTCCTTCCTGCGGATTGGGTTGAGGGTGTGTCCAGCTCTGTGAGTGGGCGTGTTGACTAGCTGCTTCAGTCCGAGGTTGGCGAGGTTGTCGAGGAGGGTGGTGGAGTCGGGGTTGTTGCAGTTGTCGAGGTGGAAGTTCAGGTCCCTGAGTAGGATGTAGTCCGTGGAGGTGATGGCATGTGGTGCGGCGAGCTCGGTGATGGTAGTTGCAGACTTGTTGCGAGGTCCTGGCGGTCTGTAGATGAGGGTGCCGCGAAGCGTGGTCCTAGGGCTGGTCTGGATGTGTAGTGGAGGTGTTCTGTGTTGGAATGGGGGTCATTCGTGCTGGATGTGGAGAGTCGAAGGGGGGTTTTGTGTGCGATGGCGAGTCCTCCTCCTGGGCGGTGGGGGCGGTCCTTCCTCTGGATCTTGTAGCCGTCGGGGATGGCAGTGGTGATGTCGGGGCCGGAGGATGCGTTTGTCCAGGTTTCAGTGAAGAAAGCGACGTCAGGCGAGAGGGTGTCGATCAGGTCCCAGATCTCTACGGCGTGTCGGTGCAGGGAGCGCACATTGAGGAGGATGCATGTCAGGGTTTCGGCAGTGCGTGCATCCGGCAGGCCTTCGGCGGTAGTGGGAGCTTTGTCGATGGTGAAGGATCTGCGGCAGTGTCTGCACGAGAACTGTCCGTGGGTGGCGTTCGGAGAGGATCTTTCGCAGTTGGCGTGTCATCTGGTATTGAGTGCGTGGAGGGTGGTGGAATCGTAGCGGTGTGGTCTTGGGGGACCAGGGTTTCTGGCGCTGGCCGCGGTCGGGTCGCGGACGGGCGCAGACAGGCTTGCATTAGACGCGCCCGCTGCGCGCGGCCGCCATTAAGTAGGGGGAGGTGGGAGAGGTGTGCAGCAGCTGGGAGGGGGGAGCGGGGGCGGAACGGCGGGAAAAAGCAAGGCAAAACGGAGGGCACCAGAGTGAGCAGGGCACAGGGGGTACAAGCGACAAAGTTAAAATTAAAAAATAAAATTAAAATCAGGCAGCAAGATAAAGGGAATACAGGTGGAAATTACTACAAAAAATGCAGGGCAACAAAGCAGTAGAAGACCAACTATGAAATGCGGCAGCTACCGGCACCGGGTCTCGAACCCTATCAGGGTGAGGCTCTTAAACACGGCGCGGCGGCAGGGCACAGCGGAGCTGCTGGGGAGAAGAGCAGGCCTCAGACCGTGGGTCAGAGGTCTTGCTCGCGCTCCCCCGCAGCGGCCGCCATTAAGTAGGGGGAGGTGGGAGGGGCGTGCAGCAGCTGGGAGGCGGGAGCGGGGGCGGAACGGCGGGAAAAAGCAAGGGAAAACAGAGGGCACCAGAGTGAGCGAGGCACAGGGGGTACAAGCGACAAAGTTGAAATTAAAAAATAAAATTAAAATCAGGCAGGAAGATAAAGGGAATACAGGTGGAAAATACTAAAAAAAACGCAGGGCAACAAAGCAGTAGAAGACCAACTATGAAATGCGGCAGCTACCGGCACCGGGTCTCGAACCCTACCAGGGTGAGGCTCTTGAACACGGCGCGGCGGCAGGGCACAGCGGAGCTGCTGGGGAGAAGAGCGGGCCTCAGACCGTGGGTCTTGTCTCTGGGCTTATTGTGGGTACAGTGGCTGCTTCAAACTGGATTTTAGTGTTAGATGTGGGCAGACAAAAGGGTTGCCAGTACACTCCCTACACGTACCCCGAGCCCTCATAGTCCAAGTTTAGTGTGATTGAAAACTATTGCCATCATGAAAATACCCAAAGTGGGTAGGGTTGGCAGGAGGAACCTTTACCTCATTGGTTAGGGCATGCCCAGGAGTCTACCTACCCCCCTATCTGGCACCTCCAGGCACCCACTTAAGAACACTTTCTGAACCTGCGGAAGATCAGAAGAGGACTAATCTGCTGTCTGCAGCCTGAGAAGAGCCCTAAAGGACTGGATCTGCTCCCTCTTAAACCCAGTACAAAGAGATAGACTCCAAGGGTCATAAGGCTGACCTCCTGTTCAAGCTACAGGGTACAACAAGATACAAGAGGCCTTTTCCCGGAAGTACCCAGCTGACCAGTGGAAAAAGGACCTGAGCTGGACCCTGCTGTTGGCCTCTACCTAACACCCTTTTTCTAAGTGCCTCCCCTGAGATCCGGAGGGACTTCAGAAGCGCACTCCTGTGGTGGATTGGGACTTAAAGGACTGAGGTCCTGATTAAAAGTGCAGCAGAAAGGATACTCCGTTGCAATGGCAAAGGTCTGCCACCATACTGAAGGTCTGCTGCCTCATTTAGAGTTGGGAGGACCTTCAGCAAGTTAGAACCGGAGACTACTCCGTCTCCAATACTGACATACACCTCCAATGACACAATGGAGTAAGGGTCGTCGGAGGATTTGCATTTGTCCACCTGTCCTAATTAGAGTGTTTTTTACTATCAAATAGAAAATCTAACTTTGGCATTTTCTTTTTGAAAAAAAAAAAGAAATTGAAAGTGCAGGGTACAGCTCCATCATTTTGATGTAGCTGTAAGGCACACTTTCAATGCACTATCAGGAACTGCCATGATGGTGGTTCCTGCCAAATTAAAGATGTCCGCAGGACAGCAGGCACCTCTAAATCTGGAGCATGGTTACCCCCTCAGGACAATATAGTAAAATACTTTCTCACCCCCAATGGAGTAACCGCACTGTAAATCAGGGCCCATGTCAGAAGCTACAATCTATGACCAGGGTGTACCTAGTTGGTGTATCTGACCAGTGCGTCATCGCAGTCAGCCTCAAATTGCGCCTAGAACAAAAAGAGGGCCACCGAAACCAAAATAGTAAGGTAGGTAACAGGGCTAATCAGACCAAAATCCTAAACAGAACAAACTGCCACACAGGGATAAATATCTAAGAGATATCTTATCCAAAGTCTAAGGCACAAGTGAGTCGCAATAAAGCCTAATTATTCAAAGAAAAAAATAATACACTTCAAAATCTTTTATATCAAAAAACAGTTTCAATATACTCAAAGTACTGTTCACTTGTGTAGATATGCAGAAAAGCAACCAATAGAAACAAGTTTTAGTAGTGTCTCTTGGGATCACAAAAGCATACATAGAGAATAATAAGAGAAAAGACAATACTTTTACATAATAATAGACATGAACGATCAATCTGGAGACATCCCTACTCACAGCCCAAGAGCATTCATGCTTTCAGTCAGACTCATACATCACATTCAAACTCCATTTATAACCCATCACATCAACTAACATAGAGCAAAAAAAATATTTTTTTTTAAAGAAATTGAAAGTGCAGGGTACAGCTCCGTCATGTTGATGGAGCTGTAAGGCACACTTTCAATGCATTATCCGAAACTGCCATGATAATGGTTCCTGCCAATATTAAAGATGTCCTCTGGGACAGAGGCATCTCTAATTTGTACGGTTACTCCATCAGGGCAATGTAGTAAAATACTCTGCCTCTCCGATGGAGTAACCGCACTGTAAACCAGGGCCTAAATCAGAAGGTAAAATCTATGAACAGGATGAACCTGGTTGGAGTATCTGACCAGTGCTTCATTGAGGCCAGCCTCATATTGCACCTAGTCGAAAAGGGAGAACAAGGGAACCCTACTCACTACGGAACCAGGGTAACTGAGTATTACAAGAAACAACGGTTCCTGTGGGATAATATATCTCTGTATATAATATATTGGTGCACAATCGCGATAAAAGGGTTATACTGATGTCATAGAGAGAAAACCAAAACACCAAGGATTTTTGTTATACACATATATTTGTATTATTCACACCATATACAGAATTTATACAAAAAGGAAAGAAAGCATTTGTGAAGAAGTGTCCCAAGTGTAGCATGAACCTAACAGTTAATTGACACAATGTGACAATATTTACAAGGTTTCACTATTAATCAAACGACCATATCTGAATTTTTTTTACATCATATACAGCAACTTTATACAATAATAAGTGCTATGTCAGTGGTTCGTTTTTCATCAAAAGTGTCGACGGCGTTTCGACCCTCTCTAGAATGTGGGGTCTCATCAGGACCTATGATACTGGGAACATCTGGGAAAAGAGTGAAATTTGTATAAGATAATATATGGACCTAGTAACAGCATACTAGTGGTGGCTCATGTTATCAAGGACATAGAATTACCTAGATTGTCAACCGCGCAGTTCAGGTGAAGAATAATGTGTGCCAACCGTGAGTGAAATAAAGAGGAATTACTCACAGGGAGACCCAGCTGGGTTCTGGTGATGGAAAGAAAAGGGAAATAAGTAAAGGGTTAAGGGGATAAGAGCTCCTCTATTAGTTAGCCACTTGTTGATCAGTGGGGACACTTACCCCTGTTGAGGGTGTGAACTGGCGATCACGATGAGGAAGAGAAGATGTAGGTCAAGATCTGGGGCGGAACTATAAGAAAAGAAAGGGACAAAAGGAGCATGTTGTCTTGCTCGAAAGCCAAACTAATAACTAGAGGGTATCCAAACAGAATTGTCAAAAAATCCATGAAATGTGCCTGGTATTGCCCCAGAGAAGAACTTCTCAAAATTAGAGAAAATGCACCACTCAACAGAATAGTCTGTGTCACTACTTTCGGAGTACATACCAACAAAGTTCGCAATCTGATCACCAGGAATTGGAATATAATCAGAAGCATTGACCCTGAAATGGAGGTCCCCATTTCACTCTTTTCCCAGATGTTCCCAGTATCATAGGTCCTGATGAGACCCCACATTCTAGAGAGGGTCGAAACGCCGTCGACACTTTTGATGAAAAACGAACCACTGACATAGCACTTATTATTGTATAAAGTTGCTGTATATGATGTAAAAAAAATTCAGATATGGTCGTTTGATAAACAGTGAAACCTTGTAAATATTGTCACATTGTGTCACTTAACTGTTAGGTTCATGCTACACTTGGGACACTTCTTCACAAATGCTTTCTTTCCTTTTTGTATAAATTCTGTATATGGTGTGAATAATACAAATATATGTGTATAACAAAAATCCTTGGTGTTTTGGTCTTTCTCTCTATGACATCAGTATAACCCTTTTTATCGCGATTGTGCACCAATATATTATATACAGAGATATATTATCCCACAGGAACCGTTGTTTCTTGTAATACTCATATTGCACCTAGGTCTGGGTCTACCATGACAATTGACTGTCATTAGCCTCACTCAGCAGGTAGAATGTCCCACCCATGCCACCGAACACCAACTAGACCCCGTATTCACCAGTTTCATCGACATTACAATGGACAACACCACACCAATCACCTGGTCTGACCACACCTTCGTCAACTTCAGAGTACCCATCCCACATTGCTGCAGACTCATCACCGCCAGAGCCTCACACCAAGACTGGTACAAGATCCCAGAAGCTACCTGGTCTGCCGATAACCTTCACCACTGCCCTCGACACATCAACAGCCTCCCAGAATCCATCTCCAACCTCAATGCCTGAGTCACTGACTGACTGCAGAGACACCTTGGCCCCTCTCAACAAAGGTAAGACAATCAGACTGCAAGCAAGCTTGTACATGGAAGAGTTCAGAGTAGCCAAGCGTTACTGCAAGCAACTCAAGCAAGAATGACACAGACAACAGCACCTACAAATCCGCCCTCAGACAATATTATCAACAGATCAGGGCCACCAAACGCTCCGCGATCACAGACTACATTGAAGGCAGCACCAACAGCGCATGGGAAATCTATGCCATTCCGAAAAATGTCACCTCCCCAGCAACAAGCTCCACCAGCATCACCCCCTCTCAGGACCTCTGCAACGAGCTGTCCATATTCTTCAGCAACAAAATCACCAGCATCTTCGGCAAGTTTAGCCCCAACCAGACACCCCTGCTGCCCATCTCCACCTCCACCTCCATTAACGGGACCTCTCTTACCGAGGTTGTTGGGCTGACTGAGGGCCTGATTTAGAGTTCGACAGATGGGATACTCAGAGACAAATGTGTCTGATATCCCGTCCGCCATATTACAAGTGCATTACATCGAATGGTGGATGGTATATTCATCATGTTTGTCATAGAGTAACCTCTCTGTTGAACTCTAAAACAGGCCCGAATGTGGAAGGTCTCAGAAGTGTATGTGAGGTTGTGATGGTGCAAGGTGATGTGCTAGGATGCCCATGATGATTAACAACATGTATGCTGGGTGCATGGTTGAATGGAGCGTGTGAAAAGATGGGGGGGAGGCCATGGAAACTTTACAGGTGCTAACATGTCAAATCAAGAGTGTCTATGTATGCCATTAGCAGAGTACTCCTTGGAAAGGAAGACATGGCATTGTAAGTATATGTGCAAAGGTTTTGGATTTGAGAAATTCAGAGGTGGTTGGGAATTGATGGATTATCTCAATGTAGACAATACCACATCTTGGCGCTAGCTTGGTACCCTTTTTGCCTTTTTGCCTTTTTCTTTTTTATGGGAGGACTTTTTGGGAAAGAGAAGACTAAGATTTGTCCTAATGTCAGTGACAAGCACTGTTAATCTTTTAAGATCCCTGTGTGTGAACTAAAAAACATTTGAAGCTAACAAGGAATTCAGCAATAAAAAAAGGGTGTTGGAGCCTTATAAAATATATCCATATACCAATTAACTGATGCTGCTTAAGTTTTATGTAAAGTGGGCTCAATTCCCAAAGGTAATTTTCAGGCAGAAATATCTACACACATAGATTTATGCCTACATGGAGGCATATATCTATGACTAAATCCAATTCAGCAACTGACTTACCCTTTTGTATGTATGTTTTTGTATTTGCATGTTACACCTTATTTTGTCCTTTCTGCCTTCCATTTTGTAGTATATGTTCTCCATTTTCCTGCAACTCCCCTTCGCCACTTGTATATTTACTCAAAAGAAGTAGACCTACATGTGTGGAGGATTCCACACTGGTGGCGGAGAAGTCCACACATAAGAGAAAGGGCAGCCGTAGGTGGACATCTCCATCCATGCATCAATAAATTGTATTTATGAGTTTGTGAAGTACCACTGCAGGAGTATCACTCCATGTAATCATAAATATATTTTGTGAATAAGGTCCATAATGTTTCTATGAAAACATAGACTGTGAATACACTGCATGTGAAGCAAGATTGTAATTACATGGTTTGTATCGCTTTAAACCACAGGTTAAAGTTTATAGGAAGTACGTCGAAATTATACAAGTATGTATTGTATCATTAAATAGTAAGATAATATAAAATTTGTTACAAAAAATCTGGCATTATAAACAGTGTCTCTTCCTTTCAAAGTATTCTCTCTTTGAATTTAGATATATTGTACATTGAAAAAGTAAAAATGTTACTTTCCGTATTCATAACCCTATTCTTTGACTTTCTCTTGCCTCACTTTCTTTTCAGTTTAGATGTTGAGGGGTCTTCTTGGGTTTTCACCTGTTGTTGTGTTGATGGCATTTCAGTTCAAGCCACACATAGTTCTCCCACTTTTTCTAAATTATAACTTGATACACTTGTTTATATATTTGTTCTGGTGTTATTTGGCTCACATTCTTAGTGGCTTTCCCAACTTTTTACTTTACTATGATCCTTGTGAAACATGTGTGTTTTGCATCTTAGCCTCCATCCTTCTCATTCCTTCTCGTCCTACTGTCCTGTTTTCTTAAAACTGACTTCTTTTCTCATTCCTCCAAACAATCTGTTCCTCAAGGCTTTCTTTCTAAATAACAGTTGTGTTTTACCTCCCTCCCTACATTGCCAAATTCATCCACACAGGAATTTCTTCCTTTCCACCCTTTCTTGCCCATGGATGAAATTAATTCCTGTTAATGTCCATCTTCAGTAACAGCTCACTGTTTATTTCTGCCCTTCATTTTCTCTCTTGTCTCTTTTTGCTGTGTGATATTCAATCCCACAATTCCCCAATTTCTTTCTATCTTTTCTCCTTTGGTTGCCTTCCTCTTCATCTGTGTGTCATCAATTGTTGTCTTCCTAACGCTGGCTTCTTCTGTCTTTTACAATATCTCTCCAAACTTCACTCACTTCATTGTAGCCTTTTATGACCTCACTGACTGATTTCATTTGTTTCCTTACTCAATGGTCTCTAGTTACACCTTTTCATATTTCCATTGGTTGTCTCTCCATTTAAGACTCTTTGTGTTGATTTGTTCTTGACATCAACTATAATTGGTGGCATCTTTTTTAGGTCGAGCCTAGGCAGCACTTGGGCTGTCGCTTAGCGACCTCTACTTCCAACTCCACCCATTGCTTGCTTTTGTTTTTCATTTGTCTCTGTCAGTGTCCTTCAAAAATCCTTGTTTGCCAGTGGTCAGTGCTGCCTCTTTGTCCCTCCTTTTTCTCTTCAGTTCCACCCATGCAGCAGGGACTAAGTACTGTCTCATCACACTACAGTTCTTTATTTGTTCTATGGGGGACTACTTTTTTCTTGGTTTCCTGCTCTGTTTCTGCTTGCCTGTGTGTAGTTTCGGCACCATAGCTGATTATATTGAAATACAGTTTTCCTCCCTCCCACCTCCTCTTAATTCCACAGTTGTATTGGGGGTACATCTTGCGCCATGCCTCCCGCTTTGTTGGTTATATTTTTTAAGCTTTTAGCAATTTTCGATGTCAAACGTCATTTGGGCTTTGTTTTAGTAGGATGTTAGTTTGATTTTGGGCTTTTTTTAAAGGAGGATTGGGCTTGTTAGTTTGGCGATCGCAACACCTACATTCTCATCAACAAAAGGCCTGATTAGGTACAGTAATACTAGATTTGGTAATTGCATTACCAAAACTGACAATACTGGTATTCCTGCAAATTTAGTGTCAAGCTGGGAATAGCATATGCACGGTTTTCTACATTTGAAATTGCAGAGTTAGCGGCATCTTTTTGCAGGTTCTGCCTGTGGAATTGATTCCCAAGGTACACAAAGCACACAAGTCTCGCTGCGCTTGTGCTGCGTAGTAATGGCGTACCTCCTGCTGGTGACTGCGCAATCTATATTTTATGGAAGGCATTGGTGTGAATATTACACATTTTACTTTCATATCAATAAATACTTTAACTGGAATTGTTTCAAACATTCTGCTGCACATGGCGAGACTTTGTTGAAGAGCACCTAGGTCCATGGCCGTGCACGCACAGATATACATTATTTATTATTAAATGAGGCTTGGAACACATCGTACTCCAAGCCTCGCTTTCAGCCCTAAGCCCCGCCCTCCGCAAAGCCTCGAAGCCATGTGCTATCCCTGCCAGGGTTGCCAGATTGGGCTAGTTCTCGCACAATTGGGCGATATTTTGCCCGATTGTGCGAGAAAGAATCGTGTTGGGTGGGCTACCAAAACTTGGGCTAGAATCCGCCCAGTGTGCGGCGGATTCAAGGCTTTGTGCGGCGCCGCCACGCTGCAGCCCATGGTTGCCTTGCATGCCACACCTCTTTCCTAATTTTAGGTGCGTCTGTGGCTCTGTGCCCTGCGGCCCCTGCCAACAAGTAACACCGGCAGGCCCATAAATCATAAAGCGGGCGGGAAGCTTCTTTCCAATTAGGGTCCTGCAAGACCTGCAGTGACCTCTGACCTGCCCCCAGTAATGTTCCGACCTGCCTTGGAGTTCGTTTGACCCAATCCTGGGTCAGATCAGTTCAATGATGGGCGTGTCAGGCATATTAGCGGCCTGCCCCCATGCGCGTGCAGCAGCAGCAGGTATGGTGACATCGGAGGTTCCAGCTGTAGGGCTTAGTGTAGTTGGGAAAGAGCCGGGGCAGAGGGGTGATGAAAACACTGGGCAATAAGAGGGATGACTGGGGCGTCAGATGAGCACACGGAGTGGAACACGGGGGCACGAAGGGGTGATGAAAATACATGGCAAGGAGAGGGGTGAGAACAGAGGGGTGCAGGGGGCAGTGAAGAGTGGCAGATAAGCGCAGAGTGGAAAACAGGTGACAGGAAGGAGTGATGAAAACACAGGACAAGTAGAGGGCGAGAACAGAGGGTGGCAGATGTGTGCACTGAGAAGTGGAGCACAGGGGGCAAAAAAAGGGCGAGATAACACCAGGCAAGGAAAAGGATGAGAACAGAGGGTAATAGGGGAGGCGAGGAGTGGCAGATGAGCACACAGAGTGCAACACTGGGGGCAGGAAGGGGTGATGAAAACACAGGGCAAAAAGAGGGATGACTAGAGGGGTGAGGGGGCAGATGAGCACACAGAGTAGAACACAGGACGTTGTGATTAAAATACAGGGCAAGTAGGGGATAAGAACAGAAGGATGCTGGGGTGACAGATGTGTGCACATAGGAGTGGAACACGGGGGAAGGGAGGGGTGATGAAGGCAAGGAGAGGGCTGAGAACAGAGAAATGCTGGGGCGGCGATAAGTGGCATATGAGTACACAGGAACAGTAGGGAGTGATAACAAAACACAGGGTAATTAGAGGGATGCCAGGGCGGCAGATGAGCACACAGAAGGGTGGGATACAGGGGGTCAGGAAGGGATGAGGGAAACACACACAGGGACGGAGATGCAGAGCAGCACTGGGAGGGGAACAGAAGGCACAGAGAGTAAGTGGGGGCAGAAGAGAAAAGAGTAGGTGGAGTGAGGTGTTTTCGATTTGCATTATAGCAGCGTGCATATTCCCCTGACGCCATTCCTCAGTCACACTCAACAATAACATTGATGATTATAAAAAATAGGCTTAGGCACCGCCCACGGTATGAAATACTCGTTTATTGGCAGGGCAGGCTCCTTTTAATGCACTCATGCCTCAGCAGCCTGCCTGGTTCTGTCACTGGTCAGCGCGTGACTAGCACCAGACAGGATCAGTTTTTTTTAAACAAATCCTGCTGGGCCCCCAGGAAGACATTGTTGCCACTCTGGCAGGGCCAAGGCAAAATCATATGAAATACTCGACTAGCTTCCTGTCACGGTGTTCGTGCAATTTGTCTGTGGTTTCGCAAGCAGTAGTAGTGATCACAAGAGTAAACTCATGTAGAATGTGAGTAGATTGTGGGCATACGATCATTTTACAGTAGGATCAGGTGCTCTGCAGCAGTTCTTTTTATAGTTTGTCCTTGCTCAAATCAGTGTAATTTCTTTTGTTTTATCTGTTTCCATGTACTTAATTTCTTGATTTTGCTCTAAGTGTCACTCTTAGTGTCATACCATTAGTAGTTGTATGTCATTCATAAGTACTCTGAAACCTTGAAAATGGCTCACCTAAGCACTCTTAAAACGTGGCAACTATGCAGTCTATTTTCCATATCGGATAGTGTCCTTCCATTTCTGGTGCTTTGAAATAGTTTTAAGATCTTCATAGAGTTTCTTGTTGCTGGAATGGCTGGAATTTCTGATGTTTATATGTTTCCTCATCTTCTTCACTTGATTTTTGTTCGTGAGAAAGTGTCACTCGTAGTCGTTGAATGTCTACTCATAATTACCCTCAAAATTTGAAAATGTCACACATAAGCAATCTGAAACCTTGGCAGCTATGAATCGCCTGCAGGCACCTTCGTACCATTTTTCTTTGCCTTCGTACCATTTTTCTTTGATCAGGCCACAATACTTCATGTTACCTCGCCGCGCACACAGAACCGTGTTAGCTGTGTGAAACAAGCATTGGAATTCAATTGTTCTCACATTTGTTGGAGGTGGGGCTATTGGCAATGTGAATGTCCAAGTGTAAATCGTCCATACTTCGTTGTTAGTGCCTTTGTAGTACCTAGCTTATTTGGCAGGTTTGTAATGCACGCAGACCTTCATTTGAGGTTTATGTTTTGTATTAAGCCTCGCACACTTTAAAAATCGTGTTCCTTTCACATTGTGGTGAGTTTGAGGGTTAAAACACCCTTTCCTGGAAGCAGAAGGGTCATAAGGTAGGTAGGTTCTTGCAAGCACTGTGGCCCGTGAGATGGGCGAACTCATGGAGGAAAGGCTTCTCACCCCTAATTGGAGTGAAGTAGGCCTCTCACACCCACGGGCCCCGGTGGCACTGCACCTACTGCACTAATGATAGAATACGTCTTTAAGGCAGTAAACATTTAAGGTGCTGTATCCAGACTTCAGGAGAGAAGAAAGGCATGGTCTTTTCAGGTCACGGCACTGCTGAGAGTGCAGCCATCGTACTGTTACTCTTGGATTTTGCCTGTATGTACACTTCATGGTCCAGAGGCCTCGATTCTATGTGATGCGAAGCTTTTCATTAACCGCCCAACAGTCTTTTTGTCAGCAACTAAGCACAAGCTGTAGCTGTGCTATATTTTCTCATGTAGCGCAGCGTTGACCTTTGTCTTGGCAACAACGCCTTGCAACCGGAGTGCCACAGTCTGACATTACGTTACCTATTCCACATTATGGAAGTCCCAAACTGTGCCACACAAATTACCGCCAGACCTTAGTATAGTACCTTCATAATTTAAGCAGTAGGACCTGCTTCAATCCACAGTTTTCTATTTCAAAATTAGTTTTTTCATCTTGCTGTCTCATTTGCAGCTGCAATTGAAGCAAGGATTGTTAAAGCCAACAGGCTTGGCACGAGCAAGCATGCAATTTTTTTTAATGTATTCATTTTTTGCAAACATATGCAATCTGCAAGAAAAATTATGTTATCGGGTATTAGCTCATGGGAACATCAAGCAGCAAGCTCTGCACCCCATGCCATGGACTGCTCTCTTCTGATGAGTACCAAAAAGTATGAAACATACGTAATTTGCGTATGTAAAGAGATGTTCAGCATTGCTCTTGGAGCATTAAAACAAGTGTGAAAAAACATGGAGCATTGGCCTATATTGCCGTTACTCTGGGGGGCCTGACGTGAGGATGCAAAAGGAACTTCATGCTGAAGTGCACTTTTCCCAAGAAGAACGTTTCCGCAGTTGCAGTCCTCAAAATTGGACCCAGAAAATTTTTGGGCAGCTTGCTCTACACCATGCGATATCAAGTGAGTGACAGTTTTCCTGACAGACCAACTTTGATTTTAGTGTACAAAATATAGGTAATCTGATTAATGTGGGTTCTAAACATATAATCCATGAAATAGAAGTATATTTTTGAATGTTGTAGTCAGGCTACATGTAAGTTAATGGAGTGGCAACATTGGGCTATTTTGGGCTACTTTTCCGTTGCTTTTGGGCTTGAAAGTTGTGAAAAAATCTGGCAACACTGATCCCTGCTTATTTGCAGTTACCCTTCCTGTTTCTGAGTGAGGCCAGGCACAGACAATCTTCTGCTGTGTCTCTCCCCTATTCCGCCATAGACTTAATGCTATAGGAACGCTTTACACGAGCACCATGTACATTGCAAGAATACGTTTATTTTGTGTTTTTTATACCCTGGGATATTAAGTGTTTCGCCCAGAATCACAGGATGTTCACAAAGTTTTCCGCATGTGACCTTTGGGACCCTTCACATCCATTTGAGTTGTTTAGCCAAACAAAGATCTCCAGCATCCATCTACCTTGGAGGTAAACTTCGCACATTGCTACATAGGAAAGCTTCCATCAACACACTGTTGGAATCACACATGTATGTGTCGGCTTGCACACGGACAAAGTAACAACGCCGTAATGTCACACCAGCAGAAGCTGCACGCCATACGGACACCAGCTAACATCACTTACTGTGGTGTTTAAAATACTGGGGAGGGTCTGAAGCCCCCATTAATGCCCATCTGGTCCTGGAAGTAAGCTGAAAGCAGGTCATTCAGAGGTCGCCTACTTTGTAATACCTGTAGAGGAGCCACCCAGCCCTCACAATACAATGTTACACTGCACACCCCTCGCGACCGGGCACGGTCCGAGGGTATAAATAAAGGGGCCGCAGGTCGCACGGGACCTCTGGCCGAATATAACGGACTAGTGAAGTGTCCGTTATTTCCCCTCAAGTTCCCCACAAGCCCCGCAGTGCTCCTTACTGTAGAAAGCCTCTACACTGGCGACGACAGAGACGAGCCCACTTCGTGTGACATGATCCCGCTGCCGGAGATCCTGTGGTGGTGAAGCGACGCAGACGGGAAGACCGGACTGTCAGCGCCTGCCAGGCGGGAAGTGACCCGAAACTGTAATCGTGCTGAAGGTGCTCCGGCCGGCGCAGAGGTGAGTGGCGCCCTGCACGCCATCAAGAAGGGTGAGCGGAGCGAGCGACGGCGCTGAGGAACGTGTCCTTCAGCTAAGAAGGTCCCCAGCATGCACGCCAGCTGAGGCGCGAGTGGGGGAGGGGCCGCCGCCAGAGCAGCGCGCTCGTAAATATCTCTTCCCTGAAGGCTGAGACACGTGGGGGAGCCGGTTAAAAGGACAGTGTTACCAGCAGAGGCTACCAGGGCGGAGGCTTCACTAAAGGACAGGCAGTCCACACAAAAAAAAAAAAAAAGAGGAGGCAAGACGTACCTAGAGGAAAAAAAAAAGACAACACAGAGAGAAAAGAAAGGAGGCATCGTCACCTCTAGTGGGACAGTGCCAGGGGTCATAAAAGGCAGACAGCACCCATTAGCCAAGCATGGTCTCATCTTAAAGGGAACGAAGGTGAAGACAGAGGGAAGCACAAGCGCAGGAAACAGACCCAGCAGCTAAGGCACACGGTCCAGAGGTTAAGGTCACATCCTCTCTCAGGGAAAAGACACAGGAACAGCCGGCATGGGAGACCCCCCAGCGCAGCAGCAACCGGGCCCTGCGCCCATCAGGCCGCACTCACACGCGTCGGTGACACCCATACCCCCGTTTAGCCAGCTCGCTGACCCAGCCTCGGCGGCCCCGAGGTGGAGAAGATGGGTAGGGCAGCTGAACCATTACTTCACGGGGACCAGAGAGACGGATGGGACTGTGAAGAGGTCGCTCTTAATGCATTTTGGAGGAGATGAGCTGTATGATCTATTCGAATCATTGCCGAACACTGGAGCGACACACGACTACGATGCCGCGATCGCAGCATTGGATCGCTACTTCGACCCACAGATGAACCCAGTTTACGAAAGGTTCAAGTTGAGGCAAGCAAAACAGACGGACGCGGAAACAGTTGATATGTTTTACGCGAGGCTAAGGAAGCTAGCAAGCTCTTGCACCACGATAGATCACAATGAAGAGATTAGGGCGCAGATAATACAAGGATGCAAGTCCCTCACGCTGAGGCGCCTAATACTGCGACAACCGGGGATATCCCTCGACGACATTCTCGTGCTGGGCCGATCGCATGAACTGTCCGACCAAAGAGCGGACGAAATGGAAGCGGCGAGGCTAAGAAACACGCCGACAGGGGCCAACACGAAGGTGGTTCAAGTCAAGGAGGAGACTGTTGAGGTGCTCCAAAGGCGACCAGGCCCAGGGCCCCGACGGGAAGGGAGATCCTGCCAAGGACACCGGTGTGGGCAGTGCGGATACGAACACCGTGACCAGGAAAAGTGCCCAGCGAAGGGGCAGGCATGCTCCAAGTGCGGCAAGGCGAACCACTTTGCCAGCGTCTGTAGAAGCGGACCAACGAGATCAAGAGGGAGCATGGCCAGACGTCGCCAGGTAAACATTCGGAACCTCTCCCTAGAAGAAACCGAGGAGGCGGCGGCATCAGGAGGGCAAGCAGCACAGGTATACTACGAAGACGAAGATGACATCTTTGTGATTTTGTTTGCTGGAAGGCCGGGGCGAACAAGACGCCCGCCCCCCATATGCCACGTAACCGTGAATGGAGCCTCAATACAGGTGCTTATAGACACCAGAGCATCGGTCAATGTGATGGACTCCGACCAATACGAGAAACTGTCGCCCAGGCCGCGCCTCACACCAAGCACGGCCAAGATCTACACGTACGGAGGCATGGAGCCCATACAGCTGAGGGGCATGATAGAAGTGGACGTCGCCAATGCCGACCACTCAGTGAGGACGAAGTTTCACGTGACCGAAGGGAAGAAAGGAACCTTGCTGAGCTGCCACACGGCGGAGTACCTAGAGTTAGTGTTTTTCGCGAGACAAGTACACGAACGCCACGCCGAAGACATCATGGGCGAGTTCCCACAACTATTCCAGGGTCTAGGAAAATTAAAAGGCCGTCAAGTCAAGCTACACATAGACAAGACGATACAGCCGCGTGCCCTGAGACACCGGCGGATCCCATTCCATCTTCGCCCAGCGGTGGAAAAGGAGCTCCAGGATCTAGAAGACAGAGGAGTCATCGAGAAAGTGTCGGGGCCGACACCATGGGTCTCGCCACTCGTCGTGGCGCCAAAGCCAAAACAGCCGGGCGCCATCCGTTTGTGTGTGGACATGCGGCTTCCTAACCAGGCCATCCGGAGGGAGAGGCATGTGACCCCGACGATGGACGACATTATTGCGGACCTCAACGGGGCGCAATGGTTCTCAAAGCTGGATATCAACTCCGGATACCATCAGCTGGAGTTAACGCCGGAGAGCCGGTATATTACGACTTTCTCTACACATGTCGGCCTCAGAAGGTATACAAGGCTCAGTTTTGGCGTCTCTTCAGCTGCTGAGGTTTTTCAAAACGCCATAAAGGAAACCCTCTCGGGTCTGGTCGGTGTAATCAACCTGAGCGACGACATTTTGATCTACTCGCAAAGCCTGGAAGAACACCATGTGCGGCTCAGGGCGACCCTACAGAGACTGGCGGAGTGCGGCCTCACGCTACATCGGAAAAAGTGTGCATTCTACAAAAATTCAATTGAGTTCTTCGGATATGTCTTCGCAAGGGACGGCCTCAAGGTGGACCCAAACAAGGTGGATGCCATCCGCAATGCCCCAGTTCCGCAGAATCCAACCGAGATAAGGAGCTTCCTCGGGATGGCTACGTACTGTGGGAGGTTCCTCCCAAACCTGGCGACCCTTGCCGAGCCCCTCCGCCAACTCACTAAGAACGGGGTGCCATGGGCATGGTCACACAAAGAGGAGGCGTCGTTTCAAAGCATTAAGGCGGCCCTGTTGGACCAGATCACCATGGCGTATTTTCACCCCAAGAGGAAGACGGAACTGGTGGTTGACGCAAGTCCGGTGGGACTCGGAGCGGTCCTATTACAGATCGACAGGAAGGGAGATCGAGTACCCGTGGCGTATGCCAGCAAGGCCCTGTCATCAATGGAAACGAGGTACGCCCAGATCGAGCGGGAGGCCCGGGCCATAAGGTGGGCGTGTCAACATTTCCACCTGTACCTCTGTGGACACCCGTTCCGGGTAGTGACAGATCACAAGCCTCTGATTCCCCTTTTCAGCGGGCTCACACGACTGGCGCCCCCGAGGATTGAAAGGTGGGCGGTGCAACTGCAGGCCTATGCGTTCGAGTTGGTGTACAGGCCAGGGGCGGATAATCCGGCTGATTTTCTTTCCCGACACCCCCTGATGAAAAAAAGAGAGCACGCAAGGAGCCGCTGCCGACACGGAGGCGTTCATAAGGATGGTTGAAGACGCCGCATGCCCGGTGGCGATCACCAAGGAGGAGATACGCCAAGCCACGGAAAACGATGGCACCCTGCAAAGAGTGAAGGAGGCCTTGGAAAGCGGGAAGTGGCAACGGTTCCTGGATGGACTGTCAATATTGACCGCGGAGGAACAGAACGCCAGACGTCAGATATGGAGGATACGGCACGAGTTATGCGCCAGCGGATCAGGAATGATCCTGAGAGGAAGAAGAATCGTGGTACCGAGAAGCTTATGTCAGAGGATGGTCAAGCTCGCCCACATGGGACACCAAGGTACTGCCAAGACAAAGGCAAGGCTGAGGGCAAAGGTGTGGTTTCCAGGCCTGGATGACTTGGTAGATGCCGAAGTGCAGTGCTGCCATCCGTGCACTATCACAGGAGGAGACCCAGCACCAGCCCCGGTAATCACTGAAGAACCCAGCCAGAAACCGTGGACACAACTGAGCGCTGCTTTTGGAAGCTTCCCGGACGGACGGCACACGCTTGTCATCATCGATTCCTTCTCGAAATTTCCGGTGGTGGAACTTGTCACATCCACAGCATTCGCGCAAGTTCGACCCGCCCTCGAAAAGACATTTGCCACATTTGGTCTGCCAGAGGAAGTAAAGAACGACAATGGACCCCCTTTCCAAGGGCAAGACTTCCATGACTTCCTGGAGCAACGAGCCATCCGACACCGCTGCATCACCCCGCAATGGCCGCAGGCCAATGGTGAGGCGGAAAGGTTCATGCGGACACTCAACCGCGCTCTCCGAATAGGGGTAGACCAACATCAGGACCCGGAGGCGTGCGTGCAACAATTCCTACAGGCCTACCAGCAAACCCCACACTCCACGACAGGGTGTGCCCCGGTTTCGCTCCTATTGAAGCAATCGCCCCGGGATGTCATTCCTGAAGACACTGAATGGGTGCCACCGGTTCTGGACATAGAGAGATCCCAGCAAAAACGCAGAGTCACAAATGACAAGGCTACGGTACACCGAGGAGCAAAGCCACAGAGGGTGAAAGTAGGGGATCAAATTGTGCTAAAGGATCGATATCCGGGATGGAAGTTTCGGACCCCATATGAACCCGAGGTGTGGACAGTAACACGAGTCAAGGGCACCATGGTCACGGCCCGGAGAGGGGAGCACACAGTGACCCGCAACGTGTCATGGTTCAAGCCGATACGGGCAGAGCTGCCCGGGGGCGACACAGCACTGGAAGAGAGTGCTGGGGCAGATGAAGGACCATGTCCGGATCTAGTAGAAAGACAGGCCGACCCAGGACTCACCCCGCGCAGGAGCACGGACAACCGAAGTGACGACGGGATGACCGGCGAGCCTACCACCACTGCCGAAGGAGCGAGTGAGCAAGTGGCTCAGGAAGAGAGCCAGGGCCCAGGTATCCGGAGTTCCAGATATCGACTCCGTCCGAACCCAACACCCAGTCGGAGGCTGAGAGACTATGCATGCTGAAGACGTGTCCGCAGCCGTGGAGCCAGTGTCGAATCACAGTTGATATACCGACGACCTTTTGAGAACTTTTGTCTCTTTTCATCTCCTCTTCTCTTTCTTTTTTTCTCTCTCTTTTTCTCTCTCTTTTTCTCTCTCTCTCTCTCTCTCTTTTCCTATTTTCTGTTCCCTCAGCCTTCTCTGCGGAGCAGAGAGTTTATCATCCAAAGGAAAGGAGGGATGTAGAGGAGCCACCCGGCCCTCACAATACAATGTTACACTGCACACCCCTCGCGACCGGGCACGGTTCGAGGGTATAAATAAAGGGGCCGCAGGTCGCACGGGACCTCTGGCCGAATATAACGGACTAGTGAAGTGTCCGTTATTTCCCCTCAAGTTCCCCACAAGCCCCGCAGTGCTCCTTACTGTAGAAAGCCTCTACAATACCAACCCTATGAAGTATCCCTGTGCATGCATGTGCGACTGCTAGGGTGATTGCATATGGGGAGTCCCTTAACGTTTTGTTACACCACTCTCTCAGACTGCCCGACAGTGTGAGGAGGGTGCAGGGAAGGCTGGTGTGGACGGTTTGTAGGCTCGGCATCACAATTTAAGTAAACAAACCCTTCCTGGCTCACAGGACGTCCTCAGTTAGAATTTTGCAGAGCCTGTCTTATATTACACTCATAAAAATGGTCCGCATGCTTCACATGCATTATTTAACCCTACAGACGCTGACATCGGGCTCACTGCGTGAGGACAAGTCTGTTTTTGACTATTGGCACCACCTCATCACACTCTGAAGTAAGGGAGTCCAGGAAGCACGTGTTCCTCAGAGGACGAAGAGTTCCATGTGGAGCAGACACACACGAGGAACTAAAAATACGCTTACTACTTAGCAGACTTTGAAACAAGTAAACATGGCTTGGAATCCCGGCTCTCTGCTTTCCATTGACTAATTTGTGTGCTCTGATGTAGATCTCTTTTCCTTCTATACCACAGTATCCTTAAATGGCAAAATATGAAAATGTGCACACAAGCACCTTAGTTTTCATTATTCGTAAAGCATTAAAAAAAGTAATTTATTCATAGTGTGGCGCAGTATCATGCCTCACAATCTGGAAGAGGGTGTGCAAGAGTTTGCTACAGCTGAGGTTGCTTGCCAGTCTGGGTCTAGTTGGTCCAAAAACCTTTTTTTCTCCTAAAACGGTTTATTTGCACGTATAATTTACATATATGGATTTTCCCTAGGTTGCGGAAATGACGGGTAATTCCAACGTGGTAAACAACAGTTACTACTAGGCCTGGGGTAGCGTCGCCTCACCCCCCCCCCCCCATACACTTCTGTATTATATTGGAAATAGTTACTTCGGAATAATACTCAGCTGGCAGAGGCACACAACTGAACCCTCATCTGAGTTAGTGCCCTGGAGCCCTGGTCTCCGTCAGCCCCATACGTACTCCCCCCGTACTCCTGCCTGGGGAGATGCTGCCTGCACCATTCTCCTATCTGAGCCCAAACACATTAATTCAGTCATCACTTCCTGTCTGTCCTGTACCTATTTAAAAGTGTTTCACATTCTTTGACTTCATTTTTAGGTTTGGCTCTTTTGTGCACAAACCCACTCCTGAAATAACTACATAAGGAGCTGATGTGACTGATAGGCACACTTCTCATGTGACAGAAACACGTTTCTGCCGCTCCTCCAGTGTTTCTAATGGACGCTGTTAAACACCTCATGTATTGCATGCTGCAGAAAAATTATGCTGTTGAATACTGTGGCAAATGTAAATAAGTAATTTCTTGATTTTGTCATGGAACCTCATTTGAAATGGTTTGCATATGGAAGGATTTTACTCAATATGTTTGGAAAGCGTGCTTCATGACGCATTTCTGATCCCTTTTGGGCTAGATTGATAGGGCAGCTGTCTGCAAGACGATTGATAATAATTCTTTATGTGTAGTGTGGGCTATTTTCCTCTCACCTCATGCTATTGGTTGTTCGGTTTAGTATTCGACCTCCGATGTAGTGTTGGTCTTGCAATGCCTGAGGGACTATTTCACATTTCAAAGGTACACACTGAATCATCGTGCATTAAATGATTTAACTCATACATGCATTGCATGCAAAAAGCATATCTTTTCTTTAGTGCATCAGACTTTCAGTAATGTTTTAGTCAGGAGTGTGCACGTGTTTTCCCTTTCTCTCCTCCCCATTTTTCTTTGCCTTAGTGTCTTTCCTATTAAATATCCATTAATGTTAATTTTCTAATTTGCAACTGTATGAAACATTCTCATGTTTCTTTCTCCTTTTTTCACACAAAATAGCTTTGCCAAAGCCAATATGTCTTGCTTTAATAATCTCACGAATGCAAATGTAGGCATGAACTAATACTGTTACATGTGTAGTAGGCACATTAATCTTGGATCTGTTGGATTTTGTCAATGCTTGTTTAAAGGGTATTTTTTAGGCAGATACATCGAGGCTCCTTATAAGGTCACTCCCACCTCTTCCGCTGACCATGCACAAAGTTAGCTTGCTTTCTGACTCGGGATGGTTGCCGTCAGTGCTATCCAGTGGGAGTGCATTTACCTACCACCCTATGTGTCACTCAGCCCGTGGATCCTTTGTATTGCAATCAGGTGAGAACAAGCAATTGCCATTGTGGGTCTGTGGTTCAGTGCGTGGTTCTTGTAGGTGTATCTTGCACTTTCACCAGCAGAATGACTCAGCGAGTTGAGCACATCTATTAACATTCCTTCTGACATTCAGAAAGCAAGTTCAAAATCTGGTGGGCCATCTCCACCTTTCATCTTTCTCAGGTTGATAAATTGTGTACTGTTAAACAGGGTAATAATCACACTTGTTTTTATATAGCTATGAATCTTCAAGATATATTATATGTAACATTATACAAAAGCAATGTTTTTCTTAGTGAATAACGACCTTTCACATTTATTTCTGCAGTTGAGCTTCCTTTCATGGTCATGATTTGAATGGTGCAGCAGGTGCAATGGCACCGGGCCAAGAAGTTGCAGTTGCAGTTGAAAGAGGCTTTATTTAGATGGTGCAGCAGGTGTAGTGACACTGGGGCCCAAAGCTCTAGGAACCCCTCTAACCACCAACTATTGCAATATTTTACTACTAAACAGGCAGTCACAAGTGCAGTTACCTTACAGGCAATATGGACATGATTTAAATGGTGAAGCAGGTGCAGTAACACCAGGGCCAAAAGTTATAATAACCCCTCTAAACACCAAATATTACTATATTTTACTACTAAGCAGACAGTCTCAAATGCAGTCACCTTGCAGGCACTAGGGCATGATTTCAATGGTGCAGCAGGTGCAGTGGCACCGGGCCCAAAAGTTGTCAGAACTCCTGTAAACACGTAATATTGCTATTATATCAATTAATTCTATTAATTCCCTATTGGCATTGTAAATGACAATGCCTTTCATTTATATGTTTAAAAAACATCCAATAATAAAAGGCATTGTCATTTACAATACCAATAGGTCAAAGTTTCTAAAATGCGAGACCTATTGCATTGCAAATGCTTGTTTGTTACTCTTGCCATATCCTTCTCTTACTCATGCTGCCTACAAATTCCCTTGCCTTGTCCCTCCTTAAACCTGGATTCAGATGATTTAACTGCTAAGGGTTTAATTTGTTGACTCATCATCTCCTTGTCAATCCAACTTCACGGATTATTTCTACTTCTCTATTCATGGACAGTAAAAGTAGTTCAAAGATCTCTAAAAAAAAAAAAATTCCGGTGGAGGGCTTCCTAAGTCCTATTAGTTAAATAGGCAGTTAAAAAAAAAATTTTTTTTAAATATCATAATGTGTGTGGGGCTTATTGATGATATCTCAATAAACAAAGCATTGTTCTTCTTGAAGGTCCAAGCTTTGAAGATGATGGAGAAAAGGAATCAAAGCACAGTGTCTGAGTTCATCCTTCTAGGGTTTTCTGAGCCTCCGGAGCACAGAGTTATCCTGTTCGTGGTTTTCCTATTGATGTATTTGGTGACTCTGATGGGAAACAGCACCATTATTTGTATTATCCGGGTGGACACTCAACTCCACACGCCCATGTACTTTTTTCTAAGTATCTTATCTTTCGTAGACATTTGCCTGACGACTTCCACAGTGCCCAAACTTCTGGCCAACATCTTCTTGGAAAAGAAAAGCATATCTTTCTATGGGTGTTTTCTGCAACTGCACTTCTTTTTCTCCTTAGGTAACATGACAGGATTCCTGTTGGCAATCATGGCAGTGGATCGATACTTGGCAATCAGTAAGCCACTGCACTATGCTATGATAATGAGCAAGGGAGTCCAAGTGAGGCTGGTGGCCGGGTCTTGGGTTATCGTCAATGTGCATTCAGCAGCACACAGCATAATGGCAGCACGATTATCATATTCTGCATCCAACGAGATCCGCCACTACTTCTGTGACCTGCCGCCACTCTTGAAACTGTCCACCTCAGACACATCCCCAAATGAGCTCCTTCAGCTGGTCGAAACAACCTTAATCCTGCTGAGTCCATGTCTCTGCATTACCATATCCTACATCCTCATAATTGCCAAAATATGCAGGATGCCTACAACAGAAGGGAGATTCAAAGCTTTTTCCACTTGCTCTGCCCACCTGACAGCAGTGACTCTGAACTATGGCCCAGTGCTATACACATACATCCGCCCAGCCTCTGCCTTTTCCTTGGAGAAGGACCTGATCATCAGCGTCTTGTACAGCGTGGTGAACTCCATGTTGAACCCCTTTGTCTACAGTATTCGAAACAAGGAGGTCAAGAGCGCTTTGGCTAGAAACCTGAGAAAACTAAATATTTGGTGGAGGAAATAAAATTTGACATTATCCATCTGTCTTTCTGCTGCAGGGTCCATCTTATGTGTTGTTTGACTTTACTTTATTCTGAGATTTTATAGAAGCTTTATCACCAGGTGGCCAATAAACGTTTTTAAATAAATAAATGCTGAGTGCTGGAGGTGAGAGAGGGTGGGTGGGAGAGCTGGAACAAAAGTTCTGAACGTCGACTCCTATGCACTGCACAGAGAGGTTCAATTCCCTTAGAGATCAATTCAGGAGCTTGGATACATATGTGGAGTGAGTCAAGGGAGCCTTGAATCCCTTGCTTAAGGTCAAAAGGCCTGATTAACATGGACCCTGGATTATAAGGTGTTCCAGAGAGAGGACCCCTAGTAATGTAGCATCTACCCTCCAAAAACATTGATTCAGCAATCTCTTCATATTGGAGAGGCAGGTACCATAGGAAAATCAAAACATCTGGAAACCTTACAATGAAGAAGCAAGTACAAGAAATAGAAAAATCATTATTACATAGAGTTGACACATATGTCTTATTGAAAAATTTCGAAGATTTTAATCATCTACTAAGACTGTGGCTGGGAATATCCAATCCTCAATATCAACTCAACAGAATATTGTAACAACAACATCAAGGGATAAAATATCAATGGGCAAGTGCACAGAGGCAGGTAAGGATTTACCATTCTTAACTCCACATCTGTGTACCTTAAAGATATATAGATCCCCAAGGTACGTATATGTGGAGTTAGGTAACGAAAATGTACTTAAACCTATCTTTCGATATTTTATACCTGAATATTATTGTAACGGTAATCTGTCCTGTCGATATTCAGGATGCGATATTCCCGGACTACACCCCTACTAATTTAGGTTTCATGTTCCTTTTGTTTATTTTTAGTTTTAAATACAAGACCAGCCTTAAGTTGCATAAGAGGACTGTAAAATGAGAAACTAGCATTGTACACATGTTTACAAAAGCATACTTTGATTTCATTGGCATTTTGCATATATTTACATGAATATCTATTGAGCAGAAATGCATTTTATTATCATAACAATCTTAGCAATGTCTCTATTTACTGTCATCTTGGTACATCTCTGCAGTTATGGACAAAGCTGCCCATGAAATTGGTCAGAGTTAGGGAGATTTCTTGGTGGTGGCTCAAGACGGTGTCAGAGCCCTCTCCCACTCAGATGGGTGTCATGCTTCATCATCGGGCAGCTCCTCACCTCGTTGGGCCGGCGCTTTAAAGTGATTTCCCGTAATGAGCCTGAAAGTTCCACCTCTGAACCCGTCTTTAAATTCTGTTCTGCACTGAGTGATTTTGCAGTATAGAGTTTTAAAACTTCATAATTTGCCTTCCTTTACGTAGGCCCCCCACGCTAATTGTCTTTAAATGTCTTTTGCAGAAATTACAATTTTTTCATGAATGCAAATACATACTTCCAAACACCATGTGGTGTGTTCGTAGGGGTCGTGGTAGGTCCTTAGGTGAGCAAGTGGCAAGAGTAGAGTATGCTGGCGGAAAGCCTGTGAGCGATTGGGGGCTCTGATATGCACAGGTTTTTTTTATTTTTTTATCTTGGCTTTGTTGTAGCATTGCTTCGAGATGCTGTTTGTCTTGGAAATGTAGGCTAAAAAAGCCAATATGGTCAGTAACATGAAGTGCTTCTGATAAACCAAATAAAACCTTTGTGCCTGCAAGTCTGTTTATTCAGCAGAGCTGGAACGGTGCGCGTGCCTCTACCCGGAAGTAAGAACCTCGTTAAAGATCTCATGAGCTTGATGACTCTTGGCTTTGGGGACATTGCTAACAGTTAGCTGGGATAATAATTGGAACCTCCCTCTCGATAAGGTGCACAGGGATGGTCCTCAGAGGAAGTATCCGCCTGTTGTGCCGAAGAGGTCTTCAACACAGTGTCCCTGCTGCTTTGTAATCAGTGTTCATTAGACCATTTGGGTTGTCACTGTTGGAGCTCATTAACCTCTTCCGCTTCTATCCCCAGCATGCACAGCTCTACTGAGAGAAGTATGTGCACAGCTGAGGAGAGGGCTTAGATCTTCATCACTACTGACACATAGGCAGTACTAACTACATGGAAACATCTGAGGTTGGAGCTGCCTAACAGCTTCCACAGTCTGCTACGTTTAATTAGTAAAGAATTTTCCTGAGCCAAGCATGTTAGTTGAGTCAAGAAAATGTCCCCTTGAATACATACAGAAGTGGCCAACTAAGACTAAACAAAGGGAAATCCTGACAGGGATTGTGGTATGATTGCAAACCGCGCAGAGAGGCGGTGGAACCCGCGGAGAAGCGGTGGCAGGGCAGGGGCTGTGGGGAAGAGCCCCTCCTGGCCCCTATCCTCCGCCTGCAGCAATAGCCCAGAGCCCAGAACTGACAGGCGGCTTCACCCCTCCACTTAGGAACAGAAATTGCCCGGGGTCAAGCACAGAGACCTGATCATACAGGGTCTCCATGCAAATACAGTAAAAGGAAAGGGGTGCAGGCAAGGCTCCCCTCAGATGAACCCTGGCTTCCCCTGCTTTTCCCAACCACCTCTCGGTCCCAAGAGGTCCCAATGCTGACTAGACAGCTTTAGGTGCGGTGATACCAGCGGTAACGATAATTCCGGACACATAGAGCCAGATTTACCAATTACTCATGCAGCGCAGTGCAGCAGATGCTGCGCTGCGTGAGAAGGAGAGAGCAGGAGAGCGCTAGATTAACTGAAATATGGAACTCTCCTCCCCTTACCCGAGCCCTGGCGCTGAAATCAGCCACAGTGCGCCATGGAGACACCTTTGTGCCATGGTGCAAGGCTGTTTCCGTGAGTCTAGCATAGGTTTTGTACTGGAAGGGTACCCTTCCAGGACAAAATACTCTGCATAGACTGACTTTAAACCTTTTCCTTCTTTGTATGCGTGCTGTACAGTGCAGCACACGTTCAAAGTCAGAAAAGGAAGGGGAAATGAAAGCATTTCTTCTTCATTGGTCCTACTTCAAAATGGTGCAGTTTTCTGATGCTGAACCTTGTCTACTTTATTTAGTAGATAGGGTTTAGCATCAGAAACCTTGGGTGGCTGCATGGGAACGCCCATGCTCCACCCATGGTACGCCCCCTTGGCATTAAGTAATGCAAAGCAGCGCTATGCGCTGATATGCATTACTTTCACGTTATTTCCAGCACTAAACAAATTTAGTGCTGGAAAGTAAATCGTAAAAAAAGATTTTGCGCCGATTTGCGTCACTTTTGTGATGCAAACACGGCATAAAATCTAAGTAAATCTCCCCCATGGTATCCCTGCATTTATACCAAGCTCACTCATAAACCTCCCCAAAACAGGGCTAAATTGTTTCCCCCAATCTGTACACATGGCCCATCGCAGCCTTACTCCACAAGGAAGGAGCCAACCTTTTTACATTACGGGGATAACCTCATATGGGGTTGCAGAATGACTCGCTCTACAGAACCTTGTGGAGGGGACCTGCTAACAGATAGACCTCACTGGATGGTGGATTCCCAACAATTTCCTTAAATTCAACCTCACAAAAACAGACATTCTACTTACTTCTACTGTCAAATCGCGTTTTGGGGCTACAGGACAAGCAGAAGCCACAGGGCCTAACCCATGGGAACTGGGGTAATTTGCCTGTTATGTCCCAGGGCCTGCTCTATTATGGCTCCGCAACTGGGCCAAGTACAACCCCTTCATCACTTGACTCTCAGAGACAGCCATGGCAAGCAGTCACAGACTTCTCAGAGAGGTTAGTGTGGGGGTACATCCAGGTCAGTAAGATGGGGGGAGGAGGGGGGGAGCTTCAGATTTTCCAACATTCATGCTGGAATCTCCTATTAAAATACATTATCCAACAAGCAGGACATGAGCGGGTTTAAGCGGCAGTGGAAAGGGAGAGGAGTGAAGATTGTTAGTGGTGCTAAGTGAGAGGAAACACATTATTTTGTATATTTACCAACACTGTTGAAGCTCTTCAAAAGAGAGAGTGAGAGCAAAAGAGGGTGTGTTTGTGTGTATGTTTATGTAAAATCTGAGGTGAAATCCAACACAGACATCGCCATAACCCACTGCAAGTGCCTGGACCCAACCACTTACTAGAGAATACATTTATTAGGTGGATGTAAAACCCCAAACACTCTATTTGAAGCTACGCTCCTCGATACAACAAGCTCAACACTCAACAAACACCCAACAGTGTAATAACTGATTGTCCAGCCCAGTGCTTATCTTTATAATTGAAAAGTACTTTAACACATTAAAACACACATAATACTATACACTACAAAAAGGGTCATTTACTCAGAGACTCTGGTGCATTGGGCAAGGATGGGCCCTCTGCTTCTCCCCTTACTCTCTCTCTTAGCGCTAGGATCCCCTGGTGTGGGGCAAAGGCACAGGTGCAGTGCTACAGACCCCCCGGTCCCCAACCACAGTTCTGCGACTCCATCGCAGACCTCGTCAGCACGCACGCCCTCGCCTCCACGGACTACATCCTCCTCGGGGACCTGAACTTCCACCTCGAGAACAACAACGACTCCAACTCCTCCGCCCTGATCGACAACCTCGCCAACCTCGGACTCAGACAGATCGTCACGACGCCCACCCACTCCGCCGGCCACACGCTGGACCCCATCTTCTCAGCCGGCACCCACGTCTGCTTCAACCACACCACCGAACTCCACTGGACTGACCACCGGTGCATCCACTTCACCTTTCGGAAACCCGTCACACCCCACCGCACCCAACAGATGCCACGCCGCTGCTGGAGCAAAGTCACCGATAACCAGCTAACCACCACCCTCGCCCAAAGCCCACCCGCAGACCCGACCGACCCGGACGCCGCAGCCCACAACCTCAGACAATGGATCGAAAACTGCGCCAACGCCCTCACCCCAATCAAGAAACCCTCCACCAGCCACACCAGGAAGAAAGCGAGCGGGTTCTCCCAAGACCTCCAGGCATCCAAGAAAACCTGCCGTAAGTTAGAGAAGAACTGGACCCGCGAACGAACCCCGGAAAGCTACGCAGCTCACAAGGACGCCACCCGCAACCACCACCACCTCATCAGATCCGCCAAGAGAGCCTCCTTCAAAGACCGCCTAGACAACAATGCACACAACAGCAAAGAGCTCTTCAACATCGTGAAAGAACTCTCCAACCCCAACTCCAGCGCCAACGACATCCCACCCTCGCAAGAACTGTGCGACTCACTGGCCACCTTCTTCCACCGCAAGATCACGGACATCCACGACAGCTTCAACACCGCGACCGCCCCGGCAACCACCGAAACACCCACGACCACCACTCGCACCAACCGCCTGACCTCCTGGACCAACATAGACAACAATGACACCATCAAGATCATGAACTCCGTACACTCCGGATCCCCGACAGATCCATGCCCACACCACATCTTCAACAGGGCCAGCACCGTCATCGCACCCCACCTCCGGAAGGCCATCAACAGCTCCTCGAGACAGCGACCTTCCCAGAGGACTGGAAGCACGCCGAGATCAACGCCCTACTGAAAAAACCCACGGCTGACCCCAAGGACCTCAAAAACTTCCGACCCATCTCCCTGCTCCCGTTCCCGGCGAAGGTCATCGAGAAGGCCGTCAACATACAACTAACCAGGTTCCTCGAGGAAAACAGCATTCTGGACTCGTCCCAGTCCGGATTTCACCGCAACCACAGCACCGAGACAGCCCTCCTAGCCGCCACCGACGACATCAGAACCATGCTAGACAACGGTGAAACCGCGGCCCTCATCCTCCTGGACCAGTCGGCCGCCTTCGACACGGTCTGCCACCACACCCTACGCGCACGCCTCCACGACGCAGGGATTCAAGAGAAGGCCCTGGACTGGACCACCTCCTTCCTCTCCGGTAGAACACAGAGCGTCCGCCTTCCTCCCTTCCGCTCCAAAGCCACCGAGATCATCTGCGGCGTACCCCAGGGCTCATCCCTCAGCCCCACGCTGTTCAACGTCTACATGGCCCCGCTCGCCCGCATCGCCCGACTGCACAACCTCAACATCACCTCCTACGCCGACGACACCCAGCTGATCCTCTCCCTCACCAGAGACCCTCACACAGCCAAAACCAACCTCCACGAGGGAATGACGGCCGTCGCCGACTGGATGAGAAACAGCCGGCTGAAGCTGAACTCAGACAAAACGGAGGTCCTCATCCTCGGGTCCACCCCTCGGCTTGGGACGACTCCTGGTGGCCCTCCGCGCTAGGAACGGCCCCCACACCCACCGACCACGCACGCAACCTAGGGGTCATCCTCGATTCCACCCTCTCCATGACAAAGCAAGTCAACGCCGTCTCCTCCTCCTGCTTCAACACCCTCTGTATGCTTCGCAGGATCTACAAGTGGATCCCCACCGAAACCAGAAGGACGGTCACCCAGGCTCTCGTCAGCAGCAGACTGGATTACGGAAACGCCCTCTACGCCGGAGCCTCGGCGAAACTCCTCAAACGGCTCCAACGCATCCAGAACGCTTCAGCACATCTGATCCTCGACATCCCGCGCCGCAGCCACATCACACCCCGCCTGAAAGACCTGCACTGGCTCCCCGTCAACAGGAGGATAACCTTCAAGCTCCTCACCCACGCACACAAAGCACTCCACAACACCGGACCAGCGTACCTCAACTGCCGCCTCAACTTCTACACCCCCACCCGCCAGCTCCGCTCCGCCGCCAACGCCCTCGCCACCATCCCCCGCATCCGAAGAGCAGCCACCGGCGGCAGATCCTTCTCCCACCTCGCCGCCAAGACATGGAACACCCTCCCCCTCCACCTAAGGCAGACACAGGACCTACTGACCTTCAGGAGACTCCTCAAGACCTGGCTATTCGAACAGTAGCAGCTCCCCCCCCTCCCCTCAGCGCCTTGAAACCCTCACGGGTAAGTAGCGCGCTTTACAAATATAATGATTGATTGATTGATTATCACCATTCTCCTAGGCCATACCGTGTACTCCGTTTTTCAGGTTCTATTAGCTCACCAATTGCAAATCCAGGGCATGCCTTGTCTAGGCCTCCATGTGATTTAATCTGCACTTCCCTCTGCAGGCCAGAAGCCGTACCGGCCACAGGTGTGCAAGTCTTCTGCTAGCAGAGTTCAGGTCAGGACAACAGCAGCCTTCAGGTCGGCTGCCCTCTTTCAGGTGCATGAGTCAGCTGGAGTTTGGGTCCCTTGGATCTCTGCAAGGCCTCCTCCACTTGGGTTGATTGGTGAGCTGACAACTCAGCTGGACAGACATTATGGGCTGATGCGGTGATGTAGTCCACTTTTGCTCTTGCGTCCAGGTGCTGGCAGTTGGGTCACTTCTAGGCCCTTCAAATTTCAGAAGCAGAGGCGCAGTCTGAACAGATGCCCTTTCAGTCAATGCCTCGGGCAGCTGCTCAGTCACTCGGGCGCACAGTTTTCAAGTGCCTTGAGGCAGCAGCTTCACTTACAGCAGCGTGGTCTGGTCAAGCACACGTGGGGCATGTGCGGCACAACTAGCCACTTACGAAGTCTGTTCCGGGACACTTGGCAGTGCCACTTGGGCATCACAGTCTCTCCTTCAGTGGCACTGACTTCTCAGGCTTACATGCACAAGTACCATGACTGCCACAGCAGACTCCAATGGGGTGGATCTGCTTGGGAACACTTCAGTAGTGCTGCATATCCTCTGCTTCAGCAAGGATGATCGGCTTTGAGGAAAAAGCTCACCAGTCACTTTCTCAGGAGTCTCTGTTAAACGAGTCCACGGTACCGGGGAAATTGCTCTTGCCCTCGCTGCTTGTTGGCACCTCCTGCTAGATTTGCTCACTCCTTCCTTCTTCTTCAGGCAGGGTACTTCCAGGCATACCAGGGTAAGGAGAAAATTCTTCCTCAAGATCTGACTTCATGTGATGTCTCCTTTCCTCTAGGAAGCTGGCTGTCAGGCAGCTCTGGTAATATAATCCTCTAGGTACTCTGTGGTCACTCCTTGGTTGGAGAGAACTTGACACTGGAACAACAAGTGGGTCAGTAGCTCCCACTCCTATACAGAAACAGCATACAGGGGATGTGCATTTTCTGCCTGCACATTCAAAACTGGTTTGAGTTGGTCCCTCTTTCGTGAGTCCTTCTCAGGCTGTCTTACAGACTGAGGCTTTGCCTTGAATGACAATCCTCACAGCAGGGTCACCTCCAGGCTAGCGTACTGAGAATAGAGGCACTAAGAGGTGTGAGCATCATGTTGCTTTCCATCAACAGCCACTCTGGCAGTGATCAAAAAGAAATACAAAAGTGTGACCTCTTCCAAAGGACCATTTTTACTCTGAACAAAAGGGACTGAAGAAGATCTGCCCTTCGCCCCACCATCTACCAAATGGCAGTGCTCAGGAAGGCTCCTCAGCAGCTTCTGCCGTAAAATACCCTAATCGAATTTCTTCGGGCAAGCCTGTTTCCTATTTAGTCTGTTTCCTATTTAGTCACTTCAGTGTCTAGATCCGCTTACTAGATTTCTTACACTGGTTCACTCAGACACCCAATATGTGTGCAGCATGCAGATCAAACACATATATACAACCTTACATGTGCTGGGATGTTAGTGCAACGATCTGGCATAGCTCTTAGCATCAGAGTTTTACACAAGTGGGCCGGTAGGCTATGACTCCTGTGACCAAGGTAAAAGTTCGGGTCACATTATAATATTATTAAAATACTGTATGCTGCACCATCTCTATATATATGCTAGAACATGGGACAGGGGCTGTAGCCCACAGCCTCTAGAGAGACTGTGCTTGGTGTGGCCGTAAAGGTCCAGGACCATGCTCCTATCTAGGGAAAAGCCTAGGCATTGCACACACATGCGACGCATGAGGCTGGGGCCAAAAATTTAAAAACCGGGCTACCATGTACGCGCAGTTGGGCATTCAGGAGACATGACTGTACACCATGCAGGGGACATTCCCAGCAGACACCCCTCCCATGTCAGACTATCAGGAAACCTACTCCGCTATTGGAGAAGTCTGGTCATTGGATTGCCCAAACTGATGGCAAAGTTCATCTGCATTCCCCCAGTTCACTCCACCGTTATTTTCTACTGTGAAATCTAGCCCTTGCAGTGAGATAACATTTCAGAAACTTGTGATTTCCACCCTTCCCTGCCATCCGTCACTTGAGTGGCTTGTGATCTGTTTGGACTTCAAACTTAGCACCAAACAAATGTGCGCTGAACCTTCTGAAAACCAGCACTATAGCATGTTTTCTCAATGGCTACCCATTGCTATTGTCTAGATAGTGGCCTATGACTAACATAGGCCACAGAATGATCTCTCCCCTTAACATTAAGTTCAGCCAGTACCGCTCCACCTCCTTTTTTCTGAGGCAATTGTCAGTACAATAAAGAGCTGACTGTAGCCAGGAGCCTTCAGTACAGGTGCATTGCCTAATGCTCACTTTAGTTCTTCAAACGCCATCAGACAAATCTCAGTCCAAATCACTTTCTTGGGCTATTTTTTTTATGTCAAAGCCATCCAAGTACCCACTAAGGCCCTATAGTTTGCTGCAAAGTTCCTGTATTAACCAGCGAGTCCTAAAATGTCACGTAATTCCATTTGAGTAGTATTCCCTGCTCATTCTAGGACAGACTAAGGGGCTGATTACAACTACGGCGGTCCATAGGACCGCTGTAGTCGCAGTGGCGGTCCGACCACTGCCACACTGCGGCACCGTGCGCCGCATTATGAGTGTGGCTTTCAGACCGCGACAGGACTGCTGCATCTGCTGGGGATCCAGGATCCTGTGGCGGTGAGGCAGCGGTCAGGAAGCTGCAATATGCTGGCAGTCCTGTGCGGCACCGCCGAGCATATTACGAGCTGGCTGTCCACCACCCTTTTCATAGTGCATGCAGTGGGGCGGGGGGGGTGGCAAATGTTGTGCCCCCCTGTAAATTTGCATCCCAGTTCCTGATGGTGCTGCATGCACCACATGGTAAATGCTGCAACGTACAGGAACATGCTGCGGCGGTGTCATGGCAGTGCCTGTGTAAGACTCTCCTATGAGCCTTAGACAGGCACCGCCATGACACTGCCGCAGCACCGCCTGCCCACCAAGTATTCAACTCTGAATCCGGCAGGGTTTGTGAACACAGCTTTGGCAGTCCTACTGCGGAGCACTGACGTGGCGCTCCATAGTCAACCCGTTAATCTTGGCTTCCAACGGGTACATCTTCCCATTACCCAACTGATGACCAAAGTAGGCTACTGTGGAATGCTCACCTGGCTTTTGGTTGCCTTAATGGAGCGTTTCATCCCTTGTATCCTGACCAACACCTGTTCTAGGAGCCTCCTGTGACTGCAATATCATCTAGGTAGGACACTCAAAACTCTTCTAGCCCATAGAGATTGTGTTTCACTAGAAAATGGCAGGGTGCTTTTTCAATCCAAAGAGCAATAACGTAAAATGGAATAACCCTTAAAGCATAAAAAAATGGGGCCATATGTACAGAATTTAGGGATTGCAATTTCCTAATTGCGAGACTTACCAAATCACAATGAGGAAAACACAAATTCTAATTAGCAAAAACGTACAAATTTTAAATAGCAATTCCTAGTGTGTCACAAAATCGACCTACCTCATGAATACTAATGAGATAGGTTGCAGTTTCCGACCCATTTGGAATTGCAGCCATCACAGGGATAGTGCCCTGCTGGGGTTAGCAGACCACCATGTCTGTGACTGCTTTTTAATAAAGCGAACTTTGGGGATCCCTTCCCATTTATGAATGGTTACCTCCCCCTTTGAGGTGTCAGTAAAAAATGAATGTTTTGCAATGGTAATTTGGTTGCAAAACATTCATACATAGCACTGCAATTCGGTATTTGAAAGGGACGCCCTAAACACGCTCCTTCCAAATACAGAATTGCTAGACACGAATCGCGATTCAGTAACATGCTACCGAATCGCATTTTTGTGCTTTGTACATATGATAAAGCATTTTTGCAGTCGGAAATGGCCCACCCGACCACAAAAATGCTGTGTATATATGACCCATGGTCCTATCCTTGGCTCTAGGTGCTAAGGCAATCTGCCAGTACCCACTGGTCAGATCAAAGCTGCTAAAGAACTTTGCAGCACACAGCCAGTACACAAACTCATGAGCTCTGGGGATCGAACATGCATCTGTATTGGTTGCTTTGCTAAGCCTCTGTAGTCCACACAAAAGTGTAAGTCTCTGCTTCTGACTTTGGAATTTGGGAACCATGTTTGAGTCCCAGCTTCAGCTCAATATTCTGTGATTCTGGGCAAATCACTTTACCTCCCCTTGCCTAAGGAAAAGAATATAAATCTGACCTTGTGTAATGTAATCTGGTGCTCAAGTAAACTGCTCTAATGTCCTTGGGGCAAGTTCATGCAATATAAAACTTCCAAAAAAAACCTTGCTTGGGCACCAACACCACTGAGCTTGCCAAAGGCTACAAGAATGCATAAACACCTCCAAGTCCACTATCATACCTACCTTTGCCTTTACTGGACTTGGTCTGACATGTCTTGCTCTTGAAAGGAAGACTATCTGTGGTTGGAAAATCATCCGAGAGCCTCTCTGCGTTCTCTCTGCAGTACAGGCATCCACTCTGGGGAAGCTGTATCCCTTCCACAGATCCATCCTTCATGTGAATATACAGTAAGCGAAGAAGAAGCTTGCTGTCTTCCTCAACATCCTCTGCCATAGCCATGATATTCACTGTATAATACCTCCGCAGGTAAGGCTTCAGCCGGTGCATATGGAACACCCTCCTATGTTTCCTTGTGGCACGCGTATCCACCAAGTAGTTCACATTAGACACTTGGCACTACACTGTATGGTCCACACCACTTATCCTCCAAAGCCCTGGGACAAATGGGCTTTGGTATCAACAACTCCTGACCCTCTTGGGATCAACATCACTTTCTGGTCAAACCACTCCTTCTTGAGCTCTTGGCTAGCCTGAAAGTTTTTCTTCTCCAGATCCATGTATTGCCCCATCAACCTCCTGAAGCCTGTCTCATAGTCCACTAGATACTGCTTAGAAGTTTCTTAACATCCTTCTTTTATCAACGTGAGTGGGCCACACACTGGGTGCAGGGGAGGTCCCTCCATTGGAGCGGAGGAGTGTCACCCCACCCTCTCCCCCTGCTAACCGTGCAGCAAGTATGAAAAATAAAATGGTCATGAAGAGATTTCATTACCATTTCATTTCTCATTTCAGCCAAGCCGAGTAACAGCGCTGGGCGGGGCCATGGCTGCTGATTGGCACTGTTGCTGCTCGTTTAAACTGTGCATGTCTCTTTGGCCAGCTGTCATGCGACGGCCAGCCTGACATGCACAGTTTAAACCTCTCCACTAAGCTGTCTTAGACAGCTGGGTGGAGAGCAGGCACAGACAACCGGTGCCTGATGGAGCGTCAAGGCAGCATGCTCCAACCTGTCCTAACACTATCAGCAGCATGAGATTAGCGTCTGGATTCATTGAGGGGAGTTGATTGGGGCTCCAGGCCTTCCAGAAGAAGCAAGGAGCAAGACCTCTGGGTGCAGACTGGCCTGGCCTGTGCTCTCTCAGCCTCTGGCTGTTATCTCTGCTTTGGAAATTAATGTTTATGCTTTGGACGAAAGAAAGCGCCTAGCAGAGAAGCAAAGCTGATTAGCTGAATAGTGCTCTGAGGGGGTGGGAGGTACCCCGAATGAACTGGTGTGAGGGCCCCCTGGGTGCCCACTCGCCTCTCACACACTTGTGATCGATCCCCGCAGCTATGCATCCAAACCTTCTCAAAGCCTCTCTGCACTAGGTGCTATACTTTCTGTACTGTTGGCCCTATGGATAATGCTATTCTACCCCCCCCCCCCCACGCTGGGTGCCCCCTTTACTCCGTGAACTTAGCACAGGCAGTGACAAAGCACCTTATTACATAAAATGTACTACACCGAGTGTAAGCGTAGACTCGAACCTCTGTTGAAAGGCGGACCAGGGGGTTGAAATCACCGCTCGGCCTTTCAGTGCAGAGGGGCTGGGAGCACACTGAGAACAGAGCAGGCCCCACCCTGTAGGCAGTTGAGGTGTGTGACTTCACTCCCTCTGGAGCATGCCTGGTGGGGCCCTGGGACACCTGTGGCCCTCCCCTTAGGTGCCCCGTGGGGGTGCGCACGGTGCCTTCGGTGCATATCTTCTGACACCTTGTTTTCCCCTTGCCTCATCATCACTAGAGTGGAGGCATAGGGCAGGGGCATCTTAAGGATTTTGGGGGCCCTGGGCCAAACGTATTTTGGAGGCCCCTGTTTAAAACAGTTTTGAATTCATGATCCAACTTCAGCTCTTTCTTGCCCTCTTTGGCCAGGTCACTGACATTGCACAGGCACACTCGTCCAAATTCTAAATGTGTTTACATCTAATATTTAAGAATAGTGATGTGTGTTTTCAATATTGTAACACAGCAGCAGCTCACCAATATTACTGAAAATAATCTCTGTGACACCCTCCCATTACTCATATGTGAGGTCTTATTTGGATCTAAAATAAACTTTTTTTATGGATAATGCATGAAACGTAAACACAACATTCCTCTGCAAAATGTGTGCAATAGACTCTCCCACATCACCTAATCCAAAGAGAGGGAAACAAGGGCAGTTATTTACTTAGGTCCAGCATACATGCCCAAAATGATATCTCTACAATTATAGTATGCAGTTCCTAATATTAAGAGCAGGTGGTTGTGATCAATCAAGGGCTCCACACGGTGGTGTAGAGCGAGACGTTAGGAGGAGAATCTCCTCCTGTAGGAAAAGACCCTCACACACCCAGCCAGCTAGGTGTCTTGCTTCATCATCGGGTCTGCTCCTTATCGGGTTGGCGCTGCAATACCCGATCGGCACCCGAGATGGGGCCTTCTTGGCGGAGATCTTTATTCCTTATGCCGTAGGGTGTCGTGCGTGTGAGGGCCCTAGAACAGTGTAGGTGATAATGATGTGTAAGTAAGTGTGATTTAAAATAGGAAGTGGTGGTCCACTCAAAACAATTTTAATGAAGTGTGGCCATCACCCTAATTAAAACCAAAAATGAAAAAAAGAAAACGCGTATCTTCACTCTAAAGTTGTGAGGTTATACGCTTATGACATGGGTCAACATGTTTCTTGCCCTTATTCCTAGTAGATGGCAATTCCTCAGGACCAAAATAGGATCTACCTACACTTTTCGGTGGTGGTCAATAACTACATTAAGTGAGGTAATAACCACTCATACAGCAAACACCAGCCAGGTCGACCCAGCGGACTAAGGGGAGTTTAGGTATTACATTTCTAGTTAAAGTGCCCGCCTTGAAATAATAAAAATACATTAAAAATGTACTTACCGATGCTTCTTCGTCCTCTGCTCCTGGCTGACCCATTACCAGGCCGGGCTCCAGAGTCCCGGTGCAGCATCCGTTGCACAGGTCAGAGACCTGGAGTCACATTACAGAAGTGTCTGCTGCTTGTGCACGGTTTTACACCCTGTGGCACTTTGCACCATCCTTCTGTCATACCAGACACTTCTGAGGACCCGTCTGTAGCGTGCACTCCGCTGCAAGCCTTAGGGGTGTTCGTTCTTATACATGGGGACTGACTGTGCATGGGGATCATTTTACCCCTATGCCAGAGACGTTTTAAGGCATGGGCAAGATGGGCTGTGGCCCAGGGCCCCAGCCTTTCAGGGACCCCTGATATAGCCAGCTTTGTTCTGCAGAGAGTTTTGCCCGGATGACCTTGAATAATTGTTAAACACATTGTTTTATATACCGTTTTCTTTTAATTTATTTTTAATGTGGGTGATGTGGGAGATCTCTACAATCATAGTATGCAGTTCCTAATATTAAGAGCAGGTGGTTGTGATCAATCAAGGGCTCCACACGGTGGTGTAGAGCGAGACGTTAGGAGGAGAATCTCCTCCTGTAGGAAAAAGACCCTCACACACCCAGCCAGCTAGGTGTCTTGCTTCATCATCGGGTCTGCTCCTTATCGGGTTGGCGCTGCAATACCCGATCGGCACCCGAGATGGGGCCTTCTTGGCGGAGATCTTTATTCCTTATGCTGTAGGGTGTCGTGCGTGTGAGGGCCCTAGAACAGTGTAGGTGATAATGATGTGTAAGTAAGTGTGATTTAAAATAGGAAGTGGTGGTCCACTCAAAACAATTTTAATGAAGTGTGGCCATCACCCTAATTTAAACCAAAAATGAAAAAAGAAAACGCGTATCTTCACTCTAAAGTTGTGAGGTTATACGCTTATGACATGGGTCAACATGTTTCTTGCCCTTATTCCTAGTAGATGGCAATTCCTCAGGACCAAAATAGGATCTACCTACACTTTTCGGTGGTGGTCAATAACTACATTAAGTGAGGTAATAACCACTCATACAGCACCCTCAAAAGTGATACCTGTAGATCTAAAAACAACCTGCAATAAAACAGAATAACAAACATTAATTATTCATGTAAGAATATTATGGTAATTCAAGGAACCTGTGCCTTAATCAATATCCAAGGTGCAGCAACCGCATGCCGAACGCGGGTGACTGATGGCATGCGTGAAGTCTGAGCTAAAAGTGGTGAGGAAGATATAACAACACATTAAAAAAAGGCAGCTGAAAAGAGCATCGTTTCTTAACTTACCCAAATTGGGTTGAGGACGCACGGCATCAGTACCGGCTGGTGTGGACACTAGAATGTAGTGTCCTGAAGGGTAAAAACAGAGAACAAGTGCTAGAAGAATATACGGCCAGATACAGCTACCTGTAGGTGTATCAAGCAGAAAGGACGAGGAAGCCACAATATATGAGTACCTGGTTGTATCGTAATCATGTTTGTCAGTATAAGTCTCTCAGGCGAACACACTGGCCCGTCTATGTCAATTGATAAGGTAAAGGGCGTTGATTAAACCAGTCTGCGCCTCCCGGTGTTAGTACCGACACTGAGCAAGGTCAGCGTCAAATGCGCACCCGGTGCACGTCGTAGTAAACAACACAGCGCTCGTCTGACATCAACAAGGCAGCGTTCAGACCAAACAATCCGCAAAGAGTGAGAAACCCCAGCTCAAGAAGTGGGAAATTTAAGAGCCGACCTCACCAACATCACCCCATTCGAAAAATAGTCAACCCGGTGTGTTGGCAAGCGTACGGGTCAATAGGACCCCACACATGAACTAGATGGCTCACTGGAGGGACATAGTGGTGCCCTTCAAGCCAAAACAATAAAAACACAATACAGGACACACAGAGAGCTGGCTATTACGTTACTTACTGTTCCGTGTGAAGCGGGTCGGAAGTACTCCTACCCCTCACTCAGCCGGGAAGTGACGACCAGATCAAAGGATCTCACAGAAGTACCAGCGGCCGGCAGAGAGTGGGGGCGGTACTTCCAGTACTTCCTGGCAGAAACGGTGCTGCAGCTGGAGCGCTAACCCTGTTTTAGGTGCCATGTTGGATTTCCTCCAACTAATGCGAGACACACACTCCAGGCAGCAGTAATCATGGGCGCCATTAGCAAAGTCTCGTTTCATATTAATATGACAAGGTAATTGGGTTCAAATCACCTGTAAGTTGTTGTATCGTTGCCATAATCTAGTACGGACGGCAAAACTGGTGATGAACCTGTGTAAATAGTGTCATGCACGACAAGAATAATGGTGGTGCTGCGAGTGGTAGAAGCTGGCCCAACCTTGCTAGTGTATCTCGTAAAAAGTCCGAGGTGGTAACTAGATTAAACTGTGTGTAAGGGGCTCCCTCTTGTCGGAATCAACACGTGTATAATGCTAACTGACTTAGGCGATATGTTGGGAACACATACGGGGTCAGGTTAGAGTCTGGAAGTACTCTGGTAAATATCAATAGGAGCAAATACACTGAGTGAGGGGCAAAAATAAATAAGCCCGAGATGGTAATTAGGTTAATTGGCTCCAAGGGATATCCTCATTAAGCCCTCCTTTGTCAGTGGCAAGTCGTAGGACCCAACGTTGTTCCAAACGGAACAATGATTTAGTAGGCATCCCCGGGTGGGTTTCTAATACGGCCCAATTGAAAGAGTCAGGGAGGTGTTGCACCTGTTTGAAGTGACTGGTCATTTTGGTATTTATTTTCTGGCATCTGAAATTGCTTCTATGTTCCATTATCCGGACTTTGACTGGTCTCGAGGTCATCCCTATGTAAAGGAGACCACACGGGCAGTCCAGTATATAGATGCAGTTAGAAGTGTTACAATTAGTGTGTGCGGCCATTCTCCAACTAACTCCATTAGGGAACCTCAGTAATTTAGTAACCTTAGTTTGTGGGCACACTGAACAGGACCCACAAGGGAAGTGTCCCCTAACAGGGGGCAAGTCCCATAGCGTCCTTTGTGTATTGCTCTGTTGTTTCTTGGGTCTCGTGTGTATCAACATGTCCTTGAGGTTATTAGTTCGTTTAAACACGAACCTGGGTTTAGGAAGCTTAAGAGTTCCTGTATTAAGGATGTTCCAATGTTTACGAATGATATTTCTAACCCGGTTCGAGTCAGGGGTATATGTCGTTACACAGGTCATGACCCTGTCAGGTTCTCTAGTTCTGACCTCCAATAGGCTCTCACGGTTATTATGCTGTGCCCTTTTGTACGCGAGATCAATAACCTGTTTAGGGTATTCTCTTTGAAGTAGGTCTGTCTTAAGCGTGTTAGACTCATTCTTGTAGTCAGTAAGTGTACTGCAATTCCTTCTGATACGAAGGAATTGCCCAAAGGGTAAGTTCTGTCGGAGAGCCCTTGGATGATGACTACTAAAAAGTAGGAGACTATTCCTGTCGGTTGGTTTGCGATAAAGAGTGGTAGAAATCTTGTCACTCTCTAATTTAATCAACAGGTCAAGAAATGGGATCTCTATTTCTGAAATGATGTTAGTGAATTTCAAAAAGGGGTTCAATGTGTTGATCCAAACACAGAATTCATCGCATTTGGTGCGTTCTCCTTTCCATAGGATCAGAATATCATCAATGAATCGCTTCCACAATAACACATTGGTGACATACGGATTCCTAGGGTTGTGGATCTCCCTCTCCTCGAACGCTGCCATGTACATACATGCCAGACTAGGCGCGAATGTGCTGCCCATCGAAGTGCCCTGCGTCTGATGGTAAAGCTGGGTATCATATTCAAAGAAATTTTCTGTAAGTGCTAAAGTGGCACAATCCAATACGAAGGCCACTGGGGTTGGTGAGTCCCACTCACTGTGGCTAAGAGCATCTTCAATTACATCAAGGGTTGCCCTTTGAGGAATATTAGTATAGAGGGCCTCAACATCCAGGGTGACCAAGAGATCTACTTCTTCTGGATGTTGGGCCCCTCGATTAGACGTAAGACGTCTGTGGTGTCCCTGATGAAAGAGGGGGTTGCTCTTACCAGTGGTTGCATGAAATGATCCACGAACTTGGAGAGGGGTTCCAGGGTGGACCCGATCCCTGACACGATGGGACGTCCAGGAACCGGGGTGATCCCCTTGTGGATCTTGGGTAAGCAGTAAAAATAGGGGGTCTTGGGATCCTTCGTTATTAGGAATTCTGCTTCCTTCTTAGTAATCCAACCCTCTGTTTCGGCAGAAAAGACCATAGAGGATATGATTCTACTCAGCCTAGGCGTGGGGTCTTCCCTAATAGGTGTGTAGTATACCCTATCACTTAGTTGTCTGCGACATTCATTGTCGTAGTCCACTGTGGACATGATCACCGTAGCCCCACCTTTATCAGCCTGTTTGATTATGATGTTCACATCATTCGCCAGGTCTAAGATGGCAGTGGTTTCATTGGAAGACAAGTTGTGATACGGAGCAGGGGTAGATGTTCTGTTCAGATCTTTTAACACTGCTTGCTCAAATGTTAACACCTCGTTGGGAATCATGCTACTATTAGGTGTAAAAGTAGATGGTTTGTGCAAACCAGAATCGCCCGTTGGTTGTGGCGGTTGGTCTTGAAAAAAGGCTTGTAGGCGGATTTTACGGAAAAAACCTTGTATTTCACAAATGTCACGAAATGTATCATTTCGAGGTGTGGGGACATACCCCAGACCTTTTTGGAGAACCTTTACCTCAATCGGTGAAAGGGCTCTGGGTGAGAGGTTAATAATCAATGTCTCTTCCCCCTTGTCTGACTCCTGGTCTCTACTGCTCGTATTGACTGTTCTGGCAAATCCTGCCATTGTACTCAGCCCCATGTTGGAAAAAAGGTGGAGGGCCTTGTTGGTACATTGGCCCTCCGCCTTTTTTCCAACATGGGGCTGAGCCACCTTTTTTTAGACAGAGGCTGGGGCAGAGGAAGAGGGCGCAGAAGAGGTCAAAAAAGAGTACAATGGCAGGATTTGCCAGAACAGTCAATACGAGCAGTAGAGACCATCAGTCAGACAAGGGGGAAGAGACATTGATTATTAACCTCTCACCCAGAGCCTATTGGAGGTCAGAACTAGAGAACCTGACAGGGTCATGACCTGTGTAACGACATATACCCCTGACTCGAACCGGGTTAGAAATATCATTCGTAAACATTGGAACATCCTTAATACAGGAACTCTTAAGCTTCCTAAACCCAGGTTCGCGTTTAAACGAACTAATAACCTCAAGGACATGTTGATACACACGAGACCCAAGAAACAACAGAGCAATACACAAAGGACGCTATGGGACTTGCCCCCTGTTAGGGGACACTTCCCTTGTGGGTCCTGTTCAGTGTGCCCACAAACTAAGGTTACTAAATTACTGAGGTTCCCTAATGGAGTTAGTTGGAGAATGGCCGCACACACTAATTGTAACACTTCTAACTGCATCTATATACTGGACTGCCCGTGTGGTCTCCTTTACATAGGGATGACCTCGAGACCAGTCAAAGTCCGGATAATGGAACATAGAAGCAATTTCAGATGCCAGAAAATAAATACCAAAATGACCAGTCACTTCAAACAGGTGCAACACCTCCCTGACTCTTTCAATTGGGCCGTATTAGAAACCCACCCGGGGATGCCTACTAAATCATTGTTCCGTTTGGAACAACGTTGGGTCCTACGACTTGCCACTGACAAAGGAGGGCTTAATGAGGATATCCCTTGGAGCCAATTAACCTAATTACCATCTCGGGCTTATTTATTTTTGCCCCTCACTCAGTGTATTTGCTCCTATTGATATTTACCAGAGTACTTCCAGACTCTAACCTGACCCCGTATGTGTTCCCAACATATCGCCTAAGTCAGTTAGCATTATACACGTGTTGATTCCGACAAGAGGGAGCCCCTTACACACAGTTTAATCTAGTTACCACCTCGGACTTTTTACGAGATACACTAGCAAGGTTGGGCCAGCTTCTACCACTCGCAGCACCACCATTATTCTTGTCGTGCATGACACTATTTACACAGGTTCATCACCAGTTTTGCCGTCCGTACTAGATTATGGCAACGATACAACAACTTACAGGTGATTTGAACCCAATTACCTTGTCATATTAATATGAAACGAGACTTTGCTAATGGCGCCCATGATTACTGCTGCCTGGAGTGTGTGTCTCGCATTAGTTGGAGGAAATCCAACATGGCGCCTAAAACAGGGTTAGCGCTCCAGCTGCAGCACCGTTTCTGCCAGGAAGTACCGGAAGTACCGCCCCCACTCTCTGCCGGCCGCTGGTACTTCTGTGAGATCCTTTGATCTGGTCGTCACTTCCCGGACCGGCTGAGTGAGGGGTAGGAGTACTTCCGACCCGCTTCACACGGAACAGTAAGTAACGTAATAGCCAGCTCCCTGTGTGTCCTGTATTGTGTTTTTATTGTTTTGGCTTGAAGGGCACCACTATGTCCCTCCAGTGAGCCATCTAGTTCATGTGTGGGGTCCTATTGAACCGTACGCTTGCCAACACACCGGGTTGACTATTTTTTCGAATGGGGTGATGTTGGTGAGGTCGGCTCTTAAATTTCCCACTTCTTGAGCTGGGGTTTCTCACTCTTTGCGGATTGTTTGGTCTGAACGCTGCCTTGTTGATGTCAGACGAGCGCTGTGTTGTTTACTACGACGTGCACCGGGTGCGCATTTGACGCTGACCTTGCTCAGTGTCGGTACTAACACCGGGAGGCGCAGACTGGTTTAATCAACGCCCTTTACCTTATCAATTGACATAGACGGGCCAGTGTGTTCGCCTGAGAGACTTATACTGACAAACATGATTACGATACAACCAGGTACTCATATATTGTGGCTTCCTCGTCCTTTCTGCTTGATACACCTACAGGTAGCTGTATCTGGCCGCATATTCTTTTAGCACTTGTTCTCTGTTTTTACCCTTCAGGACACTACATTCTAGTGTCCACACCAGCCGGTACTGATGCCGTGCGTCCTCAACCCAATTTGGGTAAGTTAAGAAACGATGCTCTTTTCAGCTGCCATTTTTTAATGTGTTGTTATATCTTCCTCACCACTTTTAGCTCAGACTTCACGCATGCCATCAGTCACCCGCGTTCGGCGTGCGGATGCTGCACCTTGGATATTGATTAAGGCACAGGTTCCTTGAATTACCATAATATTCTTACATGAATAATTAATGTTTGTTATTCTGTTTTATTGCAGGTTGTTTTTAGATCTACAGGTATCACTTTTGAGGGTGCTGTATGAGTGGTTATTACCTCACTTAATGTAGTTATTGACCACCACCGAAAAGTGTAGGTAGATCCTATTTTGGTCCTGAGGAATTGCCATCTACTAGGAATAAGGGCAAGAAACATGTTGACCCATGTCATAAGCGTATAACCTCACAACTTTAGAGTGAAGATACGCGTTTTCTTTTTTTCATTTTTGGTTTTAATTAGGGTGATGGCCACACTTCATTAAAATTGTTTTGAGTGGACCACCACTTCCTATTTTAAATCACACTTACTTACACATCATTATCACCTACACTGTTCTAGGGCCCTCACACGCACGACACCCTACGGCATAAGGAATAAAGATCTCCGCCAAGAAGGCCCCATCTCGGGTGCCGATCGGGTATTGCAGCGCCAACCCGATAAGGAGCAGACCCGATGATGAAGCAAGACACCTAGCTGGCTGGGTGTGTGAGGGTCTTTTTCCTACAGGAGGAGATTCTCCTCCTAACGTCTCTCTCTACACCACCGTGTGGAGCCCTTGATTGATCACAACCACCTGCTCTTAATATTAGGAACTGCATACTATAATTGTAGAGATCTCCCACATCACCCACATTAAAAATAAATTAAAAGAAAACGGTATATAAAACAATGTGTTTAACAATTATTCAAGGTCATCCGGGCAAAACTCTCTGCAGAACAAAGCTGGCTATATCAGGGGTCCCTGAAAGGCTGGGGCCCTGGGCCACAGCCCATCTTGCCCATGCCTTAAAACGTCTCTGGCATAGGGGTAAAAGGATCCCCATGCACAGTCAGTCCCCATGTATAAGAACGAACACCCCTAAGGCTTGCAGCGGAGTGCACGCTACAGACGGGTCCTCAGAAGTGTCTGGTATGACAGAAGGATGGTGCAAAGTGCCACAGGGTGTAAAACCGTGCACAAGCAGCAGACACTTCTGTAATGTGACTCCAGGTCTCTGACCTGTGCAACGGATGCTGCACCGGGACTCTGGAGCCCGGCCTGGTAATGGGTCAGCCAGGAGCAGAGGACGAAGAAGCATCGGTAAGTACATTTTTAATGTATTTTTATTATTTCAAGGCGGGCACTTTAACTAGAAATGTAATACCTAAACTCCCCTTAGTCTGCTGGGTCGACCTGGCTGGTGTTTGCTTCACCTCATTTCTTATTGTTTTTCTTACTGATGAGCCGGTGCGGCCCGGGGATGTAGCGAGGGAACTCTTAGAGCAGCCCCCAGACACAAAGGCCAGGGTCACAGGCCTACCCTGCTTGCCAAACTGTCACTCTAATGGGCTCAATTGTAAAAGTTATTTAGTGTGTGAGCTCAGCAGTTTCTACAAAGGGCAGTGCTTGCTGCACAAAGTGGTGTTTGAATTTATGAGAAGTTTGAGTTTGAATAGGTCTCATGTCTATGATGGAAGCGCTTGGCAAATCATACCCCGAGCTACTGGGTGAGACGGCAATGCGACACTAATGGCAGATTGTGCGCTATTAACAGATTTGAACTCGACCCAGTGGGTCACTAAGACCTACATGTCTCTTCGGTGAGCAGCACTTGTTGGGTGAGCCATCACATTTTGTTGCAGTTGGCTTTTTTTTTTAACATGATTATGGGCTGGTCTTGTTTTGAGTCATGAAAAAATAAAAATAAATCCATATAGGCATGCTATTGTGAGGCATGCTATTGTGAGGCATGCTATTGTGAGAGTGCATGAAAAAGTGTTCATTTGCATGTTTGAAAATGGTGGCTTGCCAGAGGATGACATTTATTTGGCACGCACAGAAAACGTTGGCTTCAGTTCTTATAGGGACTCAATTCCCACCTCTGCCTTCAAAGAGTAAGCCTTTTTGTTCTGTGATAACAATTGCCACCGGGTGAAAGTGCTTTATAAACATAATCAATAAGTGGTCAACATATTAGAAGTGCCTGCAAGTTTAACACAGCTCTGCCTTCCTGCATTTTTTATGCCCCACGACCTTGAAAAGTCACCATCCCTCACTGACTGAGTGCCCAAACAGTCTCCTTTACAGTGTCACTCCTTGTGACACTTAAAACAAGTAATCACCTTGAGCTTGTAGGAACTTTCCTTTCATCTCTTTTCCTTCTGGTGTTCCTGACATGGAACTCAATTCCCCACGTGTTACTGCCCCCCTTGGAACCTTGGCAATTGTCCTGCTCCTTACTCTCCAGTTTTGAACCACTCTGCAGAGAGTTCCTTCCCCTCTTTTGTTTAGAGTCATGAAGCTCCAGCCCTTTGTTAATTGTCAACTAATTACTTGTTAGCCAACATTGCCTGGTTCCCACTCTTTCATATGTGACATGTGTTATCACTCCTCCATGAGTCTCTCTTTTACCATCACATTGTTAACAACATGAAAGACCTTGGCGTCCACCCCTTTCACCCACTCATTCCACACACGCAATGATCCATGAATCCAAGTCTCGAATGGTATATCATATGCTCTCTTGCTATCTTGAAATCTTTGCGAATAGTCAGATGGCAGTGCTGAGGAAGGCTCCTCAGCAGCTACTGCAGCAAAAGAACCTAGTTGAATTTCTACGGACAAGCCTGTCTCCTATTTAGCCACTTCAGTGCCCAAACCTTCGGATTAGAAGCTCTTTCAATTCCTCATAAATCATGTGCTCAGTAACAGGCATCCTTCTAATGATTGCTGTCCTCTCCATGTGCAAATGACTCTTGAGAGTGTCTTCCTGAGACATATCATTCAAAGCCTGAGACAAATAAGCAATCTCAATACTCACAAACCATTTCAAAATATCTTTTCTCTCCACATACATCTGCATAAGCTCTTTTAGAAACAATGCAGGAACTCTTGAAAGTTGGAAATGGAATCACATTTCCCAGATGTAGCTGTCTCTGCTGCTAATCTGAGTTTCTCCTTTTCTAAAGTGATCCTCTTTCTCTGCAGTTCTCTGTCCTTTTCCTGTCTTTCCTTTTCCATTGCATGCACTTCACGCTCCCTCCTTCTCTTCTCATGGCCCCATTGTTTCTGTTCCCCCATTCCTTTCCTTTCGTTCCTAGTTGAGTTAATATTAACTTTCCTCTTCAAACTCCATGCCATTCTCCTCTTCCTCAGCCTTGACTTTCTGGAGAGCAACCTGCAAGTTCATGGTCTCAGCTATAATTAACCCAACCATAGGAATAACTTCTGAAGTTGGTGACAAAGGTACACTCGAAACTGATGGAGGTGACTATTTCAGGGAAATGTTAGAAGCACATTTGTTGATACAGTTGGGGTGTGTGTGGGGAAAACCTGTCCTAAGGGACTAAGGGGCTGATTTAGATCTTGGCGGATCTGGTGTCGCCGTCACTTTTCCGCTGGTTTCTCCATCCGCATACTAGATGGACTACGCACTCGATTTAGATGCTGGCGGGTCTATGGATGATAGTCCGTCTGAGTCCCACCGACTATGCCAGAATTTTCCTCCCGCATCGATGGCATCATAGGCAAAATCGGCTTTCAGGGGAGTTCAGCCCATATTATCGGTAGGCCAGTTACTATTTGCCTTCCCGTCCACATAAGTGTGGCGGGCAAACCTTCACACCTGAGTTGGCGGTTTTGAAGGGATGTAAGGCAGAATTTTTTTTTTTTCTTTGTTCCACTTCCATTTCCATCATGAACCCCATTGCCCAAGCCCTTCCTTTGCTGCTGCTACTTGACCACAAAGCAAATCAATCCCGTTGTCGCTGGAATCGAAGGTAAGCCTCTTTTTAACTTGTTTTCTTTTGAATTGTCTGTTTACATTTGCTCTAGACTCATGTGTGAGAAGGTGGCTTGGTATATGCTGTCCACTAATTAAAGTGGGCACCTTGTACCAGTCCACACGGCCCTTATGATGTATGAGGTCAAAGATAACCTTTAGAAAGGTATCCTAGTGGTAGCTGTGGAGAGCAGCCTTCAGGCTTAATCTTGAAGGAATGTAAAGCATCTTGTTTTACCAGAGTATCACCTCCTGAATGACTAAATGAAAGGAGAACCACACAGTAGTGATATAAAAATATGTATTTATTAATATAACACTCTCTACTAATCTCTACACGAGATTAGAACATAAAGCACACAATATAGAATCAATAGAACAGTTGTAAGTAGCACAATACACAGCGGGCTCCAGGGGGAGACCAAACTATATACTAAAAAATGGTATAACAATCACGACTTGGCTAGACACAGTGCCTAGAGCACATAGAATCGCTGGGACCCCAAGGAACCACCCAAGGCAGTGACACAGGGCGCCCACGGAGGACGGGTGCAGTGAGGAAACACGACCGCGTGCTCCGTGCAACTCTATGGGAAAGTCGCGGTTGGAAAGTTACAAGTTAAGGACACTTCTACGAGGACTTCAAGCAAACCCTTTGGAACATAAGAGGTTCTAGAGCCAACACACCAGTGAGTACCAAGGTACCTGTGTTACCTATCCCAGAGGAGCTGGGTGCATAGGGGTCAAGTGGTGTCGGAAACCTCCGTCGTTTTCAATGGAGAGCTGCGAAGAAGTACTGCTGCCAGGAAGGCGAAGAGTGTCCGGTGGAATCCAAGCCTGGATTCGAGGTGAGAGGAACCTGAAAGCAGAGGGGACAGAGTCTGGGTCACTTCAGGTGACCATGGGCTCGGTAGTCGAATGCCCACCGATGTTGGGTGCTTCAGGTGAGAAGTAAGGATGCTTGACTCTGCAGCCACGGGGACCAGGAGATGTCGACGATGACCAAAGTCCGGAGTTAAGCTGTCTCACAAAGGATGTTGAGTGCTGAGGGGTCAGTGTCCGGCTGGAGCACCAACAAGCCTTGGCAAATGCAACCCACGCGGACAGAGGAAACAGGTTACGGTGTGGACCAGCAAGGTCCAGGAGACTCTCCAAGCAATGGGGAGTCAGGGCACATCTGGAGCAACCAGGGAAGCCCAGAGATAAACAAAGTGGCCCTTGCCAGGACCCACAGGCCAATGGACCAGGGATCGCAAGGAGACCTCGAGAGAATTCACAAAGCACCAGTCCACAGAGCACTCGGTGAGTGGAGGCCGGATATCTTCAGTGCAAATGCAACTCGGGGTCAGGACTACACGGAGTCCAAAGCACAAGCTCAGCGATCGCCAACAAGCATATGCTGCTGCAAATGTACGCGGTGCACAGGGGTTCGGTTGCACGGTCCCCACGAGGGATACTGTTCTCAGAATTGCTGAGAGGTCAGATCAACCTCGAGGACCTTCGGGAACCCACCTCGTGTGTTGCTGAAATCTTCAGAGTCCGCAGGAGCTCTGGAGATGCAAGCCGGTCAGATGCGCTTAAGTGCCTTCTGCTGCAGGGGAGTAACTCCTTTACTCCATGGGAGATTCTTCAGTCGTCCAGCGTCGTGCAGACAGTCGAAGTACTTGGATTCTTCTTTGCAGAATCTTGTCCAGGTAAAATCTAAAGTCCTGTAGCCAGGTATCCCACTTTATACCCATGGGAGAGGGTTGGAAAGATTCTGTGGACCCCCCCTAGGGGAGGGGCAGGACAGAGGGGTGGCTACACCCATGTCCTTTGTCCTGTTTCGCACCAGAGCAGGAGCCACTGGCTCCCAGAACTGGTTTGAGCTGGACTATGCACAGGGACACCAAATGTGCCCCCAGTGCAGACTTTCTGGCACTGTCAGAGTGCACCCACCCAGCCCCAATACACTAAATCCTGTCTGGGAGGTGGTTACACCTCCCTGTGACAGGATGCCTATTGTCATGCCTTCCTCTGCTCGAGCTTGGCTCAGCAGCAGGAGAGCAGAATCGTGTCTGTGGCTGACAGCATCCATTTTGTGCTGTCCAGGTCGAAAAAGCTGGTACCGGGTAGACCGGTGACCCACAGTAGTGGTTCTTGAAGGGTGGAATCATACCTTCCACACCAGTTACTGGTGTGGAGGTATGATTCCAAGGTGTTTGACACCAAACACGACATGTTTCTAAGCAGCTGTTTTAAAGTTAGCATTTACCGCAAGGTTATAATGCAACTTAACCTATATGTCTGGCTGCATCACTGACAACCCCGGAGAATGGTCTCCGAAGGCTTCAGAGTGGCTCTGCTCATGCAGGAGCACCCTCTCACGTAAAACCCAGCACCCTGCCTTCAGGATTGATAAGGCCTGCCATAGGGGTGACTGATAGGTTTTGAAGTGTAGTGATTTAGATAGATATAGTGAACCTATATCTAAGTAAGTGGTGCAAGCACAAGCTTACACAGGCTGCTGTAGCAGACCTGTTGTGTCATTTTGAATGGCCTCTCATGGGTGGCATAATACATGATTCAGCCCATGGGAGGCCTCTGGGGTACCTATGCCCTGGGTACATGGTGTACCATATACTAGGGACTTATAAGGGTACCCCAGTATCCAATCTGGAGTGTACCTAAAGTACATGCATATCAATTTAAGGGAGAAAGCAGATAGACTGGTGTCCTGGATAGCAGGATCCCAATCTGACTAGTCCAAAAACAGTGATACATCAGCAAAAAGTGGGGGTAACCATAAGAAGCAGATCCTACTTTCCTACACAACCCCCCCGCCCCCAAACGCAAGGACATTAAACTAACCTTGACCAGTTGAGTCTTCATGTTCTAAGTGGAAATATCTAGAGAGTCCATCTGCATTGGCATGGTTACTCCCAGGTCTATGTTCCACTGTATAGTCCATCCCCTGTAGGGAAATGGACCACCTCAAGAGTTTGGGGTTTTCACCCTTCATCTGTTTTAGCCATAAGAGGGGCTTATGGTCTGTCTGAACAATGAAGTGAGTGCCAAACAGGTATGGCCTCAACTTCTTCAGAGCCCAAACCACAGCAAAGGCTTCCCTCTCAATAGCTGACCAACGTTTCTCTCTGGGGGTCAGCCTCCTGCTTAAGAAAGCTACTGGCTGATCCTGACCCTCCTCATTCAATTGTGATAACACAGCCCCTACCCCCAATTCAGATGCATCTGTTTGAACAATGAATTGCTTGGAATAATCAGGACTTTGCAGAATGGGAGCAGTGCACATGGCCTGCTTCAGGTCATCAAATGCCTTTTGATAGCTAACTGTCCACTGAACTTTCTTAGGCATTCTTTTGGAAGTTAAGTCATTTAAAGGGGTCACTATGGAGCCATATCCTTTGACAAACCTCCTGTAGTACCCAGTCAGGCCCAAGAAAGCTCTGACCTGAGTCTGGGTAGTTGGAGCAACCCAATCCATGATGGTTTGGATTTTGCTCTGCAATGGTTGAACCTGGCCTCCACCCACAAGGTGGCCCAGGTACACAACCTTACTCTGCCCTATCTGGCACTTGGTGGCCTTGATAGTGAGGCCTGCTTTCTGCAGTGCCTCCAGAACATTTCTCAGGTGGACCAGGTGGAGCTAAAGACAGCAATATAATCTAGATAAGCTGCACTATAGGCTTCCAGACCTGTGAGAACTTTATTCACCAGCCTTTGAAATGTGGCAGATGCATTCTTCAAGCCAAAAGGCATCACCACAAATTGGTAGTGCCCACTAGGGGTTGAGAATGCTGTTTTTGGTTTTGCTTCCTCAGCAAGTCTGATTTGCCAGTAACCAGCTGTCAGGTCAAATGTACTTAAGAACTTGGCAGAGGCCAAAGTATCAATAAGTTCATCTGCCCTTGGAATTGGATGAGCATCAGTCCTAGTGACTGCATTGAGTCCCCTGTAGTCAACACAGAACCTCATCTCTCTCTTACCACCCTGGGTGTGAGGTTTTGGTACTAAGACTACTGGGCTCAATCACTCCCAGTTCCAACATTTTCTGGACTTCAGTCCTGATACAGTCCCTGACATGGTCAGGTTGCCTGTAAATCTTATTTTTAACAGGCAGACTGTCACCTGTGTCCACCTCATGTGTACACCAGGTAGTCTGACTTGGAGTCAGTGAAAACATGTGTCTGTACTGATTGAGGACCTTCCTGCAATCAGTCTGTTGCTGGTCAGTGAGGCTGCCTGCCAAGGCTACTCCATCAACCGAACCATCATCAGGGTTCTGTGAGAGGAGGTCAGTGTTGGAAAGTGGATTATTGGTAGGGGCAAATGTAGGTCTGCCACTGGCAATAAGGTCACTAACACATGATAGGACTCAGCATAGGTCTTAGAAAATTATTCCTATGCTCAACCCTTGGTAACGTGGCTGCGAGCAGACAGGCTTAACTTCAAAGATAGGTATGTAAAGCATTTAAAAACACCAATTCAGTAAATAATTAAGACACAACACATAATAAAAATCCAACACCAATTTATAGAAATAGGAACTATCTTTATCTTTAAAATGACACCAAAATGACAAAAATCCAATGTAGGGAACCGGAGATATGAATTTTCAAAGATTTAATAAAATATAGCACTTAGAAGATTATAGCACCATATTGGGATACCTGCTCGCGATAGACCGGGTCAAAGTCAAAGTTTCAGGCTGACCGCGATGGAGCCCTGGGCGGCTACAGCTCGCGGCAGGTCCCGGTCTCAGTTTCTACCTTCACACTTAGAAACTTTTCTGGAGCTTTTCTCCCCGAGGTCCCTCTAAGCTCCCAGCCAGTCCGGATCCGGTGAGGGTTCGTCGGATTGCCTTTCGACGAGCTTCCGGTCAACTTCCCTGGAGCGGACTTAGAAACTTTTTCTTTAGCGCGTCAGTGGGGCAACCCAGGAACCCAGGCCGACATGCGATTGAAGGCAGGCGGCTTGGCTCTCGCTGTTGCTCCCGGTCACCTTTTCTACGAGTGGACTTAGAAACTTTTCTGGAGCTTTTTCTCGCGGGGTCTCTCGATGCTCTTCATGTAGCCGGATCCGGTGAGGGTTCGCCGGCTTCAGATTTCTTCTAGTCCCTGTCAAACTCTGTAAGTTCGACGGACGGAGCTTTTAGCGGGACGAACCTGGGTGGCTTGGCCGGCTCGCGGTTGAAGGCAGGCGGCTTGGCTGACCAGGTTGAGTCGGTCCCTCTCTGGAGCTTTATTTCAAAGTTCCTCCAAAGTTCTCCAAACTTCTTGAACTTCGTCCTGAAGTTCCTCAAAGGGTCCCAAAGTGTCTCAAACTCACTCCAAGGGTCTGGAAGCTCCAAGATGGTCCTTGAAAGTTGAGGACTTCAGTTCCCACAATCCACTTGGACGTCACCCTTACAAATCCACTGGTAGTTCTCCAAGGTGCAGATTTAGTTGGTGATGTTCCAGATGAGCTCTTTTAACCTGTAGCTTTCAGGGAGTCCACTCTTTAGTTCCTTTCCAGCAAGATAATCCACAGGGCTGTAGTTTCAGATGGTGCAGTCTTCAGGGGTCAGACCTTAGAAATCTTTGCACAGCAAAACTTCTCAGCTTGGCAATGTCTTGCTTCAGTAAGTTTCAAGCAGCAGATCTGGAGGGCTCTGCCCCTCTCAGATACTTATTCCATGTTCTCTGGGTCAGACAGGAGGTCACTCCTGACCAATGGGAGCAGGGTAACTCCTCAAACATATGACCACTTCCTGTAGAGTGTGGCGTTATTTTGTCCCAGAGTGCATCAAATCTTCCAAATCCATAATGGCAGATTTTCCAGCAAGGCGGCAAGAGATGGCTAAACACACCCCTAGGATGGCTAATTTACGTAGACTCTCCCCCTTGCATCTGCTCATACCTTCCTTAATCCCCCCATCTGTCTGAGGTAGAAAGTTCAGAGTTGTAAATGACACTGGGTTCTGCTTTTCTCTTTGAAGCTCATGGTTTACAACCCCTCCCCCTGGCCTGGCATTCCTGTGGACCAGCACACTGCCCTCCCAGCCCAGCTGCATAACCCCAGGAGCTCTTTATCACCTCTCCAGGCCGGCTGGCTAATCCACTTAACTCTGACCAATCAGGGCAGACCACTGGAAGGCTGAATCTGGACTTACAAACAAGAAAGTCTTATAACTTCTAGTAGGTACACTTTAGGAGAAATTCAACAATATCATATTGTTGGATTTATTAATACCATTCAGGGAAATCTTTGAATGGCACTTCTAGCCCTCTCCTATCAAGAGTTATTAATTAATAACTTCCCACCATGTTAACCTATGTAACAGGTGATTTGCAATGGGAAAAATAACTTGGGCCATTTTTCCAGCACCAGGACTTACAAAAACATATTTTATAAGTACTTTGCTTATATCTACAGGACCCCCACCCCATAGGACAACTAGGGGAGACTTTAGGGGTTCTGAATCATCTGTAAAAATATTGCAGATCCTCACTTCACAGTGCTCCTAGCATCAAAGTCGAATTTGGGCAGCACTTTACCACAATGGGGGGGAGTGAAATTTCACTGTACCCAGGCATATAAAAACTCATTTTATAAGGGTGTACCTTATAAATATCTGACCCTCCCACTCCTGGGATACCTAGGGGAGACCCTGGGGGTTCCTAATATGCCAAAACATTGTAGGTTATCCATTTTTAAGTGCCCCAAACCCCAAAGTTGAGTTTGGGCACAATTTACTTTTTAAAAGCAGTCATGGCACCCAGGGCTGCTTTTAAAACTGACCTCAGGCCTCAGCAGTGCACACATGCAAGTGCAGAAAGGCTGCTGGCCTCTGAAACTGCCATACCCTAGGGTACTAGGGACTTCTAGGTAGTTTCAATCCCCCTGCCCTATTATATACTAGGGGCTTATGGAGTAGGTCATGCCAATCACAGGGGTACCCCACCATACCATTGTGTACCCTAGTGTATGTAGGTGTTTTAACTGTATTCTAATGTGTCTCTTTCAGCATTGCACTGGCCCTGGGCCTGGTTAGGCAGAGCCCAGGGTCAGTCAGAGTCAGTTACCACCAGTATCAATCAGCAAAAAGTTGGGGGGTGCCCAGGGCACAGGATGACTTTGCAACAGTCAGGGAGTGGATCACTCTCTTCCTCCTGTCCCTCGTCAGTAGCCATGAGCAAGCCCATGTCTGCCCTGTCCACATATGGCTTGAGCCTGTTCACATAGAGCACCCTGTGGGGGCTCCTGGGAGTTCCAAGGTCCACCAGGTAGGTAACCTCTCCCTTCTGCTCAAGAATGGTATGGGGCTCACTGCACTTGTCTTGGAGAGCTGCTGGGGCCACAGGCTTCAACACCCATACCTTCTGTCCTGGCTGATATACACAGTCAAAACAGCCTTTTGGTCATGCCAGGCCTTTTGCAATTCCTGGCTAGCCTCAAGGTTTTTGGATGCCTCCTTCATGGAGACCAAGTACATAGTCCACTATGTCCTGTTTAGGTGGTTTGAGAGGTAACTCCCATCCCTCCTTAACCAAACAAAAGGGACCCCTAACTGGATGTCCAAACAGAAGTTCAAAAGGGCTGTAGCCAACCCCCTTCTGAGGAACCTCTCTGTAGACAAAAAGAAGGCAGGGCAAAAGGATATCCCATCTACGCCTGAGCTTGTCAGGGAGACCTTTTATCATGCCCTTTAGGGTTTTGTTGAATCTCTCAACTAACCCATTGCATTGTGGGTGATAGGGTGTGGTGAATTTGTAGTTCACTCCACACTCCTTCCACATAGCAGTCAGGTAACCAGACATAAAGTTAGCACCTCTATCTTATACCACCTCCTTAGGGAAACCCACTCTGGAAAAAATTCCCAGGAGGGCCCTTGCCATAGCAGGAGCTGTGGTGGTCCTAAGGGGTATTGCTTCTGGATACCTAGTGGCATGGTCCACCACCACTAATATGAATCTAGGTCCAGATGCAGTTGTAGGATCCATGGGACCAACAATGTCAATCCCAACCCTCTCAAAGGGAACCCCCACCACAGGTAGTGGTATCAGGGGGGCCTTTGTAGTACCACCTGCCTTACCACTGGCTTGGCAAGTGATACAGGAGCGACAAAACTCCTTTGTGTCCTCTGACATATGAGGCCAGTGAAAGTGAGGGACAATTCTGTCCCTGGTCTTGCTTTGGCCTAAGTGTCCTGCTAATGGGATATCATGTGCCAGTGTTAATAGGAAGCCCCTAAACTTCAGAGGTATAACCAACCTCCTGGTAGCACCAGGCTTGGGGTCTCTACCCTCTGAGTATAGGAGTCCATCATCCCAGTAGATCCTGTGGGACCCACTGGCACTCCCAGCAGCCTCAGCAGCAGCATGCTGTCTGAGGGGTTCAAGAGAGGGGCAGTTCAGCTGCTCCTGGCTCAGATCTGCCCTGGAAGGGCACCCTGTCTCCAAGAACTCAACCTGGTCAGGTTCAAGTTCCTCTGAGACAGTTCCTTCACAGGGACTGAGATCATCTCTCTCAGGAGACTGATCCTCACTCTGAGGCAGGGGGGAAGACACTGCCTTACCCCTACTGCTCCTTCTCTTGGAAGGCACCTGGTCCATTATTCCAGGATCCAGGGCCTGTTCAGTGGAAGACATTTTTGCCTGTGACCTAGTCATGGCAAACACATCTGCAGGGATGCCCAGCATTTCTGCGTGTGTCCTGAGTTCTACTTCAGCCCAAGCTGAAGTCTCCAAATCATTGCCCAACAAGCATTCTACAGGGAGGTCTGAGCTAACCACAACCTACTTAGGGCCAGTTACCCCTCCCCAGGTGAAATTCACAACTGCCAAGGAATGGTCTGTCCTGACATTGCTTGCATTGGTCACTCTGTACATCTCACCAAGTATGATCTGGTCAGGGCCCATAAGATCTTTTGTCACCATAGTGACACTTGCACCTGTGTCCCTGTATGCCATGGCTTCCTTACCATTGATCAAAGGCTGTTGTCTGTACTTGCCCAGGTTACTGGGACTTACAAATAAGGAGGCAATATCCATGCCTCCATCACAGACCAAAACAGCCTGAGTTGGAATTCTGACTAGGCCAGAATCCATCTCAGATCCCAAGGTTAACCCTACTATACCCTTGTTCTGTGTACCACCACTTGAGACTGTGCTAGGGGGAACAGTTGCCTTAGGGGCAGTGGTGGTAGGAGTGGAATCCTTGTCCCTTGGACAATTGGCATCTTTTGTCCAATGGGTCTTCTCTTTACAGATATGACACCAATGTTTCCTTTTGCCTTTACCCTTGTTGGATTGTGCCTCCCCCCCAGATGCAGGTTTTCTGGGCCCTTGTGAAGACTTCTGGTCTTTACCCTTCTCCCCACCCTTCTCTGAGGTTTTAGCATCTTGCTTCTTGGGGTCACCACCTTGGTTATGAGCTTTCTGCTTCACCCTGGTTCTGACCCATTTGTCTGCCTTCTTACCCAATTCTTGGGGAGAGGTCAGATCAGAATCAACCAGGTACTGATGCAACAACTGATTTTGGCAATTATTAAGGATCTGCTCCCTCATAATTAAATTGTACAATCCCTTAAAATCATTCACTTTACTGCCAAATAACCAGCCTTCCAGAGCCTTAGTAGCACAATCTACAAAGTCTACCCAGTCCTGAGTCTGTGTCTTCTGGGTGTCTCTGAACTTAATTCTGTATTGCTCAGTGGTTAAGCCAAACCCATCAATGAGAGCACTCTTCAGGACTGAATAATTGTCAGCATCCTCTTCTCTAACACTGAGGAGCTTATCTCTACCTTTGTCAGCAAAGGAGAGCCACAAGATAGCTGCCCACTGCTCCTGAGGGACCCTCTGTACCTTACAGGCCCTCTCTAGTGCAGTTATCCATTTGTGGATGTCATCCCCACTCTGGTAGGGAGGGACTATCTTGTTCAGGTTCCTATGATCATGAGTATACTCCTTAACCCTAGGGACACTGTTGCTGCCACCATGGGACTCTAGTCCCAATCTCTTTGTAGCTCTCTGGAGCTCTAGGGATTCCCTGTCTAGGGCCAACTGCTCCTTCTTGAGCCTAAGCTTGATTTTCCCAAGCTCCAGAAGTTGGCACTGTCTCTCATAAGAGGATTTCCTCTTATTTGAAATGGAAGTCTCTATTGAAGTTCCTGAGTGCTGAGATTCTACAGAGGTGGATCTAGATCCCCTAGGTAAACTCTGTACTCTTCCTGGTGGGGTAAAGAGAGGGCCACTGGGGCCTTCTCCCTCACCTAAAGGAAGTTCTGTGTTTTCCAGGTTAGAATCATTCTGATCCTCCTGGCCAGGGTTTGAGTCCAGGTCAAAGAAGGTTTCACTTCCTGGCCTTTCCTCATTCCCTGCCCCACCCACTCTATCTGCCTCATCAGACCCTGGGGTCTTCCTAAGGTCATCTAGGAGTAACATCTCTATGAGACGTTGGGTGTTTGCACTTCTCTTGTCATAAGGTTTCTGCACATACACAGAGCTATGCACAGGAAAATGGGACCCCGGAATACAGTGGTTTGCCACCATATACCGTAGCACCCAGAAACCCCAACCCAACTAGCTTAGCATCCCATTAGTACCAAAGCACCAATGTTTGGACAACCCAGAACACGGTATCTTTATCTCAGGACTCGCAGAAGCAAGAACACTCTTTCGTCACTCACTCGTACTTGTCCACAAGGTGCGTAGTAAGAGACACTGGATAGGTTAAAATGTTTATTCCAACTTACGTGCTCTAATGTACAGTACACGTGTCAGTACTAATAGCATAATGCATATGACTAATATAAGCAGCATGGTTACAATTCCATAGAATACAAACGGGGAAAGCATCTCAGAGCTCAGTGGATAAACGTATAAATAACATTACCACCCTCCCCTTGCAGTAAGATAGTTCATTATAATAATAGAAGACCTCTGGGCTTTGACTAGCGAACCCCCATACCTCAGTCGCTAGATGCAGAATTACATCAGCAGGACATCATAGCTCTTCTCACTGAAAGGGATTTCTCCAAGTGCCTTAAGCGCTAGTAAACCACAGCATTAAAAGCACACCAAATTCTTCATGGCAATTGCACCTAATGTTATGTCTGGGTGCGCGAGACTGGCCATATCAGGAAGAACCAAAATACATTGTTATGCGACCTTGTACATGTTTGTGCAGACTGAGCCCAAAAAGGTGAACAACAGAAAATGCAGACAGTGCAAAAGAACTTGGCACGAGCAAAGGGCGAGGGAGGCCCGGCTCTGTGTAACGTGCGCAAAGAAAAGCAGCATGGCAGCCAGGCCTAGGCCAACATAACAAGGCAGGTAACAATCCACAAGACACCCTCCCCTGGACAGTCCGGCGGCCAGGACAGAGGCCCGTCAGAGGAAAAACACAGCTGTCGGAGCACAGGGAGCACCCAAACGGCGAAGGGCAGGTCAATCCATGAAAGTGTAAGTGCAGAAAAAAGCCATACCCTCCAAGAGTTCATCATTGGAATCGTCAAAAAACATAGATGCCATCCAATCCATGAGATCAAAAGAGCAGGAATGCTCCTCAGCAAAGGGAGCATCCAGAAGCAATGCGGGACAGCTTGCGTGATAATTGAAACAGCTTCGTTGTAGGAGATCCTGGGCAGCCGCCCAGATATCCCATTGCGCCAAAATCCCCAGTGCAGCCGCACGCGCCATACAGCCAGCAACGGAACAGTCCTGCTCATGGGCCTCTAAGGGACCCATCAACTGAACAAAATCCGGAACAGACAATGACGAATTGGAGAGGCAATAATCCAGAGTCCAGGTGAAAGGACAGCGGACACAAGTCATTACAGGTTGCACGCAAGTGAAATACGCAAAGCGAAATGAAAGAGTATATGACACACTCAGTGTCGCCAATGGCAAGACACCAAAACCGGCCAAAAGGCGCTCACGGAGCAGCTGGAGGCGTTCTGGATCGAGCAGGTCCCATCGGGGAGCAGCCATTGCGCAGAAAGCAAATTAAGAGCAAGACACCAGCCGCTAAAGCGAGGATCAATGGGAAACCGCCAAAGACACTGGAAAAAATAGAATGTATGAAAGCCGGGATGACACCAAAAATAGTTTGGAAGGAGGACACTAAGCCCGACCCCACGACCTTAAAAAAGTGTACTAGGCCTTCAGTGTTAGATGCGTTAAAAATACGATGTATTAACTCCCCAAAATGTTGGGGGAGATTAGTGTTTAAAAGGGCCTGTATTTCACTGTGGGTACTCGCCACCTGGAGAATGAATGTCTCCCGGGCGGACGTGAGCATAACTTCCTCGTTTAATAATAGTGCCTTTATTCTGCTCAGTCTATTGAAATCTGCTTCCATGGTAGGGATGGAAGGCCAAATAGAGATATCAACCTTGCCATGAGGGGGAGGAAAAAGCACATTTTTGCAGCAGACAACCCTGTGCGAAACTGTTACAATGTAAGGAATGCCAGCCTGCAGGCCACAACAGTTTTCGTTATTTAAAAGTAAATAACTGCCATTGGAAAGGAGAGTGAAAGTAGGAGAAATAACAGGAGCAGGAATACCTTTCAGCACACAAGCAAGATTAGGAGAGGAAACGCTACATGAGCCATGCAATTTAATGTGTTTACAAATAAGCGAATGACCCATAGTCGAGTCGCAGTACTCCCCGTGAGAAAGACTTCCTTGCCGTCCCGAAGGCATTTATACATGAAAGGCAAGGACCAGAGTTCATGCAGGAAAGCACTGCCCAAGGGCCGGTATCGACCCACAGGAAAATGTTTCATGCACGAGTCAAATTCAAACAAGGAAAATGGTAAAGCTATAACCCCATGGACTAGCCATACAGCAGAATCGAGTTCTGCAACAGAGAACGGCAAAGGATCCACCTTTTCGATATGTAATAGAGTGTAAGTTGCATCTTTCATGGACATAAATTGCTGTTTGTCAGTTAAGTTAAAAGGTAGAAATAAGGCAGAGGTGTTCAAAAAATGCCAAGGCACTTTACCTAACTTGAGTGTTTGTAAAGTCCATGCAAACTGCATAACTGAGCGCAATTGATTCTGACCATGATATAACACTGAAACATCATCTTGTACAATATCGACAACAGAGGACACAATATTCTCTAAAGTATAAATGCGAGAAGACAGGGTATTAATACTATTGTCTACAACAGCAAGCACCTTTTCCAAATTTGCTTGATCTATTTCCCGAAGACGGGAAGCAGCTTCCATTTGTGATAGCTTCCAGAGTTCATTATACGTTTCATAAATGAATCTCTTAGGTCGGGGACCCCGAGGTCCCAAAACAAAGTCGGACAGATCAATATTGCCTGAAAGGAGGGACAAATGTTGTTTAACAGAATCAAGGGACGAATGTTGCAGCCATTGTTTGCATAATTTACCAACAGAATATGTAGTGACAGTACGAGAAGTAATAAATCTCGGATCAGGCCTATCCTGTGTGTATCTAGTACCTGAGTCGTGAAAACGCATTTGACATGCATTAGATGATATAGGCCATACCAACCAGGGTGACTGATCCAGTCCGGAAACATTAAATGAATTATTCTGTAATAGAGCCTGTAGGCTATCATTGGGAAAACTCGAAAGGGATGGAATTGAGGGCGAGTTTAATTGTTTAGTGGTAGCTAAGCCCCAACATGTAGTTTGATAGATGGAAGCATTTAGGAACATAATTTGAGTAGGGATGAGACAAGCACGATGCAACGCCTCAGTTCCTTGTACCTGCCATGGCTTGGAGCCCCAAATAGATTTCAAATCCACTGTACTCTCCCAGTACTCATAACCACCCACAGCTAGGGCACTCAAAAAGGAACCCGAATATAGCAATTTTGTGTGTGTTAACATAATTTTCTGAGTTGATGTTGTATTAAGTTTAAAATAATAGGATGCAGGGTTCGACCGATTAAAATCAGTAAAATAGGTAAACTTATTTCGAAGAGCCTGTGAGCTACCTGGCAAGGGGTTTGGACAATGTTCCCATTGGGTGTAGTTGACAGAACTACGCAGAGCACTTGGCTTATGGAGAAAATGATTACCCCAATGTTGGTAACAATACAAATCAGCATAATTCGCAGAATTCATATATAAATCCTCAGCATTAAAAGATGCATAATATTTTAAATCGGCAAACAATGCTTCAACGGCATGCACATCCCAACCATCAGAATGAATATTATTTTGTACTACATCACCCATTGAAACACGAAGGACATTAGGTACATTAATAATTTCCGTCGGACCATGGATTTGATAGTTCACCGCATCCCATACGATGCCATCAGCAACTGGAAAAGCTGAAATGTTCACAAATGTGTGGTCACGCTTCATGATGTGAGACGAGGAATGAGGAGCCAAAGTTCCAGAAACATAGTCTACAGCAGAGCGTTCAGGTAAATAGTGACCATTGATTAGTAGAAAAAACACGGTGACAAAGCCAATGGACATGAACAGAAAAAGCAAGAAAAGTACCAACCAAAGGTATGTCCAGGGTGGAATCAAAAAATTGTCTCTAAACCAGGATACAAAAATACTGAACTTGGATGGGACTTTTGAAGAGGTGGAATCCGAATCAAAGGAATAACGAGTCTGACTTAATGGCATTATTGGTTGATGCGCCACCGATTCAGATGCATGATAAGTATACTCGTCCTCGTCGATGTTGGTGGAGAGTTGGGGATCAATTATAGTTTCAGGCAAAGTAGAGGATTCAGGCAAATCAATCATCTCAATTACAGCATCAGCGATCGTTCGCGCAGATGGACTATGAACATATGTCCGATAAATGGCAGGACAAGAGACCGCTGGTGTGACACTATTCAGGATCGGCCAGGCGCTGTAGCTTGACATTTTCAACTGAGATGTATCTGTTCTCTTTGCGACCAGGAAGCGGTGGTAAAATGACTGTACGTGTTCCCTTCAAGCCCAGAACTGGAACCGGTGCACGAAAAGAGGGGCCAAATTCTTTTTGTTTTCAACCTTCTCTCGAACCAGTTCTCCAACCTTTGGAAGCCAGCCGGCTACCGGAATCTGCAACGCAGGATCTGTGGCTGAAGGCAAATGTGTAGTTGCAAGTTTGTCTCGGGCTTCTTGTAAGTCCTGTAACATAGCAGAATGGTTATCTACATCAAACTTGGCGGATTGCGCCGCAATGTCTGGACCCTCAAGGTCAGGCACAAACATTCTTATGCCAAAGAGCATTTCGTATGGGGTCCGCCCACCCAGAGGTCTTCTAGGGAGATTATTAAGTGCACGCTGAACGGTATACAAATGGGCCAGCCAGTTCCTGCCAGTACCTATAACCCTAGCTGTTAAGGATTGCTTTAAGTCACGGTTCATTCGTTCAACGATAGAGTTGCCCTCAGGCCTATACGGAGACGAAAATTTCACCCGCACCCCAAGCGAAGCCATTGCATCCTTGTAAGCCCTAGAGGCAAACGCTGGACCTTGGTCCGAATGGAAGGTGCTGCATGCGAAAATTCCCACAAAGACACGCAAATCCCTGATTACATTTCGGGCGTCAGCACTCCGTTGTGGCCAGACCCAGAGAAACCGTTTGCACGAGTCCACTGCCACTAAGATGTATTTATAGGCAGTGTCTGATGAGAATGGACCGCAGTGATCCAAGTAAACACACCCAAAGGGTCTGTTAGCAATGCAGAGCGGTGTTTGTGGTGGACGTGTTACCGTGGAAGGCTTAATCTGTTGACAAACGTCGCAAGAAAGCACAAAAGCACGGGTGTCTTTATATAACCCACGCCACCAATAACGCTGCTGCAAGATGGAAACCGTAGCTGACACACCTGCATGAGCAGAAGCCATGCCTTCGTGTGCAGCTGATATCAAGGCACTCCTGCGGTCCGCGTTGGGGATCAGCCGATCTCCAACGTCAGGTATAGTTACATAAGGAACCTGATCGGGACTTAATGTGTAAGAATACTTGGAAGGGAAACCTGTAGGGTAATTATTACCTTCCTTGGTTGCAGCAATAGCTGCTAATATAACAGGGTCTATTTTAGACATGGACCTGGTAACCGCTGCTACTGAACACGTGACCACTGCTGAACGGGCAGCCTCATCTGCCAGATCGTTACCAATAGCGTGTGCGCCCACCCGCTGATGGCCTAAGGTGTGAACCACCTGTGTGAGGGGCAGACGTTGTTGCAATTCTGCCACTCGAACCCAAAGCATTTTATGCTTAATTGTGCTCCCTTTTGCGTCCTTGTAGTCGTTTTCGACCAGAAAAACAGATTGTCATTGTAAGATTGTACACAGTAAAAAGAATCACATACAATAAGAGTGGTCTCATCCTGAGAAGCGAACTCAAGCGCAAGTAGCAATGCATGCAGCTCGGCCAATTGTGCGGTACTATCTCCGAGTGTGCGAGTGTGCACTACAGAGGATTTAAACGTTCCATTGACAAAGGAACCCGCTACAATAGCACATGCAGCTGAATAAGCGTGCTTGGATCCAGTGGCCGGTTGCGCCGAGCCATCGGTATAGATCACACATTTGTAATCCTCAAGCGGCAATAAAAACAGAGGAGGAGGATGAACAAATTCATACTGTAAGAACTCCTGAGTCTGAAGAGAAGAGTCGAAAATAAAGGTGACGTCTAATGACGTCAAAGATGTAGCCCATTGTATCCAACGGGGATGCATTGCTTTTGAGTTCGGTACACTTGCCTTTGTTACTGCCTCTAGGGCAGGACAGGGTGTTACCACCAGAATCCGCTTACCCTGTGCCAGTGCGCGTTCTTTTAGAATCGCCATTTACACTGCAGTCAGAACTTTTTCAACAGATGTAAAGCGCAATTCAGCGGAAGTGTACAGATGTGACTTGTATGCGATAGGTACTGTATCACCTTCATTAAAGGTTAAGTATGTGAATCCCACCGCCCCCGGAATTATTCTAATCACCAGGTTTGTGTGGTTGTCACGAGTCAAAAGATATTTAGACTCCAATAGGTCTGTCTGCAAAGACTGCAGAATTGAGGTATGCTCAGGCAGCCAGCAAGACCTTGAATAAGTAGGCTGTATCAGAGCATACAAAGGCTTGATACGCTGGGCATATTCGGGAATGTAGGTACGCCCGAAATTCAAGAAACCCAGCAAAGACTGAAGTTTCTTCAGAGTATTTGGGGGCACAAATGTGCACATTTTTCCAAGAAATGGGGGCTAAGCCCTTACCTTCGTTATTGAGCTCATAGCCCAAGAACAGAACGGTAAATTCAGCAATGTGTGACTTAGCAAAGTTAAATTTGTAACCCTGCTCCGCGAATTCAAGAATAATGCGGTCCACACGGGACAAATGCTGAAATAATTCGTCGTCCGTCAGATAGATGTCATCTACGTACGAACATGCGTCTTGATCAATGTCATTTAACAAAGAAACAACACGGGCGGCGAATATACCCGGACTATTTTTATAGCCCATGGGTAAACGCCGGAACTGGAATAATTTACCACCGGATGTGAATGCGGTCCATTGACCACTCTCCGGGGCTAGGTTGTGCGTGTAGAAACCGTTTGAAAGGTCAAGTGTCGTTTTGTATTTTTTACGAACAAGACTGTCTACAAGCGCAGAACTGTGTGTATTTTGCACCGCAAAGTTCCGACAATGAGTATTTAAATGCCGGTAATCCAAAACTAAGCGGTACGATCCATCGGGTTTAGAAACCACGAAAAGGGGATTGTTCATAGGTGATACGCACGGTTCAATTACTCCCTGATATTCCAACTGTGTCAGAATTTCGGAGACGGGGCCTTTTGCCTGCCGTTTGATGGGATATTGGGGTTGTGGCTGCGGTAGTGACCGCAAAGGTATTGCATGAGGAGGTGATTCTTCATCCCATCCCACATGGTTGCGGTATAACGCTGGTGCCAGGTACACAGCCCACTCAGCTGCAAGTGCTTCAGCTTTGTCTTTTGGGACATGCCGTGAAAAGCTTGGAAGGATTACCTCCTCTCCTTTATGTGCAGCTAAAACGAATGGGGGTGGCCAATCCACCTCCGCTAACAAAATGTCATATGAAGAGGTTAGATTTTCCCAAAAAATCCCTTTTATTTCACGCGGTATGTCACCTTCAATTTGTATGACTATATTATGTAGTCTGTCAGGGGGTGCCACTCTCGTGTCAGCTGTCTCTACAGTAACGAATGTTTCAGTTGCTGTCGCCTCCATATGAGGACGTAGCGCCTCCCGCACTATGGTAACTTCCGCGGCGCTGTCTAGGAGGGTCACTGCCCACGTCCAATTCTGGAGTCTCGTTCTCACGGTCTGAGGCATATTTCGCTGTGACAGCGGCAACTTTTTCTTCTGAAATTGCGGTCGAGGAAGATGAAAGTCTTCTGCTTTCCCTCTGACTTGTTGTCGAGGTTGGTCTCGCTCCTGGGGAGCCTCTCGGCCCCTTCCTCTATCTTGCCGTCCTCCTCCACCAGCCTGTGACGACGTCTGGGCCTGTGAAGAACGAGGAGAACGCGTATCAGAGCTCTGAAACCTTTCTGGTGATTTAATCCTTGACCTATCACGTAAATCATAAGTACGTTCAGAAGAAACCGAAACTGGGGAAGCGCCTCTCGACCCCGGCTTCTTTTGTTGCTTACCCTGTTTTTTCTGTCTCCAACTCTTTTTAGTGAAGACTGGTCTATCATCTTTCTCAGATGTACTTTTTGTTTGTGTAATTTGTGGTTGCGATTGAGTTTGCATTTTTACAAAAGGCTTGTTGCCTAGGCTATTTCTTCCAATTGTTTTATAAGCCCGGGCAATAATTTTCGGTAATTCGCGGGGCCTGTCCAACTCTGGGACCAAAGCCAAAGCATTCGCTACTTGAAAGTTCATAGCATCGCCCTTGACATTTCCAAGGATCAGCTCAGCTACTACATCAAACACTCCCACTAGTCTCATCCCTAATTCCACAGCCGCTTCAGGGCCATGTTCCTCCTGTACTTTTTTAATTACAGAGGGTAGAACCGTCATGGAAGGAGTTCCAAAACATTTTGAATAAACTGCTGCGAATACCTTACCCCAGTTTTCACATGATGTCAAATCGGGGATTATGTCTTTTGGCAAACTTATCGTGAGGATGCGGTGTTTATCTACTGGGGATGTATGGGGAAACACTGCTTCTATCTGATCGAACTTTTCTGCAAGCCAGTAAGGATAGTCGTCCTTATTTTGTGGACGTTTGCCCATCACAGAATTGACCATGACAGGACTTATAGTCACTCCAGCGGCTATAGCTGGTTGGCCTGCGACTACAGGAGCAGCTCCATGTAGACTACCTGTAACGTATGTCACTAGGGCTCGATGCACTCGTACCAATTCGGTATGCATAGTGCGCAGTTCCGCAAGCGGTAATGCCAGATAATTTGGATGCGGGGTATACCCGGCCAATACAGGCCAAGTGGCCCCCTGAATTGACAAGGGGCCTAAACGAACTGCGGTAGTTGGTTGTGGTAGGGCGCCATTAAACCAAACACGGTGCTGCCAAGCCGTGAGAGGTACTTCAAGATTGGTATAGGGTCGATAGTCAGCAGGTATAGCGGTGGGTTTATATTCATGAAACAGATTATCATCTGCCTCCACCGCTTCAAAAGTGATCCAAGTGTAAAACACCTCAAAGTGGTAAGCCGGATCGGCTTGAACCACAAAGACCAAATCGATCCCTGTATCAGGCACTCCATACACCCGTAAGTGATCTCGGAGTGCTCCTCGACTATGTGCAGCTATCGCCACACCAGCCATAACTAAACAATTGTATTCGACAACCTAACAGGGAGCACAAAAATGGGTCTGTTAACTAACCTTTTTTAATAACATCAAGCTTGAAAGAACCTGTAAAACGTTCAATACAGGAGGTATCACCGTCACTTACGCCTCCGGAAGCGTACGCGAGGGGTTTGTGGACAAGCACAAGTACTACTCAAGCGTCTCGCAGTTAAGCAGCCCCACGGTGGTCGCGCCATGTCATAAGGTTTCTGCACATACACAGAGCTATGCACAGGAAAATGGGACCCCGGAATACAGTGGTTTGCCACCATATACCGTAGCACCCAGAAACCCCAACCCAACTAGCTTAGCATCCCATTAGTACCAAAGCACCAATGTTTGGACAACCCAGAACACGGTATCTTTATCTCAGGACTCGCAGAAGCAAGAACACTCTTTCGTCACTCACTCGTACTTGTCCACAAGGTGCGTAGTAAGAGACACTGGATAGGTTAAAATGTTTATTCCAACTTACGTGCTCTAATGTACAGTACACGTGTCAGTACTAATAGCATAATGCATATGACTAATATAAGCAGCATGGTTACAATTCCATAGAATACAAACGGGGAAAGCATCTCAGAGCTCAGTGGATAAACGTATAAATAACATTACCACCCTCCCCTTGCAGTAAGATAGTTCATTATAATAATAGAAGACCTCTGGGCTTTGACTAGCGAACCCCCATACCTCAGTCGCTAGATGCAGAATTACATCAGCAGGACATCATAGCTCTTCTCACTGAAAGGGATTTCTCCAAGTGCCTTAAGCGCTAGTAAACCACAGCATTAAAAGCACACCAAATTCTTCATGGCAATTGCACCTAATGTTATGTCTGGGTGCGCGAGACTGGCCATATCAGGAAGAACCAAAATACATTGTTATGCGACCTTGTACATGTTTGTGCAGACTGAGCCCAAAAAGGTGAACAACAGAAAATGCAGACAGTGCAAAAGAACTTGGCACGAGCAAAGGGCGAGGGAGGCCCGGCTCTGTGTAACGTGCGCAAAGAAAAGCAGCATGGCAGCCAGGCCTAGGCCAACATAACAAGGCAGGTAACAATCCACAAGACACTCTCTGTCCTCAACTTCCTAGACACACACATGGCTTTCGATTCTTGGAATGAGAGGCCATTGTACCTAGTTGGCAGAGAGCCACTGGCTTCTCCTCTAGAAGACATACTAGTGTTATGTGGTGTAGGCACCTACCTAACCTAGTGGAGACTAAACTCTCTTGAGTTGGAGAAAGGGTGTGCTGGACCCTTGACTTACCCAACTCCAAGTTCAGTAGAACTTACTTATTCTAATCTTGATTATATGTACCTAGTACTTAGTGGTTTTCAGTTAATCACTCAATGAGATGTATCTGGTAAAACAATAGCAAGCTTGAATCCCAACCGCTGCACACCAATGTGAGAAGGTGGCTTGGTATATGCTGTCCATTAATTAAAGTGGGCACCTTGTACCAGTCCACACGACCCTTATGATGTATGAGGTCAAAGATAACCTTTAGAAAGCTATCCTAGTGGTAGCTGTGGAGAGCAGCCTTCAGGCTTAATCTTGAAGGAATGTAAAGCAGCTTGTTTTACCAGAGTATCACCTCCTGAATGACTAAATGAAAGGAGAACCACACAGTAGTGATATAAAAATATGTATTTATTAATATAACACTCTCTACTAATCTCTACACGAGATTAGAACATAAAGCACACAATATAGAATCAATAGAACAGTTGTAAGTAGCACAATACACAGCGGGCTCCAGGGAGACCCCGAACCATATACTAAAAAAATGGTATAACAATCACGACTTGGCTAGACACAGTGCCTACAGCACGTAGAATCACTGGGACCCCAAGGAACCACCCAAGGCAGTGACACAGGGCGCCCACGGAAGACGGGTGCAGTGAGAAAACACAAAAGCGTGCTCCGTGCAACTCTATGGGAAAGTCGCGGTTGGAAAGTTAAGGACACTTCTACGAGGACTTCAAGCAAACCCTTTGGAACATAAGAGGTTCTAGAGCCAACACACCAGTGAGTACCGAGGTACCCGTGTTATCTATCCCAGAGGAGCCGGGTGCATAGGGCTCAAGTGGTGTCGGAAACCTCCGTCGTTTTCAATAGAGAGCTGCGAAGAAGTACTGCTGCCAGGAAGGCGAAGAGTGTCCGGTGGAATCCAAGCCTGGATTCGAGGTGAAAGGAACCTGAAAGCAGAGGGGACAGAGTCTGGGTCACTTCAGGTGACCAGGGGCTCGGTAGTCTAATGCCCACCGATGTCGGGTGCTTCAGGTGAGAAGTAAGTATGCTTGACTCTGCAGCCACGGGGACCAGGAGACGTCGACGATGACCAAAGTCCGGAGGTGAGCTGTCCCACAAAGGATGTCGAGTGCTGAGGGGTCAGTGTCTGGCTGGAGCACCAACAAGCCTTGGAAAATGCAACCCATGTGGGCAGAGGAAACAGGTTACGGTGTGGACCAGCAAGTTCCAGGATACTCTCCAAGCAATGGGGAGTCAGGGCACGTCTGGAGCAACCAGGGAAGCCCAAGGATAAACAAAGTGACCCTCGCCAGGACTCACAGGCCAACAGACCAGGGATTGCGAGGAGACCTCGAGAGAATTCACAAAGCACCAGTCCACAGAGCACTCGGTGAGTGGCAGCCGGATATCTTCAGTGCAAATGCTACTCAGGGTCAGGACTACATGGAGTCCAAAGCACAAGCTCAGGGATCGCCAACAAGCATATGCTGCTGCAAATGTACACGGTGCACAGTGGTTCGGGTTGCACGGTCCCCACGAGGGATACTGGTCTCAGAATTGCTGAGAGGTCAGATCAACCTCGAGGACCTTTGGAGACCCACCTCCTGTGTTGCTGAAATCTTCAGAGTCCGCAGGACCTCTGGAGATGCAAGCCGGTCAGATGCGCTTAGGTGCCTGCTGCTGCAGGGGAGTAACTCCTTTACTCCAAGGGAGATTCTTCAGTCGTCCAGCGTCGTGCAGACAGTCGAAGTACTTGGTTTCTTCTTTGCAGAATCTTGTCCAGGTAAAATCTAAAGTCCTGTAGCCAGGTATCCCACTTTATACCCACGGGAGAGGGTTGGAAAGATTCTGTGGACCCTCCTAGGGGAGGGGCAGGACAGAGGGGTGGCTACACCCATGTCCTTTGTCCAGTTTCGCGCCAGAGCAGGAGCCACTGGCTCCCAGAACTGGTTTGAGCTGGACTATGCACAGGGACACCAAATGTGCCCCCAGTGCAGACTTTCTGGCACTCTCAGAGTGCACCCACCCAGCCCCAATACACTAAATCCTGTCTGGGAGGTGGTCACACCTCCCTGTGACAGGCTCCCTATTGTCATGCCTTCCTCTGCTTGAGCTTGGCTCAGCAGCAGGAGAGCAGAATCGTGTCTGTGGCTGGCAGCATCCATTTTGTGCTGCCCAGGTCGAGAAAGCTGGTACCGGGTAGACCGGTGACCCACAGTAGTGGTTCTTGAAGGGTGGAATCCTACCTCCCACACCAGTTACTGGTGTGGAGGCATGATTCCAAGGTGTTTGACACCAAACACGACATGTTTCTAAGCAGCCGTTTTAAAGTTAGCATTTACCGCGAGGTTATAATGCAACTTAACCTATATGTCTGGCTGCATCACTGACAACCCCGGAGAATGGTCTCCGAAGGCTGAAGAGGGGCTCTGCTCATACAGGAGCACCCTCTCACGTAAACCCCACACTCTGCCTTCAGGATTGATAAGGCCTGCCATAGGGGTGACTGATAGGTTTTTAAGTGTAGTGATTTAGATAGATATAGTGAACCTATATCTAAGTAAGTGGTGCAAGCACCAGCTTACACAGGCTGCTGTAGCAGACCTGTTGTGTCATTTTGAATGGCCTCTCATGGGTGGCATAATACATGCTTCAGCCCATGGGAGGCCTCTGGTGTACCTATGCCGTGGGTATATGGTGTACCATATACTAGGGACTTATAAGGGTACCCCAGTATCCAATCTGGAGTGTACCTAAAGTACATGCATATCAATTTAAGGGAGAAAGCAGATAGACTGGGGTCATGGATAGCAGGATCCCAGTCAGACTAGTCCAAAACATTGATTCATCAGCAAAAAGTGGGGGTAACCAACCATGAGAAGCATTTCCTACTTTCCTACATCGTGTATTTTTAAATTTCTCTTACAAGCAATTTTTTTCAAATGTGTAAAGCATATGTGTAATGTTGTTTAAGAAGTTTAAAGAAACACACCTGCAATAATTATTTTATTTGTTTTGTCAAATTTGGAGCAAGGTTCCTTCATGATAATAGACATTTACACAAATTTGACATTAATCAAAATGCATAATATATTCATTCAGGTGTGGTGAATTATTTTTCGTAAACTATCAAATTATAAACATATACATTACACATATTTCTGAATAATTTAAATTTAATCAAATTTAGTAATTGCACTAGACAAGGTAAAGGGTTTTTATTTAAATAAATGTAAAATCAAGGTTAGTTCTAAACTTAAATCATTTTATTTATTTACTTATGTAACATTTCTCCTTGTCAAATGCATTTTCTGTATTTTATTGAATTTAAATTTCTGTTTTTTTAGGTGTAATGCATATGTGTTTATTTTTTTCACTTATTAAGTTAAAATAAACACTTAAAAAAACAATGTTTTTGGGTGTAAGTGTCCATTATCATGATGAATGCTTGCACCAAAATTTTAATGTCCATTACATGCTTTTATTACTAATGTTTGGACTGTACAAATATGTCATTTAAAAAAAACTTTTTTATTTTCTGTCATAAATGTAAGTAAGAGTATGTAGTTCACATTTTCATCATTAGCATATTGAAGAATCAATGAATTGTAAATAAATAATTATGTTAGGACAAACTTTTTTAATTTTTGTTTTTTATTTATAAATGAGATACTTCTCTGTTTAACTTTTATCCAAACAAAAAGAAATAAGAAGAACAAAAGGGTTTCCCACAATAACAGCCTGTGGCTTTGTTGCCCATAACTTGCCTCCTAAACATAGTCCGCAAGGTAACCTCCTCAGGAAGGGGCATCTATGATGAGGCACACAGCAGCCGCCTCAAGGATTTTTCTTGGGAGGGGTGGGTTTAGGTTTGGTTGGGGTTAAGGAAAGATAAGAGATGAATTCGGAAGGAGGAGTAAGGTTAGGAGGGGTGATAGAGGATTGGGTTTTGGAGGAAGAGGGAGCTGGAGTGAGTGATGTGCTTGTGTCTGTATGTTTGGCAGTTGCATGTGGGTCTGGTGTTAGTTGTGTATTTTTGGATGTGTGTTTTTTGGCTGGTGTTTGATATTCTGGTTAGTTTGCTTTTGGTTGGTCTTGTTTTGTGTGTGGGTGTGCTTCCGTGTGTGTGTGTAGCTTTTGATAAGTGTGTTGTTTTGGTGGTTGGTGTGGTTGTAGTGCTTGTGTCTGTTTGTCAGTTTCACGTGGGTCTGGTGTTTGTTGTGTATGTTTGGATGTGTGTTTTTTGCCTGGTGATTGATATTTCTGGTGAGTGTGTGTGATTGCTTTTGGTTGGTGTTGTTTTGTGTGTGGGTGTGCATTTGTGTGAATGTGTTGGTTTTGATGAGTGTGCTATTATGATGGTTGGTGTGGTTGTCATGCTTGTGGGTGGGGTGGTGGGTGTGGATGTGGTGGTTGTGATGCTTGTGGGTCTGGTGGTGGTTGTGGGTATGGTTGTGATGCTTGTGAGTGTGGTGGTGCTTGTGGGTGTGGTGGTGGTTGTGGAGCTTGTGGGTGTGGTGGTGGTTGTGGGTGTGGTGATGGATGGTGGTTATGAGTGTTGTGCGTGTAGTTTCAATAGTGTGTGTATGTTGTTTATCTGTTTGTGTTTGTTTGTGTGTTTGTGTTTATGTGTGTGTGTGTGATTGTGCTGCTTGGAGTGGGTGCCTGCAAAGAAGTGAGTGTGCTTGGGATTGGTGTGGTAATTTGGATTTGGGTTGAGGAAGGCACCTAATTTGGGGCAGAAGGTTGGGCTGGTTGGCAGGCTGGAGTGCATGAGGAGGTTGATATTTTGGCAAGCAATCTCTGCATGCCAGACATTGAACTGTGAATGGCATCCAGAAATGCAACCATTTGTTGCATTTGGCAGGATAGCACCTGGATACCATTCACTATCGCAGTCTGGCCTACAGAGATGCTGCGTAATAGGTAAATAGCCTCCTCACTCAGTGCAGCCGGGGTGACAGAGGCAGGGGGTGAGGTGCCTGTGGCAAAGGATACCCCAGAACATTTAAGGGGTCGGGTTTGGCCAACTGTGGGGAAGCACAAGGGACTTGGAGACATGCCTCTGGGGGGTGAACAAGGATAAGTTTGTAACAGTTCCGGTAGGGTCCATCACCACTAAGGACTGGTCACTTGTGTAGGCCTCTGATGAATGTGATGAAGTGGTGGCCTCCGTTTCAGTCCCCTCACCCTCCATGCAACTGTGTTTATCGGTGTCTGATGTTTCACCACCCGAAACACAGTGGCCACCTGCTTGACGGCCTTCTTGGCCAATGTCTCCTTCGTCTGCTCTTGAAGATGCTGTAAATACATATGCAATAGTTTTTATTGTATCTGTGTAAATATAACTGATCATGAAGTATTTTCTCAAAATATTTTCTAAATGTTTATATTTCACCTGCTTCAAGGCTTTTAAACTTTGGTTTATTTTTATCTTTATCTCCTGCATGCAGGGAACATCTTCAGAAACCAATTGGTCACAGTTTGTTTTAATTTTCTATTATTGCTCCTGTATTATTTTTTATCATTTTTCTTAACCATTTTCAATTCTTTCCAGGAACTGTTTTACACTTCTGAATGGTTCTGAATTGTTATTTTGAATAATGAACCTAAGTTACAAAAATGTATCATAAAACAAAAATCCCTCAGTACATTGTGTGTACAAGGCAAAATAAGCTGAAATCATTATTTAAAAAAAAAATAATATATGAATCAATGTGTGTCATATTTACCGTAATGTTGTACCAATATTTGTATAAACTGAAAGCCTATTTTTTGTTTTGGGCTTTAATTAACGTAAGTATTTTTTAAATGTAGAAATTAATTTGATTGATTCAGTACTTAAGTTGCTTATTAATGTATCACACCCTATGTATTTACTTATCCTGTGGAAGAAATCCAAAAATAATATTTTTTTTTGTTTCAAATTACTTCTACAGCATAAGTAAATACATAGGGCTTGATACATTTTTAAGCCATTTTAGTACAGATATAAAATATATTAAATTTTACTCTAAAATATCTTGTTATTTTAAGTTTGTTTTACCATTGTGAAAACGAATAAAAAAATATTCTGACTTTCAGCTTAGTCAAAAATCGGTACAACATTACAGTAAATTTTAAAATACATTGACTCATATATATTTTTAAAAATAAAAATTCAATTTACAATTTAAAAAAATGTAACTTTCAAATTTTTCTAAATGAGTCATTTTTGTTCCTCATTTTGAGTTTTGCAGATGGGATAGTCCAACATACATGTGGCGGAATTCCCAGCTGCCAAATTCCAAGAGCATTAAAAATATTTACCCTTGGAACAGGTTGGACAAAATATCTGTTTCGTTTGGACGGAACATTCCATCTACAAACGTCCTTTTACGTATTCTATGTCTGTTCATTATTGATTTATCATCTGGACATAACAAAGGACATAAAAGCGATGTTATTTTGGCATGTGTTACTCTGTCTTTAATTTATTCACATTTGTGTCTGTTTTTGAAAAAAAATTATGCCTATAGAATTAATTTTCCAATAAGCAGACTTGCTTACAAGCAAATTTGTGAATGAGTTAGATATCATGCAAAATTTTCATTTTTAACATAACTTAAACAGGTTTTTATATTAAAAACATACTGTTTAATATGTTTTTAATCAAAATTGTAGCCATTTAATCTTCTATTTATTTTAGGCAGACATGTATCTGCTGAAAACAGTCATTTGTAAGTGATCAAAAATATAATATCATTTTTAACAAATGTTTAAAAAACACTTCACGATGCACCTTTTTGCAAAACTCTTCTTGTGCGTTGGTCATGTGTCAACCTTTATGTTGAAGCCAAATGTTGTTGCTGTAACAAAATGTGTTATTTAAATGAAAAACACAAAAAAGAACTGACCCCCTTCATGCTGCTGTCTGTCTTTCAACTGCCCATCGAGCTGGGGATAGGCCACCGCAAGTTTGGGGGCCATTCGGGAGTCAGGGTGCGGCGAACATGCTTGGAATGTTGGGAGGACTGAACGAGCTGGACTTCTCCTGGCTTCTTGCTCCAGCGTCATAGGTCCACTCATCTCTTTTGGCAGTGGATGCTGCACCGCTTGTAGGGTCCGCACCTTCTTGGCGATGGCCTTCCAAATCTCCTTCTTGTGATGGGAGTTGACCTGTATGGATACAAAAAAGGAAAACAAAATATTGTGTGACTTATTTTTGTTTTGATGTCACACAAATTTGCAAAATCAATCACAAACATTCTTAATAACTAAAACAGCGTAGCATTTTGTCTTTTTTCATATTTTATTTTTTTATTAAAAAAAAACAATTTTGTACTAACCTGTTGAGTACCTTTATCCCTGTTATGTCCTTATTTAACTAATTCAGGCCAGCGACATCCTCTAGGCTGAGTTCTTTGTCGGATTCTCTAAATTTCATGGATTTTATTTTTTGGGTAAGTAATATATATATATATATATATATATATATATATATATATATATATATATATATATATATATATATATATATATATATATATTCACTGAAAAAACCATAGGTTTCATGCACGTTATAGTTAGAAATTAGCATTTAAAAAACCTTAGAAATTCACTGAAAAAACCATAGGTTTCAGGGACGTTATAGTTAGTTGGAGATTTCACTCGTACAAAACCAGAGAAATTCCACTGTTATAGTTAGTTCAGCTAACTATAACTCGCGCCCCAGTAATGCACTGCTGATCACGTCACATATTACATCATTCATGACATGGTCAGTGACATCACTGATGACATCTCAAATGACATCACTGATGACATCATCCAGTGACTGTGTGTTTCTGTAAAGTTTAAATATGTTTTATATATATATATATGCCAAGGTGTATTGAAGAATGAGTGGGTGTATAAGTGTCTGAATGGATGATTTAGTAGGTGCGTGACTGATTGTATAAGTGACTCATTATGCGTATCTTACTGAATGCATGGGTTAGTGAGTAAACTGTGTAAATGTCTGTATCAGTCTGTCTGTTGGTGTGTGGCTACAGGACTGTCTATATGGGTTATTGATTTGTTGTCTGAGTATCTGTATGGGTGCCTGAGTATCTGTGTGAGTAGGTGGGGGGTGGGTGACTCTGTCCATAGATGTGTGAGTGGGTGATTCACTGGCTGTATGGGTTGAAGAGTACATCTGTGAAGGGCTGTATAGGTGGGTGAGTGTGTGTATGGGTGTGTTGGTGAGTGAATGGATGTCTCAGTGGTATATGTGTGATTAACTACATATGTGAAAGGAAGTATATGTGAGTGTTGGAGTATATAAATGACTATACGTGAGTGTAAGTGATTGTGACAGTGGCTGTATGGATGAGTGTTTGCGTGTATCAGTGATTGTATAAGAGAGTAAGTATGTGTTAGTATTTATATAAATAAGTGAGTTGGACTGTGTATAACTGTGTAGGTGAGTAAATGGGTGTAATTGATTCTTTGCATGACTGAGTAGGTGTATCAGTAAGTCTATGGATGAGTGGCAGTGTGTGAGTGTATGTATAGGTGTATGAGTGCATATGATAGTGCTGTATTGATGAGTGACTGCACGTATGAGTTACTGTATGGGTGAATGAGTGGATGTGTGTGTGTAGACCAAGGAATCACTGAGCAGGTATGTACTAACTGCTATTGGTGTGTCTATTGTTTCGAACATGGTAGTCTGTATTTTAGAGTGGGTGTATAAAAAGTTATATCAGGGTGTGAGGAGGTGCATCAGATTATCACTTGGATGATGTCATCAGTGATGTCATTTGAGATGTCATCAGTGATGTCATCAGTGATGTCACTGACCATGTCATGAATGATGTAATATGTGACGTGATCAGCAGTGCATTGCGGGGCGCGAGTTATAGTTAGCTGAACTAACTATAACGGTGGAATTTCTCTGGTTTTGTACGAGTGAAATCTCCAACTAACTATAACGTCCCTGAAACCTATGGTTTTTTCAGTGAATTTCTAAGGTTTTTTAAATGCTAATTTCTAACTATAACGTGCCTGAAACCTATGGTTTTTTCAGTGAATTTCAAAGGTTTTTTCAAAGGTTTTTTAAATGCTAATTTCTATCTATAACGTCCCTATTAAGTCCCCTTGAATCCTGAGGGTCCCTGGGGGCCAACTAGCCCAACAGGTACCTCCAGTAAGCGCCACAGAGCTGTGTTGCGGAGAGGTGGACCGAGGCCACGCCTCTTTTTACACCTCTCTGCAATGCAGCTCTGTGGCGCTTACTGGAGTTACCTGGTGGACTAGTTGGCCCCAGAGACCCTCAGGATTGAAGGGGACTTAATCCTCCAAGTTACAACGCGCCAGGGGCTCCCGCCCTGCCATAGCAAACAGCAGTGTCCTGGGGGTGGGCACCCCGGGACACTGCAGGAGCCGGCCCTGGGGGGTGGCGGTCCCCAGGGCCATCAGGGGCTCCAGGAGGGGGGCCATGCGGCCCCCCTCCCCTAGATTGTAAAGCCCCGGGGAGGTGGTGGTCCCCGGGGCACGGGGGTCCGTAATGGACCCCCGCATTTGCATACCTAGTGCCCTGGGGAGGTGGTGGTCCCTGGGGCATGTGGGGGGGCTCAAGCCCCCACACAGGTTGTTTTAAAAAAAAATAGAAGCCCCGGGGAGGTGGCGGTCCCCGGGGCTGTGGGGGGGCCGCGTGCCCCCCGCATTTTATGTGCAAAGCCCCAGGGAGGTGGTGGTCCCCGGGCCATGTGGGGGGGCTCGAGCCCCCCCACATATGTTTTTGTTTTTTTAAAAAGAAGCCCCGGGGAGGTGGCGGTCCCCGGGGCTGTGGGGGGCCACGTGCCCCCCACAAAACCATTAATAAAGCCCCAGGGAGGTGGTGGTCCCCGGGGCTGCTGGGGCCCCGCGAGCCCCCACACAATAATTACTCATGCCCCCGGGACTTGGCCCACCCGGGGGCTTAAATACAACGAAGGACGGGAGCCCGCGCTTCGTTTTTTAAATTTCATCGGCGGGATTCGCGGATCCTTCGCGAATTTTGCAGTTTAAAAAAAAAAAAATCTTTTTTTGGCCCTGGGGGTCCTTGTGGGACCCCCTGAGGAGGCCTGGGGGGTCAGAGTGTTTCTACCCTGCCCCCTCTTCTTGTTTTTCAGGCTTATTTCACTGTTCTCTTGTGACTCGGTTCTACCGAGTCACAAGATGGCTGCCAATACTTCCTGGTTTGGAGTGTTGGCAGCCAATCACAGTGAAGCTTGTGGTCGGGAGGGTTCGTGAATCCACCGCGGCCATAGATATCGAAACTTTTATTTTTTGAATTTCTCAGCAACTACTGAATGGATTTACACCATTTAAAAAAAGGACGCTTTCTGAACCAAGCACTACCTTTTTGCCAAATTTGGTGTAATTCCGTTCAACAGTTCGAAGCTGTAGCCGTGTCTAAAGTTTCCTATGGGAAATTGATTTTCCGACCCATATTTTTTGAATTTCTCAGGAACTACTGAACGGATTTACACCATTTAACAAAAAGGACTCTTTCTGAACCAAGGGCTACCTTTTTGCCAAATTTGGTGTAATTCCGTTCAGCAGTTCGAGCTGTAGCTGTGTCTAAAGTTTCCTATGGAAATTAACATGGAGAAAACACGTTTTGGAACCCCCCTTTTTTCTCGGCCATTGCTTGGCGAATCACCCCGAAACTTTCAAGACAGGAGCTGACCGGAGTGCCCCACTAGTTTTGAAAATTTCGCGAAGATTCGTCAAACGACGCTAAAGTTATTGGGAAAACAAAAAATGTTTTTCCTATGGAAAATAGGTCCTAACTATAACTACCTACTGGCGACCGCCAGTAGGTAATATATATATATATATATATATATATACACACAGTAGGTAGTTATAGTTAGGACCTAGTCTCCATAGGGGACGTTGATCTATTGTTAGATTTACATCAGCTGCAAAGCGAGCATAACATCAGTGAACATGAAATAAGTCCAGTGAATATCAGTGACTCAATACGCACACCTTTTAAACCTAAGTCTACTTTCCACCCTGTAATGCTGCATGATAATTTGGATATTTTTCATGATCAAGTAACAGCTGAATTGAAAAAACTATACAAAACCACTGCACGTGCCCAACACAACATTAGCCGGAAAAACAACTGTTACATACAACTAATGAAGAAATTGAATGATAATGACAATGTCATCATACGGCAATCCGATAAAGGGGGCAATGTGGTGTCGTGGCCACAAGAACTGTATATGGAGGAAGCCCTTGCCCAATTGAATGACAAAGATTGCTACAAGAAGAGCAATATGCAATGTGTCAAACAAGCACAGAATAATTACCATGCCAAACTTCTAGCATGGAAAAGTGCAGGTCTTTTGAGCTTGGACAAATTTAAATTTCTTAAGAATGGTGCCGGTGATTCCTGCAGTATACTTCATCCCTAAGATACATAAAAATGCAGTGAAACCTCCAGGCAGACCGATCATTTCTGCATGTAACAGTCTCATGGAAAATACTTCAAAATTGTCGATTATTTTTTACAAAGTCATGTGAGAAATTTACCGTCGTATCTGCAAGATACGAGTGACTTTTTGAGAAAGATAAGTGATGTTATGTGGGATCCAGAATGCATTCTGATCACTATGGACGTCACATCACTTTATACGAGTATACGACATCAAGATGGAATCAAGGCTATTGAACACTACCTGAATGAGAGACGTATGTGCTTATATATGTACAACAAGATGTTGGTCACAATGATAACGACATGCCTAGAAAATAATTATTTTCTTTTCCAAAACCAAGTCTACCAGCAGACTAGGGGTGTGGCGATGGGGGCTTGCTTCTCCCCTAGTTATGCCTGTTTGCATATGGGCCTATGGGAGGAGCAAGTCCTCAAAACAAAGTATGTGGAGGTTATGGATCAACATGTATGTCATTGGTACAGATATATTGATGATCTGTTCTTGATTTGGAGGGGCCCTGAAGATCTCGCACTCCAATTCATAGAACAGATCAACCGCAACACCCTTAACTTGCAATTTACTGCACATATGAGTGGAGAAAATGTCTGTTTCCTTGATGTTGAAGTATACGTATGTGATGGAAAAATTGAAACTAGAATGCACAGAAAACCTACGGCTGGGAACACACTATTACACGCTACCAGTCATCACCCCAGACACCTTATTCAAAGCATACCCTACGGGGAGATGCTACGCATCAAGCGTATCTGCAGCACTCCTCGAGACTGTAGTATGGCTCAACAAGAGAGTAGGGAAAGGTTCCTTGCTAGGGGCTACTCTGCCAAGATAGTGGATAATGCTATTGCTAAGACGGCCGCCATTGACAGAGCGGTTACGTTGTCCACTAAGCCCAACTTAGATAAAACAAGTTCAAATTCTACCAACCAAGTTACGCAAATGATTCTAACATATAATAGACAACACCAACTACTACGTAAAATACTTAACAAGAACTGGGGGTTGGTGCGCAATGATCCGGTCCTGGGAGATCAAATACCTAAAACCCCTGACCTATCATTTAGAAAAGCACGCTCCATGAGCAACAGTTTGGTGAAAAGCAGCCCAGAAACTACAAATGTCAAGAATTGGTTGTCCTCATGTAAGGGATTTGTGAAATGTTCTTCATGTAAAGCATGTAGATTTGCTAATAGTCGAACATCATACATTAGCCCATTTACATCAGAAACAGTACCCATCACTAAGCTGTTAACTTGCAAGACGGAATACGCCATACACGTGCTGGAGTGTCCATCTGGCCTGCAATATGTGGGTAGTACCAAGTTGCAGGTCCACAAGAGGATACTCCAGCACATCAGGGCCATCAACAATTGCGATCCAGCGTACCCGGTTGCGAGACATTTTCAGGACATGCATAGTAAAAATTCAGAATATCTCAAATATTTTGTGATAGACACAATCCCGCCATTAAGAAGAGGAGGCAACCATGAGGCTCGCTTACGCCAACTAGAAACTAGGTATATCCTGGAGTTAGACACAAAGACACCTCTTGTTCTTAACTCCAGTGAGGATTTTTACACCTGCCTTTAACCCCTTGACCGCGATCGGAATTCCACCCAGGTGCTGGACATTCCGATCGCGGGTGTGGTCGTGACGAGCTCAGCTCGTCATGCGCACAGCGCGACCGCGCAGCATGACGAGCTGAGCTCGTCACGAGCATCGAAGGGGTTAAAAAACTTTAACCTCTGTATTGCTCATTTGCACAAATACAAGATTAATTGCTCATGATACATTTTAATGTTACTCACATACCTCCTTACTTTTAAGTCTTCAAACATTAGCACTTAGCACTTTATGAATCGTGATTGGTTCAATCGGGTGGCACCTTTTTTAGCACTTGCACTTTAACATAGTAATAGAAGATGTGACTTAATGCCCACTGTGGGCTTCATTATGTGTGCACCAGCACTTTACATGAACAAACAGTAATAGCAATATGATTTGTTGAGGTATAATTTTATTGCTTTTAAATGACAATAACAAAATTGATTTTGTACAGTTTACAGTTGACAAAATGCATTGGTATGGTACAAACCACCTGTTTTCAGCAAAGAAGCTATAAGCAATTCCATACCTCTCTTGAATAACGTAAAATACGTTTTTTTAAGTTAATGTATTGGCTTGTCCATTTAACATATTTATATACTTTTTAGGCTTATGTAACTATTTATGCCAACTTTCTCTTATTTATTGCATTTACTGTTTAGCTGGTGATATTACGACATATATAAAACTAGAATTTATTCTTCTATGTCTTTATACCATGTGATTGGTCACGTGTTATTGCATTAGCACTTTATAAACAAGAAGGCACTCCGCATGCTCGTTATGTGAACAAGACCTCTTGAAGGTCGAAACGCGTCGTGGCGGAGGTGCAGGGCATCAAATACATTTCTGTGCATTGAATTTTGGGTCCATTTTCGTCCTTTCTCCTACAATTGGATGTTGTGTGGCGAAGTCCCATGATATATATATATATATGTATATATATATATATATATATATATATATATATATATATATATATATATATATATATATATATCCAAAAGACACCTGCTCCGCTTTTGAGGGCCACACACATCGTGAAATTCATTTTCAATGTTGGCAGACAAGGTTTTGCAAACAGAGTCATTACAAGCCATTTCTTTCAACAAGCCTCCGTTTTATTCCAAACATGTTTCGGGCATAGATCGCCCTTGTTCACTGGCGTAGGCAAGAACAATTGGCAGCTATATTTCAAAGCGCACCTGCGCAGTCTTAAATACTCGCCCCACTGGGCTCAAGCACTCTGTGCATTCTGGTAAATGTAGTCTCTACTCAATATTCCTTCCATAGTGGAAGCTGCCAATCCACTTAAAATGTATCTTTCCACAGTGGGTTGCCTTGTCGTTCACTGCTGCTCACCTTCTTTTAATGTCCCACCAACCAGCAGCACGATGTTCCTCTAGCGCGTCTCATCTTTCGCGCTGTGGACCTGCACTTCAGCAGCGGGGCCCTCGCGATCTGAGCCAGACCGCTAACAACTCCAAAAGACACCTGCTCCGCTTTTGCGGGCCACACACATCGTGAAATTCATTTTCAATGTTGGCAGACAAGGTTTTGCAAACATATGTATATATATTACCTACTGGCGGTTGGTTAGTCTCCATAGGAAAAGTTTTTTTTTCTTGCCTATAACTTTGGAGTCGTTTGACCAATCTTCATGAAACTTTCCCAAAAAAGTGTCAAAGTAGGTTCTGTGTGTGAAAGTTTGGGAGTGAGTCGTACAGTGGGGACCGAGAAATAGGAGCATGAAATAAGGGTGCATTTGTAATGTTAATTCCCATAGGAACGCGCTGTCAAACCTACAGGCCGAACCGCCGGACGAAATTACACCAAATGTGGCAGAAAGGTAGATGTTGTTACTCAGATTGTGCTTTGTGTTGTTTGGTGCAAATCCATTTGGTAGTTTTTGAGAAATTAAAGCCGAACAATATAGTGATAACTCTGATTGCTGATTTTTCACAACGATTTTGCAGTAAAGCTGTGATTGGCTGGACGCAACCTGAATAGAAAGTTGCAACCGCCATTTTATCGATCGGGAACAGTTCCAGAGGCTGAAAATTTCTGTGAAAGCTAACATAAGGGGTCAAGGTGGAGGTACTCTGACCCCATGTTTGAGGAACGGGGGTGTTAGTGACACAAGTGATGTATCCATATTTGATTTTTTTTATCCCGCATGATGTTTGCGCCGACGAAGCAACCACCATCGCAGCCCCCGTGTACCATCATGGGGATATCGCGACTATCGCGACATTGTCGCGAATATTGGTGGAAATATAAAAAAATATATATTTGTACACACTCACAGACCCACCTGGGCACTCATACACCCACTGACAGACCTACTCAGTTACTCATTCACCCACTTACAGACTCACTCGGAGAGTCAGGCACCCATGTACAGACCCACTCAGAGACTCACACACCCACTTACAGACCCACTCACGTATGTACTCCCAGATCCAGTGAGACACTCACACACCCATTGACAGACCCTGAGACACTCATACACCCAGTCACAGATCCACTCAGACATGCATATACCCCTTCACACACCCATACAGTCACTCACACACTCAGTCACAGACCCTCTTAGAGACTTATGCACTCAATCACTCACTCACCCACTCACAAACTCACTCAGATATACACACACCCACGCACTCACCCACTCAAAGCCTCATTCATCTACTCAGACCCACCCAGACACTTGCCCTCCCAGTCACAGACTAACTCAGATACTCATGCATGCACCCATTCACTCACCCACTCAGAGGCTTATGCTCTCACTCATAGACCCATTGAGAAACTCATACACCCACTCAGATTCACTCAGACACTCACGCACCTGCTCACAGTCCCACTCAGAGACCCATGCACCCACTCTCAGAACCACTCAGACACTCACGCTCCCAGTCATTGACCCACTGAGAGACACATGCACTCACTCACAGACCCACTCAGACACTCATGAACCCACTTACTCACCCACTCACACACCCACTTAGACACTCATAGATCCAGTCAGACAGTCATATACTTGCTTAAAAATGCACAAAGGCACTCATGCACCCACTCACAGATTGACTGAGAGACTCATGCAACCAATCACAGACCCATTGAGACACTGATGCACCCACTCATAAATGCTCTGAGACAGTCACGCAGTTCATTACAAAACCATTAATAGACTGATGCACCGTCTCACAGATCCACTGAAATACTTATTCAATGAATGAGAGACTTACTGATACAGTGTTACATGCAGTCACAGTTTTTACTGAAAGAGTTATATACTGTGTTAAAGAGATATTAAGGGAGTTATACATGCTATTATAGATTCTTTCAGATAGTAATGTGTTTATTGTGTTGGTTATAATCTATTTCGCAGTTATACGTTTTGTATGTGGTGGTGGCTATTCAATGTGTACTTTTGTTTTGTCATTTCGCAGTGATCGCAGCTACCGATATCATTGCGGCACCCGCCATCATCGCGAAAACGGAAAATCGGTTTTAAAGATGCTTTATTTGGTAGTTATGTGCTATTTGCGAGTACTGTTGCGGAAAGTTATTTTTTTAAACTGTTGTTTTTTACAAATGCGTTGTTAAAATAAAGTTAAACCAATATGTTACTAAACAGCTAGACCTAAACTTGACATAAAATACATCTATATATGTGTTTTACACTTTGTCATTTTTTATATTTGTGACTATTGACATCATCGCGACCTCCATTGTCCCCACGAACAAGGTAAATGCATTTTAGATGTCATTTTTTCGACGAATGAATACAAAGGAGAAAGTTGAATGAATATCTTACTAAACAGCTAGACTCAAACTTTATGTAAAAATTGTCTATGTAAGGGGCGTGGCATAGCAACATGGCCAACAGGACATGAGTTTTTCAGCTCCCGGCCGGCCCGCCGTAAAATCCTGCAAATAATCCTGAAATCCGGATCAGAACACCTGCGCTGAACAAAGCATCCTGGTCGGTATCCCGTGGCGAGTCCGAAATAATTACCTCAGGCAAGGAAATGCAGGCGCTGAGGATCGGAACTGCCTAGGCCCGGGACAGAGCCGAGCTCTGGGGCGTGGCAGCTCTGTGCAGGGAGCATAGCGGAGGTCGGAGCGCTGTTGGACTACGCCGTGGGCCGTGAAGATTGGGACCGTATGGCCGTCCAGCTGTCCCGGTGTGCCTCTGGTGGCCCATCCGATCCTCACCCCGGCCTGGCTGACCTGGGAGCGGTGACTCGCTGCTCCGGATGTGCCGAGCCCCTGGAGCTGCCGGGCGGGGTGATCTTGCCGCTGTCTCGGCGAGCTTCGTAGACTGCAGAGAGAGCTGCAGGAGTCCTGCTGTCGCCTGGCTTGGCGGGCCCCAGACTGTTGTGACCGGGCACACCGGCAATAACAAAATTGAAGCCGGATGTCGAGCGTGCCTGGGATCGTGGGCAGCGCAGTGGTCTCCGGAGGCTGGTGTGCCGTGCGGGGCTCCAGAGGGCCCTGCTAGTGCTCTATTGGCCGCAGATGCACTGAAAAACGAGAGGAGAGGCCGGGGCGGATTCAGCGCGCACCTGAAGCGGGCCCGGAGGTCGGCGCAGCTGTGAGTACCTCCTTCTCCTGCAGACGTGTCCCTGCTCGGGTGTGGCGAGACGGGGACACCCGCGATCTGGGCGGCGAATGTGAGGCTGTCCCCATCGACACTGGGAGACAGACAGCAACAAGAGTCACCTTGTGGGCAATCTTGGCTGATACAGGCGGCGAGGCGGTTGGGACTGGCGCCGGCTACCTTGAAGGGGTGGGGGGTCGGATAGGCACCCCTCTGGCTAGGCCCAAAGGCAATGTGGCCAACTCAAGAGGATTCCCTCTCTCACGTTTGGGATAGGGGAGCAGTTGGTGCCAGGTGCAGCTTCCGGTGGGGGGCCGGACGGACCTCCTTAAACAGCCACGCGTCCGTTCTGGACTCAAGCCAGAAGACTGTGCCAGCAGTGCAGAACTGTAAGTGTATGCTTGATGGTGTGCACAAGGAGGGTGGTCAGGGCGTGCATCATTTCACCACTGGCCAGTGGATGGCGCGCAGCTCACTAGGCGATCTCTACTACTGACTGGTACGCGAGAAGGGAGAGGATGGACAGGTCTTAGGGTCACGACATAGTGACCCTCAGACTGGTGTTGGTGGGGTCGAACATGCTGCGTTGAGTGGAGCTGCGCGCCTCCCGGCTTGGGTTTGCCCTCACTGGTCACTAAAATGGGTAAAGATAAGGGCACGTGAGAAGGGACAATTAATACCATCACACAGTATACTACACCGCGCCACCCCCCGCAGCGCATTACGCACCAAACTACTGGAACAGATGAGGAGGATGGGGGGAGGCGATGCGGAGCCAGCGCGGGCGGAGCTGCTGGCTGCCATACAGGGGTCCAGAAGGCGTTGGAGGCCCGGATAGTCACTGTCTCTATAGACGTGAATCTCCTGCGGGCCGACCTCCGCAAGGTGGCGGATAAGGTTACAGTGATGGAGGACGACGTATCGGGCCTCAAGGGAGAAGTAGCTGCCCTAAAAAAACAAGTGTCGCAATTATCCTCTACAACGAAAAATTTGGAGCGCCGTGCTGAAGATGGGGAGGGCCGCGCGAGACGCAGCAACATTCGCGTGCTGGGCTTTCCCGAGAGAGCGGAGGGAAGAACGGTTGATCCTTTTCTTGAAAAGTGGATTAAATCCCAACTGTGTCCAGTGGGCCTATCGGATATGTTTGCCATCAAGAGGGCACATAGGGCCCTGGTGCCTCTGCCGGGAGCGCCCCCACGCGCGTGTATCGCAAAAATCCTGAACTATTGAAACAGGGACTGCATCCTTCGTGCTGCCAGAGAGAAACAAGACCTCTTCTACGAAAATAATAAGATCTCCATTTGTCCTGATTATACCAAGCAGGTTCAGGAACAAAGGAAATTGTTCTTGGGTGTTAAGAGAAAGTTAAGGGACTTGCACCTGCAATACATGCTGTTATACCCTGCGAAACTCATGGTACTGTCACAGTCCCGAAGGGGTTTGGGAATGGCTGGAGATACGGGGGGAGGCTCTTCCTCAGAGAGACCCCAGAATCGAAACAAGAAATGGGGCACCAGACCTTCGCTAGGATTGCAAATACGGGTTGGAGACGAGGCGTCGCCCCTTGTGGGCACAGACCGTACAAAAGATCATGTTGGGGAGCGATGGAACGATACAAATGAGTACGGGCTCCCCCTTGGTGCTGGCGACGGAGGGGAATGCAGCCAGCCTGGACAATGATGAATGATCACAATGGCCCAATGCGTTGGAGGATGTGGTGCCAGAAATGCTTCTCAACCGGGCGGTGGGGGACATGGGGGAGCAGTGAACCTGGGGCTGGTCAAGCCCCCCAGGTTGACATTTAAGATTGGTTTTGCCGTTGGCACAAGAACGCCACAAAGCCAGGAGTTGGCTGACTGGAATGTACGGGCTGGAGTATGTCACAAATACCGGGGTGGGCTTATTAATATAGATATGATATTCCTTCTAGCATGACTAGGAGAGCTACACCACGGGGTGCCCTGTGCCTCAGTAGGGTTAACAATGGGTTCTGGGGGTGGGTGGTTCCGGATTTTACTACAATGGGAGGCTTGAGAATGTTTTGCCCCAGTTGGGCGGTTGAGAGTGATGTGTGCGTCCTGGCACGACATAGGGGGAGGCATTTTTGATGTTATTATTGTATGCAAAACGTCCGCGGGTGGGGGAAAGGGTTTTGTTATTAATAGTTTGCATGATTTGGTTTGCTTAGACGGTGTGCATTGCAGTAGGATCATTTTGGGTGGGCAGGGCTGGGCAGCGGTGGCCCAGGCGAGTATACCACATGATGGGGGCTGAGTACAAATTCCTGATCTGGAATGTGCGTGGATTGGGCACTTGCACCAAAAGACACAGGGTGCTCACATTTCTCAAAAGACATCAGATATCAATAGCTTACCTCCAGGAAACACATATGAATGACAGCAGCGCGGTTAAAGCGGCTAAGAAGTGGTGAGGCCAGATTTATCATTCCTCTTACTCAACCTATGCCAGGGGAGTCATGATTTGGGTGGCCTCGGGTATTCCATTCACTCCCACATACAGCGAATCCGATGTAAATGGCCGAAATGTACTCCTGCAAGGCTTACTAGATGGAAGGGAAATCGTCATTATAAATACATATGCACCAAACACTGACGACCCCACATTCTTCCAGGTCATCCAGGAGCTATTGTCCAACGAACTAGACGTCCCATACATTTGGATGGGTGATTTTAACTGTGTCTTGGACCCGTTACTTGATAGACATCCCCCCAGGGCAGGAACAAAACCTAGAATGACTTGGGAGCCCGCGACATATGGAGGGAAATGCATCCTGCGCTCCCACTCTTCATGTGCCACTCACTAACACATGGCACGCAGAGGTTAGAGGCTCCCAGATTGGAGCTCTACTATTATGCCGCACAACTACAGCATGTCACGAAATGGTTCGCCGAACGGGATAACTGGGAGAAACGGCTACTCCAGAGTAGAGTATCAATCATTGACCTGCCGTCATTGTTTCTGGAGGGCGCAGGCACCTCTGAAGCCGTACCATATCTGGTTAGACAGACCGCGCACACCTGGCAATTATTTGTGGAGCGTATCCTGAGACACGCCCGTTCCATCGGGAGCTGTCAGTGTGGGATCTTGCGCCAGTTAGGAGGGTGATGTCCAATATGTCAAACCGGCTGTGGCGGGAGGGGGGCTGCGACATACTTGTGGACCTGTACCCAGGCGAGAGCTTTATCACATTTGAACAGGCCTGCGACGACTTTGGACTGGGACAGGGACAATACCTACAATAAGCCGCGTTAGCTAATTTATTTAAAGACATTTGGCCCACTTATCCTTCAATTCCACAGCTCACACAGACACTGGACATTCTACTTACGTGTGGGGCCGGCAAACCGATTGTGTCATTATTGTACAGGGCGATGAGGGCTGATGCCAGTGCCCCTCCTCCTGGGGCATTTGCAGCTTGGAACGCGGACCTGGAGGAGCCCCTGGAGGACAAGGACTGGAGGGCGGTGGGTGCCCTCACGCACACGATATCTTGTAATGCCCGTTTTCGTTTAGTTCATTACAATTACATGCACCGCACATATATGACCCCAGTGAGAATACATCGCATGACCCCCGGTAGGCCCAGCTCCTTTCCCAGGTGTCACCGGGGGGCGCTAACTTTCTACACTGGCTTGGTAATGTCCTCAGGTCAGTAGCTTCTGGTAGGAAGTAGTGGAGCGGATAAGAGGCAGCGTAAGCAGACGAGTGTGCTTGACACCCAACCACTGCCTACTAGGACAGATACGTAAACCCAAAAAGCAGACGCTGTAACCTTTGATTTTTTCAGTGAATTTCTAAGGTTTTTTAAATTCTATTTCTGAACTATAATGTCCCTGTAACCTTTGGTTTTTTCAGTGAATATATATATATATATTTTCCATTTTTAATTAACACAATTTTAATTTTGCAAATGTAAAATAAAAAGTTTAAATACATACTTAAAAGGGGCATTCTAGCCTTTGTTTAAATTAAAAAAAAGTTTGCCATAATTACATTTCCATTTAAAACATGTACCTGTCCCTCTAGTGTCCCTCTGGTAAGTCATACAGCTTGCTGTACAGGGACAAGACCTCATCTGCCAGCATCTCCAGTTCATCTGGTGAGAAGTTTGGGGACCTATCTCCTGCTTTGCCAGGAATTGTAGCTCCCAGAGGAAAGAAAGAGTAGCAACAGTTGAGGAGGTGTTCTTGGTCGCACAGTCAGGAGGCAAGTGAGCATTTTTTAAAATGCCCTGTACATCTACACAACATGCGAGACAGTCCACAGAAATGGACACATCCATTGGCTTAAGTACGTTGCTTTCACACACGTTAGCCTATGGCTGTGTCCGTCGTGGAGTTTCATACCCACTACCCCGTCAACTTCCGCCGACTACCATCTACTTGGAAATGTCTTGATGGCGAGGTCAGGCTTCCGCCATTTTAGATCGTTAAATAGTGTGTTTGTGAATGTTAAGTGCATCACCACCACTCAAAATGGTGGCTAGTTTGCATTAATATACAAAATGTTAATGTTATTTATGTGTTTTGCCCAAAATGTATTTTGTTTTGTGTTACTGTGGTTAAATGCAGCATTTGCACAGTTTTATTTATACTTCCATTGATGGAATTTTAGACTAAAAAAATAGAAAAAAAGAATGTGTAAATAATACATTTAAAATGCACTATTTTACACATTTCTTTTTGTATTAAAAATAGACATGTTAATAATGGAATTTAAAAAGAAATCGCAAATAAATGTTGTGTAAAAGTATGTATTTACAAAATATGTTTGCAAAATGTATAGCACTTTTTAACTTTCAAATTTAAACATATAAATCCAGGGAGAGTGAGAAGACGACAGCCTCAAGTTATGAGACCATTTCCAGACCTTGCCACCATGGAAGAAAGTTATATAATCAAAAAATACAGATTAAATAGGCAAACTATTCTTGATTGATGTCATCAGCTGGAGCCAGGTCTTCTGCCTCACATCAGTAACACTAATAGTGAAAATAATGGCAGTACTCCATTTTGTGGCCACAGGATCATTCCAATACACTGTTGTGGTATCTGGTGAAATGTCACACCCAACTTTCAGTGGTGAGCTACAAGAAGCTCTTTCTTCAATGGTGAGACACATCAACAGCTTCATCCAGTTTCCACAACATGAGGATTTTGCCAATGTGAAAGGAGATTTTTATGCTCTGGGTCACCTACTAGGTGCTTGGAGCAATCAATGGCACAATCCTTTCTGTTTTGCTTCTAGATTCTCACTACGATATTTAGGATACTATGAAATCTCATCCGCTGATTTGCTTTGCCAACAAATAACACCTAGTGTAATTTGATTACTAATTTCTGGTCTCAGATCATTCATAAACGCAGCAAGAAATCCTCCCATACTGTCACCAATAGAATCATTGATTCCACTATGCTCTCTGTATACCTGCTTCAGCCTCTCAAATAATGCATTCCCTGATTATTTCAGTTCTGGTGAAGAGCGAAGTAGTCTTGCCCAATTAATTTCTTTCTGTGGGACTTTAGTCTTTAAATTATCTCCTCATATTTAGCCTTAACTATAGGTGAAGGAGGTGTTATTCCCTGGCACTCATGGTGGTCCTTGCGTGGGCCAATCTACGGCTCTCTTGCATTCCGACCATAAGTCTTTTGGGGCCGTTACTTCAAATAACACATCCAAATCTTCCCACAAAACCTTTGATGTGGTCACAATCTGCTCCATCTTGGTACAGCATTTATCAGGATTCTCTCTCAGTTTTGGAAGAGGATTAGTGAAATAGAAAAGGTCTGAACGAGACCATGTAACATGTACATGTGTGCCTCCTTGAACCTCCCATAATGGAAACTCTTGTATCTTTTTACTCATAGCAGTTTCTTCTCCCTCTTTTCCCTTTAATTTTGTCTTTACCTTCTCTTTCAATGACCATAAGTCCCTGAGTTTTTCTGTATCACTCCATTCTCTAATATTCTCAATGAACTCCTTTACATGCGGCCTCAATCCTCTAACCTTTAGCATTCGCAGCTCTTTTTCAGTTGCATCCATTCTAGTAGTTCTTCTCACATTCTTCCGCTGAGTTATGTCAACACCACAGTCGTTCGGCACTTTTTCCATCTTTGCATATACTTCTCTTGGTAACTAGACCCAATATCGAAAAAAATATATAGAATGGACATAATATCGAGTACAAAATATAGAATGGACAAAATATCGAATGGACATAATATAGTGGTTAATAATATCGAAATGCAGGTAAGTAATATCGACTGTCAAAATATCGAAGTACATAATATAGGCATTAAAATATATCGAATTTTTAATAATATCGAATTTTTTTAAGTGTTTTGTATGTTAGTATATGTGTTAAAAGTGTATATTAGTTTTTGTAATGTATGTTTAATTTTTTTAAATTAATGAATTTTATGTTATTTAATTTTTGCGTAATTTAATTCCGTAGCGGGTTGTGGGTTTATAGGGGAATAGGGTGGGAAGTAATTTAATTATAGTAAATTAAATAGTAATTTTTAGGATTTATTAATTATTTAAAATTTAATTTTGCGTTTTAGTTCTGTAGCAGGTTGTGGGTTTATAGGGGAAAGGGGTGGGAAGTAATTTAATTGTAATTAAGTAAAAAACATTTTTTATTGCCATTGATAATTAATTTATTGTTAATTATTTATTAATTGGTAATCCATTTTTATTAATTGGTAATTAATTTTTATTAATTGATTAATTGATAATTATGTTAATTGTATTAATTTATTCTTCGTAGCGGGTTGTGGGTTTATAGGGGAATAGGGTGGGAAGTAATTTAATTGTAATTAATTAATTATTGAAAATATTTTTGTGTATTGATAATTTACTGTCAATTAATTATTAATTGGTATTTTTTTATTATTTATTAATTTTTGGTATTGAAAATTAATTGCTTGTTAATTAATCATTAATAGGTAATTAATTTTTAATAAATAATATTTATTGGTATTTAGAATTAATTATTAAATATTTTGTAATTGTTAATTAATTTTAATTAATTTTTTATTGGTATTGATAATTAATTTATTTTTATTAAAATATTAAATCATGACTTTCCCTAATGTTGCACTCACTGGAGTGGGAATAGTAATTTTTACCCTACGCTATCCAACGCTTTCCCTACTGTTGCACTCACTGGAGTGGGAATAGTAATTTTTACCCTCCCGCTATCCAATGCTTTCCCTACTGTTGCACTCTCTGGAGTGGGAATAGTAATTTTTACCCCTACGCTATCCAACGCTTTCCCTACTGTTGCACTCACTGGAGTGGGAATAGTAATTTTTACCCCTACGCTATCCAACGCTTTCCCTACTGTTGCACTCTCTGGAGTGGGAATAGTAATTTATACCCCTACGCTATCCAACGCTTTCCCTACTGTTGCACTCTCTGGAGTGGGAATAGTAATTTTTACCCCTACGCTATCCAACGCTTTCCCTACTGTTGCACTCTCTGGAGTGGGAATAGTAATTTTTACCCCTACGCTATCCAACGCTTTCCCTACTGTTGCACTCTCTGGAGTGGGAATAGTAATTTTTACCCTCCTGCTATCCAACGCTTTCCCTACTGTTGCACTCTCTGGAGTGGGAATAGTAATTTTTACCCCTACGCTATCCAACGCTTTCCCTACTGTTGCACTCACTGGAGTGGGAATAGTAATTTTTACCCCTACGCTATCCAACGCTTTCCCTACTGTTGCACTCTCTGGAGTGGGAATAGTAATTTTTACCCCTACGCTATCCAACGCTTTCCCTACTGTTGCACTCTCTGGAGTGGGAATAGTAATTTTTACCCCTACGCTATCCAACGCTTTCCCTACTGTTGCACTCTCTGGAGTGGGAATAGTAATTTTACCCTCCCGCTATCCAACGCTTTCCCTACTGTTGCACTCTCTGGAGTGAGAATAGTAATTTTTACCCTCCCGCTATCCAACGCTTTCCCTACTGTTGCACTCTCTGGAGTGGGAATAGTAATTTTTACCCCTACGCTATTCAATGCTTTCCCTACTGTTGCACTCTCTGGAGTGGGAATAGTAATTTTTACCCCTACGCTATCCAACACTTTCCCTACTGTTGCACTCTCTGGAGTGGGAATAGTAATTTTTACCCTCCCGCTATCCTACGCTAAAAATATTGAATATTTTTTATTAATATTACGTTAATATATATATGTATTAAAAAATAAAAATGTATGTTTTTTTTTTAACTTACATTCATTATTTATTAATTTTAAAGTTATTTAAGTATTTTTAAGTATGTTTTAGTTAATTATATATATTATTTCATTAATTTTACATTACTTTTAAGACATTTAAAAAATTCGATATTTTGACTATATTTTTTACAACGATATTTTTGATTCGATATTTTTGTACTTACCTGTTTGTAGATAGGGATTCGATATTTTGGCATTCTATATTTTTTCCTCGATATTTTGGTAGGTCGATATTTTCCTCCTCGATATTCTGTCAGTGATCCACTTCTCTTGCCATTCTCGCTGCTTCCTTGCATAAATACAGCATTTCATTGTCCTCATAATATGCCAGGTAATCCATTTCCTTTCACCAACTCTTCAGATTCTGTTTTTACTTGTGCTAAATTAATTCTCTGGCTGTGTATCCCTTTATTGGGAGAAGCAAGACATAAATCCATACTAGTTGATTGTCCCAAACTTTCAATTCTGATTTTATTTCCTCCTTGGTAAGGAACTATAGCCATACTTCCTGCACTTGGGGCTGCATCTTGTGGTCTAGTCAGGACAGGTTGTCTTTGAGTAATGTTAAAAGAGATCTCAATAATTGAAGCTGGTAATATGTTAGGTGTAGGTAAGGTGCTTACCACAACTGTTACCGGGAGTCGGGGTAGAGGTCTCTGAATAGCTTGGGGGCTCACAAGGCTGCACCAAGGATTCCACAGCTACCGTATTCTCTGACATTACCGGTGCAGTGGCACTCAGCGTTTCCAATGTAGTGCCATTCTACGGGAGTCGTCTAACAATAAGCACTTTCTCTATCAGGGCATTTTCGTACTAACTTTCTATATCTGCTTCTTGTTTAGCTATTTCTTTAACCTTTCCTTTCTCTTCATTTTCCAATAGAGGATAAACTCCTACAGTCTCAATGACTTCCTCTCTCCATTTCCTCTGCTTTCCCTTCTCTTGCTCTTTTTTCCATGAATAAGCCATACTTATAATTTTGAATTCAAACTTCTTTCTCCTTCTCTCATTTGTTATCTGCTCCCAAAGATTTAGAGCCTCAAATTGAGTAGGTCTAGGTTGCTGTTTTAGCTCGTACATTTTTCTTCTCAAATTCTCTATTTGTGGAATGTCGAAAGTTCCACTCAGAGGAAATTGTAATTCCCCACCTCTCGATGTGTATTTCTGCAATTGGGTAAGCCTGATACAAGTATGTAACCCTTTAATCGCTGTCATTTTACTAGCAGTGGTACCTTCCAGGTGAAACTTCTCTTCTTTATTTTTGGCTCTTTCTCTATTTGGCAAAGGATTCCCCATTTTAAATTATATCGCAAATAATTCTAATTGAAATTTCCACCTTTTCTGCACTGAAAGTCTCTGTAACTTGTCCACCAATCCCAGTGTTTCTCTGTCAAAGGTCACGCTGTCACAGCGCGGCTTCACCACTCACTTAGCCAATCACAGCATGGTACAGAAACAACGCAACACTCCAGTCACTCCAATCACAGTGCAGCACCGCAGTGATGCAACACCTCACTCATTTCAAGGTCTCCTAACTTTGCTTCATTTGCCTGCTCCATCTACTTAACGTTTTCTACAGAGAAAGGTTTTCTACTAGCTCACTCACTAAAGTGAGCTCTCGACCTGCAAATGTCACAACTCAGCGTGTCCACCCCTTGTGCATTCTGGACAAAACCACTACCAGGCCAAGTTAATACACTCACACATTATACTTCTAACTTGATGTGACTGATAGCGCTTCACAGTACACCTCTCCTGACAGGCAAGATTACCAACGTAAATTCTAACCTTAGGTACCGCCCACCCAAAATTCGGAAAACAACATCAAAACCACAATAACAATAACTCCAATAAGATATAAAATCAAACCCATCTGATATTTATCCTCAATTACTTCCCATAACATCCCTCTTTCACAATGCTCACGACAACTCCCAACAAGCATTACACTGCTTACTTCATGCAATCCCTATTGATACTCACGTCGTTGTTCTTCCATCAGCTACCCCTCGTCTCTCATTTCTCAGGAACCAGGATCGGGTTGGAGGGGTCAATTTAAATCTTGGGGAAAACTGTCTGGTCCATGAAGGTACCGTACCTGGTTCTAAAACCAATTTATATCAAGACAAAGGTCTGCTCCAATTAGAACCGTCCTTTGCTACCAAAATCTGCCGGCACATTTTACGCTACCAAAATCTGTTGGTGCAAAATAATCCTTACAAGATTCCTAACTAAAGCCATACAATTTTAGCACCGGAGTTTCACCCTTTAAAGCGGAGTAGTCCTTATAGCTTGGACTTTGGTGCTCCCCGACTGGAGCTGTCACTTTAAATCAACAAGGGCTCACATAATATTTCTGAATTATTATCATAAGAATGACAGACAATAGATATTTTTATGATGGCTTATGTAAGTATTAAAGTCAAAATACAGAATATGACATCGGTAAATTAGCAGCATAGCATATAAATTATGAGTAAAATACTCAGTACAGTTCAGTAAGTAATCAGAATGGGAACAGGGGGTCTCTCTTGTAAGAGAACTGCAGACGCTTAGAAAGACCTTTGAAAAATGGGGTCCATACATTCGGTGGGAACACATGATTCCTAGAGTTGAACAAATTAGGAAACAGTCTAAAGGAAACATTTCTACATAGAATACATTAGGTGATTTTCCCACCATCAATACACTCACAGTCTTGGCTGTACAGTTTAACTGATACAATGTAACAGAACTAGGATGAGCAGAGTTTGTCCTTGGTTGGTACACTCAGGAAGCTTTCTCTGCAAATGTTTTCTGCAGACTTGTGTGAAACTATTAAGGTTTATTTTAGAAACAGAAGCAACAATATCACATGACACACGATGACGTCTAAACAAGATAGAAGACGATGTAAACATGGTACAGTATTAGCAGTAGTCCAAATGTAGCGCGTTATTTTAATAACGGAAAATTAGCGTTCACAGTGTCTTACCTTCCTTAAGGATGGTAATTATAGCTGCTAGGTGCTAATTGAATGGGAGTTGGCCCCAGTTTCTGGACTCCTTAAACAAGAAGAGAAGATGTGGTGTAAGTTTACTAGCCATGCTTTAATATAGTTCCACCTGTACCCATCTGGAGATCTCTAATGGCCGTCTCTATCTCACCGTCTACTATTTCCACATCTAGTTATTCCCTGTCTTCAGTCAAGAGCACAGGGAGTGTAATGTCCTCTACGAACTCCTGGTGTCCTAGTGCTAGTCGAGGTGTATTGTTTCCGGTAGCAATTGGCGAAGGCCTCAGCTATCTCTTCGATTCCCCTGGCTCTCTGCCCCTGGCCAGTCGTTATCTTGGGAACCCGTTGCATGTCAGCAATTTCCCTGACTTTGGATTAACAGCCAGGTTACTCAGTTGAATTATTGTTACCCCTGCCCCAAGCTCACTGTTACTATATCCATTGGATTATTGCATTCTGTCATTACATGACACAGTATAAGACAAAGAGACACATATACATTAGGAAACTCGAGGTGGGACTTCTCTGTATATTTGTGCCACACCATTTGACTGCAGGTGTTGCTTATTTCGCTATGTGGTATTGACTACACATTTTCAGACACTCAGGGTTCCATTAATTGCTGTATTATTGCTCCCCAACCACAGGCAGATGCCGTTCTGACCATGTGGCTGTAGCTGTGGCAGCACTGCATCGATCCTTGATAATTAATAGGTTAAGGTACTGATTTTTACATTCTGATGGCCTACAGAATAACGGTCCTTCTTAAGATGGCAGTCGGTCTCTACCTTGGGCATGAGAGGATCAGTGTTCTTTGGGTAATTGGTGACAGGTTTTGTTTTCTCCCAACATGCAGTCGGTTAACATGTGTGATGGTCTAGTCCAATGCGGTCAGTGGTTTTACCTGAAGAGGAGTGTCGCACTCATCTACATCCCGTGAGATGAAGCAGCAGCTAATGGAGGCATGTCCTGGCGTCATGAGTGGTGAGTGCTACTTGTCAGGATTACCCAACTGTTGGGCACCAGAGACTAAGGGGCATATTTACAAGGGGATTGCACCACCAGAACGTCACTTTTTCTGACATTCGGGTGGCGCAATGCCCTGAACCTTATTTACAAAGTGGCGTTAAGCCACTTTGCGTGGCTTAACGTCGCTTTGTAAATATGGTACCCTTTCACATAGTTTTCTGCATGAAAGGGGCATGCAATGGGTGTTGCTGTGTGCAGGCAGCTCCAAAAACGAACGCCATTCAAAATCAGGCGTTAGATTGGCGCAACAAAGATAAATACTTTTATTTCAACTCGTTGTTTGCTCTTTCTATGTGTGATGCATTCTGCAGCACACATAGAAGGAGCAGAATGCCATTAATGAATGTTTATGTGCAAGAAGGTATCCCTTCCTGCACATAAACAATCATCCCTGCAATGCAGGCACCCTTGCACCATGGCGTAAGGTTGTCTGTGTTGGAGCTAGGCAGCTTTTTGTAGCGCCAGCGCAAGGCAAAACACAGGGGTGCGCCTTATTCTTGTAAATACGGCGCAAACTTGTGTTTTTGAAATGATGGAGCGCAGCACTGCAAAATTGCTCGCAGCATTGCGCCATTTCCTAGTAAATATACTCCTAAGATTCTCAGTGTAATCTTCCTTTTTAGGTCGAGCCTAGAGTAGCGCGAGACTTTATGTAAGGGGCTTCAAAAAGCTGACCACACGCTCGTGCACAATGGCCTTTTCCGTGCGGTTTCCCGCACGGCCGGCATCTGTTTCCAATTATCGTGCCCAGACGCGGGCGCGATAATTGAAAACACATGGCCATTGTGCACGAGCGTGTGGTCAGCTCAGCAGGCTGCCGCGCTCGCCCCCGCTCCTCTCTGACGCTGCCGACGTCTCTGCTGTCCAGCGCTTCACTTGTTTTCCTCTGAACAGGTGGTCTGCCTATTAACCATGGGTGGGCCCCTGCTGCTTGTTCCCACCTCCTTGACCTAGCGAGGGAGGGACGGACTCGGGGCGTGAGAAAGGAAGATCCCGATTCGGAGGAAGATTTAGATCCCACCAAGGTTTCTCAGCGCCCTCCAATAAGGCGGCCGGGCCGACGCATCCTCCTGCGCGTCTTGCTTCGCCTGTTGAGTGTAGGCATGCGGTTGAGGAGGAAAGGCGCATTCTCATTACACAGGTAAGAGGAGGGGACCCCACAGTCTTCTGCGCGGCTCCGACACAGGCATAGGTTGCGGGTGCAGAGCTGCGTGTCTGATTTCCTATCTGGTCTGTGCGAACCTGTTTTGGAGGATGAGGGTCAGGCTGGAGTTTATGGAAGCACGCTGCGGCCTCAGCAGAATGCCACATCGCTTTCTGTTCCTCCCTCGCTGCCATATATCACAGCGAGCCCCTGGAAAGGTCATGGCATAGTGACAAAAGAGAGGGGGGAGCACTGGCGTAGCTAGGGTGCCATGGGCCCCATACACGCAATGAGAAGTCCCACCAACTTTTGATAAGGTAGTAAAACACTTGATTGAACAGGGGTAAATGTGGCCCTTGGATCTCTGGGCCTCGGTGCCGCTGCACCTGTTGCACTGCTCCGCAGTAGGAAGAGGGAGGTGAAAGCTATTTTAGCCTGTGGTTCGGTGTGTGGGGGGTTCCACCGAGGTGAGCGTAGCTTTCATTTACTAGTCTGTGGTGCCTTCCCCGTCCCTCCCAATGACCCATACGTGCTCTTGGAAACACCTTTGACATACACATTCGATGTGGGTGACTGACTTGCGATTTTTAAAAATCAAATATGGCTTTTTGGGGGGGGGTTTCACGCCTAAATCCGCCTCTCCTTCAGTACGATTGGGAAAATTACTTTTCGAAGTAAGACAGTTATCTGTCCAAAAATATTTGCATGTGTGTTCTGAATGAGGAATCGCGTGTCTGTTGTGCTATAATACGATGATAAATCGTCCTTCACCATGAGGGAAATCCGAGGTTGTGAACACCTTGGAGGCGTGCAGGTGTCTGTAATTGCAGAGCTTAATTTCCGTGCCCCTTGCACTAGATCCCGTGCTTGAAATGAGTGTAGTGTGAACCCAATAGCCAGTCCTTTGTGAGTGCTTTTCAGGGTCTTGCTCAAGTGGTGTTTTGTAGGTTTTCACACCGTGTCGTGGGAGTTATTTACAGAGTGTGGGGCCCGTGGACACAATCTACAGGAGTCCGTGGGGGCAGGTAGCCTGTGGGGGCGGGACGGGGGACGAAATCGGAGTAGCTCTTAGGTGCGACATTGGTGCAATTTGAAAGTAAAAAGTGTATATATTTTGCCTGTTTCCTAATTGTAACCATTGTACTTTGTTGCTGTAGAGTTTCCAGTGATGAGAGGGAGCAAATTCACTAGCGAAAGAAACCCGTATGCCGGTTATATGCAGAGGTCTGCAGCAGATACATTAATCTGTGATTTGTTCACTATGATTTGAACTTGTGGCTGGTCACTACCTTGCATTCGCACCTCTGCAGCAGCTGCATTTTAACCCTGTGAGATTTCATATTGTTGTGACAATCCATGACCTGTGGAAGAAACCTACGTCTCTATTTTAAGTGTGTTTACCCTCCCAGCTTTCTGAAATGAATTGGGCCTGATGTTTTTCTCACTTCTCCCGCTTTAAAACAAATAGTTGTGAGCGGCGCATACAGAGTTTCAACGCTGGGTAGTTGAGGACAGGCCTTTAAAGATGTGCAAGAAATTTAACACTTTTACGATGAAATTAGGTAAATTATCCAGCTACTAAACTACAGTTTCGACTACAGCGTATTTGTCAAAGCTTATTTCACCATGGGCCTTTACGTCTATTCAGCGGCCTTCACTGTTGCATGATGTCAAATCTGCTCTTCTAAAATTACAAGCTACAGTACAGGCTGCTATAAAACGTGCAAAAAGGTTTAAGATAACAAGCATTGGCATAGCCAATAGGTCTCGCCTTTGGGACCTTATAAGTGTTTAGTTATCCAGCACAATATCCTTGGTGCAACAACATCAACTGTTGCATGGCTAAACACTTCTAAGGTCCCAAAGGCGAGACCTATTGGCTATGCCAATGCTTGTTTATTATGGGTTACAGCAGCCCTGCAAAGTACGACACATCACGGGTTAGACTAACGCATTTTAGTGCTGGTGTCCGCATCACTGCATTAAAGTGCATTAGTGACGCAATTAAATCGCCCACAACCACTCACGAGATGTGCAGTGCAAGAGCTGCATTTAAACAGTGATCACGCTGGCAGTGAGTGCGATGTGCAGTGAGCAATCTACTCACTTGTTTACTTATCTCTTCTTCACACTTACTACACATAATATCATGACAAGAACAACTCTGGCACTTTGGGAGCGAATGATGGATATCACCCAGAAGCTGAGCCTGAGCATATACCATGTGTCTGTGTCATTGATGATAAACAATCCTTGTCCAGGAGAGTGCCCAAGTGGATCTGGGGGTGGTGCCAGCAATGGCTCATTGATGTGAGCGTCAGGGCTCCATCCCTGCCCCCATTTCCTGTCTCCTATTTCTTTTTATTAAAGTTTTATTGAAGGCAGTGTGCCTATCAGGACGTCACTCTGACCCTCGCTCTGCGCAAGGGTCAGGCAGAGACATGGCACTTCTCACAGACACATGCTCTAGTGCGCATGTATCCCCGTTGCAGCTTTTTATGGGCTTGTATAATTTCAGCCTAGAGCCTGTGCATCCTGCGATGCTTAGAGCCACACACACCTGTGACATACAGCACCCTCCTGATTGAACACAGCACGGGTGCTTTAGGCATAAGCTCTGTGTTTCCCGAGGCTGTGTGGTGGCTGTGTGCAATAAAAGAACACACCCACAAGCCTGTTCTAGCAGAAAAACTTTATTAGGACAGCCTTTTAGTTACACAGCATTTCAATATATACAACATACAACAACAACTTCATTAATGCATAACCCCGTTCAAAACCCCAGCTGATGCAAGATCCCCCAATCAAACATCCAACCCCGTCAGGTCATTCATTCTGCTTGCACCACCCATCCTTCACATTAACCTATCTCTCTCTCACCCAACTCAAACTATCCTCACCAAAATCACTCCCCTTCGCCTTGCTCCATGTCCTCGAAGCTCCTCTTCCATTCCCTTGGGTCCATCCCCCCACACCCCGAGGGGTGGATGCGCCTGCACCTGACTCTCCACCCCCCCAGATTACCGCATTCGGGGAATCTACAGCCTGCTTTACTGTGGCAAGAGAAAAAGGCCCACGGACTAGCATAAATACCACCATGCCACAAAGGGCCAAAAGACAGATAAAAGGGTGGGTGGGTGGGTTCACAAAAGACAAACGCCCGCTCCGAGCTCCTCTGCCCTCCAGATAACAGCCGCCACACAAAGAGATCCAACCCCCACTAACCCGCACCTAATATACCCCTTGCTCCCTAACCCCGCCCCCTTTGCCACTCGACCTATCCCCGACCTCAGCATTGTGGCATGTGCCCCCTGCACGAAGTCACCCGAGGGGGAGACTGGCTAATGCCATGCTCCCCCCGGGTACCCTCAATCAGCGAGGGTGCACCTTTCCCAACTTATCACTGGGTGGTGTAGTTTCAGCAGCCGTTGCTGAATACGCTTCTCCCTGTGATAAGCTGGGAAAGGGGTGGGGCTCACGCGGAGCCTTGGTGCACTTTGAGAGCCTCTCACTGCTTGCTCTTTGATTACTGACTCCAGTCACTTCTCGCCGCCAGGTTAGTTCCGTGTGTTATATGGCCCTTAGAGTCATGAGCTTTGCTGCCATGATGCTGCTTTTGCGCACGTTACTACATGACTTTATTTTTGCTAGATATTGGTTGTGCCTTTTACATGAGAACTGTCTGCTTTTCGCGTTCTTTGCTGAAGTTCCTGGAGTTTAGTCTGAACACGATGTGCAAGGTCGATGAACAATGCCCCTTGTTATTCTGTTCTGTCAGTCCCTAGCACCTAGACATAACATGCTAAACACAGCTGCAATGCTGGAGACTCGTGCTTTGATATTATGGGGATGCATGTTGTTTTCACACACACTTGGAGAGAGCTTTTCCATGGAGAACAGCTACGCTGTTCCTATGATGTAAACCTTGCATCTAGGCTTTAAGGTATGGGGTCTGCTGTCAAAGCCCAGAGATCTTCCTTTTTCTAATAAACATCTTCCAGTCAAGGGGAGGGTGGTTAGGTCTTATAGCCCTTTTTCCACTGTCTTTATAAAATGACTTCCCCCTTTGTGCTATATGGAATTGTAACAATGCTAATTGTTTTGAGTTTATGCATTTTGCTGCTGGTAGTGGTTTGTATACTGTATTGTAGAGCACGATAGTTAAAATAAACATTTTGAACTATTACAGTGACTCTGCCTAATCTTGTTGTGGACAAGTACGAGTGAGCGAGCGAAAGAGTATGTCTTGCTACCGCGATTCCTGAGAGAGTCGGCAGTGTTGTGTTCTGGGTTGTCTAATCATTTGTAGCTCTGTGATATTTTGAGGAGAACGAATGAGACACTATAGCTAGTCAGTTTTGGGATTTTGGGCACTAAGGTGGTAGGTTGGTACACCCCTGTGATGATGCGGAGCCTTAATCTTGATTTAAGGTATTTATTATATGGACACAGAGCAGTCCATTTGCTTCCAGCATCCCAGTCTCCAGCAACTGACTAAACTAGAACCCCTGCAGATTCTATGTGGCCATGGCTACACAACCACAGTTCTAACCATGACATCACTACATCTTCTCCCTTCTTAACAACAAAAGAGATTACAAATAGCAAATGACAAATAATAAAATAAATAAATCTTTAATAAGAGAAATAAATCATTAACATTGTTCAATCAGTCTTTGAGGTTTTTTTTGTATCCTTTCTGTTCTTCTAAGAGGAACACAAACGTTAACACCATCCTCTTCTGTATGAATTTCATTTGAGGGGCTTATAAACTTTTTAAAATGTGCCTTATTTCTTATTATCACTTTATTCTCACTCCGAGCAGTGACAGCTGAACCTTTCACCTTAGTCACTTCCAAAGGAGATGGGTGAAATCTGCTCATAGATTTTCTTGTCTGATTTTGCCTTACCAACACCAGATCTCCTATTTCATCGTTTCCTCTGCGAACATACTTTCTTTGTTCCGCATTCTGCTTCATTTTTTGTTTCATTGTCTCATCTCTCTTTGCAATTTGTGTATGTTCTTTAGGAGGTCTCAAAGGCATTTGTGGCAAACGCGTTTGTCTAGACTGGCCAAACATTAGCTCTGCAGGAGTCTTTCCAGTCGAACCATGAGGTGTATTCCTGTAATCACGTAATACTTGACACACAGCTTGATTTACAGAAATGTCTGTTAGTTTTGCTCTCTGCACACTTTTTTTTAACGTGGCCATCAGTCATTCCACTATAGCATTTGCTTGTGGCCAAAGTGGGGTAATCTTCCTATGTCTCACACCCATATACTCAAGAAATTTCGTAAATTCTTTTCCATTAAAAGGTGGGCCATTGTCTGTTTTCAAAACATTGGGTATACCCCAAGCTGAAAAAATGTCATCAAGAATAGGCAAAATCACAGATGCAGAAGTAGATGACACTGTTTTTACGATTGGAAATCTAGAATATTCATCAATCAGAACAAACAAATAACGCCCAGAATCCAGAGGTCCATAAAAATCACATGCCAGATCAGACCAAACAGCATCTGGCAATTTAGACATTTGCAATTCTTCAACAGTTCTTTCTCTTGTAGTGCACTGACAGAAATGACAAGATTGCACAATTTCTTCTACTTGACTATCAAGCCTTGGAAACCACACTTTTTCTCTTAAAAGACTTTTTGTTGCTGATATTCCTCTATGACTTTTATTTGCAAGGTTAATAACACGTCTTTGCAGACTGCTTGGAATAACTATCCTGTTCCCTCTTATAAGAACACCAGAGGTGGCTATTGTCAATTCTGCTTGAATATTTTTGAAAGCAAACATGTCTCTTCTGCATACTCCTGGTTGAAACTTCGTTGAAACATTGACATGCTTCCATCTATTTAAGTTTATTATTCTTTTCACTTCCACTAAAGTATTGTCTTTATTAGATTCGTGAATTAGTTCTTGTTCAGATATCACTTCAGGAACCGTTGACTTAATAAGGAAATTTATGTGGTTTTCTGTATCATTCAATTCAATTTTATCCTCATCTGTTGGATGCCTAGACAAGTAATCAGCTGGATTATACTCTTTTCCTGGTTTATGGATTATTTTAAAATTGTAGTCCATTAACCTCAAACCCCATCTCTCAATCCTAAGGGGTCTTTTCGCTTTCGGATTTCCAAAGATAGTCGTAAGAGCTTGGTGATCTGTCACTATCACAAATGTTTTTCCATACAAAAAATCATGATAGTGCTCACATGCCCAGACTACCGCCAAACTTTCTTTTTCCGGTTGAGAATATTTTTTTTCTATATCCGTCAGGCTTCGGCTAGCATGTGAGACCAAAAATCTTGGGGCATCTTTTTCTTGCCTATGTTGAAACAGAATAGCACCTAGTCACACTGGACTTGCATCTACCACAATTTCTGTGCACAAATTCGGATCAAAGTATTTCAAATTTGCTGCTGCTATATCACTCTTTATTTTCTTAAAAGCATCGTTGCATTCCTTACTCCAAAGGAATGTTTGATTCTTTTCGTTAACTCTCTAAGAGATGAACTGATAGTAGCATAATCTTTAATATAACGAGAACAGTAACTGGCCATTCCTAGAAAAGAACGTAATTCTGTAATGTCTTTTGGACAAGACATTGCCACTAGAGATGACACTTTCTTTGGGTCCGGTCTCATTCCTTTACTTGAGAATATATGACCATAAAACGTCAACTCCGTTTTACCAATTTCACACTTTTCAGAGTTCAGTGTTAATCCAGCTTTCATAAGCTCTTGACAAACTTCTCTTAGTGCTTGATCATGTTCACTTTTTGTTTTTCCAAACACAAGAATATCATCACTGTAATTCATTGAATTTTTTACTGGTCTGATAACATTTTTTATAATTTCTTGAAAAATCTCTGCAGCTGAGCATATTCCAAAATTGAGTCTTTTATAACGAAATAAACCCATATGTGTTGAAAAAGTCGTAATATATCTTGATTTCTCATCGATTTCCAATTGATGATATCCTTTACAGAGATCCAATTTCGAGAAAATTGTCGCCCCATTCAAAATACTAATCATGTCGTTCAAATGGGGCCCAGGATGTCTCTCTCTCTCTATTGCAGTATTCGGTATCCTCATATCAACACAGATTCTAATCTGGTTCGTGTCCTTTTTTGGCACTACAACAATCGGAGACACCCAAGGTGTTGGACCTGTAGCAGGTTCAATTATGTCTTGTTTGAGTAGAGAATTTATTTCTTGTTCAACTTTACTCTGCATGTGAATTGGAACTCTCCTGTGCATTTGTGCTACTGGTTTCACTTTCTCTTCTATGTGCAACGAAATGGTCTTCCCCTTCAACTTTCCAAGACCTTTTGTCAGAACAGGAAACTCTTTTAAAATATGTTGTTCCGTTGTCATATGAAATGTCATAGCCAACAGTCCCATTAACTGAGCTGTGACATTGCTTAACAAACATGGCCCAGCAGTTTCTCCTTTCAACACATGTATTTCTTCTTTCAGAGATATCTCTCCATACGACAGATTTTCTTCAAATTTCCCTAAACATGTTACAGGTTTTTTTGCACCCCATTGGAAAACTTTTACATTTGATGAAATAAGAGGAGGTTTGTTTTCCATTTTGTCATATTCAGTCGTACATATGATATTACACATTGCTCCACTGTCTAGCACAAAAGGAACTTTTTGGGACCCTACTAATATGTCAACAGAAGCTGTTTTTTCAACATCTTCTTTTCTTAACAAATGAATTTTTTCACCCTCATTTCCTTCTGACATTAGATACAGACGTTCTTGTTCAAATTCATCAGCAGAAGAATCTTCAAAACTTTCCATTTGTCTGACATATCTCGTATTTCCTTTCCGTTTCCACATTTTCCCACTATCCTTTCTTTTGAATCTACATACAGCAGAGAAGTGATTCATCCTTCCACACTCTTTGCACTGTTGTCCGAAGGCTGGACATGTTTTCATATGTGGAAATGGTTGTCCACATCTGTAACATATTCTTTTTTCCTTTCTAAAACTTGTTGGCTTTTCCACTTCCTTTCTGAAGTTTGTTGGCTTTTCCACTCTGTTATTAGTTTTTTCATCCTTCTTTTTATCTTTTTCTTCACTTTTGTTGTCTTTTTTTGTCATTTGGTGAACTTGTTCTAATGCTTTAACTCTTCCTTGTTCCATGTTATTTGCATGTTTTTTCGCTTGAGCATCAGTACGTGCCATACGTAAAATTGTTTTCAAATCGTAGGTTTTTTCAAGAATTCTTTTCCTGAACTCTATTGAATTACATCCTTGAATGACCCTTAACCTGACAGCTTCTTTATTATTAAATTTATCAAATTCACAAAACATGACTAATTTTTTTAATTTGGTCACAAATTCATCAATGGTTTTATTATCTTGTTTACACGTCAGGTTAAAAGTGTATCTTTCAAAGTCTACGTTTCTTTGTGGGTCAAATCTTTCATTCAAACTTTTCATGATGCCTTCATACGTGTTTTTATATGCATCTGGGAATGTAACAATAATATCTTCTACTTCATCACCCACTAAATTGAGTAGTAGATCTTTTGCTTGCTCATCAGTATACTTTTTGCATGTTGCCTTAAGAAAATGTTCAAATCGTCTTGTCCATTTTTCCCATCTTTGAGCAATTGTTTGCTCATCTGTAACATCAAATGGTAATGGTCTTCTATAAATAGTACTAGACACACTTTCCTCTTCTTGTTCATCCATGTGTCTGTGTGTTGACACACTGTTTGAATTTTCACCTTCTTCTACTAATATGGTATCCATTTTATGTTGTTTAATTGTTTATTCCTGTTTGATTTGCTTAAAACTGAGTTAAACTGATTTTTACCTGACCTTAATATGGAGTCATATAGTATTTAATTACAATGTCCCAAAACTTGCCTGACTCCAAGATGGCCGCCGAGATTTCTAAAGTCTCACGTTATTTCCTTTTTGCCTGAATCCAAGATGGCCGCCGATTATGACACATCAGGCGAAATCGGTTTGCTCCTCGCGCTGTACCGGTAAGCAGTCCTCTTTCATTAAATTTATTTCAAAGCGCAATTGCGCGACATTTACTCAGCGCTTTACACAGGCATATCACAGGCATATCATTGACCACGCCGATTTCCTATTTTAAACAATTTCAGCAAGCGCTCTTACCGTCATCATAAGAGCGAGATGCCAAGATGAGGCAGACGTGGGTTAGCATCAGCTCGTCGCCAATCTGTGATGATGCGGAGCCTTAATCTTGATTTAAGGTATTTATTATATGGACACAGAGCAGTCCATTTGCTTCCAGCATCCCAGTCTCCAGCAACTGATTAAACTAGAACCCCTGCAGATTCTATGTGGCCATGGCTACACAACCACAGTTCTAACCATGACATCACTACATCCCCTATACACCGAGGTCCCGGTTTCCTGTGCATAGTTCTGTGTAGGTGCAGAATCCCCGCAACACGTGGTTTTATTTATTTTATTGTGTATGTTGCAAGCTTATTCCCATGTGTCAGCCCAGGATCTAAAGGTCATAAATATGTAAACCATTGAAGTGAAAGTGAAACTCTTGCTAATGCTGTCGATGGGGCACACCCTACCCCGTTTTGGGTATCGACTGTTTGGTTTTCTGGCCCAGGGAGGGGATTATGGGGAACTGGTAGAATTAGGTGAAGTAATATGTAGCAGTCTTATGTAGAAATAATCACAGAGCTCACATTCTTCGGCCTTTTTCGCACACCAAAGACCAGTAGTGCTATTTAGCTCACAGGCCTCTGGTTAACCTTTTGTTTGGTGCAGGTTAGCCCGTCCAGCTGTGTACAAAAATATATACCAGCCAATTTTCATACAGATGGTTCACCAGAGGCCGGCAAGCTGACTAGCACCAATGGTCACTGGCACGTGTTTATACAAAATGGTTGACCAGTAAAAAAGATGTGCGCTGTCTAGCCTGGTATTCTCCTAAGCTCAGAGAGCTGAAACAACTATGTAAGCGCCTGGAGAGAAGCTGGAGAAAGGACTTCTCTATTATTGAGAAATCTAAATATAGAGAAGCCATTAAAGCCTATAAGGCAGAAATCAGAAATGCCCAATCTGGGTACTATGAAAAAAAGATTATCTCAGCTTCTAACTCCCCCCGCAAAATTTTTAAAATTGTGAAATCTCTCCTTAAGCCTCCTGCGGCCCCTTTGCCATCTGATAACACTTTAGGACGTTGTAATAATCTGGTAAATTTCTTTTATCAGTTTCCGTAAATACCCTCCCTGCAGATGACCAACCTCGATTATTAGATCCTCTCATTGAGACAATCCCCCCTATGGATATGAAATCTTTAAAAACACACCTCGACCGTCTGAAATCTGGCTCCCCAAGTGATGCTGTACCTCCCACCACTCTAAACCAGGTTTTCGACTCTGTTGCTCTAGTTATTCTGGTCCTCATCAACGTCTCATTTTCCTCTGGGCTCGTTCCCTCCTCATGGAAACGGGCCATGGTTAGAGCTCTTCTAAAGAAACCCACCCTAGACCCTGAAGTTTTTGCCAACTATCGGCCGATCTCGCTCCTGCCAGGGATTGCGAAAATAAGTGAAAAGTATGTCAACTCCGTTCTCTCCGCTTTTTTGGAGGAGAATGAACGCCTCCACCCTTCCCAAACTGGTTTTAGACCTCAACAAGGCACGGAGACGGCCTTATTGGCGGTGGTTGAAGAAGCCAGAAAGATTCTGGATGTCGGTGGGTCCGCGGCTATTGTACTGCTTGACCTTAGCGCGGCCTTCGACACGGTCAATCACCAACTATTGATTGCAAGACTCAGAGAGATAGGAGTCACAGGAACTCTACTCAAATGGCTTCAGTCTTTCCTGGTAGATAGGTCATTTCAGGTTTTTGAGGACAATTGCATCTCTGAAAGCATGCCTTTGAGATGTGGGGTGCCACAGGGCTGCTCCCTGAGTCCCACGTTCTTCAATGTTTATCTGCACCCTATGGCCAAGGTGGTTGAGCCTTTTGGTGTCCGGATCATTTCCTACGCTGATGACACTCAGCTGATTGTGTCGCTAAATCATTTGGACAACACTAAGAGCAATTTAGCCAATTGCTTGGAAAGGGTCTCCGCGTGGATGGATGGCTCTTTCCTAAAGCTGAATGCAGCCAAAACCGAGCTGATGTTTTTGGGTAAGACCACCAACATTAATACCAGCATACTCTGGCCAAATTGTCTGGGTGCCATGCCCCCCCCCCCCAAAGATCAAATAAAAAGTCTTGGGGTGTGGCTGGATCACAACCTGAATTTTAAGGAGCAGGCGCGTAGGGTGGCAGGTACCTGTTATGGTATCCTGAAAATGATTAGGAAAATTCTACCCCTTCTGCCCTTCAATGCTAGGAAACTATTGGTGCAAGCCTTGATTCTCTCTCGGCTCGACTATGCCAATGTGCTTTACTTAGGCTCTCCTTGCTCTACCATTAGAAAATTGCAGACGGTCCAAAATTGTGCTGCACGACTCCTGATGCAGGCTCATAATCGGGAATCTGCTAAACCTCATATCATCTCTCTGCACTGGCTGCCGGTTGCCGAAAGAATTCAGTTTAAGGCTTTGTGCATTGCTCATAAGTCGCTCTCGGCTAGGGCCCCACCGATTCTTCGATCAATCATCTCCCCCTACCTCCCAAAAAGATCACTGCGCTCCGAGAAGAAACATCTAGCAGCCGTCCCCAGAGTTAAACGTGTTCGGAGTGGTGGACGTCTGTTTTCCCTTATGGCGGCGAAATGCTGGAATCAGCTGCCAGACCACATTCGGCTTGAGGCCAATTATCTTTCTTTCCGCAAGCTCCTGAAGACTCTGCTGTTCCCTTGAATCCTCGGCTTTGTTTCGGTTGATGACTCTGTCTCTAGTGCTGGGAGGCCTTTGGTAGCCATGCGCTCTATAAGTGTAAATTCATTCATTCATTCATTCATACATCAGATAGAAAGTGAGGAATGGAAGGGCAGTCAACTCATTTTTTTAAACTATTTTTGCAATCCTCTATATTACCACAAACTGACTGCAGCAAACACAAGGGCATCCAGTCTTCCACATCTTGCAAAACACCTGGAATGTGTGCTTTTACATTTCAAAAAGTAGCCCAATTTGAAAATGTGGGCCATGTTTTTAGCGGTCTGATTCATTAATGGGGGAATTGTGCTAATTCACTAACTTCGGAGGAATTGGTTTCAGGGTGCGGGGAAATTATATTAAATAATTAAATAAATAAAATAAAAAGTTATTTACTTTGCAGCACACGTCCTCCTCTCTCCGGTCCTCTTCTTCTCTGTTACGTCAGGTCTCCAGCCAACTCCCTTAACCAATCCTGGTGCTTCTCTCATGCTGTTAACCAGCATGAGAGAAGCGCCAGGACTGGAGGTCGCAGACCCTGGAGGCCACTGGAGGCCTGCACTTGCTCCCAAGTGCGCATGTCTGGCTTTAAAGTGCGCATGTCTGGCTGGCCTTTGCAAGACGGCTGGCCAAAGTGACATGCGCGCTTTTAACAGTGTACAGGCAGCACTCTGCCAACCACTCCTCCCTGCTTCCACTCTGCAGGCCCCGTCCCATCCTGACACTCTATTCGGGACTGGGTGACGAAAAATAAAATGGTAATGAATTAACTGTATTACCATTTTATTTTAAGTCTCTGGGGCATTTTAGTGGGGCTGCCACTGTTAGGGGGTGAGGCTAAAACTGTGAAGAAAATGAATAGATGTCTCCCCCTGCGCTGCTAGCACTAAATATAAAGTTTCCATTTGATGTGCACAGACTTCATTAATCTGAAACTCAGCTCATCAGTTTCCCATTCTAGTCCCTATTAACATCCATTTGGGAGCACAATCATTCCATTAAAAGAGAGGGGGTGGGCCCAAATCCCTGATAGCTGGGGTCTTCATTCGTTTTTGCACATTGAAGCATAATCTGGCGGAATATTACATAATGGCCCAGGTACTTGTCACCACTGTCAGCCTGCCCCCAACGCTTGGGCCCTTGTGGTGTGGGAGCAAACTCCCTGTTGATATTGATAATATTCAGCATAGCAGGTGACTGATTAATTAATAACAATGCCAGTCATTAGCAAGTCAATCCCTCCAGTTCCCATTGTCCCCACAGTGTGTCTGGAAGTGCAGGGCGAACACGCCAGATGTGTATTGGCTCTCTGGGTCTAATAGGCTAGCGCGTTGGAGGGGTTGGGGTGGTATCCCCTGTTCAAAGGTTTTAAGTGGGGAGACTCTATTCTCTGAACTGACTCCAAGACACAGCTTTCACAAGACATTAGTCTAGAACACCAGTCCTTACAGAGAAAATCAAGTTACATGGAGGAGAGGTGCTGCCCCTTGATATCTCAATATGTGAAACACAGCAGTGAAGTGCACAACATCCTATATTTGGGACCCTCGGGGTACGGATGATTTCCAGTCCTGCTCTTATATTTTACAAATCATTGTTTTCAGGTATGTTTCCCCAACTGATGAGATCTTACACTGCCGTATCCTGATTGCACATATTGATTTTGATGTTGTGCCCTTTTTGTTCTAGTTGTGTACTGAATCCGATGTGTACTGAGCTTCCTAAACATTAGAACTTCACGTATGTTATATAATTTTTGCATTGCAAGCAACCGTGATTTCAAGTGTTTATTTTTGCATCACTATATTCATTAAGTTTTTGACCAAAGAGCTGCACACCGATTAGAACTAATGAAATACTGGGTGGATAATTTGTCTAGCTTAACTTCTTTTTTTATGATTCGCAAATGTGGAAGGCATTGTGTTTTGGGTCATGCCTTTTTTCAGCTCCAACTTTATGAGTGTGGATGTGTGCTGAGCAGAAAGTCTGCATTTGCACACTCAGGAGCACGGCGGTGGCAGTCTCACCACTGCCCTATTACGAGATGGGCAGTGGGACCGCTACAGCCCTGCCGCAACCGCCAGTGTAGAGGCGGAGGAGAGGAAACAGAGGGGTCCTACAAGGGCCAATGGTGCCTCTGCACCCTGTGGATGCAGACAGGGGGGCACAACAACTTTTCAGTCCATGCCGTGAAGGAACTGTTTTTGGCGTTCCCATTGCGGTGCCTGTTTTTAGATGCACCGCCGGTGAACGCCCAAAAAACGCCCGCCAGACAGGAGGAAACTCCTAATCTTGCGGGTGGCTCTACCACGGCTTTGGCGGTGCGGCGGCGGGGCGGACCTGGCGCCGCACCACCAAAGTCGTAGTTGGGCCCTTAGAGTGAAAAAGACTGCAAAATATTTTCTTCACAAGGAAAACATTTTTTTAAGTGAAGATTGTTTTTGCATCGGGCAAACAATTGATTGTTTGGGACATTTCCTTGACCTCACGACATCACTTATGTTTAGAATGGCAACAGGAGTAAAAAATTCACAATTGTAACTCTTTTTTTTTTTTTATTCATAGGTAGTTGAACCTCCAAACCCATTTTGCAACAGACATGCTCAATCTTTGCACTTGAATGTGCAGGCAAACTCATGGGTGCCCTTACGCCTCACCACTTTCAAAGTTCACCAGCCGTCCCTGGTCTCTACTATGATACATCACTATACAAAAATGTTGAGCTCATCACAAAATAAAATATATATTGTAATATTTATTGATTTCCACAGAAAAAATGTGGATCTCATATGAAATATAACTTTAATAAATCGTACATTTCCTTCTTTTGCATTCTAAAGAGCACACCCTCAAAACCATGATAGAGCAACATATAAAATCGCAAGTCATACAACACACCCCACTCTTTCATATTTCATCCATACTGCTAACAACTCATATCACTCATCTCCTTAAAACCAATGAAGCAACAATTAACTTCCTAAATCCAATAGATCACACAATACAAGTCTGTTCAGCTAAACATAAGTAAATCTAATTTTACATATACATATACATGTTCATTTGTCAAAACAATGACAGCTTAAATGGTTTCATGACTGTTTTAAGAATTAATTCCTTAACAACATCAAGTGTATGAACTCGTTCAAGTTCTCAACTTGTGCTGACATGCGTTTCGGTGTGATACACCTTCTTCAGGGCACATTCGATATATCCAAAATGAAAAGGAAGGGAGAGTCATAACAGAGATATAAAATAATTCCTCATGGTTCAGTGCTGAACACTTCACGGCGACCCGCAGGAGAGCGATATTCCAATGAAGGGTGGAGAAAGGTAATCAACCGGAGGTAGCTTGGTCTCTATCTCACTCTCCTTAGAGAAAATTTGCAATCCAATTGTCTAGTACAGGGGACCAATGATCTAATATATAGACTTAGTATACGTCAAAGTGGTTAATGTAGCTAGGCGCGGCCAAAGGCCTCAAGAGTATCCATTGTACTTCATTGTTTGCTGTCACTTCGGCATACTCGTCCCCTTCAGTTAGAGAAAACCTGTCCCCCTGTGCCGCACACCCCATCAGTTGATCAGGGGTCCTCTTTTTTGTTTCATACATAGGGGTATTAGCAGAGGCAGCATGCCAAAAACATAGTTAAAACATGGTGCAACCACCATTTTGATCATTTGCACCCAACCCCACAGGGAGCTCTCGAGGTGTCTCAATATTGCAAAATCTTTCTGCATCTGAACTGCGAGGGCTGCCATGTTTTATCTTACCTTGGTGAATACATTGCTGATAATTAGGATACCTAAGTACTTAATTTTTATTGGCGGCCAAGTAAATGGTTAACCATGTAGCAGTGGGCTGTGATGACATGTGACATGGGCAGGGCTTCACTTTTAACCAATTGATCCTTTACGCCATGAAAGTTGATAAACAGGAGAGGATCTGCGTTAGGGCCTGTATGGAGGTACTAGGGGAAGTCATCGTCATCAGTATGTCGTCAGCATACAACATAATTTTCAGGTTTCCCGCTGAGGTATCCATGCCTGTTATGTCAGTGCCCTACATGTGGAAATGGCTAACAGTTCTAGAGTGAGCAGGATAAGCAAAGGTGACAGGTGGCAGCCTTGCCTAGTACCTCTTTTGTTAGGGGGTTTGTATAGAAATCTATCACAATTTATCAATGCTGTCAGTTTGCAGTAGAGCCAAAGAGTCATCTTAAGAAAGATGGGATCTGTTCCCGTTCTTACAAGGGTACTGAGCAGGTAGCCTCATTTAATTCGATAGAAGACTTTCTCAGCATCTTAAGAAAGTGCTTCACCTGGGGGCGTGGCCAAGATGGCGGCGAGAGCGGTCGCACTGAGCTAAGTTCCGCTCCAAGCCCGCCGCATATATCCTGCTAGCACAGTGCCTTCACGTAGCAACCCCTCCATTCTGACACCGGAGGTTCCCCAGGGCCGTTTCCCGTCCACACCGAAGCTGCCATTCAGTGGAAAGGCGGGAGGGCTGCGTGCCGATCGAGTGAACGCGGAGCCTGAGAGACCTGGGGCTCCGACCGGAGACGAGTCGTTTCACTATCGGCGGACACACACACACTTCACTGGGCCGCTTCTCCCCAGTGGTGACCGGCGGCGGTGCCAACCCCCGGCCCTGCTCTTGACCCATCAGAGACCTGAGGAATATCGTCACGGACCCTGACATTGCTCAGCACCGTCGAGGCCAGAGAGCTGCGGCCCGCTGGTGCGCTGTGCCACGCGGCCTGCGTCATTCCTGACGGACACACATCGGAGGCCTCATTACGGCGAGCTGTGGGCACAGAGGTACCGGGGCATCCACACAGGAGCAACGGGGACGAGTGCAGGATGTGAATTCAGCCCCCTCGGCCCCCCCTCTTACTGCATAGCGCTGCCTGCTGCAACTCCTCAGACACACAAGATCTGCGCCACCCGCGGCCGATCGTGGGACGGAGTCACCACTGGAACAGCACTCGGGTGAGGAGCGGGGGCATACATGAACTCTGATGCAGCCCCCTCTGGGCCTCTGCCCCACACTGATTGCCTGTGACCGCCAGTGTGCAGTGACCCTACGCGGGCGCCTGGGACCCCGCCGCAGAGGTAGGGAACGGGGACACCGTGCAAGTGAAGAGACGCTGAAACCCTCCTTGTGGTGGCGACGGGGACGGTGCGTAGGACTCTGCTCCGTCTCCCCAGCCCCATTCCTCACTTAACTGCGCAGAGCGGCCTGGCCTAACCTCCGGCACATAGTGGAAGTGCACGTGCATTGCCTTTGACCCATACACACTGCCGGGCCCTCTGCCCCGAGACTGCAATGGTTTGGCAGCTCAGAGCCAGCTAGAGAACAGGGACACCGCGCAAGTGAAGAGACGCTGAGACCCTCCTTGTGGTGGTGGTGGGGGCAGTGCGGGGGGACTCAGCTCTGTCTCCTCAGCCCCATTTCTCACCCAACTGCGCAGCATGGCCTGGCCTAACCTCCGGCACACAGTGGATGTACTCGTACGCTGCCCTTGATTCACACACATTGCCAGCACCAACTCCCTGGCTCACACCTTCATGGAATTGCCAACAGCGCTGGTGAGACCCTCATTTGGCTCTTGTTGATGGAGATGGGGCACTGGACTGTGCGTTCACCATCTCATAGGGCCGCGTAGCTCTGGGCCCATCATCAACACTTCCTGGAAGTGTGTTTCCCTGACAGGCCTGCCATACCAGAGGAGTGTCCCTAATCTGGCCTCGTGCGGCATTTCCTCTGTACACTCCTTCCACCCTCATTGAAAAAGACAGGGGCGCGTCCTCTCTGCGTGGGCTTGCATAGGAACCCGGCATCTTCAGACGCACTGTCGGAGGCCTACGAGCCTGTGGCCCGAACCCTTGCGCTGATCCCTCTGCCACTGTCGGCCCTTTGCACCTGGGCTGCTGCCGGCGACGTGATGGGTAAACCTAGAACGGAGAAGTCCCAGGCACAGCCCCCGGAGGTGGAACCGGTACCCCTGCGTGAGCAGACTGCGGAGCAACTGGAGCCCTCCACCTCAGCAGACCGTCATGATCACTCGCACAGATTCGACAAGCTACTGGCGGCGATCCTGGACATCAAAACCACCCTCGGTACGAAGATCGATTCACTGAGTATCGACATGGGTTATCTTTGGGAAGACCATAAGAAATTGAAGGGCACTGGCGACACTGCGCCCCACAGTGACCGCGACAACCACCCAATTGCAGTCCCTCCAGCAGGAGGTGGACTGCCTGAGGGAGCGCGTGGAAGACCAGGAGGGGCACCCACGCCGGAACAACATACGTATCGTGGGTCTCCCCGAACGAGCAGAGGGCCCCAACATGGAACTCTACCTGGAAGAATGGCTCTCACAAGACATCCTGCAAGGCAAGATCTCAAAGTTCTTCTCCATAGAACGCGCACACAGGGTTCTGGGGGGCCCCCCGCGCCCCGGCGCTCCCCCAGACCAGTGGTGGCGAGACTGTTTAACTATCGCGATAGGGACCACATATTGCAGGTCACTCTCGTTCGGGGCCCATGGCAGGTTGATAACTCAATGGTCCATATCTATCCGGACTACACGCTGCTGGTGCAACGCCGTCGTTCCTCATACTTGGAGGTTAAGAAATGCCTGAGAGACGACATCCAATGTTCCCTTTAATACCCGGCGCGCCTTCGTATTTGTCATAAGGAGAGCACGGTGTTCTGCAACACACCTGAAGAGGTGTGGGCATGGATAGAGCAGCAGGGGTTAGCGCACGGGCCACCATCACCACCAACAGACCCCAGCCAGGCCTGGAAATTGGTTGCACCCCGCAGAGGCCGCGGTACAAGACAGATTCGTCGACCAACAAAAGCCCAGCTGGCGCAGGAGCGTGCTCAAGCCATCAAGACGGCGGAACATATAGGCAGCCCCACATCCTCCCAGAGATTGGACTCGGACTCTGACGTGACAATGGATCAAACATTACCTCTCACGGCCTCACAACAGGAGGCACTGTTGGGGGGCGGACCGGCCCTCACCCCACAGACTGCGGACGCCCTGGAATGAACACTCTGGGTCTTATTGAGGCTCTCTCTGCTTGGACTCTACGCCATATGCACCTACGCAAGCTACCAGGTCGAGTCACGAGAGGCGGCACACCGATGGTGCGCCCACTTCAGCGAGCGATAAGCAGCTGATATAGCACCACTTTTGTTTCTATTTGTACTGTGTTATTTTTCTGCACGTTTGAATTGCATCTTAGTGCGAATGGCCAATTGCCCGTTGGCAAGCCGGCCTAGGGTGGGATGTTGGGGAACTCTTTTTTTCCATATGTTTAATATGTCGATCTCTTCTATTGTTGATATGACGCAGGAAACGTGGGCTACCACTGCATTTTCTTTTCCCCTTCTTTTTTGCATCGTGTGCGGGGGGCGGGGGGCGGGGTGCGGGGGTGGGGGGACCGGTCAGTGGGGAATCATTGTGTGGCAGATGTTTCCTTCACCGTTGATTAATAATGATGGAGGACTATAAATTGTTGACCTGGAACGTGAGGGGCCTGGCGGGCTGCGAAAAGCGACACAAAGTGTACCAATACCTGCGAAGTCATAAGATCACGTTTGCACTGTTACAGAAAACACACCTTACCACACAAACACTTGCGTCACTTTGTAAGCGCTGGAGGGGCACGGTCTTGGGCACCACGTACTCGGGGTATGCTAGGGGTGCGCTAATATGGTTGGCTCCGGGGACCCCGCTCCAGGTCATACGTTCCCAGGTGGACACGCAGGGCCGATATGTTGTCATGGAGGGCCAATTGAACGGATCTCCACTGGCGCTAGTATCTCTATACACCCCGAACTCGGGGCAATCCTTATTCCTACAAACACTCACGCCGTCCCTGCTCGTGGATCCCACGGTCCCTGTATATTGGGGCGGAGATTTTAACGGGGTATATGATCTCGACTTGGACCGCTCCCGCCCCCCTCTCCTGGGGGCACAATCCATCAAGCTGGCACAACACATGAAAGAATGGGTCTCTAACATGCAAGTCCATGATGCATGGCATAGTAAACATCCGCTGACACGCACATACTCGCACTACTCGGCGCTACACACACTGTATACTAGGATAGACATTGTATACTGTTCGGATAATGCGTTACGCAACGTCTTACAGGCTAACTACTTACCGCGAACACTATCTGATCATAAATGTAAATTACAGAGCACAACCAATAACATGTCTCATTAGCTAATTTAATAGTCAGAATGGTTTTAATAGACCCAAATTGAAGATTCAGTACAAAAAGGAAGAAAATAGAATAACAGAAGTCCAAAACAAATTAGTCAAAAAATGGAAAGTCCATAGGAGTCTTGATGTAAATGACTCGTAGTACAAGATGAATAAGCAGACAGCCGACACGTGTTTCGTCGTATAGGTACGACTTTTTCAAGGCTCGCGATAGTTTTATCAGTCGCTCGAAATGTTCTTCTAATACTAGACCCGTTCAGTTTCAGGAATTTTTAAACAAACTGATATAGTATAAAAATATGTATATTCATGTAGGATTTAAAGTATAAAACGAAGGCTTGAAATTAAAATTCCCAAGGTCCCATCATACGATGGTGAGAGACCCGAATACCTTCATTATACTCCGCGCATCGCGTTCTCCAAAAGTGGCGTCCCTTTTGGAGAACGCGATGCGCGGAGTATAATGAAGGTATTCGGGTCTCTCACCATCGTATGATGGGACCTTGGGAATTTTAATTTCAAGCCTTCATTTTATACTTTAAATCCTACATGAATATACATATTTTTATACTATATCAGTTTGTTTAAAAATTCCCTGGAAACTGAACGGGGTCTAGTATTAGAAGAACATTTCGAGCGACTGATAAAACTATCGCGAGCCTTGAAAAAGTCGTACCTATACGACGAAACACGTGTCGGCTGTCTGCTTATTCATCTTGTACTACGAGTCATTTACATCAAGACTCCTATGAACTTTCCATTTTTTGACTAATTTGTTTTGGACTTCTGTTATTCTATTTTCTTCCTTTTTGTACTGAATCTTCAATTTGGGTCTATTAAAACCATTCTGACTATTAAATTAGCTAATGAGACATGTTATTGGTTGTGCTCTGTAATTTACATTTGTTTACATTATATATGGGAAGGATTTTCCTCTCTATATATAGGATGGACACCGATAGATGGCACGGTGTTCTACATTGAGCACTACTTAAAATTTAGTACTGTTATAATATTGGGATAAGACAGAGACGGAGGTGCTGACCTGTTCTATTGACCACTGCCATTTTTCTTGTATTTATTACTATCTGATCATAACCCGTTATCGATAAGCCTGTCCTGGGGTGTGAAAAGACCTGACATATCGACTTGGCGATTGCCATGCGCCGCACTAGCTGACTCATCATACCGGGCTATTCTCTCAAACTCCATCGATTCATATTTTTTGACGAATGCCGGAACTGCTTCGTCCATGGGAATAGAATGGGACGCTTTCAAGGCGGTCCTTCGAGGACATGCAATTAAAAGCACGTATGGGGCTCGTAAATCACTGACGGACGCACTTCAGACTCATGAGACGGAAATACGGAGATGTGAGCAACTCATCCCCAACGATCCTCAGGTTGGCCCCTCCCTGGCCCGAGCCCGCCTGGCATACAAGAGTGCAATGGATGACCTCTGCGCGTTGGACTACAAAACATACCTAGCACGTAGACACAAAGAGGGAGACAAAGCAGGCAAGCTGCTAGTGTGGCTACTGAAATCTGACACCTCTCAACCCCCCATTACTGGCGTACGTACGTCCAACGGGACCCTTGTGAATACAAAAGAGGCGATTAATCAGTCCTTCCTAGGATACTATACAAAACTGTACGCGACTCCCGTCCTCCAAGATCCTGTCCCCACACAAGGTTTTCTTGCTGGGATTCAACTCCCACAAATTATACCAGCGCATTACGACACCCTAGATGACCCCGTCACGGTAGATGAGATAGCGGAGGCAATCGGGCAATTAGCAACCGGAAAGATGCCGGGAACAGATGGTTGGCCATCGGAGTTTTACACCATGTATTCTAAGCAGCTAAGCCGCGGTTGGCTGGCATGTACGCCGAAGCCTTTGAGAAAGGTGAACTCCCGCCCACTCTGAGAGAGGCGACACTGGTGGTCCTACCGAAACCAGGCCGAGACCCTCTTTTAATGGCCTCATATCGTCCCCTATCAAAGTTGAACGTAGATTATAAGATTCTCGGGAAGCTACCAGTGAATAGGTTAATTGCGGCGGTCCCTTTGCTGGTCCATGAAGACCAGAACGGTTTTATACCAGGGAGAAACACTGGATTGAACCTGCGACGTTTATTTACATTGCTGGAGTGGGCGAGAGGAGAGGCGGAAATGCCATGGATAGCATTCCTAGATATTGAAAAGGCGTTTGATACATTGAGTTGGGACTACTTGTTGACGGTGTTATCGGGATTTGGCATTGGCCCTAAGATACGGTTGCTGTACCACAGACCGCAGGCCAGAGTGAAGACGGGTCGAGTTTATGCCTCATTTTTTAGGTCTCGCCTAGGCAGTGCACATGCGTTGCTCTAGGAGATGACCTTTAGAAATTGGTCAGCTCTTTTCCACACACTCGTGCATGTGGCGGCATCCACCTTGCGGGAGCGAGCAGCGGCGCGCGCAGGGGCCATGTGTTTGTAATTAGGGACACGCGCGCGCTTGTTTACATTAGCCTGCTCGCGGTCTCCTTGCCGGCTCGACATCCTAGCGCTTTCACTTTCGTTCGCGGTCGCGCTTGTTTGTTTTTGCCATGCAGCACGCCATGCAGCACGCCATGCTTGGACTTTAACAGTGGTGGCCATGCAACATTTCATTTGTTGTGCGCGACTTGCCCATTTTCCCCCAGTGCTTCATTAGGCTTCGCCTAGGCAGTTTTTATTTGCAATGGCGGCCGCGCGTGATCTTTTCAAAAAGCGCGGCTCGCCCGACTTGCACGCACCTCTGCTGCAACTTGTTAATTTATAAAACTTTTTTTTTTTGCCAGTGCGGCACGCTTTAAGCACAGCAGCTGCGTGATTTTCTCCCGATTTCTGTCTTGCCCTTCTGCTGTCTCGCTACTCCTGAGTTCTCCCTAACTCTCTGTCTCCTGATCTCCTAGCTCCTGATATTATCCTTCCTGTTCTTGCCTGGGTTCCGATTTCCCATGGACTCCCGATCATCCCCTGATTTTCTCTTGTCCCTGCCCTCGCCGGAACCTTGGTTTCCTACTTTCTGACTCCGTTTTCCCGGCTTCCTGGTTGCGTCTCACCAACCCCCGGGCATCTCCCGAGAGTTGCACCCAACGATCATTGGAGCTTGAAAGTGAAACCACACAGGCTCTTTCTCCCGACACTGCTTTTGGGTCTGAACGAATATGTGTGCCTAGTACAAGACCGAGACATCTGCCCCCGCCCCCTAGCCCTAGACAGCTTCCCCATCATAGACCTGGTCTCGAAGGTTCAAATATTAATCCTGTTTGTGGTGCCTCAGTGTTTCTCCGCTGGACTCTGAAAGTGGTAATGCTACTGAACATGTGAAAAACACACACAGCTACGGCTAGCTGTTATGGAAGACTGCCAAAAGGGCACTTATGCCAGCCCAGCACTTGCACCTCTGCATTTTCTAATCTGGGCTTTTAGTTTCACTTTCAGCAAAGGGCACGAGCTTCAAACTCGACAGTTTGACCTACAAAACTTGCCTATTTTGTGGTGAAGTTTAACATTTTAAGGTTAGGTGAATTAAAAGCCTTCCCTTTGCAAATCCAGGCCCAGATCCGTAAACTGCTGTGGTAACACTCCTCAGCAGGAAATCTGTAAGGCTAATATATATTGGTACCGTTCGTACCGTCATTTTTTCTGCCTGTCAGACGCATGGAATTATCGTCACCCGTCACTCAGCCGTTCCTGTTAAAGGTCCTAGCCACTTGATTCCCCCACCACCAGCGCAACCCCGGCCACCAACCACTACCTGCCCTCTACCACTTGTAGGAAGACCTCAAGGAGGTTGTACAGAAGGATCCGTGGGAATACCGAGGTGTGCCATGAGCGCCTGTGTGCAACCACCTTCCACTTCGCATCCTTCCCTGGCAGAGCGCCGCAAAACAGCTAACAGTGGCAAGATGCATTTTACAAAAAGTGAAATAGATTAAAACAGACTTTTTAGTTTGGCAGATTTCCCAAAAGTTAAAATGGACAATGCATTGCAACTGTGTACCCTTCAGTAAAAAGAAACTACACGTCGCACACATGTTGAGGAAAATCTTTTCTGCATTTGTTTACTTTTTAATTAAAATAAGCCTATCATTTACGTCCAACGATACTTCATAAGGGAATCAGTCTGCATGCTTAAATAATGCACTTACCTTGTTTTGAGTCAGTTATAGTGTGTCTCAGAAGTTGCTGGTCATGTTTAAAGGAACTTAAGTTCAGTAATTTCATTTCCTCCGTTTGCAACCCTACTCATGATTTGTACTCTTACTCTCCTCAGCTTCACCAGGAACATTAGCATTTTTCTGTATCACAAATCCGTATTTCCTTTAATTGGCCGCTGTCTGGTTTACATTATGTCCTTCCAGTATCCTGAGGTCTGCTAGGTCCAAATGCTAGCCATGTTTTAATTGATAGCAAATACTGGTGTGTACGCACAACAACAACTTGTGACCTTTCTTATTACATGGAGGTATGCTCACATGTCATTGTGGCCTGTTAACTAACAAAGATTCAGCTCGTGTATTACTTTTTAGAGATTCGCAAAAAGGTATTGGCCCCTAAATCTGTGAGTATGATAGATTTTTGTGTGTATGTCCACCCTTAAAATGACAGATGTTCACACCAGCAGGCATTTACCAATTTACAATTAGGGTGAAAGTGCAAATGCGCCTTATTTTTTAAAAACATCTCTCAATCTGGAATATAGGGTTTCATGTAGAAAAATAGCAAAATAGCTTCTCGTTCATCCCCATACAATGCCAAGATTTAGGGGTGTATGGTGTTTGTACATCTAATATCTTTACTTTTGAAGCAATCGTGGCACCCGCGATTTAGCTTAAGATGTTTACAGCTAAAGCGTGGATGGCGCCATTGTAACCAAAGTAAATAAAGAGACAAAGGCTTGTGGCCGCTTCGGCAATCAAATCATTTGCAATGCAATAGCAGTTGCATTACTGAAGGTTTCGCCTTTGGGACCTTATAAGTGTTTAGCCATGCAACAGTTGATGTTGTTGCACCAAGGATATTGTGCTGGATAACTAAACACTAATAAGGTCCCAAAGGCGAGACCTATTGGCTATGCCAATGCTTGTTACAATAGCGTGGGGCACACGTCAAGGTTGCCCTTTGTCGCCGATACTTTTTGCCCTGGCTATGAAGCCACTGGCGTGTAGATTACGACAACGGGTAGTGCAGTGGGGCCTACATGCAGACCGCCGATGGCACGTAGTGTCGCTATATGCGGACAACGCCTTAATTTATTTACGTGGCCGAACCGAGGTACTTAAACAGATAATGGACCTGTTGAATGATCACGCACTGGTTTCGGGACTGCAAGTTAATCGGTCTAAATCGGTGGTGTTCCCGGTGGCACCTATGTCATTGGCCCAGAGACAGGCCGCACCACAAACGTCGCTGGAATGGGCGTTTGATACCTTCAAATATTTGGGGATACAGGTCTACCACTCGGGGGTGGATACCATAGACGGTAACTTGGGGCGTGCTATCACTAAAGCCCGATCAACACTTGCGTTCTGGTTAAGCCTTCCCTTATCTCCCATGGGACGAGTGGCGATCTCCAAGATGCTGGTCCTTCCGTATCTTCTATATTTCTTTTACACACTCCCCTATCACCTGCCGGGGAAATTCTTTAAAGATCTGCAATCTCTTTTGATCTCCCTCATTTGGGGACACTCTAGGGCCAGGGTTTCTTTGCATAAATTGTATCTACCATTATCGGAGGGCGGTCTGGGCGCTCCGAATTACGAGCGTTACTACACTGCAGCACAGTTGCTATGGCCAATGAGATGGCTAGGTAAGAGCAATCTTACTGAACTGGTAACGGAGGCCATATCCTGGGATCGTCCGACAATACTGGAGTGGTTGTCGGGAACCACTACACCGACCCAGAAACAACGTGGCAACATACTAATGATGGCGGCTAGACGTAGTTGGACCAGATACGTGCTTCCCAAGGGCCTGATTGCCCCGTATGCCCCAAGCTCACCACTGGAAGTACTCCACGGCACATTTACTTGTCACGGATGCTCGGAGCTCGGCTCTTGGAGAGAGAGGGGGTTGGATACATGGGAAGACATGTACGCAGACTCACAATTGCAAACGTTAGAAGAGTTGGTGGGCACGTATGCGATACCACAGGGTTCCTTTCTCCTACATGCTCTACTTACGCGCCACTTCCTACGAACGTGGGGTAATGATCGAGCAGAACCCCCCACATCACATCTCTTGCAGACATTATTGACACATGGAAAGGGTGGGCACACAGTAACGGCCATATACACTTCTTTTAGGCTGGATGATGCACCCGCGTTGGCGGCCCTGCGTGAGTACTGGGAAACTGAGTTGACAACCACTATATCAGATAAACACTGGGCGCAATGTCTCGGCCACCCAAAAATGGTCTCAACCAACGCTAGGCTGAAATACACCCAATTTAATTATCTACACCACACGTATCTCACGCCCCACAGGCTAGCGCGCATGTACCCAACCTCTACTGACAGATGCCCTAGATGCCAAGACCCGGGGGCCACATTCACGCATATGGTATGGACATGCATAAGCATAGAAAGGTATTGGAACACAATAGCCACTGTACTTACAGAAGCAGCTGAAACCCAGGTGACAGTGCAACCCACTCATTTCCTACTGGGTGCCACAAAGTGCTCCGCATTGGGTAAAGCTCTGAACAAGTTTCTAGACCTAGCTCTAGGCCTAGCCAAACGCAAAATAGCCATGACATGGAAAGCCCAGACGGGCCCCAGCGTGCATTCGTGGCTGCTAGATCTCCAGAGGGCACTGGTATCAGAGCACACGAACCAGCTGGCACAGACTTCGCGGGCGCTAGCGCCCCCGCGACAGCCTCTTACTCAATGGAGGGATTACCTATCACTGGTTGAAATCAAGCTGGCCGAGACGGGCCCCCCTCGTAGGCGGCGTCCCCTCCCCCCCTTTTTTCCTCCTTCTCCCCCTTCTCCTCCTGCCGCTTCCCCCCCTTGTCCCCCTCCCCCATTGGCGCACCCACGCTGGGTGATACACCGCGCGCGACTATTCGCATATTCACATTTGGATACCCACTGAAATGCTACACTGAGAGGTACACTCTGTTCTGTACCCATATGCAGAGATCGACTTATAGTTTTGTTCCTTTATATATTATTTTACATTGATGCCCGCATGTGAATTCGTGACGGTATTGATTTGTGTTTTGAATAAGGACCTTTTGATGTACTTATAATTTGTATATATGTTGTATGTAGAGGTACTCTAATATGAACATGTGTGGTGTCACAGAGTACATGATGGACCTTCCTTATCGGTGGCAGGAATTTTCCGGGCATCCCGCCCAAGCCATTCAAACTACTGTTATTGTACTATCAATACTGAAATATGTTGTAATGCAGAAGCTAACAATATTATGTTGTGAAAAATCAATAAAAATCATTTAAAAAAAAAAAATGCTTCACCTGGCATTCCACAGCAGGTGCGTAAGTGTACACATATGATCATGTGAAGAGCAGTTTGGCTTTTGTGAATTAGGAAAGGAATAAACTTTTTCAATCTCCTTGCCAGTATTTTGGGCAATATCTTTACATCGAAATCGGTCATTGAGATTGGCCTGTACTTTTCGCATCTCAGTGGATGCCTGCTTGGTTGTGACATCATCCAAATGTAGGCTCTGCTGAATTTTAAGGCGTCTAGTGCTTTAACCACCACATTCTTTCCATCCTCTGCCATATTTTCTACTAACTTAAAGCAAGCCTCAGTAAAAACAGACATCAAACCTTATCATGACTGACCACACCTCCTGCCTATCCCACCCAATCAGTACCTGCTGTGCAGACTGCACCACCTGTCCAAGATGCCATGGGGTGGCAGGGACAGCCCACTTCTTATAATGGCACACATGCAAAAAGCAAGTTTAATACAGCAGCGTGCAGTCAGATATTGCTCTCCCACATATTATATCTTAATTGCTGCCTAAGACATGAGATCCCCTTCATTGCAGGTCCTTTCCATCATGTTCAATGTGCACTCGCTGTGCTCCCTGTGAAGGGCACTGTGACCATCCTGAACCCGCACTGGGGCCGCTACAGAATCAATTGCTTGCTGCTGTCACATAATGTTCATCCTGCTGTGTTTACTGTTCGCCGGTTGACCTCACTTCATCTCACGGAGATTGCAGGTCTGGCAGGACATGAAACACCTGATGGATGCACTCTCCGCCTGCATGAAGTGCCTCGCCGCGGAGGGATCTCTACGTGGGCTCCTCAGCACCCCCGCGCCTGGTTTATCCTCTGTGCTGAGCCTCAGACAGGAAGAGTAAGCACACTGTCAGGCTCTGATTAATGCTGAAAAAAGACCCAGAAGTGCCAAGACCTGACTCGCTTGGTAGACCAAGCGGTGAAAGAAAAGCAGAGCTCATCCTAGCTGAAAACAATGAAGCCACCTCCTCCCACTTGCTGACAGACATACTTTACGCATCTAGAATTTATTGCTGTAAACATAGGTTATGTATGAATATTATATGCAGGACCCGAATGCTGAGATGTAAAACAAAATTCAGATATCTGCTCCCAGCAGACCCATGCAGGGTCACTGACAGGAGCAGATGGGCGTAGCTCCAATGGTGCAGTGGCACTCGGACCAGGTCCCCGAGGGGACCATTGAACCTTGATAAGTGCTGTATTTACTACCCCAATAGCATACAAAAGGGCTATTTTCCTTCTGTGCACCAGGCACTGTGGCCGCTGCAGGAGTTACACTCCAGAGACCTCCCTTCTCCACAAACAACACAAGGATATTTTCATTCAGAGTTTCTGTACATAGAAGCTTTTCCAGGGGTGTTGGGGTAAGATGTGCACCTTGTATTTGCCTTGTTTTGTGTTTGGCTTTCATGTAGGGTCACTGTTCTCAATGTGCACAGGACAGTTACAGATGTAAAGTTCTTGGCACTTTAGTGTATGAGCACTTAGAGGGTTGGATTGCATTGCCTGTCACGTGACAAGCATCTGCCTGGGTGCCACCATAACTTCACAATAAGGCTGACAAGTGTGAATGGACTTGATCAGTGGAAGTTGGAGAGAAGCTGGGAAAGGAAAACTATCGGGCTCGCATTTCCGTGTTAGGTATTCTAGGTATGTAAGGTCTAAGGCCCCATGCTCCCATAATAATTGCCTTCATTGGCAGAACCTTTCATTCTCACAGCACATGGGGAGGTTTAGATGTGTGATTACAGAATCACAGATAATCTGCCAGGGTTCATTATGTCACTGCTGGAAGAGTGGTGTCATTTATGACCGACCGACCAATAGCTAGGACCGTGAAAAGGTGCAGTTCAGGTGTGCCATAAGTCTAAGATGTACTAGGCACACATCTTAAATCCTTTCAATACACAGAGAGATATGTTTCTAAGATTTCATGTATTGTAGGCAGGATGGTATTCCGGATCACCAGGGAATGGGACATAGGTTTTCAGGTGTAACTGATGAAAGCTGAACTGTATACTTCAAACAGGGTTTGTAATAATAATATAAGATAAAATATTTATGACATACCCGTGCCTGTGCCATGAGTTCTGCTCCCTCTCCCTTCTCTGGCCCGCTCCTGCCTCAGCCCTCATTTTTGCTGCATCACCAACTCTGCCTGAGGTATTAGTCACAGCCCCTCTTGGGTGACCTGTTACTCTCAGTCCCTCGAAGCAGCAACAGGTTTAGTGATGAGAGATGAGGTCTGTGCACAAATCCTGTGAGAATTTCAACCTCAAAGTGATCACACGCAGCCCAACTCCGCTTTTGACTGTCATCACCATTGGAGAACACGACCAGTCACTAAACCTGCTCTTTTCTCAGTTGTCGAACAATAATGTGTGTACCGAAGTGCAAATCCTGTGAAGATTCCTTTCCTCCAGGGAACTTCATTCATGGGCTGCACGGTCCCCAAAATAACTGTTGTTCTTGTGAGAAATGCAGCCATCTTGTGCGTGCCTCAGAATAATAGCAACACTCGCCAGCACCGACCTGCTTGCCTTTAAAGACAACTTGAAGAAGGCACAACCCTCTTCCACTGAGGTTAAAATCACTTGTTGGTCACAGCTCCTAAGTCTGAACATCTATTGAGAACAACTCCTGACCTTCAAGAAAATCCTCTTGATCGGCATAAGGGCTAAGCAAGCAAAAAGAGAATATTAACAGAACAGTCAGGTATGCACCTGAGAAAACTGGTGCACAACACCTGCGACTTTGGTAGTGCTCTTTACCTTATGAATAAGCAATGAGGTAAGTACAAATACTTATTGTTAGAAATGGGGGTCTCTAGTTGGCTGAGGTAGGTACCTTTGTCCAAATAGGGACCCTTGCTTCTAATCAGGGTAAGAGGGATACACTTCTAAAATAACACCTGCTCACCCCCTTGGTAGCTTGGCACGAGCAGACATGCTTATCTCAGAGGTAGCGTGTAAAGCATTTGTGAACACATACAGCAATACAGTGAAAACACTACAAATGGACACCACACCAGTTTAGAAAAATAAGTAATCTTTATCTAAAACAAAACAAGACCAAACGACAAAAATCCACAATACAGTAATAAAAATATGACTTTCAGATGGTAGAAATAGTTCAGTTCAAAGCAAATTGCAGATACAACACTTTTCTCACAAAGTACCTGGGATGCGTCACGCAAACAAACAAAACGGGTCACAGGGAAGGTGATGCGTCAGTTCCTTACACTCAGTGGAGGTGATGCGTCGGTTCCTTGCTCCGGGGGAGGTGATGCGTCGGTTCCTTACTGCTGCGCAGGGGAGGGGATGCGTCGGTTCCTTACCGGAGAGGAGGTGATGCATCGGTTTCTTACTGCGTGGGGAGGTGATGCGTCGGTTTCTTACTGCGTCCCCCAATGGTGCGACAAACTTGGCATCTCGATGCGATGCGACAATCCGGAACGATGCGTGAACTCTTGCAGCCGCACAGCAGGCCTTGCGTCGAACTCGGTGCGATGATCTCGGACTTCAGAGATCGGTGCACTCTATGCGGCGTGCAGCGATTTCTCGAGCCGCAGTAGGCGCTGCGACGGTTTCTTCAGCGATGCGTCGGAAACAGGTGCGGATGTGTCTCACTTCTTCGAAGTTGCGTTGATTTTCCAGCTCCCTACTGAAAACAGTTCTCTAGAGGCCCAAAACAACAGCAGGCACCTCTTTGCAGGTCAGAACTCCCAGCAAGGCAGTTCAGGAGAGCTGGTGGAGAAGTCTTTGTGTCCCTGAGACTTCAGAACAGGAGGCAGGCTCAGTTTCAAGCCCTTGGAGATCTTCCTCAAGATGGGGACACAGCAAACAGGAAAGTCCTTTTCTCCTTTCCTTGGCAGCAAGTAGCCACTGCAGGCCAACCCCAGACAGCAACCAGCACAGGGGCAGTATTCCTCCTCAGATTCTCCGGCTCTTCTCCTTGGCAAAGGTCCCTCTTGATTTCCCAGAAGTGATCTAAAAGTCTGGGGTCTGGGCCCCTCTTTTTATACACAAATATCCTTTGTTCCCTGAAGGCAGAGAGTGTCTGTACCCAGCCTAAACCAGTTCTGTCCTCACTGGTGCAGCTTCCTGGCAGGAGGTGGAGACAGCATTGTGGAAGGCAATCCAGGCCCGTTCAGGTGAAAGGAAATCTCCTCCCCCTACTCTACATGTAGCCCAGGTCAATTCAGCCCAGCCCTGACTCATCAGGCTCTCTGGAGCCACTGCTCCTCTCCAGCCCCTGTCATCCAAAAGCCAGACATGCAATATACAAACCAGGCAGAGGCATACTGGATGGCTAAGCAAGAAAATACCTACTTTCTAAAAGTGGTATTTTCAAACACAGAATGTAAAAATCACCTTCACTAAAAGATGCATTTTAACATTCTGAATTCAGGAATACTAAACTTTATTTTCCTACCTTGTTCCCAGGGTAGTTATGTTTATAAGATGTTATAAACAAACTCCCCATTCTGTCCTATGGGAACAGGTAGCCTTGCAATAGTGAAACACGAAATTTGCAGTAATTCACTATCAGGACATGCCACCCACACTAGGGCATGTCCTACCTTTCACATACACTGCCCCCTGCCCACAGGGGTACCTTGGGCCTACCTTAGGGGTGACTGACATGTAAGAAAAGGGAAGGTTAGGGCCTGGCAAGTGGGTGCACTTGCCAGGTCGACATGGCAGTACCAGACTGCACACAGGCTCTGCAATGGCAGGCCAGAGTTGCATTTACAGGCTGCTTATCTGGGTGACACAATCAGTGCTGCAAGCCCACTAGCAGCATTTGATTTACAGGCCCCTGGCACACACAGTGCACTGTACTAGGGACTGACTAGTAAATCAAATCAGCTAATCATGGAAACACCAATCCATAACAACAATTTACAAAGGGATCACTTGCACTTTGGCACTGAACAGCAGTGCAAAGTGCCCAAAGCATCTAGACCAGCAAAACGGAGTCCAACACACAGCAAAAACACAGGAGGCAAAGGCAAAGAATGCAGGGGAGACCCACGCCAATGGTGCCAGGTCTAACACTTATGAACTTGAACAATTATTGCAACATGATGTCCAATACATGTGAACAATAAACCAATACTTATCACACATTAAGGAACACTCTAAGTGCTAACACTTAGGCTTAGATTACGAGCTTGGTGGTAAAAACCACCAAACTTTCACATCGGGTAAATACCGATTCCACATACTTAAAAAACACAAGTTAAATAACAGTGATTATGAGATTTTACTGTGCACCATGGAATTTTTGTTTACCGCATGTGTTAAATACTGAATGTGTGCTATAGCACATGCAAAATCATCAGGAAGTGCCTTTTTCAGGCATTGGAATTTCTTGGAGATGGAAATTAATCCCTAGAGAAAAGAACAGGCAAGAGCAACACACAAAATGAGCTGATGAGATCCCAAAAGAACACCAACTCCTTCCTGAGTGGGAGTGAGCAGGCACTCATTTTACGTGGACAAAACAACTTGCAGAAAGACAATCAGAATCTATTGTCATTACAAGCAGAAACCTGCCAGACTCTTCCATCACGGACCTAGGCACGGAAAAGGAAGTACACATTTACAGATCCTAAGCTTGGTGCCCTGGCCAAGGAGGTGGTAAGACACCATGACTGTGTAAAGTGCCAGCTCATGCTAAAGAGACCACCAAAAACAAAGAAAAACATGCATGTGCAAGGAGATAATAGACAAAGCAATACTGAATCAATGAAAGGCCCAAACTTGAAATTCTAGGTACTTAGTAGAGTTGCCAAGCACAGGCAAAAGTACGGCAATTGGTGGTAGTCCTCCACCTAAGCTCTACCTCAAGCTGTGGAAAGAAAATAATTATGACCATCCTCAGAAAGTCTGGCGTCAAAGACATGAAAAAAGGCCTTAAGGTCAGAAGAATTCAAGGTAAGAGACATGAGAGTTTTACTGATGGTACATGTGGCTGTTAAAAAGGTGACTTGGGTAAGAATCATCGTCATTGTGACGAGTGACCGATTTACTTAGTAATATTCACATTAGTCCATGTATGGATTTCATAGGGGCTAGCTCCCTAATGGTACTGCTGACGTGTTGAGATTGGACTACAAGGCTCATAATGCATTGAAATCTTGATGAAGAAGGGTTATGTGTCTGCCCAGCACCTTAAGGGTGATATGTTACTGTATGACTAATGTTAAATCTTGTCAGGATCATGATATTGTGGTTCCGTCCAGAGCACCGAATACAACTGTTCAGTATACAAAAGTCTGCATCACACAGCATTTGCACATAAATAGTGTGCTTCATTTTAGGGTTTCAGCACACTTGTTTCTGTCTACATGAGGCCCTCAGGTGTAAATGTGTGCAGTCAACTAATCCTTGGATATCCAAAAATCCTGTTGCAGCTTAGATGTTTGCTTTGCTGGCATTAAATGTGTGCATGTCCAAGAGTAACTGCATATGCTGCTTGCTCACTCTCTGCAAGCCATCCATCACTTAGCAGAGTATTTTGCTGAAGGTTGACTAAGAAATGCCACACACCAGTCCTGCTGTCTGCTGTGTGATGCTGGTTGCAAAGAATTCTAACACTGATAACATTTTTAGGAAGGGGGGATGCAATGGAGCCCTATATTTGGCTCCATGGTGTCTGTAATGATGAAAATATGTTTTTGTGGTGTTCATATAGAGCTTGTGAATCTTCTGGATCTTAAGCTGACTCGTGTTTATGCGTTCCACCCTCACTCTGTCAATCCTGGCTTTTATCATGCCATTTGAGGTAATTGATTAGTGGTCTAGTTTCCATCCTCATGCTGCATGGTTTGTTGTAGGACAACATGGATCCAGCATAGCATGATGTAGTGCAGTGCAGCATCCATAGTGGTGTACTGCAGAATGGAAGTGTGAGCTGTTGCAATCAACCTGTGAGTGTGCATTGCTTGTTATGTAGGTCTGGCCCTGTATGCAGATGAGTGTGAGATTTTTTTTTCCTGTTCAAACAGTGCATGTACTGCATTTTTTGCATTATGAAGTTGGTCTTAGGTTTTTTCTTTTGTTTTACAGCTTTACTTTTATTTCCTAAACTTTCAGGAAACTTTACTACCTGGTTTTGATTGGAGGTATTTTAAGGCAGAATTTTCCACTGGTTTTAAATGACTTCTCATACTTGTAACTGGGTGTTATTTACTACATGTGTTATTTTTTACATGTGGTAAATATCACATGCGGTAAATAGCACATGTGTTACATAGCGCATATGGATCACAGACATGCAGTATTTATCATGTGTGCCAAATGTCACAAGCAATTTTTAACTTATGATGAGACAATTTGATAAAATCATGTGCTATTTACTCTGGAATACAGTAACTATCACTACACCTAACTCATAATTAGGGTTTGAGTTAGTGTAGTGGAGACTGAAAGCATTGCAATGTGTTTCTGATCTAGAATCTTGTGTTTGCATGCACATTCACAATGGCTAATATTGATTACCCTAGAGAATGCATCGTACCGTCAATGCTGATTTTCTGTAGCAGTGTTGCATCAACCTGGAGTGCGTCAATATTGTTTGACAGCTGAGAAAAGACTAGGCCTGGACGGAATTTTAATTACGCCGGAGTAAACGGAGTAAGTTAGGTAATTCCGTGTTACTTTTTGATGCAGAATTATCGATAATTCTGTGATTACTCCTGTACATGAAATTTGGCGAAAAGAAATCCTATAGTGAGAGCACATTTAGTGAGTGTGAGAGGCTGCTCGCTCTTGCTAATTGTACTCTGCTGCATTTAGCAGTATTTCTAAGCACAGAAATGCATCGTAGCGTCCATTTTGGACGCAAGGGGGCATTTTTGCATTAAGAAATATCACTAAATGCAGAATTACTCTTCTTGCGTAATCCCATGTAATCTTGTGGAATGCTTAGGCAATTCTGCATGATTACGCTACACAGAATTAAGCGAGTTATGCCTACCCCTAGAAAAGACCAGATCCAGCTGTAGTGATTGGTGGTGTTCACCAATGTTAAACTTAACAACACCTTTGTTTTGGGCCATAAGTGATCACGTTGCATTTGTCGCAATCCATAAGGGCAGACAAATTGTGATTGACCTCATATGGGCACAGATGCTAACTCAAACAATTGTTACAAAGGAAGACACTCAGTTATGTTTTGCCAGTGAAGGCAACACATGATTAGCCTCTCCCATGTCTCTTTCTACTACCCCCTTTCATCTTCTGCATGCTCGCATACACCCAGAACCACATACTCAGACTGTAACAACAGGTGCATGTGGGCGAGGGTGTGATACGTCCACAGTGATCCTGCAGTTCGTGCCAGCTAAGACATAGATTAGTGGCTGGGCCTTGTCAATCGGCCACTTAAATGAAGAGTTGGTTGTCTTGTTTCTCTACGTTCCAGTCAAATCAGCAAGAGTTATTGTGGACTAAGTCTCAAAGTACATCATGGGCATGATGGGGGCACTTACAAATCAGAACTAAGTTACGTCTGTATCACACATTGAATTGAACACTCGCATTTTGCAGTTCCTCTCCAAACTATGAGCTGAACTGTACTTCAAGAACTCAATAATGGTAACCGTACCTGAGGGCAAGAGCTAGACCTCCTCTCCTACCTACCCTTCTGTGTACAACTCAAGGGCATAGTGCCCAGTGCCCACAAACTTATAGCACTGTCTGAGCCCGGAGGTGGTACAGATGCTATGCACACATACTGGAAACACCTCTCCATTGGCACACTCACATGCAAACCTCCAACAAAGCTGTTCTTGATAAAAGTGACACCGAAAAATTACTGACCCTCCTTCTTACCCAAACTGCATTTCGGTAAATACCGCTTCATAGGTATGAAATGAAAAGAAAATACTGGAAATTAGAACACAACTGTCACAATTCCTTCTCTGTATCTGGCAAACTCTAATACAAGCACGATACATAAGAGGGGTTACCGTAAGGCATTAAAGTGTGCCAAAAATACCTAACTTGCATAAACTAGGCTCAAAGCCGTACTGTTAGGTTTTAAAATCCCGTCCCTGCAATGTACTCCTTTCACATTATATTAGGTTAGCAATGTGTGGCTAAATAGATGCCAGTTGTATTTAAGTTATGCAACCCACTGAGTTATCCCCGTAATGTGCAGGCTTCAGTTAGCGAGTGCAACTCCATTTTGTTTTTTGCAATCCTTATTAGGCGGCTTAGAATGTGCTTGAGTTAGGCCTCATGGCTCGTAATGCTTGCCTCAGCAGAACACTGTATTTTGTTATTATTTTTTCCTTCCTGCTCAAGGCTGTTTCCTGACCTGCTAATAAGGAGACAATTCAGCTCTCACATACCAATCTAAGTGTGTAGTTCTGCTCCCACGTTAGGAGACGCTGAGACCCGGCACAGTGGCCTTGGGTCTCTGATAACAAGTACCCATCTGGCAGGAGGTAGCTCATCTCCCTGTGCCTCCTTTGTTCATGTCCGGCTCAGGCCGGTAGTTTTCCATGGTGGGCGGGGTTGGAGGCTCCGGGGGAAGAATGATTACTCACTGTAGATTGTTGGGGGGTCAGTCCCTCAGCAGACATCTTAGGGTACAGGTCATGATGGACTCCTCTGCAGAGCATTTCTAATAAACATGTAAGTTTGTATTCTCTACTGTCTGACCGACTCTTCATTCTTGGGAAGGCATAGCAGGTGGTTGTGAGAAAACCCGAGTGGCCCTAGCGGGCCACTTCCTTCAGTTGGCGCCCGAACAGGGACCCCGCAAGGTGATCCGACTCGCCCGTAATCGGGTTGTAGGGTCGGGGGTGCGTTTGGTCGGTTGGGCAGATCGGGGTACCCCACACAAGACCGAGCTTGGTTCTCGCAGCTGCCCCGCCCGGCTGATCGGGCGCCCCCTCATCTAGTGGTCACCAGCTGGGGTCCTGAGAAGGCAAAACCGTGGAGTTGATCGTTTGGTCCGAAGAGTCGGCAGTGGAGAATAGCTTGACTCGACCTGTGTGCACCAGGTGAGTGATTTGATTCTTGGGAAAAATGGCGCCATTCTTGGACGACACGAGCCTGCGGGCTGTGTCTTGATGCAGTCTCCGGACTGTCTTGTTTGCAGTTTTTGAACTGCCTTGCTTGAATAACACGAGTCGACGGGCTGTGTCTTGGTACGGTCTCTGGACTGTCTTGTCTTGAACTGGGTGGGTCTGCAGACCCTTGGAAAGGCACAGAGTGTTTGCGAGCAGTTCATCGGGCCGCCTGGAAATTTGGCCCGTGCTTGAAAAGGCCCGGGACTGCCAGCGAACAATCTGCCAGACCAACTGGTAATTTGGCTAATGCTCGAAAAGGTCTGGGGCTGAAGCCTGTCTTCTTGGATTTGATACAGTCTCCGGACTGTAGGGAGTGGTCCCTGGACTGTTTTTGTTTGGCTCCGTGACTAATATTTGTTATTTTATTTTGTCTTTGTCTGTCGATTGTTGGTGTTATACTTGTCCGTTAGGGACAGTGCCTGTGTCTTAGATTAAGATGCCTTGTTTCAGCAAATTGGGGTGTTTTGGATGTCGATGTTGTTCTACTGATGCTTGACTGGAAGAGAGCCAGCCTGCACCTCCGGAGGGTTCTCCAAATTTTGACATTTATGTGAAACATGGTATTGGCCCTTTTATGTTTAGCACATTGTGGCATAAATATACGAGGGACAATGCTGAGTTACAGTGGCCACTTACTGGCTCATTTGATGAACAGAAATTGAATTTCTTGCAGGACAAGTTGTTTGCTAGGAGGAGCAGACAGTCGATGTTTGATTCTCTGAGAGTATGGCAGAAAGAAGCAAAGCAGCGACGCATGAGGGCAGAGAAAGAGGCCCGGAAGAGGCAGATGCAAACGATAACACAGAAAGCAGTAGCTTATGAAAGAGGAAAGGTAGAGAAGGGTATAGAATGTGCAGATAGAAAGTTTTGGTTACAGACAGATAAGTGCTATGTCGCTAGGGAGGAAGGTGATGATTTTGTCGAAGAACTATTCGATTCTCGTCCTCCTCCTCCTTATGCCCCTGAACGGATATACCCGGCAGTCCCAACCTCTCAGTCCTTGGCCTCTAGTGCCGCCCCTTCTAGCATCCCGGTTTCTGGTACTACCGCTTCAGCCCCAGCCCCTCTTGCTTCTCTTCTATTCACACCAGCCACCGGGGCGGGTGCTGTTAGCTCCCCTGCCCAGTCTGTTAGTTCTGTGTCGACTGCTACTCCCCCCTTTCACCCCTACCGCACTGTCTCCCTACCTGATGGTACCTGTCTCTGCGTCCGCTCCCTCCCCCGTGAGTGTGACACACCAGGCAAAGTTGAATGTGGAAACTCCTGCGCGTGGAGGGCATGATGTGAACTGGACAGCAGCGCGAGATTGAATGGATAAAGTGTTGGTGCGTTCTGCGGTTGGTGATGAGGAAAAGACAATGGTGGTGAATATGGCAGCTCAGTGGGCTCGGCACCCGATCTATAGCGTGGAGGATGTGTGGAGTGTGATGAAAGATTACGAGCCGTTTATACAGCAGCATGCCCTTAAACACATGTCGGCGATGCAGATAGAGTTGTGGGAACAGTGTTTTCAAGGTGTTGCACCGCAAATAATATATGACATACGGGATAGGGTATATGCTGCAGGTATGGCTCCTAATGAGGTTTTTAGCAATATAACGACATTAGTGGGTTACCGAGGTAGATTGCTCCAGAAGACTCCGACAATGGGGACACAGCATCCCATGAGGGAAGTTCATCCCATTTTACCACCCTGAAATTCCAGAACTGCGCGATTCCACCAATGCTGTGATTAGACAACGGGTCGACGCTCGGTTTCAGGAGCAATGGATTTATACTCCTTGGAAGAGGCGTGAGGTCCTATCCTTAATGGGCCAGCTGCCGGACCCCCGAAAAAACCCTACTGCATATTATAAGGAATTGACGGAAGCGGCCTCCTCTACAGTAATGACGTTAGCTGATATAGAGTTGTTTTTCGGCTTGTTGGTACCAGTGGACATATGGAGGCAAGTCCATACGCAGGACCATGCACTAGAGTTGGGGGGAACATGGGATGAGATCAGGGCTTGGGATAAGGAGTGTAAGCCTGGAGACAAGCCGAAAGCGGAGCTCCTAGCTTTGCCAGGGCGTATTATCACATACATGCATTCACTTATCCCGCCAAAGAGGGTTGATTGGGATAAGTTGACTGCGTGTCGCCAGAAGAAGGATGAAAGTGTGTCGGATTTCTTTACTAGATTTGAAGGGGTGTTCTTAGATTTTAGCGGACAGGACCTGTCGCAGGAGGGTGGTGTTCGTTTATTTGGCAACAGATTTGTCACTAACTTACTTCCCGAGATTGCAACACGGTTGCAGGCTTCGGAAAGTACTTGGACGACATCATCCCCATCCGTGATATTGAGTATGGCACAATATTACGAACATAGAGAGAATGAGGACAAGGAGAGGGTGAAGAAAAAGTAAAAGGATTTGAAGACGAGGGTATTGATGCAGCAGGTTGCAAGGGGAAATGGACGAGGTAGAGGTTCGGGTTTGGCCCAGCAGCGGTCTGGCAGAGGTGGCTCGTCAAACACGCCCCTCAGGCTCAACCAATGTGCGTACTGCAAAAAGGAGGGACATTGGCGGAATGAGTGTCCGGAGTTGTTACAGAAGGGTGAGGCCCCAAGGGTCGAGGTTTTCGAGGACGTGGGCGAGGAACAGGAGGTAGAGGGGGAATGCAGTCAGAAGATACGTCACACAATAGGCAGAGCGGGAATTATTTTGATGACCCCAGAGGACGGCAGTACTATCATGATGATTATGACATGGACGAAGTGAGGGTGTTGTCTCATAGCTAGGACAGCCAAAGGACAGGATGAGGGACCAGTTCCTGTGCCTATAGATCAGAATGGACCTTATGTCACTGCTGATTTACAGGGTACTACTGAACATTTTTTAGTTGATACAGGGGCTATGAATAGCTCTGTTTCCCGTTCACTGGTCCCGGGGGCAGCTCTGTCTGGCCAAAATAATGTTTCGGTGGGTTTCTCAGGCGTGGCGGTCATTAGCCCCATTTCCAAGCCTCTTGCTATGACTATTGGCCCCTTTACGGTCGATTCACCATTTTTACTGACGTCAAATTGCGGGGGAAATTTGTTAGGAATCGATTTATTGAAACAGTTGCATGCGACAACTTTCTGTTCTCCAGACGGTGTCTATATGACTATTGGACCGCAGGTTGCTCGTGCCAAACAGTGCTTTGCGAAAGATGCCCCCCTTCCAGCTGAGTTCAGAGATGTACCATGTACGTTATGGGCTACAGGAGACACAGATGTGGGGTTACTCCAGATCCCGCCTGTTTCTATCCAGATCAGAGACAATGCTAAATTGCCACGTATTCCCAAGTACAAGATATCCCAGGCAGGTGAAAAGGCCCTATTGCAAATAATACAGGATTTGATTGAGTCTGGTGTGATTGAGGAGACTACGGCGAATGTGTGTAATAGCCCTATTCTTCCTATCCTTAAAAAGGCCCCCTTGGATTCTCCTTATGCCCACCCTGATGTTTACCGCTTTGTGATTGACCTCAGAGAGGTTAATAAGATCGTAGTTCCCCAATACCCTGTGGTTCCGGACATTACAGCGATCTTAACAATGATTCCCCCATCAGCGAAATTTTTTCTCTGTAATTCACTTGAAAAATGCTTTCTTCAGCATACCAGTCCATACAGATAGCAGATATCTGTTTGGATTCACAATAGCCGGTCGGAGCTTTAGATTCTGTCGTGTTCCACAAGGCTATACTGAAAGCCCTAGTATTTATAGCCAAGCCTTGAAAGCTCAATTGGATTCTTTGCAGCTTCCCCCTGGTAATGTGCTGTTGCAGTATGTTGACGACCTCCTTATTGCTTTGGACAACGAGGATGGTTGCAAAGACGCCACAGTTAAATTATTGCTGCATATGGCACACCATGGACACAAGTTGTCGCTTTCCAAATTCCAGTATTGTCGACAGGAGGTCACCTATTTAGGTCACCTACTGTCAAAGGAGGGCCGCTGTCTAACACCTGAGCGCATAGCTATCATCACTAACATGTCTGTCCCTAGAACCCAAAGCGAGGTACGCACGTTTATAGGGATAACATCGTATTGTCGGCATTGGATCCCTAATTACTCCCTACTAACAAAGCCCCTTCTTTACCTGACCACAAAAGATGTGCATGAACCCCTGCCTTGGACACCTGCATGCCAGCAAGCGTTTGAGCAACTAAAGACTGCGCTTTGCTCTGCTCCTGTGCTTGGTACTCCTGATTACCAGAAGCCTTTTGTACTCTTCGTGCATGAGGCGGACGGTTGCGCGCTTTCTGTTCTAACACAGGGTTTTGGTGGTAAGCAGAGACCCTGCGCCTACTTTTCTGCCATGCTTGACAATGTCGCCAGAGCGCTCCTGAGCTGTCTGAGAGCTGCCGCGGTGGTGGCAGTTTCTATCAGACAATCGGCAGGGCTCGTCCTTGATACTGCTCTCAGAGTAATGGTACCCCATGCTGTGGATACACTATTGAATAAGACAAAGACGCAGCATCTTACTAGTGCGTGTCTGACTGGCTATGAACTGACTCTGTTTGCTCCGCACATTACCATCAAAAGATGTGCCACTCTGAACCCGGCCAGGTTACTACCCCTCCCTTCGGAAGAAAGGGGCAATGATGTCCATGATTGCTTATTTCGGACTGAGGAAGAAACGAAGGGACGGGTAGACCTGACTGATGTTCCCTTATCTGAACCCCAAGGGGAACTATATGTCGATGGCTCTTGTTTCAAGTTACCAGATGGCACCACCACTGCAGCCTATGCAATAACAACGTTACACACTGTAGTTGAGACATCCCGTATCCCACACCAATCGGCCCAAGCTGCAGAGTTGGTTGCCCTTCTCAGGGCTTGTGAGTTAAGTGAGGGACTGGCTGTTAATATCTACACCGACAGCCAGTACGCATTTGGGGTGGCCCATAATTTTGGGCGCCTCTGGGCGGAGAGAGGGTTCTTGACTTCGCATGGACTGCGGATTCAGAACGGGCCGTTGATACATAGATTGCTGTCTGCATTGACACTTCCCAGTAAGTTAGCAATAGTGAAATGTAGCGCTCATAAGGCTATTACAGATGATGTGGGGAGGGGAAATGCTTTTGCAGACCAGACAGCTAAGGAGACAGCTCGATCAAAGATGACACAGATGTTGGTGGCAGGTCCCGCTAGGTGGGTCCCAGACAATGGAATGTTCGAGGACACATTGGATAATGTCAGGGAAACCCAGGGTGAGGCGACTTTAGATGAGTTAGCAATGTGGGAGGAGAGAACAGGTCGCTTGGATGAGGATGGGTGTTGGACTGACTTGTCAGGGAAGCAGCGATGGCTGCTGCCTAATGCATATGTGCTCCCTGTTGTTACCATGGCCCATGGCCCGGCGCACATTAGTGCCAAAGGAATATGCAAGTTGCTGGAGCCAGTATGGCAGAATGATAATATCGCTAAGACAGCCATGCATTTAGTGAAGTACTGCATCATTTGTCTGAGGCATAACCCTGGGAAAGGTACCCCTACACCCGCTGGTAATTTCACACCACCCTCCTTCCCTTTTGAGGTTCTCCAGATGTATTTCATCGAAATGGAACGAGTTAATAACCCCAAGTATGTGCTAGTAGTGATCTGCGCATTCAGTAAATGGATTGAGGCTTATCCCACCAAAGAGAATACAGCTATGGCGACGGCGAAGGCACTTCTAAAAGAGTACTTCCCGCGCTATGGATCGCCACGCGTGATCTGGAGTGACAACGGAAGTCACTTTAATGCAAAAGTCATTGAATTGGTGTGCACAGGTTTGCATATTAAACAGAAGTTTCATGCAGCGAATCATCCTAGTCGGCAGGCCTGGTTGAGAAGTACAATGGTACCCTCAAACTGAAGCTAGCGAAGATCCAAGAAAGCACGGGACTGCGATGGCCAGATGCATTACCCTTGGCTTTACTATCTACCAGAGCGACAGCGCATTCTATAACAGGGTTGTCCCCTTACGAGGTGGTCTTCGGACGCCCTGCTAATGTTTGGGGCATCCCCAGACCCAAGCGTGTTGCAGGGATTCTGCACATACACAGAGCTATGCACAGGATAATAGGACCTCGGAATATAGTGGTGAGCCAACCATAAACCTTAGCACCTAAAATCCCAACCCGACTAGCTGTAGCGTCTCATTAGCAACAATGCTACCAATGATTAGACAACCCAGAACACGGTATCTCTCTCTCAGGACTCGCAGTAGCAAGAACACCCTTTCATAACTCACTCATACCTGTCCACAACGCGCATAAGAAGAGACACTGTATAGTTTAAAATGTTTATTTCAACTAACGTGCTCTTGTGGTGGTGAGCCTCAACAAGGCCTACCAGTGCTTAGGGGTTCTCCCTTTCTGCACAGAGTCCTCAGACCAATAGGAAGAAGTTGGCACAGAAACTGGAATAGAAAAGACAGAGTTTATTAAACCTCATGAGGTGGAACTACATTCACACAGCACCCTTCGGCAATGCATGAAGTAGCACACCGAATGGAAGGATATTGGTCCTTTTATACCCACACAGGGGCTCAAATGAAGGCGGTACAAACACAAAATGCTGGTTTTAGGTACATATAAGGTCATACAAAAAATGCACAGTCGACAAGTGGGTGGAGCTAACAGTTTCTACTTCTAGCAGACACATCCTGACATTTATAAACTCGGAACAGCTGCATGGACAGCTGCGAGCTCAACTGAGCATGTGTAAAGCAAAAGAAACTAAATATAACTCGTCTCTAGGCAGATTTCAAGAGCAGTTAACAGGAAGGTAGGACAGAGCACATGACGAGCACATGGCAACCAAAATGGCTGCCAGAAATATAAAATGGATTCCACAAAGCGGACAATTTAGCCTCTGAATACAGGATGTCTTCGGCTAATGCTTAACTTAAGTGCTGCCAAATTACAACAGACGACCCTTTCAGCATTAGCTGAAGACATTCGTTTATCTGGGGTAATCTAAATATTCATCCCGTACATCTATTAACATTATTTCGGCCACCTCTTTATTCAACATTTGTTGGGCCTTTGTTTCAGCAACGTTCCTTTTGGCAGGTATACAAGCAGAGATGCAAATGGAGCAAAGCATTGGACCACATTGGATACATACACAGCATGTAAAAAGTATTATAATCATTACGCACAGGATAGTCAGTAGCTTCCAGCCCCAAGCAGAAACAAGAGTCCAAAACCATCCAGCAAAAGTCCAAGTACCAGTCTCTGGATGAATTTCTGCAGCAATCTTATGCAGTTTTGATATTGCGCCATATACTGAAGGTGAGTGATCCGGTATGAATACGCAACAGCTGCTACCGATGATGCGACATGCACCACCTCGATCAGCCAAAATCACGTCTAACACCATCCTATTCTGGAGTGCTACAATCCTTGCAATCTGTAGTTCCTCTGTAATGTTCCCAAGTGCCATAGCTGTCTGATTGGTAACAGCTTCCACAACACGAGTCAATCGCCTGATCTTTCTACTGTTCAATGCAGCACCCACAAAGAAAAATAAGCCCAAGTTGAAATCAACATATTGTTGTAGGGTAGTGTCGGTTTGGTCAACTTCATCCATACTTATTGTCCTCTTATTTCTGTTTTTGGAAATATCATTGTACAGTTTAAAATCACGGTGATATAATGCAGGTGCCAGAAACACAGGAGGCAACAGAAAAGATACATAGCAGATTCCTGACCACCCAACAGGTAATTGATAATATCCGTTATTTCCACACACAAAATACGTATTATGCGAGGCTGTGAAAGTGCTGTTATTGGCACCTTCAATGGTCAGGATTACAGTACACTCGCTCCTCCCCACTGGAATTCTTCCAACACTACAGATACACAAATCTGCTTTAGTTTTTGTCACAAAAATCACAAAAGGTCCAATGTTCTTTATTATTCTCACATTTGTGAAGGCATATGGTGTTGAAATATTGTCCGGTTGATACTCTTCCCATTCCCATTTAGTCCCTTTGGCTTGTGGATAACCTTCTTTATTTTGATAACACACTTTATTAAGTTGAAAAATAATCCCACCTACTGAAGGCTTTCCAAATGCAAACAAAAGCGCATACCAAGCTTGACAAGAACCATTGTGAGAAAATGGAAGAGGAATAAAAGGTGTTCCTCCTTTCTTTTGATGTGCAGGTATCATCCCACACACCCAACAGTTGGTAGTATTTGTAGCATTGTGAGTATGGTGCAACATCTGGATAAAGGTATTGTTTAGATAGGATTGTCGATGCTTCTGCTCATGGTAGGGAAGAGTGAAGTAGTAGTGTTCCACTGGTACTGGCGTAGTGGCAACAAAAGCTGTCGAACAGGAGCCACCTTCTCGATGTACCACGTAATTGCTGCCATAGCCACCATAGCAACAACAAACCCTACAGCACAAATGATTCTTTTGTTATTCATTTCAGCAACAGTAATGATTGATCTTTCTAAAAACTTGTTGAAAACAATCGTTGGAGCTCTTCTCCCTGGGCAGCCGTTGATTTCTTCACCATGGGCCAAGGCGGGTGTCACTACACTAATGCAGGGCTGATCCCCCTCCCCTTGCCACATCGGCTCTCCGTTTCACTAACCCAGGGCAGTAGCTCAACCAGTCTTTTTCAAAACTGCAGATTCTTTCCTCGGTCTCAATTGATATCTGGATACTCCAGTGATCGTGTGGTCCGGGAAGACTTCCGCAGATTCGTCAGGTGAGATAGCTTGGCCTTTCTCCGTCTCCAGAATCTCTCGATGGTCGGTCAACACAGCAGGTTCCACCAAGGCAGGCGACACGCGTTTGCAGTGTGTGCTGTGGATCCAATTCTTTCTGTTTGTCACTCGAACTGCTGTCCTTGTCGCAAGGAGCACCTGCTCTGGTCCTCGCCACCTTGGCTCCAAGCTGTTTGATCTGTCGAAGACCTTGACCATTACGTGATCACCAGGACGGAGTTCGTGGGCCTCACCTGTAGATCTGTCAGGAAGAGCTTCTCGAACCTGTTGATGAATTGAAATCAAACTGTCGGTTAACTGTGCCAAATAATCATTCATCAGAACACAAGGAACATCATGTATGGGGCGTGGCTTAGGAATTCCCCAAATGTTCATCGGTCTCCCAAACACCACCTCATAGGGGTAAGACCTGATCGTGAATGTGGCACCGATCTTATGGACAACAATGCCAAGGGTAGTGCATCTGGCCACTTTAGAGACGTGGAAGCCAGTATTTTCGCCAATTTTGATTTTAAAGTAGCGTTATACCTTTCCACCAATCCTGCTGATTGCGGGTGGAAAACTGTATGGAATTTCTGTTTGATCCCTAATCCTTTCAGTACATGCTCAACAACTTGCCCAATAAAATGAGGTCCATTGTCACTCCACAAAAGTTTGCAAACACCGTATTTAGGGAAAAACTCCTTTAGAAGCACCTTTGCTGTGGTGAGAGCAGTATTATCCTTTGTAGGGTATGCCTCTATCCACTTACTGAAGGCACATACCACCACTAGGACATATTTCAGATTATTGCAGCGTTCGAGTTGGATGTAATCCATCTGCAAAACTTCAAAAGGTGCGGTTGGTGTAGCAAACCCTCCTGTAGGAGTTCGTGTCCCTTTTCCAGGATTATACTGCCAACAGATCAAACAGGACTGTACTACTCTTTTGGCTGTGCTAGCAATTTCAGGATGCTCCCAAACTTGTGTAAGCAATTTAGTTATTGCTAGAGCTCCAACATGTGCCAGCCGATGTGCCATTTGAACCATAGGTTGTAAATAGGCTGCAGGCAATTTCCACTTATTCATTTCTTTGTTACGCCAACAACCCTCATCATCTAACATTCCTTCTTTAGACCATTGCTCAAACTCTTCCACAGAAGCTGATCTCTGTATATCCAATACTTCCTCTCTAGCATCATGCCAACGCTCAGCTTGTGATTTCACTACGTACATGGATGTAGTGCTTCGCTGCATCGCAGTTTCACGGGCTACGCGGTCTGCAAAGGCATTGCCTTGTCCTATTTTGTCAGTCACTTTCTTGTGTGCGCTACACTTCATAATAGCAACTCTCTTTGGGTATGTAAGTGCAGTCAAGAGATTATGCACTAACTCTCCGTGCATTATCTGCATCCCATGGGATGTAAGAAAGCCTCTTTCCTTCCAGAGTAGGCCAAAATCATGAACCACTCCAAAAGCATAGTGGCTATCCGTGTAAATGTTCACACACAAGTCAGTGCTAAGCTCACACGCTCGTGTCAAAGCTATTAGTTCAGCTGCTTGAGCTGACTTCTGAGGTATGCGAGCTGTTTCCACTACTGTCTCAAGCGTGGTAATTGCATAAGCAGCTGAAGTCGTGCCATCTGGTAACTTCAGACAGGACCCATCAACCCACAGTTCCCCATCTACAACTGGAAGGGGCGTATCTTGCAAATCGATGCGACCCTTTGTCTGCTCCTCAGTAAGGAATATGCAATCGTGAGGCTGCTTTGACTGAGACTGAGTCGCAGGATATGGCAACAAAGTGGCTGGGTTCAGTGTCGCACATCTCTTCAAGGTAATATGAGGTGCTAGCAGTGTCAATTCGTATCCTGTCAAACGAGCACTAGTTAAGTGCTGAGTCTTAGTCTGATTCAAAAGGGCATCTACTGCATGGGGTACTAGCACCAACAGTTTGTGTGACAAAACTATCCCTTCACTCTGACGTATGGACACAGCCGTTGCTGCAACTGAACGGAAGCACCCAGGTAATGCACGAGCAACAGGATCAAGAACTGCAGAAAGGTATGCGCAAGGACGCTGTTTGTCCCCGTGTGTCTGTACTAAAACTGACAATGCACATCCTTCTTTCTCATGTACATAGAGTGTAAATGCCTTCGTGTAATCTGGTGTGCCTAACACTGGTGCAGAGCAAAGAGCTTGTCTCAACTGACAAAAAGCATTTTGACATTCATCTGTCCATGGAAGGGGGATCGGAGTGTTTTTAGTCAAAAGTGCTAGCAAGGGTTTAACAATGTGTGAAAAACCCAATATCCATTGCCTGCAAAACGAAGTCAGACCAATGAATGCACGGACATCTTTCTGCGTGGAAGGTACTGGGGTGTCTAAAATTGCTTGAATGCGATCTGGTGTTAGTGCACGGCCCTCCTTAGACAGAAGGTGTCCTAAATAGGTCACCTTCGGTCTACAATATTGCAATTTCTTCCGTGATACTTTATGGTGGTGTGTAGCAAGAAAAGAAAGCAAGGACAAAGTGCATTTCTCACACTGCTCAGGTGTATCAGCTGCCAACAAGATGTCATCGACATATTGTATGAGAGCCACTCCTTTAGGCAAGGTAAAGGAATCAAGCTGTCTCTTCAATGCTTGACTGTAAATACTAGGACTCTCAGTATAGCCTTGAGGAACTCTACAAAATCTGTATGATCTTTTATTCAAAGTGAAACCGAACAAATATCGGCTATCAGGATGAATAAGAATCGAGAAGAAAGCATTCTTCAGATCAATTACAGAAAATGTAGTTGCTGTTGGAGGGACCAGGGTAAGCAATGTCGTTATGTCAGATACTACATGGTACTGTGGTACTACAATCTTGTTAACTTCTCTCAAATTGATGATAAATCTATAGATCCTAGTGTCAGTATCTTTTTTCAAAATGGGAAGAATCGGACTATTGCAAACATTGTAAGGAACTTCTTCCACAACCCCCACCTTAATTAAATCATGTACAATACGTGTGAGTGCTTCTTCTCCTTCTCGAGAAATTTTATACTGAGGCAGTCTTGGCAATAAAGCGCCCTCCTTGACACTAATATGTACTGGTGGAATAACCATTTGTCCTACATCAGTGTCCGAAGTAGCCCACAAAGTACTAGGGAGTGAGGCTAGTGCAATGTCCTCTTTAACAATACAAGATCTCTCAATCACAGGGTAGTTGTCATTCAAAATAACCCGTACTCCTTCCGGAGAACACCGTATCGTAGCCCTGAAATATTTAAGCATATCAAGACCCACAATATTGTCTGGTGTGTTTGGAGAAAGCAAAAACGGACATGGAGCAGTAAACTTATCAACATCGAATGCAAGTGGTTGTGACAATGGGCTAAGGGAAGGTGTTCCATCAAAACCTATCGATGTGATGGTTAAGCCAGACAGGGGAGCCCTTGGAACCAATTGTTTAGACAAGGCGCTACGAGTAGCTCCTGTATCAACCAGAAACTGATCAGTAGAGCCCAAAACATGTGCTGTAACATAGGGACCCCTCTGATCTACTGGAACTTCAACCGATTCCTTACCCCATCCTAGGCAATCCTATGCATAAGCAGAATCTTGAAAATCAGAGGGCACATAGTCAGACATTTGATATTGGTTCCTTCTATCAAAAGTGTTAAACCCATCCTGCCCACGTGTATTAGCATCAAACCGAGCACGATCATTCGCGCTTCCTCTAGGCCCTGGATATCCTGAATGATTTCTCATTTGTCCCCGACCACGTAGATTCTGCTGAGCACGCAGTACTGGACAATCAGAAAGCCAATGTCCAAATTTGTTGCAGTGCGCACACTGATCAACAGACAAATTTGAACGAGTATAGCAAGGAAAGGACGAACCATAAGATCCACGTCCACCTCTATCATGACCTCTAGAAGGCGGACCATAAGCTTGAGTCAACATAACCTTTGTTTTCAACTCTTTAGACTTTTTGTCCTCATTACCTTTAGTTTCTAATTCTTGTCGCTCATAATACTGAGCCATAGTTAAAAGAGAAACCGGAGAAGAGGTAGTCCATGAACTCTCACTGGCCTTTAAGCGACTAGCTATCCCTGGCAAAAGGTTTGCGACATATTTATCAACAAACAGATGCCTACCCGTGTCATCTATCAATGACTGGCCACTAAAATCGTGGAATGTCTCTTCAAAGCGTGTGAAAAAGTCAGAAACTGATTCATCTACCTTTTGCTTGCAAGACGCTAACACTGTCCAATCTATCTTTTTAGGGGGAATGATCGTCTTTAACTTAACTAATATAGCTGCCTGAAGATTTAAAATTAACTGACACGGTTTCTGTGCAGGTTCTCTATCTTCATCTAACCGCTCTAAATCTTTCCACAATGCTCCAAATGTCGCATTATCATCAATTTTACGCACAGTTCTCCACATATCAGGCGGTAATATTAATCCAAAAAACAAATCAATATCAGACAAAGTCATAGTACAAGAGCTAATTGCACGCTCAACTTCCTCATAAAAGGCTGCTGGATTCTTTCGCGGGTCAGGCAATGCATTTTTAAGGGCCATAACATCTGCTCTATTCCAAGGAGTGTAAACCCAATTATAAATAAAGTACCCTTTCGCATTAAGAGAAGTCTTATCATCATCTGCACCCGTTCCTTTAGGAGGAACATATAAAGGCGCGGCTTCCCGCATGGGTTTCACATGAATTACAACATTCTTGTCTGTTTCAGGAGTAGAAGTTCGTGCCATGCTGGTCTGAGATGCTAGTGCAGCTGCTTCTGCTGCCTTTTTCTCCTCTCGCAAACGGGCTGCTTCAACACGCAGTTTAACCAAGCGTCTGATCGTGTCAGCCACCTGGGAGAAGACAAAAAGACAGTCACGTAATTGTTTACAATCAGCTGCTACATCATCGGGCTCCATTTCTACCGAATGCTTCCTAAATCGTTCAATAACCTCTACAGCAAATGTATCGGTAAAATATATTTGCTCCCTTTCCTGCCATCCTTTTATACTATCTAAAAGTTCAGAAGCAGTGGTAGTACTACGAACGACTTTACGCGCAGCAGATCTAATGTCAGATGCACGCCCAGTAGATAACATTGAGCGAGTTTCTCGAGCTTTGTCCTGGTCTGAAAAAGAGTCCTCATCTGACTCATGAGGAGCGGAAGAAAAATATACGGAGGTGGAGAACGATCTAATAACAAGAAATCATCTTGCGGTTTATTAAGGATAGGATAAAGGGGCTGCCTAACAGCGTATTGGCCAGTTACCTGTAAATGGCGTTCCCTATCTTCCCTCTCTTTAATTTCTTTCATCTCCTTGTTTTTTAACTCTAATGCTTTCGCATAAATGGTCTTTCGCTGTTCTTTGTCAATCAAGGCTTGCTCACGCTTCATTCGCTCACACTCCGGGGGGGCTGGTTGTGCTTCGTCAAGTCTCAAATTGGTACCACTACAAAAGCAACACATCCTACGAAGTGTGCTGAAAACAGGCATGCCAAAAAAAACAAATAGTGCAGAATATGCAGTTTTATAATCAAAGTAGCGCTTAAGGTGCTCTTCGTACGTTGCGCTGTTCAAACAATTTTAAATAGAGAAAATTCTCCTCATTACCTGCCTATATGTATTGCAATACATATATAATTACAAAACAGATTCCAAAATTGGCCAATCATACAAACAAAGCCGCAGTAAGTGTTACTAAACTACCTTACCAATCAAAGGCATCAAACCAACAGCAAGTGCCGCAAAACGGCTCTTACCAATCAAATGGTGTCCAGGTTCCAACTGCCAAGGTCTCAAAATCGACCAAATGGTCACTGCACAGCGAATCAACAGAAGAGATCTCAGTCGAGGACCGGCGCCGCCGGGATGGTCAGATCAGAAAGAAAGGAAAAACGCCGTGGGTGCCAAGACTCGGGTCTCCTCAGGCAGCGATCGCGTCCAGAAGCGAGATTCCAATCCTTCGTCTTGACCAATCCTTCGGGCATCCGAGTCGCCGATGAGCCCCACGTTGGAAGCGCCAATTTGTGGTGGTGAGCCTCAACAAGGCCTACCAGTGCTTAGGGGTTCTCCCTTTCTGCACAGAGTCCTCAGACCAATAGGAAGAAGTTGGCACAGAAACTGGAATAGAAAAGACAGAGTTTATTAAACCTCATGAGGTGGAACTACATTCACACAGCACCCTTCGGCAATGCATGAAGTAGCACACCGAATGGAAGGACCTTGGTCCTTTTATACCCACACAGGGGCTCAAATGAAGGCGGTACAAACACAAAATGCTGGTTTTAGGTACATATAAGGTCATACAAAAAATGCACAGTCGACAAGTGGGTGGAGCTAACAGTTTCTACTTCTAGCAGACACATCCTGACATTTATAAACTCGGAACAGCTGCATGGACAGCTGCGAGCTCAACTGAGCATGTGTAAAGCAAAAGAAACTAAATATAACTCGTCTCTAGGCAGATTTCAAGAGCAGTTAACAGGAAGGTAGGACAGAGCACATGACGAGCACATGGCAACCAAAATGGCTGCCAGAAATATAAAATGGATTCCACAAAGCGGACAATTTAGCCTCTGAATACAGGATGTCTTCGGCTAATGCTTAACTTAAGTGCTGCCAAATTACAACACTCTAAGATACAGTACACGTGCCAGTACTATCAGCATAATGCATAATGATAAAATAAGCAGCATAGTTACAACTCCATAGAATACAAACGGGGAAAGCATTTCATAAAGCAGTGGATATAAGGCTAAATGACCTCACCACCCTCCCCGTGCTAGTAGCTAGTTTATTATAAAAATAGAAGACCTCTGGGCTTTAACTAGCGAACCCCCATACCTCAATATCTAGATGCAAAGTTTACATCATCAGATACAAACAGCTCTTCTCTCTGGAAAGGTTGTTCTCCAAGTGATTCTAACAGTGAAAAACACAATATTAAAAGCACATGAATTTCTACAATGCAGCTGTAAATAGAGTGTTATGTCTAAGTGCGAGGGACTGGCCAAATCAGCAGGAACAAGGGACGTTGTTTTTCGACCTTGTACATGGTGTGCAGACATAGCCCAAAAGGGAACAGGAGAAAAGGTGAAAGATAGAAATGCAGACAGTGCTAAAATAGCCGGGCAGAAGCAGAGGCCTGAAAAACAACGGTACAAAGTAACGTGTGCAAAAAAGGCCTCATGGCAGCTAGGCCTAAGCCAACGTAGCAAGGCAGACCAGGAGGCCACAAACCACACGACAAGCGCTTTTCCGATATAGAGTACCCATTGCTTGTAGACTACCTGGATGAATTGTCTAAAGATTTTCGTTCTCTTCATCAACAGATACATGCCACATTGCAGCCAGTACCAGAGGGGCCCGGGCATAGCATACAGCCCGGTGATCACGTGATGATAAAGAATTTCCAACGGAAGAGCAGCCTGGAGCCGAGGTGGAAGGGGCCAATACTCATACTCCTTGCCACGAGAACGGCTGTTAAGGTGGATGGCAGAAAGCACTGGATTCATACATCTCATGTGAAAAGGGTGCCTCTCCCGCTTCCGTACGACCGTTGGGTCAATGAAGGCATCGGTGATCAGGAGTGTGAGAAGGTGCCACGTTTCGTTCCCTTCTCTGACGCCCAAGTGAGGTGGGCGCAGACAGACAGAGAAAGTGATGCAGTTCTGTCTGAGGCGATCCCACCAGAGATAAGGGCCGCCCCGGATAACACTGTCTCTAACACGCTGGAATCTGAGTCTCGATGCCCATCTGATCCTGAGTTTCTGCCCCTTTTTGTTGATGAAACAGTGCCTGGAGTGACCAAGTATAATTTGAGGCCCCGGAAAAAGGACGGTGCACTAGCCGAACAGTCTAGGAGTTAGGGAAGGACTTGAGCTTAGGGCGCAGGTGCTGTGCCTAAGGTGCCTGTATTAGACTAGGGCGAACAACGCTGGTGCACTGCCTTGGACACTGGACAGGATAGTTGAGGGTATTTGCCCAGGAGGGAGGGTGCCCTATCCTGAAAGAAGAAGGATTTGTTTGCTGCAAGGGCTGTGATCACGCAGCTCCTCCGTGGGAGTGTTTCATAGCACCGTCGTTGGTGAACAATAGAGGCTCACCAGCGGGGCTCTGAAAAGGACGCTGGGTGACTTGTGCCCCCTGGTACCGTGGTTGCAATAAGTGGCTCTAGCCTGTGGACTTTTCTTTCCCTCTTGACACCTATAAGTTGCCCTTGACATTTCCCAAATGTATCCTTTTGGTCGTCCTATCCCTGACGAGGAGCAGCCCTTTGCGGCTCTGCGTCCCCCTCCAGATGGCCCCGTTTGGTCCTCTTGGCCTACTAAGAGTAAAACGGTGTTTGTTGTAATAATTTTGCTTTCTCTGATGATCGTATTTGGGGTGGTCTGGTACTTAGAGGAGCAACATCCTGTGCACACCTTGATAGGGACTACACCGGTTCCAGCAGAGCAATCATTTGTCACACTGGCTCCGCATAAGGAGAGACATAGACAGACTTATGCACAAAATGCTTTTGTTCAAATGCTTCATCAGGTACACAGTACTACTAATGTCACCATTTGTTGGGTGTGTGGGCTACTTCCCTCAGTTATGCATAAAAAAGATTTGCTGGTGTCATTGCCCCTGTCATATTTGGGTAGCTGTGAAGCCTGGTTCCAACTGCTCTCTATGGTATACATGCATTATCATGCTGACGCTATGAAAATGGTGCAAGCAGACTACGACGCAGTATTGGAGTATATGGCGGTACATCAGGGATATACACCCGGGATAGATGGCAAGGAGGGTATCCTGCATCCAGAGGCTTGTATGAATGTGTTCACAGTTCACGAAAATGTCACTTGGTTACGAAATGAAATGTTAGATTTCCGAGGATTTAACGTCACTGAATACTTTAAATGTTTCCAAGAGTGCAATATCACTGAAGACAAAGCCATGCCTGTCCCTGTGATTAATGCAACAGCTAGTTTCTGTGTTGAAGGAATGGGGAACATTTCAGTAGGACGGAGTCATTGTAACTACACATATCGATTGAACACTACTAGTAGCCCACCTTTGCTTACACCTCCCAATGTATACTTCATCTGTGGGGAACAGGCTTATACCTGGCTTCCGAGAGGGTGGTTTGGCTGGTGTTATGTATCCTTTCTCTTGCCCCCCGTTTACATTGCACCGTCCAATTACCACAAGGATCATAGACTACAGCGTAGGGATCTTCAGGTACACCGAGTTAGGAGAGTGATTGATCCAGACGATATTGATCAAACAGATACATCCTTGCAGCAATTTACTGACATAATGAAGGGCATTCTGCCGTTCTGGGGTCCCATGTTCAATAGTCGTAACATTCGTCGCCTTGCCAGGGTAGTTGAGGGAGTTATTAATACTACTGCTGGTATACTGACTAACATTACAGTCGAGCTTCAGGCTACGAGGCTCGTTTCTCTTCAAAACCGGATGGTTTTAGACGTCATTCTGGCTGACAGGGGTGGAGCCTGTTGTGTCATCGGCAGCAGCTGCTGTGTGTACATTCCTGATAGTGCCCCTACTGTGTACTCCGCAATACAGAAATTACACAGACTTGCCTCAGATATCCGTCAGGATAATGGTTCATGGTCCCTTACTGGGTGGCTCTGGGGTCTAGTGACATCATGGGGTTGGAAGATCTTACTTGTCCTAATAGCCATTGCAGGAGTCATCTTTACCTGTTGCTTATGCATTAACTGTCTCCCAGCCTGTTGCACCTATTGTATGAGTAAACTTACCCCTACTCCTACATTGCCAAGAGGTGACAACAAGATTCCTGTTATGATGATGCAGGAGATTCAGAATATGATGCTCATTGATGAGGGCATCTTCGAATATTAAATGATTTCAATGATCATGTGTTGCTTGTTTTTCCCTTGTTACCTGATGACTATGTAATTCCTTCCTCTCCCTTAGAATTGTAAAGACCCTACCGGATAGCAATAAAGCATTTAGCCACCCATGCTAAAAGGAGGGTCTGTTAGGTTTTAAAATCCCGTCCCTGCAATGTACTCCTGTCACGTTATATTAGGTTAGCAATGTGTGGCTAAATAGATGCCAGTTGTATTTACGTTATGCAACCCACTGAGTTATCCCCGTAATGTGCAGGCTTCAGTTAGCGAGTGCGACTCTGTTGGACTTGGCCCTTATTGTCCAAAATTTTTTCGCTTTTCCCCCTCGCCTTTTTACTGACATGGTGTGTCTGAACTGAAAATAATAAATGCTGTGCAATGGTGTACGCACCTTTATTTCCACCATTGTAGAAATGCACCTTTGTAAAATGTTACTTTTAAAATGGACGCCCTTCCTGTCTGCACATGTGCCGCCTGTCTGAGGTGAGTTGGCGGTCTAGTTGTCTGTTTCCCAGCACCCCCAGCTTTTGGAGGGAAGCCTGGCACCCAAGGTGCTCTACACCTCCCCCCAAACCAGTTGGGACCGGTTTCCCAGGGAACCTTCCAGAAGCTTCCAGCCCTTTCTGGTAGGTGGGGTGAGGGGGGCTGTGCCTACATGTGCTCAGACGGAGCGTGGACTAGATTGAGAGGGGACACTCTGCCAGGAGGTACCGCCACATTGGGCCTGTGTGCTGGCCCCTGTGCCCATCTGCACCCCTCCGCTGTCCACAGGGCCAGTGAGAGCCCTTTACTGGAGTGAAGACTGCTGTGTCAGGAGGAGTGCCACTTTATGGGAGATGACTGCTTCTAGGAGCTGCTGTCCTGTTCTGATGAGTACCCACTGCCTGCTGATCTTGCCCAGTATTGCCTGCCTGCTCTCCTGCCGTCCTAAGCCCAGCACCTGGTGAGCACTATATCTTACTGCCAGCTGCCTGCTGCCTAGCACCCTGTGAGCACGTGGTCTGCCCAGGAGAAGAGAGGAGCTGATGCCTGCAGCGCTGTGCTGCTAAAGCGCTATAACTGTGCCACAGGAGAAGAGGAGCGCTGCAACTTTATTTTGTGGGACTTAGCGCTACAACCTTATTCCTGCACCAGGAGAGCGCTGCCTCCAGCCCTGCCCAGGAGAAGAAGGTGCGTGGGTCCTGCAGCGCTGGGCTGCCGGAGTGCCATATTTGCATTGACTGTGCTCTGCTTGCTGCGAGAGCGCTATAACTGTGCCCAGCAGAAGAGGAGCGCTACATTTGAAGTGACTGACCATCCCTGCCTGCTGGCTAGTGCCTGGAGAAGAAGAGCGCTTTATCTTATTGCCCAGGAGGTGAGGAGCTGACATCTGCAGCGCTGTGCTGCAAGAGCGCTATATTTCCAGTGACTGTGCCTTCCTGCCTGCTCCCTAGCGCCTCGGGAGGGCTATATTTCATTGCCAGTGAAGGGGAGCGCTACCACTTTATGGTGTGAGACCTAGCGCTTTGTGGGCGCTACAACGTAATTTCAGCCCAAGAACTTTCCTGCCGCCTAGCGCCTCGTGAGCGCTATATGTAAATTGGCAAGGAGGAGTCCTGCGGCGGAGGGGGCCCGAGGCACATTGTCGGTGCCTGCCCCTCCGCGCTGCTGACGAGGAGAAGGCTCCGCTGAGGGTGAAGCCAGGAGAGGTCCCAGAAGCGGGACCTGTCGGGGCACATTGCCGGTGCCCGGAGACTGCAGAGACATCCAGAGGGGCCCCAGGCTGCCGGTGAGTGGGGCTCAGTCATCCTGTGGTTGGGGGTGTGTCGGGGCACATTGTCGGTGCCCGCCCCGGTGCCAGTATTCTTTGGAGGGCATTGGTTGTGTTTAGAGTCCCATAGGAGGGGGCTCCAACGTGCCCAGTACTTGTTTCCTCCCTCAGCTGCACGACAGAGCCATTTTGGGAAATTCTAGAGTCCCAGAAGAGGGCTCCACCGTGCCAGTGTTCTTGTGGGCAGATTCCTGTTCGAGCCCGGAGTGGGGCTCCCATCGCTGCATTGTTGGCGCCAGTGCTTGTTGGGTTTACCCAGCTACCCCGCAGGACAGGGGGCAGCTGCCACGCATTGGGGGCATTGGATTACCCAGAAGGGAAAGAGAGAGGAGTGAGGGACCCTCCTACCCTAGCGCTTTGCGCACCTTTGTTTTCGCCGCCCTTGCAGCCAACCCTGACTGTGTGGGACATAGGGCATTTGAGCCCCGAGAGAGGCCAGTTGGCCTGGGGCCAGTCTCAGTGTTGTGCCCCCGACTGGGGCGAACTGCGGTTATGCTGGCGAGGCCTATTGCCCCATATGATTTATGGCATAATATGGTTGCATAATGCATTTGTACCTAGGATGCTACTTAAAGCTTTTCCCTCAGGTTTGCAGTGCTGATGGTAGGCCTATTGGGTTCCTGCGGAGGAGGAGCCACATGCTAAATGTGTTTCTATGCCCTATGTTCACATGTTTTATGCCCCAGGCTCAGGATGTGCCTAGTGTGCTTTTATACCTATGTTACTGATAATGTTTTTCCCCTAAGGCTGACTGCTGATGGTTTTGCATTCAATGTTAATGCTTTTTCCCCAATGCCGGACGACGTCTTTATGCCTCAGGTGACGCCTCATGGCCTGCAAGCATGTTTTCCTTTCAGGTCTGATGCCAATGTGTCCTAATGCTGATGGACTTTACATTTATTCTTTCTTTGTCCTGGTGATGGTTCTGGCAGCGGCCCGATTGGCCCTGCCTTGTAAATAGTCCCCCCTGTGAACTGCTACCCGGTGCCGGTTGGTACAGTTATCTGCACCTGTGATAATATCCTAACATGTTCTGCATAATACATATGCTGTTTTTTTCCACCTAACCTGGTGTGGTCTCATTTTGTAGTGTGCCTGGTATGTCGCCTGTGAGTGTGCTGCGCAGATGCTTTACACATTTCCTCCGGAGTTTGGCCCGCCCGCTCTGCACCACGCTACCCGTTTCTAACATTGGTGCTCAGCGGTGGGATAGGACTTGTGTTTGCGCAGTACCACAGCGACAACGGGTTGCACTGCAAACTGAGCATTTAAAATAATCGCAGGTTTTGGGGATTATTTTTCCTGATTGTGTTGCGCCCTGAGAGTGGTTTCTGTGGTCTGGATTCACCAGTGAGGGTGGGATCCAGTGGTGGCAGCGAAAGTGAATCCAGTGTAGGGAGTCCCACTCCCAGAGCCCGGAAGACGGTGCCTGATCCCCAGGAGGAGGGGGGCAGGTTGGAATTTAGGAGCAGCAAGAAACTGTCCCACCAGTCCTGGGAGGAGTTTGTGGATGTGTGTTGGACTGCACTGGAGGATTGGATGGTGTGTAGCGCGGTGAACGATTGGGAAGGGCTGTTCCAGTTGATTGTTAGAGAACACGTGCTCAAGAATTGTTTCCCAAGGTTGCGCCAACACCTGTTGCAGTGTGGGTTCTCTGACCCCAGGGAGCTTGCACGGGAGGCAGACCTCTGGGTGAGCGCCAGAGTGTCTGAGGAGGCATTGGGGAGTGATCCAGAAGGGAGTGGCTCAGGGATCTTCCAACCCAGCGAGGTGGGAGAGGTGCAGAATAGCCCAGCTAGGTCCCAGGGTAGTGAGAGGGTTGTAGGGCCTCACGTCCTATCTACAGGAAGGAGTGAGACGGGGAGGTGTCCCGAGGTGCCCCAACCGCAGTCTCAGGGCCTGGAGAGTTCCATAAGGGAACCCCAGGTTGGGAGCCTAGGCTGTCCCGAGAGGTCATCCATTGAAGGGGAGCCCCTAGTGTCAGGAGAACCCGGGGCGTCTGTATTCAGAGCTCCAGGGGTTCTGGGGTCTGCTCAGTCACAGGGTTTAGATCCTGGGCTGGGATGCCAGGTTCAGGGACTGCCTGACCTGGAGGGAGGGACACCTGTTATCAGGGTCCCTACCGGTGTGACTTCCAGGGGCACTTCTCCAGGTGGGAGGTTGCGGAACTCTGGAAGGGGGTGCCGAGGGAGGAAGGACTCGCCTCTGGCACCGGCTCAACCACAGGGCTTCGATCCTGGGTTGGGAGGCCCGGTTCAGGTATTGCCTGACCTGGCGGGAGGGACGTCTGTAAGCAGTGTCCCCCAGAGTTGTCTTCCAGGGGTACTACTCCAGTTGGGAGGGTGCAGAACTCTGGGAGGGGTGCAGAGGGAGGGAGGACTCGCCTCTGGCACCGGGGCAACCTAAGGGTTTAGACCCTGGGTTGGTGGATCAGTTGCAGGGTCACGGCCCTGGACAAGGGAGAGAGTGGTGTTCTGAGGGTGCCCCGCATAGGAGGAGAGGGCGGAACCCCAGAAGGAGAGGTAGGGGGAGGAGAGCCTCGCCCCGGACTGCTGGTCAGCCTGAGGGTGCGGACCCTAGGTGGGAGGACCAGTGGCAGTTTGGCACTGCACGGAGGAGAAGGAGGGTGGCCGACGGGTACTACGGGCCTGGGGCTACTGCCCCCCACTCTGTGAGACAGCAAGGGCCAGAGACATCTGGACGGCCTAGCGCCTGGTCCTGGCCGCGGACAACTAGGGAGCACCAGTGGGGTGGCTTAGTTGGTCCAGGGAGGTTTGAGAGAGGGAACCACCGGGTTCCAGAGTGGCGGAGAACCTGCGGGTGCCCCTGCAGTTGCGGGCCTGCGTCCACATTTTCTCGCCCCAAGCAGGGAAGCCCATCAAGGCATTGAGTGGTCTACCCTGGCTTTTGGCTGGGAGGGGGTTGTGTTGGACTTGGCCCTTATTGTCCAAAATTTTTTCGCTTTTCCCCCTAGCCTTTTTACTGACATGGTGTGTCTGAACTGAAAATAATAAATGCTGTGCAATGGTGTACGCACCTTTATTTCCACCATTGTAGAAATGCACCTTTGTAAAATGTTACTTTTAAAATGGACGCCCTTCCTGTCTGCACATGTGCCGCCTGTCTGAGGTGAGTTGGAGTCTAGTTGTCTGTTTCCCAGCACCCCCAGCTTTTGGAGGGAAGCCTGGCACCCAGGGTGCTCTACACCTCCCCTAAACCAGTTGGGACCGGTTTCCCAGGGAACCTTCCAGAAGCTTCCAGCCCTTTCTGGTAGGTGGGGTGAGGGGGCTGTGCCTCCATGTGCTCAGACGGAGCGTGGACTAGATTGAGAGGGGACACTCTGCCAGGAGGTACCGCCACATTGGGCCTGTGTGCTGGCCCCTGTGCCCATCTGCACCCCTCCGCTGTCCACAGGGCCAGTGAGAGCCCTTTACTGGAGTGAAGACTGCTGTGTCAGGAGGAGGGCCGCTCGCCACTGAATTATCTGATTTACTCTTCAATCTTAATCTTACACAGCATATATTCTCGCCCACTCATATCAAAGGGCACACATTGGACCAGCTCTGGTCAACCAATTTGACCTTGTTGGTACCTACCATCTCACCTTGCATATGGTCTGACCACCACTTGATAACATTTACGGCAACGATCCCCCTTAATATCAAGACCCCAAAGGCTGAGGGTGGCATGATTAGGAAGTGGAGGTCCTTGATTAAACAAGATTTTATTGACACCTTGGCTAGCTCTCCACCTGCCCTTGACCCTGATATTAACTCCATGGAAAAGAATATCTCTTCCTGGTTACTCGTTGCTAGTAACACACATGCCCCGCTCACTAAACTCAATCGTGCACGCCCAGCTGACGCTCAGAAATGGTTTTCAGCGGAGTTAAAAAAGAAAAAACTAGATCTCCGCCAAAAAGAAAGGAGATGGAGAGCTAGCTATTCTTTAGAAGGAAAAACTCAGTACGTTCAGGCTCGAAAAGAGTATATAAACGCAATCACTGCAGCCAAGGCCGCCCATTTTTCGGCCAGAATTTTAAGCTCCCAAAACAGGTCGAAGGAAATCTTTATGATAGTCAACGATCTCTGTAATGCTGAGCGAATCATCCCCAAACAGACCCCCACTCAAGATCTATGTAATTCCCTGAATGACTATTTTGTGGACAAAATCGCCAGCATTAAAGCCAGCATTTTCCCTTCCGGACATGTGGAGCACCCTGGCATTATGAAAATTAATACAGCTACCATGGAACATTTTCCCGCTATCAGCCCAGAGATTTTCTCTGATTTATTGGTCCGAGTTAAATCAGGCTCTCCTAGAGATTGCTGCCCCCCTTATATTTTAAAGGATATTTTCTCTGCCTTACCACATACCGTACTTCCTTTCTTAAATGAGTCCCTTGGGCAGGGCAGGGTCCCGAATGCATTCAAGAATGCAGTCGTGGTCCCTCTTGTAAAGAAACCGGGTGCCGACCCCCTTAATCCATCAAACTACCGTCCCATCTCTCTGCTCCCCTTCTTAGCTAAGATATTGGAGGCCCATGTTGCCAGGTGTCTATCCAATTTTATCGAACATTCTGAACATCTGGACTTTCACCAAGCAGGCTTCCGGCCCGCCCACTCTACTGAGACTGTTATTCTCGCGGTTCTAGATGCCTTGCGAGCTAACGCAGACAAGGGTACCCCTCAGGCCTTGGTGCTCTTGGATCTGTCGGCCGCATTTGACACGGTCGACCACCAAATTTTGCTGGACCGTGTCAGACAGGCTGGCATTCAAGGTGCAGCTCTCAATTGGATCAAGTCATTTCTCGAGGGCCGCACCCAAGCAGTTCGCCTTGCTCCTTTTACCGCCCCCAAGACCGCTATCACCTGCGGGGTCCCACAAGGATCATCATTGTCCCCCCACCTGTTTAATCTTTACCTCCTGCCCTTGATTCATTCTCTAAGGAACAGGAAGTTAACTACTTTTAACTATGCTGATGATCTTCAGCTTGTTTTTACCATCGACAACTCCCCTGACTCAATTCAGGAATTTCAAGATACCATGCTCTATATCCAGAGTTGGATGGACAATAACCATCTTAAACTTAATCCGGGCAAGACCGAATTAGTCCTGCCCGGAAAAGGCCAGATCTATTGGGGCCCACACTATTGGCCAACTGAATTGGGTCCTCCCCCCATCCCGTCCTCTTCTGTAAAAAGCCTAGGAGTCACGATAAATGCTGATCTCTCATTTAGAGGTCAAGTAGGGGCAGTGGTCTCCTCATGCTTCTTCCAACTACGCAAAATCAGGAAGATTGCCCATTTGCTCACTCATACCGCTCTCATACAGGTTGTCACGGCCTTGGTTCTCTCCCGCCTTGATTTTTCCAATTCTATTTACCTCGGCCTCCCATTGTTCTTACTTAAACGTCTCAAGCTGGTACAAAACCAAGCTGCGAGACTCATCCACAAACGGCCAAAATGGCAATCTGCCAGCCCCTTACTTGCAAAACTTCATTGGCTCCCTATCATCCAGCGGGCAGCCTTTAAGACAGGGTGTTTAATTTTCAAGGCCCTTCACTGTAGGAGCCCTAAATTCATCAGTTGCATGATATCAAGACATGTTCCCACCCGTAACCTGCGAACTGCACATCTCCAGCTGCTAACTACCCCTACCTATAAGCTCAAACGCCAGGGAGGATGCAGGTTCTCCTATCTGGCCCCCAAGTTCTGGAACTCTCTCCCACTAGCGATCAGATCTTGTAATAATTTATTGGGTTTCAGAAAAATGCTCAAGACATGGCTGTTTGAGCAGGCTTATGCATAATCCGCCTCTGCCGCGACACTGATCAAGTTAAGCGCCATGAAACCTCTGGGTGTACGTGCGCTATAGAAATTTTTATTAACATAACATAATATAACAGGAGTGCCACTTTATGGGAGATGACTGCTTCTAGGAGCTGCTGTCCTGTTCTGATGAGTACCCACTGCCTGCTGATCTTGCCCAGTATTGCCTTCCTGCTCTCCTGCCGTCCTAAGCCCAGCACCTGGTGAGCACTATATCTTACTGCCAGCTGCCTGCTGCCTAGCACCCTGTGAGCACGTGGTCTGCCCTATAACTGTGCCACAGGAGAAGAGGAGCGATGCAACTTTATTTTGTGGGACTAAGCGCTACAACCTTATTCCTGCACCAGGAGAGCGCTGCCTCTAGCCCTGCCCAGGAGAAGAAGGTGCGTGGGTCCTGCAGCGCTGGGCTGCCGGAGTGCCATATTTGCATTGACTTTGCTCTGCTTGCTGCGAGAGCGCTATAACTGTGCCCAGCAGAAGAGGAGAGCTACATTTGAAGTGACTGACCATCCCTGCCTGCTGGCTAGCGCCTGGAGAAGAAGAGCGCTTTATCTTATTGCCCAGGAGGTGAGGAGCTGACATCTGCAGCGCTGTGCTGCGAGAGCGCTATATTTCCAGTGACTGTGCCTTCCTGCCTGCTCCCTAGCGCCTCAGGAGGGCTATATTTCATTGCCAGTGAAGGGGAGCGCTACCACTTTATGGTGTGGGACCTAGCGCTTTGTGGGCACTACAACTTAATTTCAGCCCAAGAACTTTCCTGCCGCCTAGCGCCTCGTGAGCGCTCTATGTAAATTGCCAAGGAGGAGTCCTGCGGCGGAGGGGGCCCGAGGCACATTGTCGGTGCCTGCCCCTCCACGCTGCTGACGAGGGTGAAGCCAGGAGAGGTCCCAGAAGCGGGACCTGTCGGGGCACATTGCCGGTGCCCGGAGACTGCAGAGACATCCAGAGGGGCCCCAGACTGCCGGTGAGTGGGGCTCAGTCATCCTGTGGTTGGGGGGTGTGTCGGGGCACATTGTCGGTGCCCGCCCCCGGTGCCAGTATTCTTTGGAGGGCATTGGTTGTGTTTAGAGTCCCATAGGAGGGGGCTCCAACGTGCCCAGTACTTGTTTCCTCCCTCAGCTGCATGACAGAGGCATTTTGGGAAATTCTAGAGTCCCAGAAGAGGGGCTCCAACGTGCCAGTGTTCTTGTGGGCAGATTCCTGTTAGAGCCCGGAGTGGGGCTCCCATCGCTGCATTGTTGGCGCCAGTGCTTGTTGGGTTTACCCAGCTACCCCGCAGGACAGGGGGCAGCTGCCACGCATTGGGGGCATTGGATTACCCAGAAGGGAAAGAGAGAGGAGTGAGGGACCCTCCTACCCTAGCGATTTGCGCACCTTTGTTTTCGCCGCCCTTGCAGCCAACCCTGACTGTGTGGGACATAGGGCATTTGAGCCCCCGAGAGAGGCCAGTTGGCCTGGGGCCAGTCTCAGTGTTGTGCCCCCGACTGGGGCGAACTGCGGTTATGCTGGCGAGGCCTATTGCCCCATATGATTTATGGCATAATATGGTTGCATAATGCATTTGAACCTAGGATGCTACTAAAAGCTTTTCCCTCAGGTTTGCAGTGCTGATGGTAGGCCTATTGGGTTCCTGCGGAAGAGGAGCCACATGCTAAATGTGTTTCTATGCCCTATGATCACATGTTTTATGCCCCAGGCTCAGGATGTGCCTAGTGTGCTTTTATACCTATGTTACTGATAATGTTTTTCCCCTAAGGCTGACTGCTGATGGTTTTGCATTCAATGTTAATGCTTTTTCCCCAATGCCGGACGACGTCTTTATGCCTCAGGTGACGCCTCATGGCCTGCAAGCATGTTTGCCTTTCAGGTCTGATGCCAATGTGTCCTAATGCTGATGGACTTTACATTTATTCTTTCTTTGTCCTGGTGATGGTTCTGGCAGCAGCCCGATTGGCCCTGCCTTGTAAATAGTCCCCCCTGTGAACTGCTACCCGGTGCCGGTTGGCACAGTTATCTGCACCTGTGATAATATCCTAACATGTTCTGCATAATACATATGCTGTTTTTTTCCACCTAACCTGGTGTGGTCTCCTTTTGTAGTGTGCCTGGTGTGTCGCCTGTGAGTGTGCTGCGCAGATGCTTTACACATTTCCTCCGGAGTTTGGCCCGCCCGCTCTGCACCACGCTACCCGTTTCTAACAGACTCCATTTTGTTTTTCGCAATCTTTATTAGGCTGCTTAGAATGTGCTTGAGTTAGGCCTCATGGCTCGTAATGCTTGCCTCAGCAGAACACTGTATTTCGTTATTATTTTTTCCTTCCTGCTCAAGGCTGTTTCCCGACCTGCTAATAAGGAGACAATTCAGCTCTCACATACCAATCTAAGTGTATAGTTCTGCTCCCACGTTAGGAGACGCTGAGACCCGGCGCAGTGGCCTTGGATTTCTGTTAACATGTACCCATCTGGCAGGTGGTAGCTCATCTCCCTGTGCCTCCTTTGTTCATGTCCGGCTCAGGCCGGTAGTTTTCCATGGTGGGCGGGGTTGGAGGCTGCGGGGGAAGAATGATTACTCACTGTAAATTGTTGGGGGGTCAGTCCCTCGGCAGACATCTTAGGGTGCAGGTCATGATGGACTCCTCTGCAGAGCATTTCTAATAAACATGTAAGTTTGTATTCTCTACTGTCTGACCGACTCTTCATTCTTGGGAAGGCATAGCAGGTGGTTGTGAGAAAACCCGAGTGGCCCTAGCGGGCCACTTCCTTCAGTGCAGAGGAGAAATTTAACATTTTAAAAGAAATATCCAATCCTGAAAGGTTGAATAACTCACTCACCACCACCCTCCCCCCCCCCCAGCAAAAGTGCAAAGATTTGATGGCCTTATTCCAGCAAAGACCACCAATTTCAACAAATCCCTTACTAGCAGCACTTCTACAACCCAAATCAACCACCCTTTTCCCTATCCCAGAGTCATCGTTCCCCACCTTCAAAATCATGGTAGAGCAGGAGGTCACACTGCTGGCCATGAACATCCAAGTTTCCAACCTTCTAGGGGAGCCATGAGCATTGTTTTTATGAAGAAAGGTTAGCCAATCCTCCTGGCTGGCATTACACTCATAATTAATGCTTCATAATTAATGGAACAGTTTATGATACTTTGAAACACGCTATTATCACCCCCTCCTTAAGCAGCCTAAGGTAGTCCACCATATGCGGTCCATCAACCATCCAATCTCAAGCTTTACATACTCAAGCACAAGCATAAAAAAAGAACACACGCCAATTGCAAGAATATATGGAGTATTCCGAATGATCCCTAGCAGGTGTCAGACTTTCTTAAGGTACAGAGTCATCACTGGCAAATGCCAGACAGGAACTCCTTATCTCCCCTGATAAAGGAGAGAAAGCTGAGCTTTTCCACCTTCCTCTTTCAGCTGCATAAACCATGTTGCTCACATCATGGTACTGAGCAAGCATAAGTCACTCAATGGGGTCCACGTGGGCCACTCTGAACCAGACGTAAGGAGGAAAAATATCTTTATTTCTCTCCATTACTTCCTCTTTCCATTCTACGGCACACATAGAAATCTGAATATGCTTCTAAGAATTGTTTTTGTGCTGGAAGGTTTTGTAGTGTAGTTCCTATTTCCCTAATAGGCTCTGCGCATTGGAATAATATACCCTATAGTTTTGACATAGGACTGAGGTCGGTATGTCCCTATCGAGTATATTAAACTTCATTACTTTGTGCCAGCTAGCTCAGAGGCCACTAGAAACTCCTTGAAAACAAGAAGGGAGTAGTTTCTGGCAACCGCATAAACATGACAACTTTGTTTCCCTTTAGAATCGGAACACGTCTCAGAATCGTGGAAACAATAGATAACAGTTTCACTCAGCTAATCGTGCATGCTTAGTTTCTTCAGAGTTACACAGAAAGAATAGACGGGCATTTCAATAAAAGGATTTATTGAACAGTCTTGTTTCTCGTGTAAGAGATATGAGCTGTTATGATCACCAGACAATATGCAAGATATATAATGTACAGCGTAAGCAGTAGAAAGAAATAATACTGCGCTAGCATTGTCTTTTAGCATATATTCACGTACATAAATAACATGAGCTAAAAATGCGAGTACTCATAAGATGCGTCTCTAAGCTAGTTCTACCCAGTGTACCTAACCTAAGTGTGGTGCAAGGTAAGAAGTAGGTGAAGTATTCTATAGTATGATATACTAAGAGTCTGGTATGCCAAGAGTCCCTCTAGGTTCTAGTCAGCTCCATACCTTGAGAATGAGAGAGGTGGGAATCTCTTTCTGGATCTGGAACTCTAACACCCCGCGAAGGGAGTCAGAACACTGGAAGCTGGATTCTCTGCGAGCAGGGATGACAGCGTCTTCTCAGTGCGTCAGGCCGGGATACGGGCTCCTCTAAAGTCGAGGTCTCCTCCTAACTTGCTTGGGCAAGGGAAGGTATATTTATACCTGGTAGGTGCCTTGGAATGTTAGCATTGACGTGAAGTCGGACATAGGAAGACGTCAGGAATGAACCCTTAAGGTATAGCGGTTCATGCATAATAGATGAGTTCTTGGAGAAGTCAATAATCCTGTGCTAGGGGAACTCCCAAGAGCTTAAGGGTCTGGTTTCTAAGAACTCATTATGACGTTAGGGTGGACGGATGTCAGTGACCATGCCTGTATTTGGAGTGCACGGCTAATGCCTAAATAAGGACTGGGATTCTATGCCTATATAAGGGCAATGCGAATTGTGCCTATATAAGGACATGTTTCAGGAAAACCTATATACGGACACCTAAAGCGGAATACAACACCCACTCCACTTTCGAATGAACGATAATACTAAATGCTAAACATTAAATGCTAAACATTAAACTGAGTACCACATGTTGCTAAAAACATTTCTAAAAGCATATTAAAAGAAGTTAAAAAGTAAACTGTTAAATGCAATCGGTACTGTACATTTTAAAGCATTTTTTCATTCTAAGCATATATTTGAAATAAATGCAACATGAATGAATAAACAGAAATATATACATATGATGAAATGGTTGACAAGTTTTCAAAAATCAAAGCCATTGCATATCATGGTATTAAATGAAATTTTAGACAGATAAGGTGACAATGTGTCCCTGGAAGTATTCAAAGAAGTCCGTTTTATAAGAATAGTTCTACTGTAAGCAGATTGTTTTGCCATGTATTTTCAAAAAATAGAGAAAAAGAAAAAGTTCAATTTTAGGAAGAGTTCCAAGTTTTGTTCTGTTTTGAAAATATGGAGGCCAAATTCATTGCGTCCCTGGTACACTGTGAGCCGAATCAAAGTCAGTGTATGGGTCCGGTGTAAACATGAAATCATCTATTTCTATAGACAAAATATCGTCTACCGATGTTGGTGACATTTGGAACACCTCGTTCAGAAGGTCAATCGCACAGAGATGAGAAGCATCGCCTTCAGCATAGGATGCCGCAGCAGTGTTTGCGTCCGTTGTTACCTGTGTGCCTGTTGATACATCTCGTACCTCAGCAGCAGCAGGAAGCGTCTGTGAGATCTCAATGAATGCCGTCATCAGGATTGGTAGCCTCTGGGGACAACACAGAGCATGGGCCGTTATCGGGTCCAGCAGAGTATCGATATCCGTTGGCATGACTGATGGGAGTGTTAGACAGGTGTCTAGCACGCATTCTTCACCGCAAAGCAGGCAGCGTAGAACAGGTAAGATGCAATCTTGCCAGATTGGTCTGAATGACAGAAACCATGTTGTATTAAGTTCCCGTAGACGAGGTATGCCCAAAAGTTGCACTATGCGCTCACGGCACTTCCATTCTAGGAGAGCTTTCTCCACATCGCTCGGAGTGATGCCGGTGAATAGGCTTGCCATAGCGTAGAAGTAGGAATAGAAACAGGATTCCTGCAACAAGTGCTAGAATTAATGGCACACCACCAAACACCGAATGTGCGAAGTTTGGGATGATTCCGAGGACTGCCTGAAAAGGTGCTAACAGTCCTGAACAGATGGTCTTAAATACATGTACAATTCCGCTCGTATCAGACATGTTAAAGATACGTCCCATCATTTCTGCGAAATGTATAGGGCAGTTTGTACGAATTAAAGCTTGTATCTCAGCTGAAGTCCTTGCAATTTGTAAATCATAGATTTCTTTGGCCGAGGTCAAAGGCACGGTTTGTTGCAAAAGCATGGCTTTCATTCTGCTTAAAGTATCAAAACGTATAAAAGAAACATTCAATGAAGGCCATAGAGGTGACTCCCTGACTGTCTCTGTTTGGGGGAACAAAACTTGCATACAGCAAGTAACCCTGGAGTCGACCGTTACCAGATATGGGATGCCTGGCAACATGCCGCAGCAACTCTGATCATTCAACATGAGGTAACTCCCATTAGAAAGTTGGCCAAACGTTGGATTAATCACAGCAGCTGGTGTACCTTGCTGGTGGCAGGACAAGTTTGCCACAGAACCATTACAAGCCCCTTGTAAAGAAATGTCCTGACATATGAGTGAACCGCTTAGTGCATTTTCACAGTGTGTACCGCTTAGAAACACTTCACGATCCCCACTCCAACATCTGTAGTCGTAAGGTAAATCCCAAGATGTCTTAATGTATTCTTTACCCAACCTTTCATATTTGCCTGCTTGCATTTGTTTGAGGCAATACTGAAACTGAAAAGTAGTGACAGGCAGAGTGATTTTGCCATGAATAAGCCATTCTGTAGCTGGTTTTTCTGCTACCGTAAATGGTAATTTTTCCAGTTTTTCAATGCTCAGCACTGTATACTTTGCTCCCCTTTGTACCAGTTCGATCTGTTTATCAGTTAGATTGTATTCTGCAAACAGAGACGACGTGTTGATAAAACGCCAAGGCACATAGCCCGCACGCAAAGATTGCAGCGTCCAGCTTAATAACATAATAGAACGTAACTGAGATTGGCCTTGTTGTAACATGGCTAAATCCTGTTCCAGTATGTCAATAGCAGAGGATACAATGTTGTCCAATGAATAAATTCTGGATGACAAAGTTGTTAACCCATTGTCGACCACAGTGAGAGTTTTCTCTAAGTTAATACGATCAAGTTCACGTATTCGTTCTGCGGCCTCTGCCTGTGAAACCTTCCATACTTCATTATAAGCAGCATAGATGCCGGCATATATGAAATGTTTTTGACGCGGTTTTCTCGGTCCTAGCAAGAATTCCTTAAGGTCTGCGTCTTCTTTAAGTAAAGATAAGTGTTGTTTCACATCCTCTAGTGTAGATTTTTGTAACCAATCAAGGCACAATTTACCTACACTGTATGTTGTTACTACCCCCGGATGTTGTCTTTGAACGTATCATGGGTCTGGCCTATGGATAGTAAAGCCCTGTCTTTTATTCAGGAATCTTTCTTGACAGATGTTTGTGTCTGTGGGCCAGAGTAACCATTTTTTCCAATCAGGATCTGATCTGTTGTTTTGTAGTATTGTGTCAACTGTAACCGCTGCCTTTGTAGTGTTATTACTTGCAGGTGTTGGTACAGAAGGTGTTTTCATGTCTTTGATCTTGGCTAGACCAAGGCAAGACGTTTGTTGCACAGTGTCATTCAAAAACATTATTTGCTGAGGGATGATACATGCTCTAAACAAAGCTTCTATCCCCTGTGCTTGCCAATCTTTAGAACCCCAGACAGTTTTTGTGTCTATTGTGTCTTTCCAAAAGTCAAATCCTTGTCTAGACAGTTGGGTAATAAAGGCTGCAGAATAAATCTGTTTTGTATTAGTTAACATAATTTTCTGTCCTGTTTTGTTTACATTTTTATAGTAAAATGTTCCTGGATCAGATGTATTGTACCCTGAAAAATAGGGAAACCTTTTAGCAAACGTTTTTGAACTACCTTTTGGTGGTGTAGGACAATGTTCCCATTGGTTAAACATAAACACATTTCTAGGTGTTACAGATTTATGCAAGAAATGATGACCATAGTGGTTATAACAATAAAGCTGTTCATAGTCTGATGAACCCTCTAAATATTCGTTGTTAGAGAATGCAGCAGACCTTTCTAGGTCAGACATCATATCATTTACAGTCTCAAAGTCCCAATCATCAGAATAGGTACTGGAGGTAATACAATCACTTAGAGAAATTTTAAATAAATGTGGAATGTTCAAAAGTTCCGTAGGGCCGAATATGTCGAAATCGGTTTTGTCCCACACTATACCATCCTGTATAGGAACGGCTGTGATGTTCACTGCTGACAAGTCTCTTGCTTCACGATGGGATGATTTGTGTGGTTTCAAAAGTAAGTTCACATTTTTACTTTCAATGTCCAAACGGATGTATCTGCCATTTATAAGCATGCTGATAGTCACAACCAAAGCTAGCCAAAGCAGAAAGAAAAATATTCCAGAAATAATCCATAGTTCAATCCATGGTGAAACCAGATAAGTCTCTTTCAGGAAATGAAAAAGGTCTTGTACTTGCTGTTTGAAAGTTTTTGATGCTGGCGTCGTTTCAGGTTCACTCGGATCCTCAGAAAACGTATCAAAGTTAATGAAATAGCCAGAAGCAGTTCTGTCAAGTGTTGGAATTGCATCAGGATTTGTTGAAATCGCTGGAACCAGTTGATCACTTGTTACGTTGGTGTAGACAGGTGTATCTGGACGAACTGATACTTGAGTTTCAAGAGGGATGAGTTCCATAGCGTTGTTGCTTAGTCCTTCATCTGTTACTGCTGAATTCTCGATTGTTATGAGTCTTTCAGTCTGAACCTCTTGGATAGTAGCGAGGGGAGTGCGTCTGCTACTGGGTCGGAGTCCACGAGGCCTACTATTTAGTATTGGCCACATACTGTGGTTTGATGCGGTCGATTGACACAAATCTTTTCTCCTTTTTTCCAGCAAGGGGCGGCAGAAGTACTGTTCTTGTTCCGTGAATGGCTAGGACAGGTACTTGTTGTCTGTAAGAAGGTCCAAATTCCTTCTTGTCCGCAATCTTCTCTCTGACTAGATCCCCAACTTTTGGGATCCAGACAGGCCTTGCTGGGACTGCCGGTATTTCCCCAGTGGTGGTTGGCTTCAGGAACACGTTGCTTTGTTTCGATCTTAGTTCATTTAGATCCTGTAAAACAGCCAAACGATCTTTGATATCAAAGGGTTTATTTTCCACCACTGTGCCTTTACATTCAAGATCGGGAACCCACATTCTTGTCCCAAATAGGACCTCATATGGAGTGACCCCCCTAGAGAACTTCTTGGCAAATTATTTAATGAGCGTTGGACCCCATAAAGATGTTTGACCCACCCATCACCCGAACCTAATACTCTAGCTGTTATAGACTGCTTTATGTCCCGGTTTTTCCTTTCCACAACAGAATTTCCCTCAGGATGAAACGGAGAGGAGTACCGCAATGCAACGCCCAAACTGGCCATGGCTTCTTTGTAAGCCCGAGAGCTAAACGCAGGGCCCTGGTCAGAATGTAGTGTGCCAATTGCGTATGTGCCGATAAAGACTCGCAAATCTTTTATAACAGTTCGAGCGTCTGCCGAGCGCTGAGGCCATATCCATAGGAACCATAACTTAGTATTTGTGGGATTGCATTTGTCCATAAGGACGCCTGCGCGTAGATAGTCTAATGCTGTCTAACAATGGCGTCTGTACTGGGCAGGCTACTTCGTAGCATGGTGTCTGGTGGCGTTCTGCATCACGCTGTTTATTGCAGTCTATGCAGTCATCGATGAAGATGTGAATCTGTGTATTCATTCCAGGCCACCAGTACATCTCTTTTAATGTCAATATTGTTTTAGAGATCCCTTGATGTGACAGACCCTCCCCCAGATGTGCTTCATAAATCAAAGCTGCTCTACGTTCCATGTTTGGAATTACCCTATCCCCCACTCCAGGGATTCAAGCAAAGGGAACGTTGTTCGCATCAATTACATAAGAGTACTTGAGTGGAAACTTTTTAGGTAATGCTGCACCACTGCCTTTGCTTGTAGCATTGACAGCCAACAATATCTCACTGTCTATTCTCGTTTTTGAACGAGTGATCGCAGCTATGGAAGCCGTTTGAACAGCCCCCTTTGCGGCTTCGTCAGCCAATGAATTCCCTGCAACGTGAACGCCATCACGTTGATGACTCAGCGTGTGTATCACGTGAGCCTTTGGTAGTTCGTTTTTTAACTGAACTACTTGTTCCCAAAGCGTTTTATGCTTGATTGTGCCACCTTTTGCATCTTTGAACCCATTTTCAAGCCAATTTTGTATATATTCATTATACGACTGAACACAGTAGAAAGAATCGCACACGATTAGTGTGGGGAATTCGCGATCTGTACTTTCAAGTGCCAGTTTGAATGCTTGTAGTTCAGCTCGCTGAGCTGTACAATCTCCTAGAGATTGAGTTTTAGTGACCATTGGTCTGAAGTTACCATCTTTCATGCGACCTTTAACGATTGCGCACGCTGCACTGTAAGCTTGCTTACTCCCTGTAGTGGGTTGTGCGGATCCGTCAGTATAAATTATAAATTCGTACTGATCGAGAGGCAGAATTTCAGTGGGCAGAGGACATTCATGTTCATATTGCAGGAACGCTTGTGTTTTTAGATCAGGATCAAAAACATATTCAACATCTGTTGCAGCAAGAGAATTAACCCATTGTATCCATCTAGGATGTAAAGCTTTTGCATTTGGAATGCTCGCTTTTGTGACCGCCTCTAAGGCTGGTACTGGAGTTACGACAATAATGCGTTTCCCTTGGGCTAGAGCTCTTTCTTTTGCTACTGCAGTTTGAACTGCTGTCAGTATTTTTTCTGTTGAAGTGAAGCGCATTTCTGCTTGTGTATACAAATGTGATTTGTACGCTATTGGTATTTTTTCACCCTCATTAAATGTTAAATAGGTGAATCCGCATTGACCCGAAATTATTCGGATCACTAAATTGCGTGTATTTACGCGTGTTTGTAAGTGATTTGTTGCTAACATGTTAGCTTGGAGTGAACGCAAGATTTCTGTGTGTTCCTGTGTCCAATGTTTGATTGAAAAATCAGGTTTAATTAATTCGTAGAGAGGTTTAACCCTTTCTGTGTAATTTATAATGTATGTTCTTCCAAAATTTAGGAAACCCAAGATGGATTGTAAATTTTTCAGCGTTTTTGGAGGTTGGAGCAGCGCACACTTTTGTAGAAAGTTAGCTGCCAAGCTCTTGCCTTCACTTGAAAGCTCATATCCTAGGAAAAGGACATTGAGATGGGCAATTCTGGATTTTTAAAGTTGAATTTATAGCCCTCTGAGGCGAAGCCCAATATAATGGTACTCACCCTGTTCAAGTGCCTATCTAGGTCATCGTCTGTCAGATAGATATCATCGACATATGACAATGCCTCATTAGCATAAATTTGTAGTAACTCTGTTACTCTCGCTGAGAATAACCCCGGGCTGTTTTTGAACCCTTGTGGGAGCCTACAAAATTGACGCTGGGTCCCCATTATAGAGAAAGCTGTTAAGTACCTGCTTTCAGGTGCTATGTTTTGACAAAAGAAACCATTTGAGATGTCCAATGTGGTTTTATATTTTTTACGCATAATGTTATTCATTAATGCTGTACTATGTGCATTTTGCACTGCAAATGTTTTAGAACAAGTGTTTAAGTGTCTGTAATCCAAAACTAGACGATATGTATTGTCTGGTTTGGAGACAGGAAACAAAGGATTGTTCATTGAGGAGGTGCATGTTTCAATCACCTCTTGGTATTCAAGTTGATCTAAGATCTCCCTGACCTGTTTTTTAGCTTCTTGCTTTATTGGATACTGCCTTTGTGCAGTAGGTTCATTTTTTAGATGTATTTTGTGGTGAGGTGAGTCCTCATCCCATCCTACATGATTTTTATATAATGCTGGGGCCTGGGCAACTGCCCATTTCCTGGCATAATTATATTTTAGGTGAATTGGAATATGGTTGGAGAAGGCAGGCATAATAATGTCCTCACCATGTGGGCACTCCCTGACAAATTGTGGTGGCCAGTCTTTTTCTGCTAGAAGTATATCATAACCCCTTGAAAGTTTTTCCCAAAAGAGTATTTTCACTTTTCTTGGTATGTCTCCCTCCATTCGGAGTGTTATTTCATATAACCTTTGTGGAGAACTAACCCTGGTGTCTACAGTTTCTACTGTGATGTACTCATTCAAGTCCACTATCTCCAGAAGTTCCTTCAGGTTCTGGCAAGCTATTGTGACTTCTGCTGCACTGTCCAGCATTGTCTGAGCCCATTCTCCGTTCTTGAGTTGTGATCTCAGTATTCTCGGCATGTCTGATCTTCAGACCTGCTACCTTCTTTTTAGGTCTCGCCTACGCAGCGCGCATGCGCTGCTTAGGAGGACCTTTAGCCGTTGCTCTGCTCTTTTTGGAAGCACATACTCGGGCTTGTGGCGGCATCCACCTTGCGGGAGCGAGCAGGGGCGCGCCACAAGCACGAGTATGTGCTTCAAAAAAGAGCCGACTGCGCGCGCACGCACGCACCACTCCCGGGCCAGCAAACACACGATGCAGTGCCAGCAGTGTGTTTTGCACACAACACAACAACAAAGAAAGTAAGTACCTCTCAATTATAACCATGTAAATTTTGGAACTAACACTTGTAACGCAGAAAAATGTGAACCTTCTGGGTCACGCTCTCCTTTTAAGTAACAACTTGCTCTCAATCTTGTATTTACATTTGTCTTTCTCCGAGTACTTGCTCACTTTTTTCTAACAGCCTCCTACACGTTTACATTTCCTCTCATTGCTGCTTCGTCTTTTATTTCCCTCTCTCAAACTTATTTGTTCTCTAGCAGTTTATAATTATCTTCTCCTCCACTATCCTTCCAACGGCTCCGCTTGCGTCCCTCCTACCGGCACTTCGTCACTTTCTTCACATCCAGCTCCTCCGGTCGGGCCCCCTCCTCGCAGCACTCCTTCACTGTACACAAATGCAGCTCACCACCTTCCAACGGCTCCGCTTGCGTCCCTCCTACCGGCACTTCGTCACTTTCTTCACATCCAGCTCCTCCGGTCGGGCCCCTCCTCGCAGCACTCCTGCTCTCTCAAGCGCGCGCGCGCACCACTCGCGGGCTCCATTTCCATTAACGCGCGCGTTATTAGCTTATTCTTCTTTCGCGGCCGCGGGGCCGCGCCATGCTCCCTCACTCTTGTTTAATGCTGGTGCCATTGAGTATTGGATTAGCATCACCAAACTGTGCAGGTTAATGAGTTAAGAGTTCCCATTAAAAGAAGGACGTCCCTTGCATCAGTTTTTTTTGGTGGTGTCCTGACATGCAGATTACAATACTCGCATTACAAGATGGCTTCTTCTGTGACGTCAGCTTCTGCCATCCTCCACTGGGCCGCGGCACGCTGACGCATGCAATGTGGCTCCATGACTAGAGGTGGGTGAGTCCTTGGAGGCTCGAGCCTGGCTTGAGGGAGATTCTGGCTCAGCTCGAGGTCCTCTTGCGACTTCAAGCACAAACAAGCCGAGCCCCTGATCGAATGGGCAAAACATAACAACATGCTGCTTAATTCTGGCATTTGGCATGTCAGAGCCTCAAGCCTCTGGTTTCTGTTCTCTCTTTTCTCTCATGCCCTCTCATTTTCGACTTCTTGTGACAGCAAAAGGCATCAATGTCCCACTGCAAGATGGCACCCAGTCCTGGTGCCCCCGGGGCACCAATGCTGTTGACAGTACCTGCCCAGAAGTATCACATTTTGGTAGGGTATCAGAGAATACTTGTATAAGTGGGAAGGAAACCAACTGCTGCTGAATCCAAGCTCCCTAGCACTTATCTTACTGACCGACCTTGAAAGTATGAAAGACTGAGTTGGCCCAGCTGAGATTGGAAGTTATCTATTCTCGGTCAATAATGTAGGAGCTGCTGTGTTGGCTACAAAGAACACTCATTACTAAAAAGAGGCAATAACTTACTACGAATACATGCAGACCCACAGCTGACACAAATGCAGACAAAAGGCTTAAACACAACGCCTTGTACACATTTCGGGTTGCGCACAATATTCATGATTCACGCGCTGATTTGTTTTATTATTATTATTTGTATTTATTTTTTGCTGACTCGGCTCGTATTTGGGCTCTTGGAGCCGAGCCGGACCCAGGCTCGGCTCTGACTTGGCTCTTCCCATGAATTCCCGAGCAGGCGGCTGGTGCACGCATCAGGAGACGGCCTGGATGGGGCTTTGTCAGCACTGCTATAGCAGAAACATGCTCCCACCCAGGGACTCCTTCTAACATTCATTCATGTATTCACTCACGAACTCTACAATCAATAGAACACCGCGTTCATGTATCCAAATAGTCCGAACTCCCGGCATTGATTGCTGACGGAGACCCCGGAGTGCACAAACGTAGAAACGTCACTGGATGGTTCAATGGACATTCAATGGTAAAAGTTGGATTTTTATCTCGCCAGCAGGTGTCAGTGTTGTCTTGGTCCACACTCAGGCATCATGCCAGCCTAGAATGTATCACAAAGTTTCTTCTTTAAGGCATTCCAAAATAACTGTTCGCGTAAACCCAAGGTGGTAAAATGTGCAAACAACACAGCTTCGTATGAGTCACAGGAGTCTCTCGTGCGCACACAACCGCGGGGCGCCACCGCAGATGCACGAACCTGCAGTTACACAGCTCCTCAGTACTTGTGTAAATAACCTGAAGGCGCTGCACAGGCACCGCGCACCCTCGCAGCGCCGCCAGTCAAAGCACTAGAATACCTAGGACTTCCCTTGAGGGACCTGCCCGAGAATTCCGTATGTATCGTCCTAGGGATAGGGTGACCAGATTCTCAAAACAACAAGCATTGGCATAGCCAATAGGTCTCGCCTTTGGGACCTTATAAGTGTTTAGTTATCCAGCACAATATCCTTGGTGCAACAACATCAAGTGTTGCATGGCTAAACACTTATAAGGTCCCAAAGGCGAGACCTATTGGTCTCTTCTATCTAACGCCTCTATCGCAAGCTGCACAGCACAAGGCAACCCCTGTGTGCTGCCCCCATAGGACTGATCCAGGCATCCACGGTTTATTCCCCCACCAGCCTAGGGATCCATTTTGTCCTGCACAAAACTCTGACTGGGAGCATTTAGCTCAAACAGACCTCCGTGTCCCTTGCACTCCCTGTGCACAAATTCCAGACTCCACGTGCTGGCCTGTAACGTAAAGCACCAGCCAGCTCCCATGTTTACCGCCCTTCCCAAGCAGTCAATGGCAGAACCCCCCACCCGCACATTACTCAGGACAGGCATCGCAAGGGCTCAAGGTTTGGGCGTTTAGTCACATGTGGAGCGCCTGCAGGTGCTCTCCCATTATATCTAGCACAGTCTGCATACACTGATTTCCCAGCGCACAGCACCCTTATCGCACACACAGCTTCAATTACTCATATTAAGGACTAATTAACTTCTGTGTGACAAGTCACTGTACCGCAGCACCTGTTGAGTTCTTTCAGAGACAATGTGATGCAGCCTCAGGACACCATTAAATAACCCCTATTCACTGCAAGTCTCCCTTTCTCAGACAGTCACTATGATAAGGCCTCAAATCACCTCTGTGTTACATTGCCAGTGTGCAGCAGCCACAAATCACAGCACTGTATGCTAACTTAAATTACTATTTCATAGTCCGTCCTCCATAGGTCCCCTATATCACTACCTTCGCTGTTTCCTTAAAGTTAAAAAGAAAAAAATGCTCTAGGCACTCTATCTAGTCCTATCGTAGTTATTATACCACTTTCAAACTTTATACTTTAATCTCACCCTACTAGCCACTATATATTCTACTATTTACTGTCCTTCTACAGATTTAATATAGTATGCTTTCTTCTCTAATATCATCAATTTTTTTTTTTAAATGTTTATTGGAAAAAATTAATTTTTTATATATGCCTTCAATGGTTCTACTTTTATTTACACATTCATAAAGTTCACAAACGGTAATATAAGCAGCTTTAGATTCCTTCAAGTCTTACACTAAAGGCTACTCTCCATAACTAACACTAGAATAGCTTTCAAAAAATGTTTTCTTTATCCTATTCATCAATAAGGGTTCTTTAAACAAGTGCAAAGTGCACACTATAATTTGTGGTCAACATATACCAGGCCAACGTCTCACAATTATCAATAAGGGTTCTTTAAACAAGTGCAAACTGCACACTATAATTTATGGTCAACATATACCAGGCCAACTTCTCACATTTATAACAATACAAATTAGCATTACAAAAACCATTCATTAAAAACACTCTCTAAAACATTCACATAGCCAATAGGTCTCGCCTTTAGGACCTTACAAATGTTTCACGATACAACAGTTCATAATATTGCAACAACAATATTAAACTGCATAACTAAATAATTATAAAATCCCAAAAGCAAAACAGATTGCCATATACAATAAGACCTAAATATTGTTTAGTTATCCACAACAATATCCTTAGTGCAAAAACAACAACTGTTACATAGCTAAAAACTTATAAGATCCAAAGGCGAGACCTATTGGCTTTGCCAATGCTTGTTTGAGAATTGAGGTTTTGATTTATTTTTCTGATCGTGTTTGTCGTCTTTGGATTTCACGCATTCTTCTCTATGTTCTGACCGTCCTCTTCTTTCCGATGTCTGTGACGATATCTGAAAGGTACGAGAGGAACGTGTATCAGTATCTTGATACCTGTCAGGTTTTCTTAAATTATCCCTATTCCTGAGGTTATAGCTCCTTTCAGAGGGCTCCTTTGAGGAGACCTACCTCGGGATTGAGAACGTTTCTCGTTTGAATTTTGTTTATTAGTTTCCCACTTCTTTTTAGAAGATGTAGGTGTTTGTTTAATAGAGTCCTTCTCAGGACTTTCAGATAGTTTTGGCTTCAAAGGATTTCCACCCAAACTATCTCTGCCTAATTCTGCATATGATTGTTCTATTATTCTAGGTAGTTCATGTTGATGTTCTGTTACATCAAATTCCTTAGCGTTGGCAGGATCGCCACTGATGCTGCCTCCCCTTTAATATTAGATAATATTATTGTTGAGACCTGGTCGAAGTTTTTCAGTAATTTCATACCTAAATTCAGAGCAGGCTCTGCCCCGTATTCATTTTGAATTTGTTTCAGGACATCTGGTATTACTGCAATTGACGGAACACCATGTGTTTTAGTATAAATGGCAGCAAAGACTGCGCCCCAAGTGGTGCAATCTTCCAGTTGTGGTCTGATCCCCATTGGTAAACAGATTGTTAGGATTCTGTGTTTCTCATAAGGGCTAGTATTAGGAAATACTGCTTTGATTTGAGTAATTTTTTGAGCTATCCAGAATGGAATTTGCTCACGTTTTGTGGGCATTTTACCCATGACTGCGTATAAAGTCTGTGGAGTAATTTTTAGTGTATTCCCCTGTTGAGGGGTTTGATTTGGAATGGTCAATGGTGGTTGGACTGTGAAAGTCCGCATGACATATTGGACTAATTGTCTGTAAATTTTTATTAACTCTGTAAGTTGAGTAAGTAATTCCTCGCCTGACATCTCTTCAATGTCAGGATGAGGTGTGTAGCCGGCTAGAATCGGCCATGTTGCTCCTGGTCTACCTAGTGGACCGAGCCTGGTAATGTTTTTGTGATGTTTTAGGGCGCCTTTAAACCAGAGCTGATGCTCCTGGTATGTGAGTGAAATTTCAATATCCTCGAAAGGAATATATTCCTCTGGTGGTTCATCTTCTTTGTAGAAGTGAAACACTTTTGTGACTGGATTTGATTCTGGGAATACTATCCATGAATAGAATACCTCTGTCTGAAAGGATTCGTGTGCCTCTATCACGAAAACTGCTCTACCCCCTCTTGGTGGTAGGCCGTGTTTTATAAGTTTTAGAGTGATGGCTCTTCTCAAGTTTGGAGCGATGTCTATAACACCCTCCTCGGTTTCATTTAAACCGGTAAAATTAGAAGCTGTTACGACTGGTTCAGCCGCAGCTACACCGTTCCCGGTGTTATCGTCCCCGTGTATGGACATTTGTTTTTTGAAAAATGTAGTACAAGTTTCAAGGAAACAAAAGATAAGGTGCACAATATTTTGGAACACTGTATCCTTCAACGTTGATTAAATCAAAATAGCTAATATATATTGTTTTTGTCCTATTTAGCTTTGACGGATATTTAACCCTACCCACTCCAGACGTCTTATGGAGTATGTGAGTAGGGGTCTCTGAGAGAAAAGCACGACTGAGTTACTCAGTATCTAGCGTTTAATTACTGCCTTACAAACGGTTGGGCGCCATGTAGTGTAGTTCCTATTTACCTAATAGGCTCTGCGCATTGGAATAATATACCCTATAGTTTTGACATAGGACTGAGGTCGGTATGTCCCTATCAAGTATATTAAACTTAATTACTTTGTGCCAGCTAGCTCAGAGGCCACTAGAAACTCCTTGAAAACAAGAAGGAGTAGTTTCTGGCAACCGCATAAACATGACAACTTTGTTTCCCTTTAGAATCGGAACACGTCTCAGAATCGTGGAAACAATAGATAACAGTTTCACTCAGCTAATCGTGCATGCTTAGTTTCTTCAGAGTTACACAGAAAGAATAGACAGGCGTTTCAATAAAAGGAATTATTGAACAGTCTTGTTTCTCGTGTAAGAGATATGAGCTGTTATGATCACAAGACAATATGCAAGATATATAATGCACAAGCAGTAGAAAGAAATAATACTGCGCTAGCATTATCTTTTAGCATATATTCACGTACATAAATAACATGAGCTAAAAAATGCGAGTACTCATAAGATGCGTCTCTAAGCTAGTTCTACCCCACTGTACCTAACCTAAGTGTGGTGCAAGGTAAGAAGTAGGTGAAGTATTCTATAGTATGATATACTAAGAGTCTGGTATGCCAAGAGTCCCTCTAGGTTCTAGTCAGCTCCATACCTTGAGAATGAGAGAGGTGGGAATCTCTTTCCGGATCTGGAACTCTAACACCCCGCGAAGGGAGTCAGAACACTGGAAGCTGGATTCTCTGCGAGCAGGGATGACAGCGTCTTCTCAGTGCGTCAGGCCGGGATACGGGCTCCTCTAAAGTCGAGGTCTCCTCCTAACTTGCTTGGGCAAGGGAAGGTATATTTATACCTAGTAGGTGCCTTGACGTGAAGTCGGACAGAGGAAGACGTCAGGAATGAACCCTTAAGGTATAGTGGTTCATGCATAATAGATGAGTTCTTGGAGAAGTCAATAATCCTGTGCTAGGGGAACTCCCAAGAGCTTAAGGGTCTGGTTTCTAAGAACTCGTTGTGACGTTAGGGTGGACGGATGTCGGTGACCATGCCTGTATTTGGAGTGCACGGCTAATGCCTAAATAAGGACTGGGATTCTATGCCTATATAAGGGCAATGCGAATTGTGCCTATATAAGGACATGTTTCAGGAAAACCTATATACGGACACCTAAAGCGGAATACAACAGTTTCCCTTCGTTCATGAAAATAATCCTGCCTGTAACACTGGCACCCTTGCACTATGGTGCAAGGGTGCCTGCATTGGCTCTAGGCAGCACACAGTGCACTAGCGCTATAAGGTAGCAGAAATGCACAAATCTTAGCAGATATGGCGAATTTCTGTTGCCTTCCTTGCATACAACGCAGTGAAGCAACTTGCTTGCTGCAGTATGCTGTGTGAAAAAATAGTAAATATACCCCTCCCCCACCCCTGTTTTTTGGCCTGCCCTTTGACTTTCCCTCGGTGGACTAGACAATCGGCGAGTTCACAGGAGATGCCTCATGTCGCACTAGCAGAGCATACGGTTCTGTGGACTCAGGGGTGCACAAAAAGTGTACCCCCACAAATAGTCAAGGGTGGCTCCATTCCCATCCTTTGACGCTGGAAGGAGACGATTAGTTGTTTCAAGTAAATACAGTCCAGTGGCACAGTCCTGTTTGCTTGTACTCTTTTTAAGGAGGCGTCCTACCTGTGGTGTGGCATGTTTTACAAGTGTTGTATGACTTGGGGATGTAGGCAGGATGAATGATGCCCTACGATGAACACTGTGATGGATGCACACAAGGTTGGTTCATTGTGTGTGTTTCTAAGCAGCACGGAAAAGACTGTTTGCATCACCCTGTGTGGTAGAGGTGCAGCTTTGATTGATGCAGGTGTTGTGAGGTGCTCACAGCTTCTGCAGCTTCTGATCCAAACTGTGCCCATCTCATTGCTCTCAGCAAACAAACAAACTAAGAAGACAACATCAGGGCCCTGGCTCCAGGACTGCAGAGAAGACAGCAAACACACAAAGCTTATTGACTTTTTAGAGGATGAATATGGAAGCCATGAAGAATGTAGTTTACTTTTGACCCTTTCACAGCATTTGACGTACATTTGCAGGCAAATGTTCCAAGACTGTGCCTGCTGACATGGCACCGCAGGGGTACTGTGTGCCAGATCGCTAAATACTGGGTAGACCAGCGTGACTCTGTCGTGACAGGCCATCTGTAAACCTGCATGTCAGCGTGAATTATGCCGCCATTTCAATGGAAAATGTGCTGTCTGTAAATGACAGTGCCCTCTCACACCATGCGTTAGAGATATATCTGCAATAGTCAGCTCCAGAATGCACCACCTGTTCCATACCACACCCTTACCACTCCCCTGCTGAATTGATGTGGCTCAGTTGCTACCCTTATTGTTAGTGTGACACTTGGATCTCTCACAATCCTTATGACTTCAGTGATGTAACATTGATGGCAACACCACTGCAGGCCCACCAAGCTGCCCACCACTACATAGCCCCATAAATCATGAAAAGCGCTAGTATATTTGTTTGGAACTGAATATAATGAGAAAATTAAGTTTGCTATCAGTCTGATGTAAACTCACTGTATGATGCATAATAGATCACAGCAAACTCTTGTGTGTGTGTTTTCCATGCATACATGAGTGCTGTGCTGCTTCCGTGCCCAACTCCTGGGCCCAGATTCTGAAAACAGTCACGGAACTCAGCACAGCACCCAAAGAGGCTGCGCTGCACTGAGTTGCATGACAGGGAGAGACCAGGAAAGCACCATATCTACAGAGATAAGGCTCTCTTGTCCCCTCTCCCCAGTGCTGATTTGTGCTGCCGAGTGCCTTGCACACACCTTAGCGCCATGGTGCTAGAGTGTTTATGTGAGTCTAGCATGGGTTTCGTACTGCCCTTCCAGTACAAAATACAATGCTTAGACACACTTTAAAACTTTTCCTATTTTGTAGGTGTGCTACACAGTACAGCACGCACGCAAAGTTGGAAAAGAAAGGAGAAATAAAAACATTTCTCCTTTTGATGCCTCCTTTCAAATGGCGTTAACTTTTGACTCTCAACACTGTCTACTGTTGTTTGTAGATAAGGTTTTGCGTCAAAAGCCATGGGTGGTTGCATAGGAATGCTCATATACCACCCATGTAACGCCCCCTTGGTGCTAAGTAACAGCGTTTTGTGCAGGTTTGCATTACTTTTCCATACAAACCAACGCAAATACCAATTTGCGTTGGTTTGTTAATCCTCAGAAAGATTTAGCGTCGGGTTAGCGATAAAAAATTAACACAAAACCAACGCTAAACTTTAGTGAATCTTGGCCCAAGTGTGTGTGTGTGTGTGTTCTTGCATGCATGTGTCAGTGTGTATGGGGGGCTTCATGCATACATGCGGGCATGTTTATGTATGCATGTCTTGCATCCCACCCTGAACCTAAGAATAGAAAAAAGAGTTCTGGAGTATGTGCCACGTCTGGTGTGTGTGCCCGTCCGTAACCTCTCTCCCTGTTTTCGATGCTGCCTCCACTCCTTGACAGGGACAGTGGGTTTCTATATAAGTAGAGATGAAGACCAGTTCGGATTTACCTGGTTCTGATCACCTGTGTGGCAGCGCTTGCTTTATTTATTTATTTGAAAAGTTTTATAAAGCGCGAACAAGACCCAGGACGGGTATCAGAGCGCTGTACAAAAAGGACAATTGGCGTTGCCGTGAGGAGACAGTAAAAAGTACAAAAAAGTATCATATGAGGAACCAGGTGAAGGCCCTCCTAGACGAGGCTGTGCAGTTTAAGCAGCGCACTACGCCCCAAGAATGACATAGTACATTTCGAATCGAGTACATATTTCAAACCATAAAGAGAAATGACATTGACGCTATTGCTGCTGCAGTTCCTCCAAAAGTAGCCATTTGACCTGTTTCTTGAATGAAGCAGTTGAGGGGTTGGCTCTGATTTCCATCGGTAGGGCATTCAGATTCTTGGAGCCAACCCTGAGAAGGTGCGATTGTAAGTTCTTTTTTTGTTGAATTTGGGTGGTTTCAGGAGTAAGGTATTGGAGCTTCTTAAGTTTCGACTGGAACCAGAGAGCTCGAGTTTCTTTGCCAGGTAAAAGGGGCTATTGTGGTGTATAGCTTTATGTGTCAGACAAGCTATCTTGAAGCGGAACCTTGCTTCAATGGGAAGCCAGTTAAGTTGAATTAAGTCAGGTGTGATATGATCATGCTTTCTGGAGCCTGTGATTAGTCTGGCAGAGGCGTTCAGAGTAGCTCTTAGCGGAACTAACCTTGCTTTAGGAAGCCCTGCTAGGGTTACCAAGCCACATTCTACTCGCGAGATAACAAGGGATTGGACTGCTGACTGGATGTCCTCGGGAGGTAGGAAAGGTTTGATTTTCCTGAGAGTGTTGAGCTGATGATTGGCACTCTTAGTAGTGGCACTGATGTGTCCTTGCATGTTTAGAAATTTGTCCAGGATGACACCTAAAGAGCAAGCGGAGTCCACCACGTGCGGGGAGCAGTTGAGTGCAGAGATATTTTTGATCCAGTTTTGCATTCGGGTCTCTTGGTTGCGGGGTGTAATCAGGAGAAATTCTGTTTTGAGGGAATTTAGTAACAGATGGTTATGCGTTAGCCATTGATGAGTTTTTTGGAGCGCTCCATTAAGTGTTTAATGTCATCTGGAAAGGAGATCTTTAAATACAGTTGAGTATCGTCCGCGTACATATGGTATTGAATGTTTGACCCGTTCAGAATAGCAGTTAGAGGTTCCATGAAGAGATTGAAGAGCGTGGGCGAGAGTGCAGATCCCTGAGGTACCCCAATAGTGACCGTGGTGCTTGCAGCCAAAGATTGATTGACTTTGATTCGCTGTGTTCAGTTGTGCAGGAAGGAGGAGAACCAATTTAAGACAGGGCCAGATAACCCCATCCTATATTGCAGAAGGTTAATCAAGTTATCATGTTTGATAGTGTCAAAGGCGAGGACAAGTCCAGAAGAATTAGATGACAAGGCGTATCTTGGTCCAGAGCTCTCAAGACGTCATCCACAATGTGCGTTAGGACTGTTTCTGTTCTATGACCTGGTCTATATCCTGACTGATGTCGGTCTAGCAGCTGAAATTTCTCGATGTGGTTGCATATCTGTGTGTGAACGCATTTCTCGAGCAACTTCTCTAAAGACATGATGCTGGTGATCGGCCGGTAGTTACTGGGGTCAGCTAGGTCTGCATTGGGCTTCTTGGGGATGGGTGTGACTTGCCCCATTTTAAGGCAGTCGGGAATCCTCCCCTGTAAGAGAGATTGTTGGATGATCTTGGACCAGAGAGGCAGAATGGCCGGGTTGAGGTCTTTGAGCAGCATAGCGAGGAGTGGATCACTGAAATGGTTGGATGGTTTGATAGATGCCAATGAATGTGATACCTCCTCCAAGTCCGGGAGTATGAAGGTGTTCCAGTAGGCATTGTTTTTGGGTGTGTACTCTGTGGGGTAAGGCGGAGCACTCACTGCTGCAGGTACTGTCAAACCCAAGGAGCTCATTGACAGCAGGTTAGTAGCGGCACGTTGCAGCTCCCGATCAATACTCCTAGACTTTTCAGAGAAGTGCGCTGAGAAGTCTTCTTCACTGAGACCAGCGGTTTTGATTGCAGGAGTCGGAATAGCCTGTTGTTTGATGATATCAAACAGTTTTTTGGGACGGTTTTTAGCGTTATCAAGCTGAGCTCTGAAATGATCTGATTTGGCAATGCGAATGTGTTTGTTATAAGAGCTTCTCTTCTCCCTTAACTGTTTGAGACTAGAGGTGGAGGGGGCATTTCTCCAACATCTCTCAGAGAGCCTTAAATTGCGTTGTTCATCATTAAGGGCATCATTGAACCAAGGTTTGGATTGTTTGCAAGGAATCCTTTTGAGTTGCTTCGGGGCTGCAGAGTCGAGAATGTTTGTCATGGCGTTGACGTAGTGTTCTGTCAACTCTTCCAAATTATTCATGTAGTGGGAGGTTCTAGAAGATTCTTGCTGAAGTTGGTGAGGTTAGGGATGTTGATGTCTCTCAGGTTACGAGTCAGTTGCTTGTTTTTGAGCAGTTGACCTTGTCTGAGCAATACCTTTTCCTGGATGTGAAAGTAGATTTGGTGATGATCTGACCAATCGCATGGTACTATGTCATCCAGTTGAATGATGTGATCTCTAGCTATAATAAGGTCGAGGGTAGAGCCCTTGGAATGAGTGGGTCAGTTGCAAGCCTGTATATAGTTGAGGTCGGAGAGGAACGACTTAAGAGAGCAAACTAGTGTATCATTCATGTCATTCCAGTGAAGGTTGAAGTCACCTAGGAAGATATGGTTGGGGTGGAGGGCTGAGCTAGCCGAGATGGATTCCATCAGTTGCTCTACAAAGCGTAGGTTATCCCCGGGGGGATGATAGATCGAGTGAAGCACACAGACCATCTTGCCCTTGTTCCAGATTTCAGTGACTAGGATCTCACAGGAGGACATCAAATCATTATGGGTCTGCTTCAGAACGAGGCTAGAACGATGGATGCAGGCAATGCCCCCCCCCCCCACATTTAATAGATCTATCGCATCTGATAATGTCATAGCCAGGAGGAATTAAGATGTCAAGTATAGGGGAGGAGGAGTCATTAAGCCACGTTTCCGTAAGAATAAGGAGATCTAATTCTTGTGATAAGATGAGTTCGGAGATATCCGCCGCGTGTTTTACTGCTGATCTGCAGTTGATCAGCATTGACTTGATATGAGAGTTGGTAGTTGCTTCAACTCGGTGCTTCGTGGCGATCTGAAGTAAGTTATCCTTATTCATGGATCTAAGGTTAACGCTAGGTTCTCTATCTGGATCAGAAGTGATAGTGGGTATGATGCTATTAGGGACCTCAAAGTCATCATATGAAAGTGAGAGAGCGAGCGTGTCCTCCTCAGACAACTGAGGCTGGAATCTAGGGGGTCTAGCATGGAGGTTAGGAAGAGGGCGAGAGGGCCAGCGTGGGTTACTAGGATAAGTCTCCGAGGACCTTTCCATTCCACCACTTAAAGTGGATGCTAGAGGCTTAGGGATATCAGACCCCAGGTGTTGATAGGGTTTGCATATCTTCTCATTCTTCAATGAGCAGTGTAGGAGGGTTTGGAGGTTATCCTTTACAGTAAGGAGGTCCAGCTTCAGTTCAGCTAGTTTTTCTTCAATCCGGCGCAGGCTGTCGCCGTCATGTACTCGCCCAGAATAAGCTGACGGGAGAGGCCCTTTCTCATCACAGTGCTTGCACGGGGAGATGAACGCCTGTTTGTGCTCATTTATGGGCTCCAAATGTGGGGTAGTATTGGCATGGCTGGTGTTAGGTATCTGAGCATGGGGTTGGGGAGAGCACCTTTGAGTGTGCAAGTGGTGGGGCCCAGTGGTCGTGTCCTGTGCTAAGGCGGTAGTGATATATGAAACGGAAGTTCGAGGAGGGTTCATTGTAAGCGGGGGCCCTGATGTAGTGTCCAGTGTAATAGGTGAAGCGGTAGAGGAGGAGGGAGAACGTGAAGCGGTAGATGAGGCGGGCGGACGTAAAGGGTTCGAGGGAAAGATGTTGGGAGTTAAAATTGTGTGCGGGGCAGGAGAGGCAATCCGAATAGAGTTACTGATACTAGGAGACGTAGTCGGATTAGAGTTACTGGGCCTAGGACTAGGAGACGCAGTCAAAATAGGGTTACTGGGAGTAGGAGATGGGAAGCATGTAGTGACAGGGTTGGTATTGGTAGCGTTATACAAAAACGTGTTGCTGACGGTATCAGAGCGGGAGAGCATGCAAGAGGTGGAGGGAGTGCCCTCCGAGTGAGTGGTAGAAGGCGGTTCCATAGTGGTGGGGCAGCCAAAAATTTTGGTCTGGTAATTTGGGTTTGTTGTTCAGGAAGTTTGGCGAGGGGATAGGAAGGGAGGACGCGGCAGGTTTTGCTGTGATGGTGAGATTGGGATGACCTAAATTGGCAGGATTAGGATTATTGAGAGAATTTTTAATCTTATTAAAAATACTGTCAAACCGATTCAAGTATTCGTCCGAGGCTTGAATAAGGATGTTGCTGTTATTGTAGAGTGAGATGGTCAGTTCCGCATTGAGGAAACGAGACGGAGTTATGTTCATACGGAAACCGTGCGGGGTTTTGCATAGAGCTTTGTCAGGAAGCGTATCAGAAAAAACTCTTCTCCATTGGGCTCTTCTGGAAGTGTAGAAGATATGGTCTGTCACCACTATGCCCTTGGACGCACAAATGTAAGTATCAGAGTTGAGGGTTTCAGGGTAGCGTTTGAGTAGAATGTGTTTAAATGTCTTAGCTGCCTTCTTCGAGAGGTTGGGAGGGTAGATAATCTTGCAAGCATTAGTGCCTACCCGTGTCAAGCCCTTAGGGGAACGAGTAGAAGGTTGTGCCATGTTCGTTAGTAGATGTAGTGATCAAATTAGATTCAAATAGTTAAAATTAAGCCAGCCATTGTTCAGTGTGGATTACCAGGTCTCATTCAGCAGAGTGCTTGTTTCTTATGTGCCTGGTGCTGGTTAAAATGTGGGCCTCATTTACAAGCCCTTTGCGCCACCGATGCGTCACTTTTTTTGATGCATCAGCAGCGCAATGGGCTTGCCCATATTTACAAGGCTGGACTAAACAAATGTGGACGAACCCACTATGTTGGTATGGTACAATCACTATTGTGGTTAGTACATGGACCCACTAGGCTTGTTTAAAAGACCCCTCACACACCAACCTGGTTGGTGTCATGCTTCATCATTGGGGTCCCAACCGGGTGGCCGAATGCCCCCCGGTTGTGCTACGATGCCTGTTTACAGCGGAGCTGGTGTGGTGTGAATGTGTGATGTGACGTGAATTATTCTTAAAAATATCTCTGAGAGTCCTTGCCAATAAACTTTATTAGTGGCGGCTCAGGATATGGTTAAAAAATGTGTAGTGCAACTAGTAGGAAATTGTTGTCCTTAGTTGACTATGTGAGTGGTCTACATGTTTCAGCCCGCGAAAAAGATTTTGATAGTGGCTTTCTTCAGGACCGGTTAGTGAGGCTAGTGAGTGGCAAAGTGAAAAGTGCCACGTGAAAAAAAGGTGAAATCCCTACACACGCGCTAAGGTGTGTGGTCTTACGTGTCAACGTACTTACGGACACTTGTAAAAACCTGTGGGAGAAAAAAGACAAGACATACATGTACATATTACTATAAGCAACATAAAATGCAATCTTACGTGGGTGCTATAGTCATTGTCTGGATGACTAACACAGTGATTGTACGCTTCGCCTTGATAAAGTGGGGCATGCTGCATGCGCATAGTGACTTGCAGCCTATAATGATCGCCCCTGGCTTATCGTGGCAAAGAAGTTGATGAACTTCATGTGAGGTTCAGTAGATTACTCTGCTCGATGTGAAGAGCAAACGTGGTTTGTGACATGTAATCACTCTGCTCGCTATAACGAGCCGGCTGTGGCCTCCGTGGAGGTGGTCATGTAGCGCGCTGTGTGGGTATTAGCCACATCTCTGGGTGTGCCATGCATTGTCTAGAATCAGTAACAGGCACACGTGAATTTAACACAGGTGGTCATGCGGCGCGCTGCGCAATTAAAAATAAGTCTATCATTATACTGGGGATACAGACGCACCCCGCATTTCCCTTGCTCTCTCATTGTTTTCCCATATTTACAAGGCCACATAAAGTCATCCTGCGTGACTTTTCATGGCCTTGTAAATATGGGCCCCTTTCACGCATTACTCTGCTGTGGGTGTTGCTGTGAGAGAGGATGTGGCTTAATGGCTAGAGCGGTCGACCTCAAAGTTGGGGAACTGGGCTCGAGTCTCGGCAGGGGCACTCAACATCCTGTGATTCTGGGCAAATCACTTAATCTACCAAAAATGAATGTGTCTGTGTGTAACGTAACTGGTGCTCATGTACAGCACTGATACCTTCAGGTCGAGTTCGCGCTAAATAAAACTCTAAAAATAAATAAAAATAAATAAAAAACATCAATGGAACCTGAGGCATTTCCAGATTTGCAACGTTTTGTAAAGCTGGGAATGCATCAGAATCCTACACCTCCCTGAGGGTGGCGCAACGAGGAGAAATACTTTTATTTCTCCCTGTTTCTTCTTCTTTCTATGCGTGCTGCATTTTGCAGCACACATAGAAAGTTGAAAATGCCATCAATGATTGTTTTCGTGCAGGAAGGTGTCCCTTCTTGCATAAAAACAATCATGTAGGCAACGCAGGCACCCTTGTAACATGATGCAAGGGTGTCTACGTTGGCGCACGGGCTGCTGTTTGTGCGCCGGTGCAGGGGAGAAGGACTGGAATGCACTGTATCTTGTAAATATGGTGCATTTCTGCCCTTTTATTTTGACGCAGAGCAGCTCAGCAGGAAGGCTTGCTGCGCTGCCATGCGTCAAAATATAGTTAATGAGCCCCTGTATTTCAAACTTCTGCCTCATTTTTTAAACCATTGAGCTTGTGATATTTTGCGAAATTGACAGTAGCCAGACATTAATTCTTTGTAGTCCTTCACGAAACCGCCTTACTGTGGTTTTATGGTGTTTGCCATACTGCCCTGTAATTGTGTGAATAATGTGATATGCATTTCACAATCGCTTTTTGTGAAGAAACTATGCAGATATTATTGAACAAGTCGGTCATTGTACGTGTCTTCATCTTGGAAAATGTGATTGTGATGGCCATGACGGAGGCTGGAAAAAATTCCTGCCGAGATTTTTTTCCTAAACAATTCTCATAAATAAATAGAAAATGGCGTCTGTCATAGATTTGTAGAATATAGAACAGTAGACATCAAGGACTAATATGACTTCCTAAGCTGCATTTTTGATCTGCTTTTTTAATTTCCTGTAAACCTGTAAGAAAGTTTCTGGACTCACTTTGAAACTTCAATCCAAATGTACAATTTTGAGCATCTGTTAATCTCTGTGTAGGAGTATAGACATTTCCGGATTATAAACAAAAGTATAAACTCATGAATTCTCCCTTTATTATTTTTGCAGATGAGTCCTAATGTTGTTCTAAAATTAATTTCTGAAACTTTTTTCCATTCATAATTTTGAATGCCAGCAGAAGTTCAGCATTCTTTTGGTCTCCCAATATTTTTGTTTTAGCCTAAAAATTGCACATTGTTCTTTCTGGAGAACGTTTTCTCTCCATTTAGCCTCTTTTGGGAGTATAAAGTTTTGGGTATGAGTGTTTTGTCATAGATGTTTGAAGTCTTCAAGCCAGCTCTTTCATGAAATAGTTATCCCCGGCCACAGATGGAAGACCAAGCCAATAGCAAAACTTTATCAAAGATGGCGATCAACTGTGCCAGTGAAGAGCCCTCTCTAGCATTAACAAAGACTGTTAGAACATTTACTTTTTCACTGTGTTCAATCCCTATGCAGTTAGGGAACAGCTCATGTCAGTGGTGTAGCTAGACCTATTGCCGCCCGGGGCGGTGCCAGAGTGTGCCATGTAAGGCGGGGGACAGCGATCAACATACGAATTGTTCCGGTGGGGGGAGGGGGGTGACGGATGACAGATGACTTGTTCTCAGGTGGGGGGTGAGGGGGAGGGTGGTAGTTGACAACTTCCGCGCCCCCCCCCTTTTTTTTAAGTTTGAAAAGAAATATTTTATTAAAATAAATTGCATCAATAAGTAAACAATCTTATGATGTATTAAGGAAACAATTAAATTAAAGAGAACCTTATAACTAATCCCAACATATCAAGAAAATAACATATGATGCTAAATAATCTTGAATTTATTGGTGTAGCAAATGACAAATAATAGTGCAAGAATATAACTAAAGAAAATGTGACTAGAAATAAATACAGAAATAATACTGTAGAAAATACACAATTAATATATAATATTAGCTATACCCAGAATCATTTAAATATTCTAAAGTAAAAAACAGTAAATAGGAATTCACAGGGGCTGCAACCTCTAATCGCAATCCATGGTGGACACTGTCTCTACTGCAACCCGCCATTGGTAACAATAGGGATTTCAATCCTCAAATGCTCAAATTCAACCGAGAATGTTTTTTTGTTCAACAAGCTTTAAAAACAGGTTTTGGTCCTTTCTTTTCTTTGGAAAGGGCATTATGATGTAGCCTCTTCAGGGCATTCCCTTTTCCATACTAGCAAAGCAGGCTGCATAAGTAGTAAGTTATTTGTTCATTACTTCTTTGAATGTATACAATTCTGACAGTTTGGAACATTTAATAATAACTTCCTTTTATACTCTTCTTCATGCTGCACTTTTGCTGTTTCTAGCCAATATAATAAGCAACGTTACTATTACTCAATTTCTGGTACTCAGTTCAGGCGTTATGTGGATAGAAACCTAGGGCGGCCTCACTGGGATTCCTGACCACAGATCACCTCCTGTTTCATTAGAGAACATTTATCTCACTGAGCAATCCTGCCGGCATTAGCACACAATCCCAATTAATTACACAGCTTCCAATTGGTACAAAAGGTAATTAGATTGGAGCACAATCTAAAATACATAGGCCTCGATTCACAAAGGTTTTATTTACATTTATAAATCTACTCCGGAGTTGACATGGGGCCTTATTATGAGTTTGGCGTTCTTCCTGTAGGACTGCCACTGCGACGGGCCCAGGAAGACTGCCAAGCTTGTGGTGAACCTGCCCGCCGAACTCCGAGTTGAATCCAGGGCAGGCGGGTGGTGGGTCGGCGGTGTCACGAGAGCGGGTATGTTAGGCTCACAGGAGAGCCTAAACAACATACCACGAAGTGACAGCGTCTACAGCTCGTTCATGCGCTGTGTGGCATGCACCATGTTGTGCATGCCACACAGTGCACACACGAATGTGCAATTCTAGGTGCGCACCCCCATTGGCAGATTCGCCCATAGGCCTTACCTGCATTTCTGCCACCTTTTCATGGTGGGGTCCCCACCATGAAATGGGCGGTGGAAATGAAGGTCGTAATCTGCTCAGTGGTACCGGCATCAGCACCACCACCATACCCAGCCCCTTTCTACTCCGCCACCACCGTGGGATCCTGGATCCGGGCGGAGGCGGTGGTCTTGTGGCGGTCCCATCAACACCATCGTAATATGGCTGTCAGACTGCTGGGGTGGTGGCGGTCGGACCGCCACCATGAGTAGGGCGGTCCCAGGACCGTGATACTCGTACTAAGGCCCTAGGTGTAAATCCCCACTTATTTTCTATTCATCATTTCTGAGTGGAGAAGTATGCCTAGATCTAGACCTACATTTCTCCACTCCCTTAAATGAGGGGTGGAGACTCCTAAGATTGAATTTACAAGTGTAGAATAACTGTTAGTTACTTTTCACTTTTTGGTGTAGATCTTTGCCACCAGAGTGGACAGTTTAGGGTAATTTGATAACGTTTTTTTTTTTTTTTTAGTATTTTTATTGAGGAGAAAGAAGTTACACATATGTTGCGACAATCCAATATATAGAAAAAACCCTGTAATACAATAAAAAAAAATCGGAAATAGAATATAAACCACCATCAGCAAATCTAGTACAACAATATCGGTAACCAGATTATATAAAGAATGATGAAGGAGTTTGGAAAGATATAGCGAAAATAGAGAAAGTTGGAAAAGATAAAAAGAAAAGAAGAGAAAAGTAGAAATAAAGTGGAAATACTGAAAAATGGTACAAATATCACTATGAATTCCTATAAATAATATATAATATAAATAACAAGAGCAGCGTTAAGTATAGAAAAATAAAGAGTTAACAACTAAACATCCTACAGCTGAAAGGCAGGATACACTTAAACTGGAGTATGAGCATGAGTAGGAAAGTATTTGGTCAAAGGTTCCCAAAGTTCACCACGTTTTGCCAACAAAGATGAAGATTGTGAATTGTAACAATCTAAATGATGATTATGACAGACTAAATTCCACCACTGTTGAAATGTGATATTTACCTACAGATTTCCAGTTAGTAGTAATTACCTGAAATGAAATGGCAATAAGTAGATCAACCAATTTATGAAGTAATTTATTCTGAGGCCAGATACTACTTAATCCGCCTAGAAATAAAGCATCAATAGAGAATGAGGAGTGAACATCAGCGATATGTCCTACCCCTGTCCATAACTGCTCTCAGACTACTGACAATTTAGGACATAGGAAGAACGTGTGGAGGTAAGTACCAGGATTTGAGTTGCACCACCAGCAAGCGTCACTATGAAGCAGTTTGCATTTAAACAGAAGTTCAGGTGTATGGTAGAGCATGTTATAGAAATAATAAAGCATTTGAGAAAGGTTGGAAGTACGAGCAGTAGAATTAATTTTCTCCCATATCTTCTGCCAAAGTGTGGTAGGCCCACTAGAGTGCAAATCTGATCCCCATTAAGCACCAATTTAGATTTTGGCATGTCTAAAGCGATGAAATCAGTGATTTGTATATTATTGAGGCCTTGGAGAGCTGCAGTATTAGACTCAGAGGGGATTGCGGGGCAGGGCCCTGAACAGAAGGGGTTGGGAGTGACTGCAATGTAGGGACCAAAAGAGACTCTAAAATTTGATATTGTTGAAAAGACTTCGGAGAGAGATTAAAGGAAGAAAAGAGATTTTAAAATGGAATAATGAAATTGTTATGTTGAACCAATTGAGAATCAGTAAAGATACCTTTGTTTAACAAAGTCCACCAGATTAGCTGTTTATCATTAACGAGTATACCTTTTGTATACCAAATAGGACCGTAGAGAAAATTATCGGCTACCGGAAGAGAAGCAACCAAGTAAGGCTTGAAAAGAGAGATGTAACTGCAGGTACCCAGTACTTAGGGGGTTGTTACATGTAAATAACGAGAATATAAGAAAAGGGGAAAATAAGTGCTAACTATAATTGAACCAATAATTTGGGTGGACAATCTGAAAGGTCAAGAAAGCAAGATTGACCTTGTTTAATACCGAAAGCTTTAAGATAAGGAGAGAAATCAGGAAAGTTAACCCCACCAAGTGATTTTGGTGGTTTAAGACGATGTACGATGTAGAGAAATATGAGAAGGTTTTCCATTTTATAAAAATTTAGATAGGAGTCTGTCTTTAGCTGTAAAACGTTTTGCCCTGAATTTAATAGGTAGCATCAAAAGATAACAATTAATAATAGGAAATAGCATAATTTTAATAGTGTTGAGGCGGTCCCACCAAGTCAGAAATAAAGGAGACCAACCCTGTGTCAACGTAGAAAGTTTTGCCTGTAAAGCATCCATATTACAGTGCAGGGTATCCCAAAGGTTTTGGCGGTACACAATACCTAGTCATTTGATCTTATCAGGGTTCCAGGGAAGACCCATCTCAACAAAAGGCGCTTTAATACAGAACTTATCCAAAGGCATCACTCAGATTTATCTACATTAAGTTTGTACCCTGAGACTTCTGAGAATGCACTAAGGATATGGAAAAATTTAGAGAGTGAAGTTTTCGGGTTTAGAGATATAGGGCCTGATTCACAGAACTAACTTACGTCAAAAACGTAATGTTAGTACTTTTTGGTATTCACAGAATACACTTTCTCATTTTGGTATTCACAGAAGGCACTTACTCATTTCGGTATTCACAGAAGTTAGTAGTCCTAACTTTAGGACTCCTAAAAGCCTTCTGTGAATACCGAAAGTCTTAAAGTTAGGATTTTTCTCAGTTTAGAGTAGTAAAGTTAGGACTCCTAACTTTAGGACTCCTAAATGCCTTCTGTGAATACCGAAAGTCTTAAAGTTAGGATTTTTCTCAGTTTAGGAGTAGTAAAGTTAGGACTCCTAACTTTAGGACTCCTAAATGCCTTCTGTGAATACCGAAAGTCTTAAAGTTAGGATTTTTCTCAGTTTAGAGTAGTAAAGTTAACTTCTCAGTTTAGGAGTAGTAAAGTTAACTTTACTACTCCTAAACTGAGAAAAATCCTAACTTTAAGACTTTCGGTATTCAAAGATGGCATTTAGGAGTCCTAAAGTTAGGAGTCCTAACTTTACTACTCCTAAACTGAGAAAAATCCTAACTTTAAGACTTTCGGTATTCACCGAAGGCATTTAGGAGTCCTAAAGTTAGGACTACTAACTTTACTACTCCTAAACTGAGAAAAATCCTAACTTTAAGACTTTCGGTATTCACAGAAGGCATTTAGGAGTCCTAAAGTTAGGAGTCCTAACTTTACTACTCCTAAACTGAGAAAAATCCTAACTTTAAGACTTTCGGTATTCACAGAAGGCATTTAGGAGTCCTAAAGTTAGGACTACTAACTTCTGTGAATACCGAAATGAGTAAGTGTATTCTGTGAATACCAAAAAGTACTAACTTTACGTTTTTGACGTAAGTTAGTTCTGTGAATCAGCCCCATAGAGAAGAATATCATCCATGTAGGCCGTAAATGTAACATGAACTTTGTTCAAATGAAATCCAGAGATAGCATCAGAATGTTTCAAATTATAAAAAAAAGGTTCAAGTGCTAATATAATAGGCATAGGTGATAAAGGGCAACCCTGCCGCGTGCCCCTATGGAGGGGAAAGTAGGAGGATTGGACACCATTAACTAAAACAGAAAAACATGGGGAGGAATATAGTAAGGATAATAATTGAATAAATTGAGGGCCAAACCCGTGCCAGCAGAGAGCGTGCATTAAGTAATTCCATTCTACTCGGTCAAATGCCTTTTCGGCATATAAGGCGACTGCTGCCAGAGAGTGATTAAGGGCCAGATGTACGACCTACCACATTGCAAGTCACAAATTGCGTCACATTTGCGACTCGCAAATTGGTATGCACAACAGTGTCTGAGACACTGTTTGCGATTCCCAATTGGGTCGCAAATTGCGAGGCTCATGAATATTCATGAGCCACTCGCAATTTGTGACCCCATTGGGAATGGCATGCACTCCCAGGGATGGTGGCCTGCTGGGCTCAGCAGACCTCCATGTCTGAGACTGCTTTTAAATAAAGCAGTTTTTTTTTTTAATGCAGCCCGTTTTCCTTAAAGGAAAACAGGATGCATTTGAAAAAAAATAAAATGAAACATTTTCGTTTCATTTTTTAGGGGCAGGTAGTGGTCCCTGGGACCACTGCCTGCACTTAAAAATATTTTGGGGGCCAGTCACAAAGGGGAAGGGGTCCTTTAGGGACCCCTTCCCATTTTCGACTCCATTACCACCCTCTTGAAGAGGGTGGTAATTTGCGAGTGTTTTGCGACCGCAATTGGGGTCGCAAAACATTCATACATGGCTTTGCGGTCGCTATTTGGATGGGAACGCCCCTTCCTAATAGCGACTGGCAATTCCTAAATAGCGAGTCGCAAATAAATTGCGACTCGCTATTTAGGAATTGTACATGGCCATGTGTACTTTTGCATGCGCAAACGGGTCGCAAACCGGTTTGCGCATGCAATTTAGGGTCGTACATCTGGCCCTAAGTTTGGCTGCTTTACTAAGAATGTTTAAGAAGACTCACAAATTATCTGTAATGTTCCTATTATTAACAAAACTGGATGGCTCAATATCTATTAAATCTGGCATAAAGTCTTTAAGGTGTAAGGCCAGTGATTTGGCGAATATTTTACAGTCAGTATTTATAAGTGATATGAGACGATAATTCTTGCATAAAGCAGGATCTCTGTCTTTCTTATGGATAAGATAATATACAGCCTCCGTAAAGGACCCCGATGATGTGTTCAATGAGAGAAAATGAGTATAATTAACTTAAATAATTTAGGAAAAAGTAGTTTTGACAATTGAAGAACAAATTCGACAGTAAACCCATCTGGACCCCGTGCCTTTCTAAGTGGAAGACATTTAACAGCAGAAAATAGATCTTCCTCTCGTAGCAACACCTTGAGAGGGGTTAAGTCTACTAATGAGGGTTTGCGCATGGAAGAGATGAAAAGAATATAGATAGGGAATTCTGAGATGGCAAGGCTTCAGGGGAATAAAGCGCTCTGTAATAATCCACAAAACACCTAGCAATGTCCAAGTCACAAAAGAAATTAGTTCCTGACTGATTGGTGATAGAAGCAATAGAGGATTTTCATTTCCTACTTTAAGATAATCAGCTAGCCGAGTCCCGGTTTTGTTGCATTCCCATAGTATCCCGCATTAACTTTTAGAAGAGTACCACAGGCCTTTCCGTAGTAGGTTTATTAAATTGAATCTTGGCTGCAACAAGTGCTTCAAGGTCAGCTTTATTATTCTTAGAAGTAAAATATTTATGCTCTAATTTTTTAATTTTGCAAAGAATGGCAGCCAATTCCTTCTCTATAGCTTTCTGTTTGTTAGAAACATAGCCAATTATAAAACCTCGAGATGCAGCCTTAAACGCATCCCAAACAAAATGAAAAGAGGATTCACCTGTTCATTAATTGTGAAATATTTCTCAACAGGTGCTTCATAAGGAGAAATAAGAACCTTATCAGAGAGTAAGTGATTATAAAATATCAAGTGAGATGTACAAAGAGGATTGCAAAGAACATCTAAATATGTAGATACTGGAGCATGGTCTGAAATTAAGATTGAACCTATCTCAGAGTTAATTAAGTGTTGAGTGAGAGTCTTACTAAGAAAGATATAATCTATCCTAGTCTGTGTTTTATGAGGAGCAGAATAAAAGGAAAATTCTTGAAGGGCAGGGTGAGCTAATCTCCAGGAATCCGAGAGAGAATTATGTGTATTAGCGTGAGTACAAGCTTTGTGTGCTTTATGGGGAAGAAATCTTGAAACTGAATGAAGGTCAAGAAAAGGGTCTATTTTTTGACTACAGTCACCCCCTAAACAAAAGTTGTCAGAATAATTTTGGGCAACCAATTACGAAATGTGCCCCCAAAACATGGGATCGGGGTTTGTAGGGCCATATATATTAAGAATTGTAAAAGTGAGCCATTCCAGAACCCACCTACCTTCCTTATCCTTGTCCTCAGAAATAAGGGAAACTTTAACACTTTTATGACATAGAATGGCAGCGCCATTTTGTTGCTGCAGAGAAGGGGAGAAGAAGAGTTCACCCACCCATTGTTTTTTGAGTTTGGTAATGTTAGCATCAGTAAGATGTGTTTCCTGAAGCCACGCAAGATGGCTGTGCAATCTAGATAGATGTGACAAAACACGATGTTTAATAATAGGATTCTTCAAACCTTTGACATTCCAAGTTGCGACTCTAAGCGGTATATGAGACAAATTCATATCTGAACAATAGGGAAAAATAGAAACAAACATATTATGAAAGGATAGTTTAGCAAAGAAAACAAAGAGAGAGAGATAAAATGAAGTGAGTGGAAGGAAAAGCAAAAGAGCAGATGGGGAGCAAGGAACTCCCGCAAAAAGAGCAAAAAGGCAACACAGGATAAAAAACCCTAGTTGTAAAAAACAGCTTATGTGTAAAAATTAGCATTCCAAGGGATGAGGAGAGTGCCAAGAACCTAAAGAAGATGGGACCAGACTTGGCCCCGGCAAAATATGAAAAAGAAACACAGCAATAACCAAACAGATCAACGATCATCAACAAAGAGAGATGTGTAGAATCAAATTAACATCAGACACTATATATGAGGGGAAATACAAGAGGATGAAAAACATAACAATAGACTTCACATGGACTACAATAGATGAAATACTGCGGGAGCAAAGTGCACCAATAGAGAGGGCGAGAGGAAACAGAACAGGACATACACGCCAAATCATACAATTGGCCTGAAAAACAATGAGAAAAAATATGGGTTATAAAAAATATTAAGACTGAGAATTTACAACACCTGAAGAGAAGAAAAAATCAAATATTACAAGAAATTGAACAAACAGAACATATATAACAATCAAGTTTTTGCAGCTGCGCCTATTTCCATGTCTTCAAGACGATGTTGACGAAGGCAGTCTTGTAATTTAGCTGGATGTTCCAAGGGTTAAGAAGTCTCTCTAAGTTATTTTGAAGAAACATGGGTGAAAAACCCCATATCTGATGTTCAACGCTTTTAATTGTGGTCAAAGTTCCAAGAAGCGTTTTCTTCGAGCAGCTGTTGGATTGGAGACATCCTGCGAGAAATACATCATATTACCAGATCAATGAAATGGGCCCCCTCATTTGGCAGCAGACAAAATGAGCATCCAGTCAGTGTGCAGTAGAAAAAGAATGATGATACCCCCAGGGTCTATGATGAGGAGAGCTTGCAGATGGCTTAGGAACAAGACTGTGTGCTCTCCGAATATTAAGAACACTTTGTTCAGGTAAATGCACATTAGTAATCTTTTGCAAAAAGGAAATCGAATTAGACCCTCCTGAATTTTCCGGGATTCCGTTGAGCCGTAAATTGTTTTGCCTATTTCTGTTTTCCAAATTTTCTGTAGGAACAACTCTATTTCCTTTGTGAGCTGGGAACTCACAGAAATAGAATCCTCCACATCACTGATCCTTGTTCAATAGCCATAATACGCTGGTCGTGTGTGGACCTATTTCTCCTCGATGCGAAACAGGGAGGAATTAGTTTTGACAGCAAAGGGTTTCATAGCTCTTATTTCCTCCATCACATCTTCCAAGGTGAGAGGAGGGGGTATTTTTAGATGGTGAATCTGAGTCCTTCTTTGGTCTTTTCAATGAGGAGGGAGGCTTCTTAGACTGAGCTCTGGACTCAAAAGAAGAGCATCCCAAACCTAAGTCAGAAGAACTCTCCATAATTGCTGTAAGAGACTTAGAGCCTAGATCTCATTGACGAGACTTAGGACGGGTGATGAGTTTAGTGGAAGATATATATAAGGGGCAGTGATTTATCCTTCTGTTTCAGAGACCTACCCATAAAAGCAGAGTAAATAAGAAAAAGACCACCTAATATGACAAGGTTGAGAGGCAATGCAATGTCATTGCTTTAATTAAGACCAGTTAGACTCCCTTTGCACAGTAGAATACAGATATCTGTAGGGCATACACAGAAAACACCATTTTGCGGAAAGTAGTCACATTGTGACGATAAAGTTCCTTCACTACGCAAAACAATAGCCCTGATATTGCCCATCGTAGAGTAGAAGAGTATCAGTCAGCTTGCTCCGTCAATACAAGAGGACTATGCGAGGCGCAAAAGGGCATTCCAAAGTATCGCCTTAAGTATAAATGAAAAACGGCCCCTATATGAAGAAATAAAAGCATAAAGTACCTTGAGCCAGCAAAGGTGGGTATGCAGAATAGCCAAATTCATGCAGTAGAATGGCTCAAAGAAGGGAAGTTGCAGACCCTCCATCATGACGCAGCATAGAAACTCCTCACATGAACGAGGAGCGCTTCAAGATGGCGGCACTTTGTGACAGGCAAAGCATCTTAGCGAAGAGAACATGTCTGAGTAGCAGGAAAAAAACTTTCAAGGGTCCCAAAACGAAGGCGCCAGCCTTCCGACACTGAATTACACCCTTGTGATGGAAATGTAGGGGCGTTGTGCAGCGTGTCCTCAAATATATGCCGGCCGGGAGCTTCAAAGTTCAGTGACCATCTTGTGTGGCGCTCGCACGCGTTTCCAAAGTTTTTTTATTTTAATTAAAACAAATATTTTAAAATGTTTCAATGTAAAATATATATGTAAAATAATGTAAAATATTTAATACAAACATAAAAACATAAAAATGTTTGAATGGTAAATATATGTGTACAATAAGGTAAATTAATTAATATTAATATTAATATGACTAATTAATATTAACATAAAAAGTTACATCGCATTAAGTCCTCAAAGTAAATGAGTATTACATAATGAAACAGCTTAACTATATTTATTTAATTTATAAATATTCAGTAAACAATAATTTATAAAAATACCCTCCCTCAGTCATTTTACTATTTTTGTTTAATTTGTAGTAAACTTAATTAATAGTTACAAGTTATGTGTTTAATTAATTTAAATGATTTCAAATGTTATTTTTTTTTAATGTTTTTTTAAATTAATTTCTTTTATTAGTTTCAGAGAATATACACATTTATTATACACAATATATGTACATAAGGAAACAAAAACATTGTTCCCAAAGTAAAGATGAAGTTATACATAAATCCTAAAGAGATTCAGTTATCTTTACGTGGTTGCACTTTGTTATACATTCTTACCACTGTCATGTTACAACAGTAGAATATGCATGGAGGGATACATGGTGTCCATATTGTAGAGTATCCGGCCAACCTAAAAAAGCGTGGTACCTGTTTGCAGGGAAAGAGTGTGCATTATCGGGAAGTGTGGTTCCTCACATAGTGGGGGTTGTATAGGGAGGGAGGAGACAGGGGGAGAGAAGGGGAGGGAGGGGGTGAGGAGGTATTGTGGAATTTGCGATTAAAGTCAATTTTGATTATTTATCTCGTTGTGTTCTATGTATCAATCAGGGGAGTGGTCTCTGTTTTCGAGTGGAAACAGCTGTAGATACGATCTCAGAGGGTGCCATATGTTTTAGGTCTGAATACGGGAGACTGGAGAGTGGTGTAAATGTCACTTGTGTTATCGCAATTTACCAGGTCCCGCAGGCAGCGTTTGACTGTAGGGTGAGACGTTGCCCCCCAATGTATAGATACTTGGTGTTTAGCTAGTAAGAACGCGATGGCAGTATAGCGCTGGATTCCCTTCGGCAATGGCAGTACATAACCCAGGAGGGCTGTAAGTGGAGTAGGGTCAATTTCGATCTCTATCATCAGCGACAAAGTATGGAATACTTCCTTCCAGGATTCAAGTATAGGTGAACAGTTCCAGGCCAGATGTATAAAGTCAGCGTGGTCTGACATGCATTTAGGGCAGTTTTTGGGGTTTGGTGGGATCGAATTTGGACATTAGTTGCGGGGTGGAGTAGGATCGGTGCAAATACTTAAAATGTAGTAGCTTGTTTCGGTGGTTGTTTGAGACTAATCTAGTCTGTTCACAACAGGAGACCCACGTCTTGTCAGGTAAAGGGAAGCCAAGATCTCTCTCCCAGGCCGCCCTTTCACCCCTATCAGCGATAGGTATCATGTTGGATGCTGTGTGATAAAGTCTGGATACTAAATGTGCTCCATCAAAAGTCGTAATTACCAATGATAGTAAATGGAATTCTAATTTCACATGTTAAAAAATAAGGTAAAGAAGTTTAATTTATTTTTTGTTAAACTTTATTGTACTATAAAATAAATTAATCATTAATTGTACTTCATTTTCATCACAAAAAATGTACATAATTTAAAAGTAGAACTTATTCTGTTAATATAACAAAAATTCCTATAGAATGTTACTTTGATTCCCTACCTCAATTGCTTTCTATTGGAGTGTGTTTCAGTTCCAGTGGTTGCCCATTGTTGTGCTTGACTTATTCCAAGGTTGGGCAAAAGTATGTTTCAGCTTGTTTTGAGACTATTAGGGCTGCAGTAACTTTAGAAGTGTATTTTGTGAATTTTAATGGTCTGACTCTTTTGTGGGTGTGTCTTGCATCATTATGTCGTTCCTAACCCCTTCCTTAACTTTCTGTTAACCCCACCCTTTTTTTTAGTAATTATTCCATATTTTCCACCACTCCCCTGCTTCATTATTCCCTCATCATCTTCTAAATTTATTTAGAACATTGGAATATTAGGAGCTGCATTGAAATGGCTGGTAGAAGCCCGGAGCTCCAACATTCCAATGTTGTCATTCACAGCTGTTGCTGTGAACAAAGGCCTCATGGAGCCCGAGGGGATTTCAATCCCCTTGGAATTCATGAGGCCTTTGTTTTATATTAGAATATTCTGCCCTTTAGTGGTGGAATGTTCTAATAGCCTTATAGCCTTCCATAGCTGGGGTATACTGGCATTAAAGGCCCGCTCCCTTCGGCTCGGGCCTTTAACTCTTGACCGGTCCTTTAATGGCCGGTATAGCCCACTACGGCGGGCTATAAGGCTACAGTGGTGGCCTAAAGAAGGCTATATGCATGTGGTAACAGGGCACCACCACAAACAAATGACTAAGGTTTTTGTCCCAATTGCTACAAAATTATTTGACAAAGTGGATTAAAACAAATATGAAATGATTTAATTAAATATTGGGTTCATTGTTTTCTATTCTATAGGGTGTATACATACAGGGCCAGCGAAGGTACTGTGGTGGGAGAGCAGGGCACTTTATTTGGCAGATTGTGCTCTCTTGTACCCGTATATGGCTCTAATGAAAGCAAAGACACTTTTTACTCCTAGTTCTTACCCTATGTGTCCCAGCACATGTCAGAGGACCTGACAATAGGAGGGGATTTCAATGTTACACCCAAATCAAATATAGATCGTTCTGGTCCAATGGGATAACATGCAATTACCCCACACTCATTGCTCGACATCATCAAAAACCTGGCCCCCATTGACATTTGAAGATCCCAAAACATCCACAAGTCATACTCATAGATAGATTTCTTTTTAGTTTCATCCACATGTGCACCATTTGTCCTTTCATCGACTATAGGCAACAAGACTATGCTAGTGTGAGCATAGAAATTGAGACCCTCCTTCTTCCGTTAACATGCACTCGAATAACCATGGAGAATAAATTAAGTGGCATTCCAGGATCCAGGTCCTAGGGTGAATATCAAGGAGGAGGTAGAATACTACATTGAGGAACATGTTACTCATGAGCTCTCCTGGGTAGTGATATGGGATGCCGCAAAGGCTGTTATATGGGGAGAACTACTAAAGCACGCTGCCACATTTGTTTGAATGGCTCAGGGGAAAAAAGGAGTTAGAAACGGAAACAGACTGCTTAGATTCCAAAATGAGAATTTAGGCTCACAGAAACTCTATAGAGTCTTACGAAAAGCTAGAGGTGAATTGGGAGCTCTCCTAACTAGAGATGCAGACTTCAAACCACTAGAGGTAAAACAATGCTACTAGGAGAAAGATGATAAGACTGACAGGCTATTGGCCTACAAGTTTCCGCCAAAACTGCAACAGTAATTATATCTATAGAGTGAAGTGAAGGCAAATGAAGGCACTCCAGACATCTAATCAAGGGACTGTGGAAGTATTTTCTTCCTTTTCTTGCACTCTCTATGAAGCAGACCCGGTTAACCCACATTTTCAGGCATATCTACTTGATACGCACTTCACAGACATTTCATAAGACCTGAGGTAACAATTAAAGACTCCGATATCAGTGAAGGAGGTAAAATATAGTATTATAATATTACCCTTCAATAAGGCTCCAGGCACCACTGGGTACCTTAACTCCTTTTATAAGGTATTCGCGCATATCTTGTCCCCCTCTAATGGCCAATGTCTTCCACTCTTTAAGTAAAACAAAAAATGGTCACCTCAACTATGAAGGAGGCCCTGCTGACACTCCTGTTGAAACCAGGAAATGATCAGCAAGACTATGGATCATATAAGCCGATAGCTCCTTTGAATACCGGTGTTAAGAGTTTTACAAAACTTCTTACAATAATGATTAAGACAATATGGCCATACCTTATTTTACCATTTCCAGCTGGTTTTTATAAAAGATTGGCAGACAGGTGATAACATTTTATTACCCCTAAAAATTATAGACAAAGCCAACATCAAAAACATCCAATTACTTCTTGTCTCGCTTGACACGGAGAAGACATTTGGTCATCTCGACTGGGCATATCTAAGGGAAACCCTAAAGACAGGCTTGGGCCCTCCCCTATGAGCAATAATCTTAGCCATTTTAGCCAATTTTGATGGTTTAACTAGTTGCTTGCAAACCACATCTCATTTACCGCACCCAATAACATTAGATAGGGGTATGAGAAAAGGCAGCGCTATGTCGATTTCCCTTTTTGCTCTTTCTCTGGAACCCTTTTTTTTAAAAAGTGCAAAGAAATCCAGAAATAAAGGGCATCTGTACAAGGTGAAATAAATAAAACTAGCTCTTTTAGCTGATTATATTTTATGTTTTTTAACTGAATCAGCTACTTCCCTCCCAGCATTATTACAGGAACAAGATGCGTTCTATGAGGTGGCTGGATTTGAGATCAACTATTAAAAATCAGTGGTACACTTCATAGAGAATACAAATAGATAACACAGAGTTACAGATTTGTCTGGTCTCAAATGGGCATAACCTGCGGGATACCCCCGACCTCACAATAATAAATATACATGAGTGCAATAGTGCCTCTCTGTTGGATACTCTATATAAAGATTTATACTAGTGGGAGAAACTTGATATATCTTGGATATTAAGAATTAACTATGTTAAAATAAACTTCATGCCAAGACTACTCTAGAGGTGCAAGACCATATTCATATGATTCTACCCACCCTCCCACCCCCGATCACAAAAAGTAATGCAAAAAAAAGTTGTGGAATTTCAATTGGGAGAATAAACCACCTTAAATAGCCAAATCATTATAATATAAACCCCAATGGAGGATAGATTAGGTGTTCCTGACATCGACAGATACATCCTAGCAACACAAATCACTCCAGCCATTGCTTTGAGATCTGCGAAACATGACAAACTGCAGTGCAGGTTGGAACAAGAAGTATGTTGGGTACTCCTCTTTGATCTGTTATGGCTCCCTCTAAATGTGCACAACCTGCAAGGCTGTGAGAAATTGGGTTGGTGGTTGAATGGGGGTAGCCCTGTTCAAGCAAAAGCCACAATCTCTGTCAGGGTGAACCACAAAAGTCACTAAGTTAACATGTGCTTAACCCTCTGGTGCCTTGGCATAAAAGCAGTCAGGCTTAACTTAGAGGCAACGTGTAAAGTATTTATGCAGCACACAAACAGTAATACAACACAACAGAAGAAAAATTCCACCCAAAAATAGAGTAGATTTTAATAAATTGTTTGACACAAAAATGACAAAAATCCAATCAGTAGAACGGGAGTTATTAATTTTAAAATGTTAAGGTAAAAACTTGCGCCTAAAAGACCAAAGCATTAACTGCGGACATCTCTTGTCGACCGGGTCAAAGTCGACAAATATGGCAAACAGCGATGGAGCACAGGTCAGATACAAAGAATGGATTGGGCCCGGTCTGCGCTTACCTTCATACTTAGAAGTCATTTTGAAGACAAATGTTCTGAGAAAGTAAGTATCCGCAGGGCAAGGCTGCAAGCGGTGTCCAAGGAGGGAGCATTGTCTTTAGGGAGCCACTAGACGAAGCTGTGGTAAAGATATCTTTGTTCTGACCTAATCCCTTTTTTAGAAGTCATAAATCTACAGCGGGAGGAAGCTGGAGGATGTAGCCGACAAAAGTTTCAGGAGTCCGGATACCCCTTTGGCGAAGGACTGTTGAACAGGATTTGCTGCTGTGGAGAAGAACGTAGCTGACCGGTGATGCAACTTGGACGGATAGACGAACAGGTTGGTCCCAGTCTTCTCTCGATTCTCAGAGCAGTTTTTAGCCAAAACTTTTCTAAGTCCCAAGTTTTGGATTTTGGCTATCTGGCACCTTTAGCACCACCAGCAAGGGTCCATGACCCAAGTGGCACCACTTGGAGGGTTAGGACTCATTCCGGCTGGGTCCAGGTGTGGGTTCAAGATGGTTGGAGCCTATTCTATCCCTGAGGCTCTGGTCAGAAGGCCAGCCAACTAGCCCTTGGAGTCACTGTGGCAGTCCTGGGTTCAACAACAGAAACAGGGCTCGAACAGCAGGGCTGGCCTCTGAAGGTGTAAGGCAGGCTCCAGGCAGCAGAACAGTCCTCCCAGGTGCAACGAATCAATCTTGTGGAGTACACAGCAGGCCACAGCAGCAGTCAGTCATCTGAGAGTCCTTCTGCCAGTCCAGAAAGTGAACTGAAGAATGGGTCTGAGGACACTATTTTTATACCTGGTGCCTTCTTTGAAGTATGAGACATTTCTAGAGAATTCCCTTTGACGTTCTTGAAACTTCCTGCCTTCCTTGACCTGGTTCCAAGCTGGCTGCATGAACCAGGGCCTACCTTAGAGGAGACATATATGCCATAAATAGGAGTACTGCATGCAGGCTGCGATGGCAGACCTGGGACATGTTTTAAGGGGCTACTTAAGTGGGTGGCACAATAAGTGTTGCAGGCCCACTAGTATCATTTAATTTACAGGCTCTGGGTATATGGTATAACACTCTAGAAAGGGACTTATAAGTAAATTAAATATGCCAATCAGGCGTAAGCCAATTTTACCATGTTTATGGAAGATAGCGCAAGCACTTTGGCACTGGATAGTCGAGTTTAAGGCTTGGCAAGGGGGTTATATTGCCAAGTCGAGTTGGCAGTTTAAAACTGCATTCAGACTGCAATGGCATACCTAGGACATGTTTTAAGGGGCTACTTAAGTGGGTGGCACAATAAGTGCTGCAGGCCACCAGTAGCATTTAATTTAAAGGCCCTGGACATATGATATTCCACTCTGCAAGGGTCTTATAAGTAAAGTTAAATATGCCAATCAGGTGTAAGGCAATTTTACTATGTTAAGGAAGAGATCACAAGCAATTTGGCACTGGTTAGCAGTGGTAAAGTGCACAGAGTCATAGAGTCAACAAAATCAAATTTCAGCAAAATATGGAGGGTTGGACAAAAGCTGTCCGCACTCAACACATCAGAACTTTTCCCTCCCGACTGACCCCAGTGAGTGGTAACCCTGACTTTGTTCCCGGAATGACTGATAGAGACTACCGAAGTTGGTTGCATGAATGGGATTTATGATTAAGATTGCTTTGTGAATTATCTAGCGCTCAATCGGTTTGGGTATACGCTTGTGACACATGCAGGGTTTACAACTGGTTCCAGGGGGACAGCGATACTGCACAAGAACTCGGTGCCACTTGTGGTAACTCGCACATGGTGTGATCATATGGGGCGATATGTGGCGTTGTCGGGGACGTGGGAGGGTCATACCCTTAACATATGTTCAGTATATATCCCACCTAGAATGCACGGGGTGACCTTGCCAGACCTTAGCAAATTATTGCTGGACATGCCAGTGGGTACTCTCATCCTGGGAGGGGACATGAATGGGACGATGTCGCCTTAACTAGACCGAGATACGCGCTCCCACAGAGTCGGGGGGCTGCTGCCATTGAAGGTTTTTGCGACTGCAATGGGGTTGGTGGACCTATGGAGACTACATAATCCTGTTGTCAGACAATATACTCACATTTCCCCGGCGCACGGTAGTGGGTCTCGTTTGGATTATATCTTCACACACACTACCTTGGTAGGACTCTTTCAGGCTAGCTGTCACAGGGCCCGGGGAATATCTGACCATTCCCCAGTGGAGGTGTTCCTGCGGGGCCCGGTTAGGGACTGGACTCTACCGCCGCGCTTAGACTCCTATTTATTCAGGGACCAGGGGTTCAGGGAGTAGTTTGAGGAGCGCACTGAGCAATATTTTACAGAAAACTTGGGATCTGTGCAATCAGACTGTATATTGTGGGAGGCATATAAAGCGGTGGCCAGGGACTTTGTGCAAGCGAAGGCCAGGGCTAGACGCAAAGAAAAGAGGGCACAATGTGACAGTTTGGCGCAAGAGATTACAGCTCTTGAATCTGCACAAGGACCAGAACAGGGGGGCAATACCGGACATTTACATACACTTAGACTTAAACAAAAAGAGCTCAGAGATCTGGAGGAAAATACAGCCCGTACGTACGCCATAGCAACGCAAAGACGCATATAGGATTTAGGCGACAAGGCAAACAAACTCATTACATGGCTGGAAAGGAGGGATAGAAGTCGTAACTGGGTCTCTGAGATTCGGACCTCGGACGGCACGGTGAAGGGGACAGGCGCAGTCATAGCAGAGGTGTTCGCCCAATATTATGAAGGGATCTATCAGACCCAGACAGACAGGGGGGATGAGGATTGCACGGAATTTCTAAAGGATATAGCTTTACCAACGCTCAGTGTGGAGGACCGGGAGGCGGTTGACTCTGACTTCATTACAGAAGAAATCGAGGGTGCCATACGGGACCTTCAATTCGGGAAAGCAGCGGCCCGAACGGCTTCCGGGCGGAGCTGTACAAATGTGTGGCAGGGCACCTGGCACCCCACATGCTCCGTATGTTCCGAGAGGCGAGGGCAGAGGGCCAATTACCTCCTGACCTTAGGACAGCCATTATTGTCGTAATCCCTCAGAAAGGTAAACCACAAGATCGTTGTTGTTCATACCGACCGATTTCACTCCTGAATTTTGAGGCTAAGGTATTGGCTAAGGCGCTTGCAAATAGACTATCTCCAGTGATACAGTCTCTGATTCACCCGGACCAGTCCGGATTTAGCCTCACAGAAACACCAGGTTGAATCTCCGTCGTTTATACGGGGTAATGCACATGGTACAGCAGCGACCTGACGACCAGGCGGCACTCCTATCACTCGATGCCCATATGGCTTTTGATAGTATTGAGTGGCCATATTTGTTTGCTGTTCTCGCTAAGCTCGGATTCGGTCCGGGCTTCCGCACCTGGATTGAGCTTCTGTACGCTGCCCCGCCGGCGCGTGTCAGGGTTAATGGAACAGTGTCCAGAGTTTTCCGGCTGCATAGGGGTATGCGGCAGGGCTGCCCGCTCTCGCCGGTGCTCTTTGCGCTCGCACTTGAACCACTGGCCTCATGGGTAAGAGGAGATTCGGTGGTGAGAGGTATTGATGTGGGAGGGGGGTGGGAAGAACGTATCTCCCTCTATGCGCACGATATCCTGCTGTACGCCCATAGACCTAGACAGACCTTTCATAGGCCTATCCATATCATACGGTCCTTTGGTCAATATTCCGGATATCGTATAAATTGGGATAAATCCTTGGTATACACTCTTGCGGGGGAGCCTCTGGTTCTAACGTCGGCATGTAAAGTGCTTGACAACAAAGATTTGTTTAAATATTTGGGTATCTGGATCACCAAAACGGAAGAGGAGGTCATGCAGTTAAACGTACACTCGCAGTTGGATAGGTTGAAGGGGGATGTGGCCCATTGGCGGCGCTTACCGGTCTCCCTTATGGGAAGGGCGGTTTTGTTCAAAATGATGGCCCTCCCGCGCCTCCTGTACTCTATACAGAATACCCCATTTCAGATCCCAGAAGTCTTCTTCCGCGCGGTTGAGTCTGAACAACGAACACTGATATGGGGGGGTTGCCCTAAGATCGCCCTATAGAAACTGCAGAGAGGGGTCTACGAAGGGGGGCTGGCGGTCCCGGACATCAGAAAATATTATTGGGCAGCCCAGCTTGTCAACATTAATGGGTGGGTCTTTTCGCCGACTGAGGAGCCAGCCTACCAGGTCGATCGATTTGCTATGGGGACGGGTAGCTACCTGTCTGCTCTCTACGGGGGGGAGGGGCACCCCGTCCCTTCCGTGCCACACTCAGACAGTGGTTACGGCATGGAGGAAGGCGACTAAATGATCGGTTGGGAGGCCAGACTCACCGAACAAACGCCACTCTGGGAGGGAGAATTTTTGAGAGAGGTGAGGCGTCTGAAGGGTTTCCATAGGTGGAGTAGCATAGGCATTGATCTCCTGGGAGACATTTGTAGAAAGGGGAAAATTATCACATTTGACTGTCTTCAGACAGAGTTCCTCATGGGTACGACCGAACACTTCAGATACCTACAGCTGAGACACACACTTCACTGTCACCTGAAGGATGGGGATTCCATACCGGAGTACACACCACTTGAAGACAGACTCATACTTGATCCCATGATAGATAGGGCGATATCCCTTACCTACAAAAAGCTAATAAATAATACACCTGACTGTCTGGGACCCTTACGGGCGGCCTGGGAATCGGACGTGGGTCTCCTTGAGGACGATGACTGGGGAGAGGCTCTGCAGTGCCCCAGAGAGATAGCTGTACGAGCGAGATTTAGGCTGATTCAACTCCGCATCTTACACAGGTCATACGCCTCGAGGACTGTACAGTACCGTATGGGCCATTGTACGTCGGCGCAGTGTATTAGGGGCTGTGGCGAGACAGGAACTTTCTTCCACATATTGTGGGCCTGCCCCAAGATTCAGACATTTTGGGCTGGATTGGCCAGAGTGATGACAATGGTAGTGGGGGAGCAGGTCCCAGTAGAAGCGAGATGGCATATCCTCGGGGTGACAGGTGAAATAGTATGGCCCAAATGGGCCACGACATGGCTTGCCCTGGCACGAGTGGTGGCAAAGCGCAACATCGCCCGTGCATGGGGCGCCAGTGCAGTCCCAACGGTGGAATCCTGGGAAAAAGATTTGGATTGGTGCCAACGGGCTTAGCAGGCAGTATATCAGAGTAGGGGATGCCCACGTAAATGGGAGAAGATATGGGGGGCCTGGGTGGGTTACAGAACCGGACAGCTCCCAGTCTAATGAAGGGCCTCTGGCATGTTAGAGATCAATGTTGACTGATTTTACAACAGGTCAGATTGGTTGGGTGGGCGGGCCATTGGGAGGGTTGAATTGTGGTAATATTGTGTATCCGTACACGTCAAACTCACTCTATGTATACTGTAATGTTTTCTGAAGCATTTGTGTTTTTCTGGTTAATAAAAAGAATTTTTTTTAAAAAGATTGCTTTCTGAAGGGAATTTACTAAAGAGCAGAAAACAATGTGTGAATGAATTTAAATTACGGCAGACTATTGTATATTGATTAGCGCTACTGCTGCAGCCTGCACTGGAACGGGAGCACAGCAATGAAAAAGGGGGGTAGTAGAGAACCACCCAAAATCAAAGAGATGTATTTAGATGGAAATTCAGCCCATGTAGTTTCACACCTTTACAGGGCATTAGATAAGACTACAGCAGTTCACACCGTATGGCACACACAATCCTGGTCTAGAGATTTAAACTAAAAGTTCTAACGTGATTAGGTACTGATGTGGTGGCGCGCTGCAAAGTCATCAGTTTGTACGCAATATAAAGCCAACTCCTGCAAAATCATGCTCAAATTATATTTGATTCGATTCCGCTTCCGGGTGATCCAAAGGTCATCAGACACATGTTGGAGGGGTTTTGGTGAGATGGGGATGTATGTCCATATGTGGTGGGATTGTGCATCGATTAAAGGCTTCTGGTCCAAGGTTATTAATAAGATGAAAGATATCACCAATCTTACGTTAGAGATGGACCCAAAAATATTCCTATTGTGCTTTGTTGATGAGGAAGTAACCTCCCCACTTTCTTCAACAAGTGGAAAACTGATTACTCAATTAACATTGCCAGTTCGTCTAACATTAGCCCAAAAAGGGAAGGCTCCCAACACACCTGACATAAAGATGTGGTGGACTGAAATATGCAAGTTATATGCCAGGAAAAGTTAACTGTGACTTTGAGAGACCGCCTTGGTTCCTTTAATAAATAAATAATTCCTATTTGTAAAGCGTGAACATATCACCCCTTAAGGTTTCAAGGCGCTGGGGGCCATTGAGGAGATTAAGTGAGCTATTGGCCAGACTCACATGATGCTGAGCTGAGCTGCCGCCGGTGCCGGGGATCGAGCAGTTAGCCCCACGCTCCAGAGTCAGCCGTTCTGGCCGCTGTGCCACACCTCTCCATATTAATAAAATATGGACCCCTTTTGTGACCTTTGTTAAACAAACTGAGCTCTCTGATAGGCCACAGGGACTACAGGAAGTGGTGTGAGTGAGGGGGATAAATCTCTGATTGAAGAGTAGAGTCCTGATAGCACTATGATGGGGCCGTAGGACAATGTATTATATTGCTTTTATTGTGGGGGAAAACAAAACGTTGCAAGGGTGCTAGCAACCCTGCTATCCCCACCAAACTTTACCTCATTGTGGGGGCGTGGCCAGGCTGCCGACCAAGATGGCCGCGCAGCGTTGAGGCTCCGCCAGCAATACCCGCAACTTGGCCCATCCTGTCTTCCATCCTGGCCGCTTTTAACTCGGGACGATCGGCCTGACTGCACTGAAGTACCGGCATGAATCGGAGCAGCCTGGGGCGGCTAGACGCCTAATATCACCGCAGGCTGAGGCCTCTGAGAACACAGGGACGGCGCTGGTGCAGAGAGCAGGGTGTGGCTGAGACCGGGCGGCGCAGAACGAAGAGACGGTGAGGGGCTTCCAGAGGCCTTGCCCGATAGAGGGGTGAGAGGATGGGCCCCGCTGACATCAGGTGAGCTCGCTCTGCTTGCAGCCCCCCCTGGTGCATTTAGCCCAACCTACGTCCGTGGCTATAGACCAGCCCATTTCGTCCCCGGAGGCCCCGCGGTGAGAGGGACCGTGGGTGAGCCTGGGGACCAGCCATTCGGCTCTTAGGGCCGGCCAGGGGGCCGTGGGGGGTTGAGCCTGCTGTGTGGTGACTGTTCCTGCCGAGCGCCGTTGGACATAACAGAGTGAAACCCTGCTGTGCGTAACTCCGGCTTGGCAGTGCGGGGGTCGAGCTCCCGCGCCCGACGCTCCTGTGCTCCCCATATTACTGCTGCACATGCCTTGGGCCCAAACGGCAGTGAGACGGTGCATTTCGGTCCTGGGTGGGCTGACTCAGGTAAATGTAAATGTAAATCCAGTATTTGTAAAGCGTGAACAGCTACCAGAAGGCATCCCGGCGCTGGGGGCCGTCGGGAAGATTAAGCAAACTATTGCCCAGAGTCACATGGTGCTGGGCTGACCTGCCGCCTGTGCCGGGGATCGAACCGCGAGCCCCAGATTCCAGCATCAGTCACCCTGGCCGCGGCGCCACACCTATTCCCTCTCTCCACAGAGCCCTGCCCTTTTTTTTTTTACTTGGGCGTTTGTCAATCTGCTGCACCAGGTAGCCAGTTTTGAGGCCACGTGAAGGACACTGGGCCCCAGAGGAATAAGTCTACACATCTTTTTGGGCAGCTGGTGATGCTGGTTGGGCCCTGGGAACAGGCTGGCAGCGATCGAGCCTTGCTGGGAAGTAATGGGGCGCAAAGACCCCAAACAGCGTCTGCTGCAGTTCGGAAAGCCTATCGAGCAGTCCGTGGAGTCTGTTGGCAACATGGCCGCGGGGGGTTCAGAAGAAACCGGCCTAAGTGATCCCTCTGCAGTGCAGGGAACACAGCTCCATGAAATGCGGGTGGGTTTTAGGGCGCTTGAGGGCCGATTCGACACCCTGGAAAAACGCTTGGACATTATGGGCACCAAATTGGACACACACGAGAAGCGTCTGGATACCATAGAGGGCGGGTGTCGGATCTGGAAGATGGCGCAGCGCAATCCACCAAGCGCCTAGACTGCATGGAAAAGATCCTTAAGGAGGTCGCCATTAAGAACGAGGATCTGGAGGCATGCAGTAGGCACAACAATGTTTGCATTTTGGGCGTTCCTGAGTCGTCCAACACAGGGCGCATGGACCAATTTGTGGAAACTCTGCTTACGGACATCTTCGGTAAAGAAGCCTTCACCTCCACCTTTTTCGTAGAAAGAGCGCATCGCTCGCTTGGCCCTCATCCTAACCCTGGTTGTCCTTCAAGGCCCATCATTGCTCGCCTCTTAAATTATCGGGACAGAGACGCAGTGTTGAGGCTATCGAGAGAGCGGGGCTCCGTCTCTTGGCAAGGTTCGACATTAGCCCTGTTTCTGGATTTTACCGTGATGGTGCAGGAGGCCAGGCGCAAGTACACTGGAGTGAAGGCAACTCTGAGAAATCTGGGGTTGCGATATGGCATGTTATATCCAGCTCGCCTCCGAGTGGACATTGAGGGCCGAACTCGCATTTTTGATAATCCCAATGCGGTACAAGAATTTTGCAGGGTCTATAAATGCGGCAGCAGCGGCCATAACAACAAGGAATCGTCAAGGGCAATTCCCCCTCACAGTGGCTCGGCGGCCAGCGTTGACTTGTTTTCAAATGAGTAATTGGTGCAGCCTCAACTGACCAGTGGCGGCTGAATTTGTATTTGGTGCGACATCTCTCTTTGGGCGAATGATGTATTTTCATTGATCCTTAAAAGTTGGGTACCTGGCGTGGCGTTGCCACACTCCAAGTGTGGATCACTTGGTGTTTGCTTTAAATTACGGGAAATGTATCTAGTACTGCTCCTGCTTTATATACGAGGGTGTTTACATGATGCAAGTATACAAGTATACATTGGGGACATTCCCTGCGGTAGAGCACACAGGGATGGGTGGGGGGAGGAGGGAGGGAACGTTAGCTTTGTTGGGTTGTTAATAGTTCTAATCTTACTTTTTCACTGCAGCATGGTATGGTTTAATTGCAATGCACAAGTCAAATCACGGTTAATATGTCGGGATGGCGGGGCGGGCTAGGCTGGCACTATTTTCCGATCTAACATTGATCACCTGGAACGTCCGGGGGCTCAACAATGCCAGGAAAGGGAAGCAGGTCCTGCACTATTTACAACGCCATGGGGTGGATATTGTTTTCTTGCAGGAAACCCACCTTCCCAAAGTCGCCACCACCACTTTCGCTTCGGGCTGGGGCCCACATCGCTACTTTGCGGGATATAGCACGTATGCGCAGGGCATGGCTGTCATGATTCATAAACGTCTGCCTTTCCAATTCTCAAAAGCATACAATGACAGTGAGGTGCGATACACTATGGTAGAGGGTCGCTTGATGGGGCATCGAGTTGCTTTCATCTGCGTTTACGCGCCTAATGTTGACAGCACGGAGTTTTTCCAATTCACGCACAGCTCCTCCATCTAGATGCTGACTACATATGCATGGGTGGAGATTTTAATCTCCTTTTGGACCTTGTGCTCGACAGTACGTCCAAGTCCTTGGATACTAAACCCCGCGCACGCCACGTTCTGTTAGACATGTGCGAATCGGTTGGCCTTGTTGATGTATGGCGTCAGCGCAACCTGGCGGATGCCGCATACACTCATTATGCTGCCCAATATGGCACTTGGACCAGGTTAGACTTTTGGCTTGTCTCCCCTAACTTGGCAACATGGTACAGGGCATCCCAGCATCTCCCAAGCACATATTCCGACCATTCCCCGGTGGTGTTGCAGATACGCGTTCCCAGACCAGAGGGATGTGAGAGAATGTGGAGATTCCCCAGGGTCGGCATTGTCCAATGCAGTGTTTAGTTCTGAGCTTCGGGAAGCTATAGTTGAATACTTTGAACTGAATAAAGGTTCCGTAAGCTCGTGGGCCACACTTTGGGAGGCATTTAAAGCCTATATGCGTGGTGTGTGCATCTCTAAGCACTCCGGGGTTCTCAAAGATTTGCAGAGTACGATTGCGCGTATCGAGAAACAGCTCGATGCACTAGATAGTGAGCAGATTGTAAAACCTGACCCCTCGCTGCAGAGCCGTCGGCTAACGCTCCTGACGGAGTTCAGAGAGGCAGCGGAGCGTGAGAGTCGTTATCTAAGTAAGTATGCCATTGTGAGGAGTTATGGGGAGGGTGACAGACCTGGCCGGACACTGGCGCAGCTATTGAGACCCCCGGCTGGGCGTTCATATATTACTTGTATACGCTCCTCAACCGGGCAGACCCTAACCGGTACCCCAGAGATCCGCGATGAATTCTTAGCATATTATTCTACCTTATACGCCACTCGGGTGACTCACAGAGAGGGAGACCGTAATGACTATCTGGCAGAGATCGCTATGGTGTGGATCGAGAAGTTTATGCAGCAATTTCTGGCGGAGCCATTCTCAGTCGAGTAAATTAGTAGTACCATAGATGCCATAAATGGCTCGACGGCCCCTGGCCTCGACGGCTTTAGCGGGATATTGTACGAAACCTACAAGGATCTACTATCGCCCTACCTATTAGAGGTGTATAACGAGGTGCTTGAACGCAAGGAACTTCCCCCAACTTTGCGTGAGGCCGTAATAATTCTTCTTCCAAAAGCTGGGAAAGATCCACTGCTATGCGACTCTTATAGGCCGTTGTCACTCTTAAACCTCGTCTATAAAATCTTGGCTAAAATGATAGCGCTGAGATTAGCATTGTTACTGGATCGCATTATCTCCTCGACTAAGTCCGGCTTTGTCCCCCATAGGCCGACTGCGTTAAACCTGCGCACATTATTTGCGGTAATACATAGGATCACCCCTGGGGTCCCGGCGGCAACGGTCCTACTTGACACCGAAAAGGCATTTGATTCCCTGGAGTGGCCCTTTTTCTTGGCAGTGATGAGGAAGATGGGTATCCCCAAGGGATTCATTGACCTCACTGCGCTGCTATACACCTCGCCCACAGCCAGACTCCGCCTTAACGGCACACTATCCTTGTCGTTCGCCCTTACCCGTGGGACCAGACAGGGTTGTCCGCTCTCCCCATTGCTCTTCATACTGGCGTTAGACCCTCTGGTCTGCCACTGCCAGGAAAGACATCTGCACAGAGGCCTCCAGTTCAAAACGGGCCGCTTTTATTTTCCCTATATGCGGATGACATCATCATTTACATCCGTAACCCCCGGGAGAATTTGGAACCGCTCATCATCGAGATTATTCGGTTTGGCGTTTTTCAGGGTTGGGTATAAATTGGGGAAAATCTGAAATTTTCCCCTGAACCCGAGCACTGCACGTTGGGAGAGTACATTCCCACTCGCGTGGTGTGAGGAGTCAGCCAAATATTTAGGCATTCGAGTCCACAGAGATACAGAGCAAATTATCAGACTAAATTATGGCCCGACGGTGCATAATTCCGAGCAACAGGTCGAGCGCTGGCTGAAACTCCCGCTCATCCTCGCTGGTCAGGTGACGCTTGTGAAGACGATCGTACTCCCAAAGTTTTTGTATCTATTTCATAACATCCCCATTCCTCTCCCCAATTCCTTTTTTTGTACGTTGCGTTCCCACCTTATCAGGCAGGTCTGGGGGGGAGGAAGACCCAGAGTTAGCTGGGACACCATGTTATTACCAAAGGAGAGAGGTGGTTTCGGGGTCCCCAATTTTCAGGTCTATTACCTGGTTGCGCAGTGCAGTTTTGCACATTCCTGGTATCACCCAGATGCACAGATTCCCTATTCTAGACCTGAAGCGGATCTGGTGCTCCTGGCGCCACTTTGCACTGTGGTGCCGCGGGGATTCCTGAGAGATCCCCGAGATATTCAAACAGTTTCTACTACTAGTTGGGCCTGGCGAAAGTTGGCGAGAGTGACGGGAGGGGGCGCTCTGTACTCACCTGAGATCCCAGTTATTAATAACCCTTGGCTCCCCATCACAGAGGAAAAGCTGGTGCAGCACACACTCACTGCATATTCAATTAACAAGATTGGGGATTTGTTCCCAGGGGACATGTTTTCTCTAGCACGGAGGGAGGGAAGTTCAGTGAGGCTACATTTATGGATCAATTTGTCTTTAGTAGGATCTGGAGGGCGCTCAGAGCTAGGATCTCGGGGTATCCGTTGAAGTCCGAGCCCTTCCCTCCTCTTATGCTCCTAATTACGAGTCCCGGAGAACACTTGATATCGAAGTTATACAAAGCATGTATGGCCCTAGTCCCTAGTAGGGACACCAAGATACGGGAGGCATGGGAGCGGGATCTTGGGCGCCCAATTCAAGACTCACACTGGTCCTTTTGTTGTGCACAAACTAAAGAGGTCTCTTTAAACAGTAGACACAAGCTTATACATTTTAAGTATCTATGGAGGGTCTGTATGACCCCAGCTAGAATTCACGCCATTGACTCAAATCGGCCGCACTCCTGTCTTAAGTGTGGCGGCCCGCAAGCCGACTTCGCCCACCTGACGTGGAATTGCACTAAGATTGGGGTTTTCTGGGGGGCGTGGCCAGCCGGCTAACAAGATGGCTGCACCGGAGTAGAGCTCCGAGATCAGGAAAATCAAAACCCCACCATCCGCCATAATAATCCGTCGCAGCCGAGCGTGAAATCACCTCCAGAGACCCCCAGCATAGCGGGCAGCGACAGGCAAAAATCGGGACGTCTAGCTGTCTTATAGACTCCGAAATCAGTTTGAGGCCGTGGTGCGGAGAAATCGAGAGGCGGAGTCCCAGACACATCGGGAACGAGAGGAGTCGTGTCCCGCGACGTAGCAGCGGAGGTATTGTCGGAAGGAGGGGGAGGGTCGGTTTCCTCTTCCCCCTCCGTCACCAGGAGCTGGCGCCAGCCCAACGAGCAGTCCTGGGGCTGCGCTGCTAAACCGCCCAGCATTGAATTGGTTTTGGAAGCAGTAGCAGGAAGTCACTGGAGCAATTGGGAGCGGCTCCGGCCTAGACACTCTGACCTGAGCTGGGCCTCGGGTGCATACAATCGGACACAAAGACTGAGTCATTATACCCTCCTCCCCCCCATTAAAAAGGAGCCACAGGGAAAGGCGCAGCTGGTAGATTCGCGCTGGAGTAGATGGGCCAAGTAAACCACGGCCTCGGCCACTGTGAGTCAAAGTGCAGGGGGCGGAGGTCGGACACCCAGGACTAGGGGGCAATCGGAGTCTGAGTGCGAGGTTCCCGCGCTAGAGATCCCGGATGGTTGCAGCCTAGAGGAAAAGAAAACGCTGGGACTTATTCTACGTCCCCCCTTACACATAATAGCCAGGAGGAGGCACTGGGATATTAAAACATATTTTACAACAATGGCTGCACAGAAGGGATCAAGGCCTACGCACCAGACTAAACTTGACAGTTACGCCCAGTCCAGAACTGACGCTGCAGCGGATAAGTAGAGGGAAGTGGCGCAAAACATCAGACGGAGGATGGCGCCCCGACCCTGCAAGATATCATGGAAGCTCTCCAGGGAATACGAACGACATTAGAAAGTAAAATAGACACTGTAATGACTAAAGTAACACTAATGCATGCAGACTTGCGAAACCTGGGGGAGCGAGTTAAGAACACAGAAGACTCAGTTGTGACACTTCAAAAGTCCACAAAAACATTGGAAACGAGCGCTAAAAAGCTTCAATCAACAACAGCAGACTTGGAGGCAAAGCTGGAGGATTATGAAGGGCGGGCTTGAAGAAACAACGTGCGTATTTTGGGGGTGCCGGAGAGGGCAGAGAGCCAGACTGCGGACTTGTTCTTGGAAGACCTAGTACAAAACCGTTTGCAGCCCCGAGCTCTCTCCAAGTACTTCTCGGTGGAACGTGCTCATCGGGTGCCGGGCGACCCACCGAGGCCTGGCACGCCCCCACGCCCTATCCTGGCAAGGATTTTTAACTATAGAGACCGGGACATAATCCTGTAGAGCGCACATACAGCCCCTCCGTTAAAGTTTGAAAATTCTACGGTAACCAATTTTCCAGACCTTACAGTAAAAGTGCAAAGACTGCGACGATCTTTCCTCGAGCTAAAGCGGGCGCTCTGGGGCAAGGACATCGAATATGCAATGCTCTTCCCCTCAAGGCTACGAGTGGTGGCGGACGGAAAGACATGGTTTTTTGAGACTCCTGAAGAAGCCTGGGAGTGGCTGGAGGGGTGGAGAACTGCCGGAACACAGAGAAATAACTCTCAAAGGCGCATGCAGGAATATGATAATCGTAAAGATGGTCGTGGGCAAGCCGCAGGAGGGGATAAACTAATGGACCACGCTGGCACAGATAGGCATTGACGAAACTCCCAAACTGGTTAGTAAAGTAAGACTGTTCAATGCACGTTGAAGAGCTAAATAAGACTGGAGATTGTTAGATATAACAATTAGGGGGTGGAGGGAGGGAGGGAGAAATGAGTACTCGGACTAGACAATTGAACCTTAAGGATTCATGATGTTTCAACTGTAACTTGTTGCAGAGCGCATATGATCCAGAAAGACTTAATGTAAATTGTTTAAGGTTCGGCTGACAAAGAAGAGGTTTCTGAGGGGTGAAATAATGATAACCTGAGAAGTGGTTGTGCCACGTTCCCCTACGATGGTTTTACAGGGAAAGGGTATACAGGCACTCTGCATAGTTGGGGGTGGGCCGTTTAAGTCCATGTTGCAGGGAGGCATGGAGGGGGAGAGGGAAGGGAGGTTATCGAAGGGTGAATTACACAGTTGTGGGTTGTTTGACGTGGAACGTTAAAGTCACAATTTCTAAGGCATGTGTTCAGCAGAAACCAAAGATGAGACAAGTGTTATCCATGAGTACTATCTGGTCGACCGTTGATCCAATATACTGTCAAAGAAGTGGGAAATCAAAAGATATGCACAAAACCTCCTGTGCCCTTCAGGGGCACCCTCATCCACAGTTTGATGCATGTTGACTCAACATTGAGGCCACCTCCTTGCAATTTTAAAATACTATCCTGGAATGTTAACGGGTTAGGGGACAGAATCAAGCGAGGGGTGGTACTACAGTATCTGAAGCGGCAAGCGCCGGATGTGGTGTCGCTACAAGAGACCTACATTCAGGGTACTTCATATTGCGCACTAAATAGATGGGGATATAAGAGGGTCGAGAGGGGTGGGGATTCTCCTACGTAAAACATTCCCCTTTACTATACAGTCGGTCAAGCATGATACCCTGGGTAGATTTGTGACGCTGACTGGGCACTGGGAGGGCAGATTGCTGAATATCGCTTCTCTTTATATACCGCCCAGACTACACTCCTCTGCTCTGTCCGACCTGGGGTCTCATATCGTGGACCTACTGGACGGTGAATTATTGATAGGGGGGGACTGTAATGCGGCCATTAGTGGAGACCTAGATAGGAAACCAACAAAACCAAGGGAGGCTTCAGGGAAAGCCTTAGAGGAATTTTTTAGAGCAATGGGCCTAATGGATATTTGGAGAACTTATAACCCTAAGGCTCACCAATAGACCTTTCATTCAGGGGTACGCGGGAGCTTGTCCCGCAAAGATTACATGTTTGGAAGAGCGGAACAACTCCCAATGTTTGCTGCAGTGGGACATCTCCCAAGGGGTATCTCCGATCATTCCCCTTTGATTGCATGGTATGGGGGTGTGACTCCTCCTAGACAACCAGGGATGGTGCTCAACCCCCTGGTACCTTAAAATACCGAGTATAAGGGACGACCTGACGGAGGCAACCACTCATTATTTCCAAGAAAATTATGGTACAGTAGAATCCGCTCAAATGCTCTGGGAAGCGTATAAGACAGTAATCAGGGGGCAGGGTGTCTCGGCGGTAACGGGACTCAAAAAAGAAAAACGTAGACAGCTGCTTGAAGTAGAGAGAGACATTGGTAGGCTAGAGCAGGAACACACACTGCAGGACTCCCCAGACATCAAGCATAGATTGCAGATCAAACAAAAAGAATTCAAGGATATCACCGAGGAGGCAGCCAAGATGCATTATCAGGCGACCCAACATAGGCTATAAGAGGTGTGGGATAAGGCTGGCAAGCTACTGGTGTGGCTAGATAAGCATAAGAGGGCCACCAGATGGGTGTTCGAGATAGAGTCGGTTGAAGGGGCCCTGCTTAAGGATAGACAAGGGATAGCAGACACCTTTGCGGAATATTTTCAGCGGACATATACATCGGCACAGTCATCCACCCAAATTGAGGCTCAGGAACTACTGGCTACCCTGGGACTTCCCTCAGTGGAGGCAGCGGAGAAGGAGGAATTGGAAGCTGCTTTAACTGAAGAGGAAGTTGTACAGGCCATCGGGGCACTTCAGGCAGGGAAGGCAATGGGTCCAAGTGGACTTCCAATAGAACTGTAGAAAATGAATGCATCCAAAATCGTACCATTTCTGGTGCAGATGTATGAAGAAAGTGTGGATAGGGGTAGTTTACCCGAGAGCCAAAGAATAGCTAGCATTGTAGTAATACATAAAACTGGGAAACCCCCCGAAAAATGTGACTCCTACTGACCCATATCCCTACTAAATCCAGAAGTAAAAATCCTTGCCAAAGTTTTGGCCACTCGTTTGACCCCATTGCTGCGCAAACTTGTCCACCCCGACCAGTCAAGTTTTATGCTGGGTAAGAAGTACTGTGCTTAATCTCCGCTGTCTGAATGGGGTCCTAGGTAGAGCAGACACTATCAGAGAAGAGGCAGTGATAATGTCATTGGATGCCAAAATTGCCTTTGACATGATCGAGGGGCCATTTCTGTTCGCAACCCTTGAAAGATTAGGATTTGGGGGAAAGTTTTTGTCATGGATAAGATTGCTGTATACTGAGCCGTTGGCACAAGTGGTGGTGAATGGAAGTAGATCTTCGATTTGTAAATAACAGAGAGGCACACGACAGGGTTGCCCGCTCTCTCCGCTAATTTTTGCATTGGTGCTGGAGCCCCTGGCGGTCTAGATCAGAGGCGACCCATTGATCCGGGGTCTTAAATTGACGGAGGAATGGGAAGACAGAATTTCCATATATGCGGATGACATTCTGCTATATCTAGAGAAACCATACTCCTCAATCCACAGAGTATTACACATATTTACACTCTAGCAAAAATACTCGGGGTATACAATAAATTGGGACAAGTCGCGCTTATATATACTACGCGGAACGGACATTAACTTCCCTGAGGTCTGTACTGCAAAAATAGTCACCGAAGGGTTCAAATATCTTGGGGTCTATGTGACGACTAACCCGACTGTTTTCCATGACAGAAACCTGGTTCCCCCACTGCGAAGACTACAAGAAGATGTGCAACATTAGAAGACCCTGCCCCTCACATTGCTTGGCAAAGCCGCATTATACAAACTCATGGCGCTCCCCCGATTTGTATATATCCTGCAAAATACCCCATACCCAGTGCCTGATAGATACTTTAAGGCAATAGAATCGGAGATTAGAACGCTGATTTGGAACAACGGTAACCCACGTATAGCACTGACAAAACTCACGAAAAGTTGGTATGATGGGGGATTGCCTTACTGGCAATTCAATATTACTACTGGGCATCTCAATTGATAGTGGTTAACCACTGGATGCATTGGCCGGATACGGAACCCGCCTATAAAATGGATAGGTATAACATGTCCCCAGGGAATTACTTGAGCAATATACGGGGGCGAAAACATGCTCCGGGTAAGACGCCAACTTCCACGACGGTGACCCTGTGGCATAGGGCCTCGAAGGAGCTGGGGAGTAATAACATGATAACGAAGGCCACTCCATTCTTAGAAACAGGACAGTTGGGGTTACTAGCGAGATTTCCAGGATTTGATAAATGGGAATTGATAGGACTCAATAGGGTAGGAGATTTGTGGAAAGGGGGGAAAATTATTCCCTTCAAGGACCTCCAAAAAGATTACGAGCTGCATGAAGGGGAAAGTTTACGATACCTCCAGGTCCGTAGTGCACTACAAAAAGCACTCCCTAAGGGTGCTGAACTCTTGGCCTCTACACTTTTAGAAGATAGGCTATTAGATGATTATATACCAAAAAAGGCAATATCTGTGACGTATAGGAAGATATTAAATAACATACCCGAAAAGTTGGGAAAAATACATTTAAAATGGGTGGACGATATAGGGGATATGAATGACGAGGAATGGCAGGAAGCGTTGGCGTCCCCTCGAGAGGTGGCGATTCGCTCAATGTTTAAATTAGTCCAGCTAAAGGTCCTGCACAGAGTGTACTGTACCAATGTGGTGTTGGTTAAAATGGGTGTGCTGAACTCACCATTATGTCCTAGGAGTTGTGGACAGGAGGGAACATTTATATAGCAATGGTGGGAATGTCCAGTGATTAAGCTTTACTGGGATAAAATAACGTAAAAACTGCTAGCTTTTTGTGGGAAAGAAGTGAAGGTATCACCCCGCTGGTGTCTCCTTAATATATGGGATGCGACGGACCTAACTGCGAAAGAAATACTATGGATCTCCCTTGGATGTATGGTCATGGAGAGATGTGATTGGTCCAAGATATCGAGACTGGGTGACGGACATGGATTGGTGTATGCAAGCTGAAAGAGCAATCTATGAGGGTAGAGGCTGCCCACAAAATGGTCCAAGATCTGGGGGGCATGGAATAAATACCGAGGGATGATTTGTATGCCCATGGTCGACCATGACCAATAGCGGGATGACAGTAAATGTAGAATTGTTGTCCTTGTATATGCGACGCTGTAACAACATGCATGACAGTATATTGACGTCAACTGTTTATGTTTTATATTGGTGTTTAATAAAAAGATTTAACAAAATAAAAAGATTGGGGTCTTCTGGAGATCCATTTTTAGGATAATAACACAAATGACACATCTTGAGTTGGACCCCATGCCTGAAGTAGCCTTGCTGGGATATGTGGGAGGGCTCCCGAAGAAGTTGCGCAAATTTACTGCCATCGCACTGTTGCTCGCTAAGAGGGAAATAGCTCTCAAATGGGGTAGCCGGGCCTCCCCCACAGTGAAAGACTGGCTCTTCAGCCTCACATATTGCAATACTAACTGTGAACCTTATGCCACGACACAACCCCCAGCATCTCGTCCAAAAGATATTTGGGAACCACTTAAAAATTATCTACCAGAGACCAGCTCCGCCCCTATTTCACAACAGCTTGCTGGGATTGTCCCTACGGGGGTGGGGTAATTCAGGGCCCATCCAACTTTCTCTTTTCCAGTGTTTAATACATCATGGAAGGTGCGGATGTGATGGTTGGGGTGAGCTCGCTGGTCCGGGTTGGTCAGATGTTGCCGTCTCAATGCATGATATATGCTACCCTGTTGAAGTGGATTGGTGCTCGCTTGTGCATAATTGTTTACTTTTTCTTTGGACTGCAAATGATGCATGTTTATTTTTACTAAGGTTTATGATTGCAGTGAATAACCATGCAATGTTGTAATCAATATGAAAATGAAAATAAATATTTAAAAAAAAAAAACTTTACCTCGTTGACCAAGTGTATGTTAAGCCAGTTTTATGGAAGCGCAGATGCAGGTATTGTCTACTCCTGGCTAATAATTGTGATGCTTGTTTGTGACTGATCCTAAATAACGTTGTTAAAAAAAAGTATGCCAAAAGGAGGACAAGTGGTGAATTTTAAAGAACTATATTCAGAATGTATTGGCTAAAAGCAGGTTTCATAGGCATTAGTGAGAGGGAACTTATGAAATATTTTAATAGTCTAGGATTTGACTAAATATCCAGTCGCATTCTAAGTAATTGTCTATTTGTTCTTGGGCTTGTATTGCAAGGTAGGAAGAGTAGAAGGGATCTGCTACTAATTCTGCAGGTTGTTCATTGCTTTGGTATGTTTTCCTTATGCCTCACTCCTTTTACTCTGTAGAATACCACATATCATCACAATTTTATTAGTTGAATTTGACTTGTATTTTGGATACATGTTAACATATGTAAAAAGTAATAATAAACAGATAGGAAAAACTCTGAGACATATGAGCACTTTATGAATGACTAAATCTGACAGAATGCATGAAACACATACTTTCCAATACTGCAATTGCAGACATCCAGTTCTTTCACTTCTGTACGATTAGAGATGTAAATTCTAAATATGAGGATACCTGTTCTATCAATTTGACCAAGCAGTTTATTTGGTCTGTGTGTACAGTGCAACTGTCTGGGAGACCTATGGCCTACATTATACAAAAAGTGAGCTTTCGGTCCGACCCTTCCTACCATTGTCTTATTTATGGAGTGCTTGCATTGTATTGCATGAGGAACTGTTTTACATCTAAAAAGTACATTGAACAATCGCATTTTGCCACTGTAGGGAATCTGACTTTTTTCTGCATGATCACCCAAGATTTGTAACCTTTGTTAGGGACCTTATTTTTGCTTACTTTAGAACTCTGTGTACTACCCCCTGGTAACCAGGAGCAAAGTGCTTATGCTTCCCCTTTTAACGTGGCTAAATTGACTTATTCCTTGCCTGCAAGTCCCTAATATATATTGTGAAAAATGCACCCAGGGCCTGGAAGTCAAATACCACTTGTGGACTGCAGCACCTATTGTGCCTTCCACTACAGTGGCAGTGCAATCGTGGCTACAGGCCTAGCGTATGTAGCCCAACTCCTGCAGTGTAAAATCTGCATTGCGACCTGTCAAAATAAACCTTTCTGACAGGTAAAGGCCTCCCTTTCAACAATTAGTAGGTCACCACTATTTAGGCCTTGTAGTCCACAAAGCACGGTGAATGGTATTTGTGGGACAGGTAGAAAATAAATATTACCATGTCCCTACAGTGACAAGGCCCAAAAAGCTTTTTTTTTTACTGTGGCAGGCCTAGCTGTCTCATGTAGAAAACCAGAGTGCACATTAAAATACTAATAGTGCTAACTCGGGAAATGGACCAGCTAGAAAAATGATTAAACCACTATTTTAATAGTTATTAAAAATCAAATTCAATGATGAAGTCTGATATTTAACAAATATTAAGGAAAAGTAACTTTTAGATAGTTACCCTTTATCTACCTGACCTTTCATAAGGCTAATTAGCATTAGCCTCTGCTAACTCCTAGCCTGTGCTCAGCCTTGAAGGAGGTGTGACTGAGGTGTGAAATTCCTCCCAGGAGCTACACAAGAGGTTGACCTGAATGAGCAAAAAAACTCACCTGTGCTCTGCAGAATCCCTAAATTGGGGGCTGTGGCCCCCTTCTGAGTGATACAGAATCCTGCCTTTGACCTATCTGACATCTGTCTCCTAGTTTGTTGTGGGTACAAGGACAAGTTCAAACTGGGTTTAGTGTTAGATTTGGGAGGACACTAGTGGTCATCATACTGCACTCCCTTACACACCAACAACCCTCAGAGCCAACGTTTAGTGTAGCCAAAGACTTTCACTATCTTGAAATGTGTTGACAAATAGCATTTTGGTTACTACAAACAGGAACCACTGAAAAAGTGGCTGTGTAGCCCTGGGAACTTTAACCCCATTGATTAGGGAGCTCCCAGGAGACATCACCACCCATCTGCTAGTGCCAGGCAAAAATGTGGCACCCCAAGGCACTCATCAGAACACATTCTGAACCTGCAGAAGGACAGAAGAGAACTTATACCTGCTGTCTGTGACCTGAAAGGAGTCCTGAAGGACTGGACCCCCTCCCCCCTTGACCCATGACAATGAATTTGACTCCAAGGATCATTTGGCTGACCTCCTGTGTGGCTACAGGGGCACAACAAGCTTCAAAAGGTGTTTTTCCGAAAGTGGCCAGCTAACCAGTGACAATTGGACTTGGACTGGACTTTGTTGTTGGCCTCTGCTTGATAATCTCAGTGTCTCTAAATGACTTTACTTGAGGTACGGGGGCCTTAGAACTGTACTCTTGTGGTTGTCTTAGACGTAGAAGAAATTTCAGCATTTTTCTTCAGAAAAGTCCCTTTCTGCATTGGCTCATATAAACGTTTTTGAATGTTTTTGTCCTCCAGACTTTTACTGGGACCAATCTGCTTGTTGCATCTGACCATGGCTCCATTGCAGTCAGCCTCAAATTGCTCCTGGGTTCCGGTCTACTACTTCTAAAGACTATTATTAGTGCTTTATGCTTTTTGGTACTATTCCAAATTTAAACTTTAAAAATGTATATAGAAGGTCCCCCTTATTAGATTTTTGTCATTTTGGTGGCACTTTATTTATTAAATGTTACTCTATTTTTCAAATTCAGTTTAGGGTTTTTATTGCTTGGTGTTTTGACTTTTTTACTGTTTTGGTACTGCATAAATACTTTACACATTTCCGTAAGTTAACCCTGTCTGCTCTGCGCCATAGGTACCCGGGGTTGAGCTCATATTTATTTAGTGACGTTGGGGGTTCACTCTGACAATAGTAGTGATTTTTCCTTGAGATGGGTAGTCAACCACCCCAAATAATAGTTCCATTTCTTTCAGCCACACTAAATTTTTTATCTCATGCATGTAGTTTAATGCAGCATGCACTTCATGAATGTTTTGTCATGACTCAAGTGTGAGCCTGACTCAATATGGCCTAATTCCTATTTGTTTATCAAACCACCAATACCACACCATCCACAATCTCACAACCACCAATACAATACTATCACAAATTCCACCACCGCCATACCTTCACCATGACCACCATCAATATTACTTACACCAGTACTACCACCAATACTACCCCCAATACAGCCATCACCACCAATACCACCTATAGCTGTACCAGTACCACCATCAATACCACACACACCAGTACCAAAGCTATCAATGCCATCACCACCACTAGAATCATCACTCCGAGTACCAACCACCTATTCCTCAATCACTATCACCAACAGTAACACTAATAGCACAACATATAACACCAACTACTCTTATGTGACCACAACCATCAGTACCACCACCAATACCAAAGCATCAACAATACCACCAATATCACCAATGCCACCATCACAATACCACACCACCAAAATTACAATGCAACCTACAGTACTACCCTCACTAGCAAGTAGGGGCAAAGCCAATAGCCTGTTTTTAATACGCCATTACATAAAAAATAATTTCTGCATACCTTTGTTTGTATACATTGTCAAATTAAAGACAGGTTGGATGCCCACAAACTGCATCCCTAACGCACTGTGGAGAAAACGTGTGTCTAGCTGTGCTGTTGTTTGTTTTCTGACACCTACACCCAGCCAGGACATAATTCTGAACTAAGGAAATACTGGCGGTCCATTATAAAGTGAGGTTGGGACACCTCTTTTCGTTCACTAATCACAGATTTGTTTCACAGCACAAAGTTTATTAGGAATTCCCAGGGACAAAACTGTCCCAACTACAGGTAGTCTGTAAAACCCGGCATGGTGTTAAAAGGGTGATTTACGCCGTGGGGGTGGTGTACTCTTGGGGCACAGGGCCGATACACCACACTGCATCTACCTGCGAGCATTTTGTGAACTCGCCACTTTGTCAACCCACAGATAAGCTGCCGTTGTCAACTTCCAGAATAGAAATTGCAGTTTCCATCAATGGAGACAGCCCCGCTTATTTACTCTGTGTTCTTCAGAAGGTTACTGAAATGTTTGCATACTTATAAGATTAGGCTATTAAGTCTGAGGAAATGTCAGGCGCGGTATGATGTCATTTCCACGCCACACACTGCGTGCCACAGCTGGGGTTGTGTATAATGTATTAGCCGGGTAAATCTTAAAACAGACCACCTCTGTTTGGCCTGCGTTGCGAGTCTCGCTGATGAGAAGCGCACAAGAGGGCCTGGCAAGCTATCAAACAGACCTTGCAGCCGAATGGAAAAATGTGAAAGAGCGACGTGTTGTACACATCTGCCTCAGATTTCACAAGCGCCGCGGCCTTATCTCAAACCACGGGGGCGCGAGCTATCGGTCATCATCAAAGAAGCCACGAGCCGGAAGTCGCTGTTCAGTGCAGCCAAAGATGTCAGCGGAACGAACGCAGGCTGTGAGGCCGAAGTGCGTGACCGTCGTATCTAAAGACAACGACTGGAAATGCTACGAGGTCTAGAAAATAGGAGTCATGCGGTAACCGGTATTTTTCAGCAAAATACACATAAGTCACATGCGGCAAGGCTTCATGTATGCACTTCAATATGTAAGGTTACAAACGTAATCACATCGTAATTAGGTCTCGCCACAGGCAGCTTATCTGTATTTTGTCCAGACTTATTGTTTCCAATACAAATAAAGATGAGCTTTGGGTCAACCTCTTGCTCATGATTGGTGGGCTTTGTTGTCTATCTTATTTCCCTGCCAGAGGCGGTTGGTATTCTTTGAAAGTGGTGGGGCGAGCAAAGTGCCCCACCACTTCCCAAACAACAAAATTAAACACCCCCTCCCTCCAAAAGCCCAAATAAGGCAACCTCTCCCTCCAAAAGCCCAAATAAGGCAACCTCTCCCTCCAAAAGCATAACATAAAGCATAAACAATAACTAAACTATATGCATTACACATGGATGTGGCCTAATGGATAGGGCGGTCGATCTCAAATCTGGGGAACCGGGTTTGAGTCTCGGCAATGACGCTCATTATCCTGTGATTCTGGACAAATCACTTAATGTCCCCGTGCCTATGTGTCCTTGTGTAATGCAACTGGTGCTCATGCAAAGCGCTCTGAAACCTTCGGGTCAAGTTCGCACTATATGAAACTCTGGATTTAAATTTTTTTTTTTTAATAAAATTAAATTAAATGATACATACCCATGGGATGCTTGTCCTCCTCAGTGTTCTTCTGAAGTCTGTCTGTGGCACGAAGAGCTCCCCTAACCTATCAAGACGCTGTTCTCATGCTGTTAACCAGCATGAGAGAAGCGCCAGGTTTGGATGGAGTGGGTTGGCTGAATGCTCCTTCAGGCCTGGGAGGCCTATGCTTGCTCTCCACCCAGCTGTCTAAGACACATGCCTTTGTTTGCATACATTGGCAAAACTGCCGGCCAAAGTGACGTGCACTTTAGAGCTTCCAGTCAAGCCACTGCTCCAGTCTTGTATGCTGCCAATCGGCAGTAGAGGGCACGCCCCCATTTCTCCCAGCTCAGGGGAAGGCTGCGGCACCTGCATTCTTTTCCTGTGCAGGCACTATGCCGAGCTCGTGATGTGCGGTCTACATAGATGTGGCCTTTGAGGACTATCTTTTTGCTGCGCTGTTTACTTTGTAAACTGTATGCTTTGTGTTCAGCCCCAGGACACGACCTGCAATCTTAAAGTATGCTTCGTTCGTAAGTGCGGCCTTTCCATGAGGTATAAGAATGAGCCCCGTGTCAGCCCAAGGAAGAGTGGCAGCACTGGTGGCGCTGGAGCATCATGTTTTTGAAGAAAGACTACATCACTTCATTCTGCGGAATGCAAAGAGGTGGATGCTGGGCCTAGCAGCAGTAGGTACAGTGATGCTCACCATTGTGGTCAGGGCTGTCATCAGTTCCGGAGCTGTGGTGGGCTAGAATGCATCGACAGGCAAATCCCCTAGTTCTGCCGTGTGCTATACTAGGCCAATAGCCGTCCCTCAAGAGGCTGCCTAGAGTTGGATCCCTTTGTCTATGGATGGCAGAAGAACAGATCTACCACAGGTAGTTGCTGACTGTGGAGGATCACGCTGTCGCAGCACAGCTACTGCCCGTTATGAGATTGTGGTGAAACAGCCCCATAGAGCTCTCACGTTGTCCCCTGTAATGCCAAGCGTGCAAATTTGCACAGTCCTGTTTTTCCCCTTTGCAGTCTGGTTCAGGTTGTTTTGTTTCACCTGTTATAAATTCAGAGCTAGAAATATCAGAAAGCAAAAACCAAGGCTGGCTGAGCCATTGAAACTATCCACACCTGGCATAGGTATGAACAGGCGTTCATACACTTAGCACGGCCACTCATCCTGGAATTGGAGGGGCATTGGAGAAGCACAACATTCTTCCCTAGTTTCTGAGGCACAGATTCAGCACAGCTAGGGGTCCTGAGTATATCAAAATTCTTATAGGACAGAGGTTCTCCTGTTTCTAGTAGGGCACTCCTAACATAGACATCCATTCTTATATAAAGTGACAGCCCTTGTATAAATGTTCATTTTTAGTGTGGAGGAAATGACCACACATCACCGATACACACATTATATCTATATCCATCAAACCACATTCAGATAAGTCTCTTAGAATACGATAATGGCCCTACTGTGTCAACCAGATATGTCATCCTAGGATCTTTAGCATACCTAGCCTAATTCACTCTGATCAGACTTTCCACAGCATAGCCCTGTCAACGTAGAATGTCTCCTCTGTCCAAAGACCATATCATCGATCTTTTCCACCAGGATGTTTGCTTTGGTGGACCTACCTCCAAGTTCAACGAGGACCTCAAAATAGCCCCAAACCTTAGTGTGACACTACCCCATAATAAGATTCTGGTTTAAAACTGGGGGATTAAGGCTACATAAATAAAAACCTTTGATTCTGTTGTACATACATTCTGGAACCAAGGTCTGTGTCGCAAAGATGTTCACCAAAAATTCAACATCCTGTTTCTCTGCCACACAACCACACCTACAGTTTTACTATCATCGCTGATTAATGCACCACATGACGGCACGTCACATTTCCTGATTCATCTTCCACATCTTCCACACAAACCATTCTATCCTTGAGCTTTCTTCTCTGTGTCCTACTTCTCCTTTGCAAACACACTTTGGCAAAATGTCTCAACTTGTTATCTGCTGTCATAAAGCAGCAGAGCGTGCAAGCTTTTGGAAAGACTACGAGAACATTGGTGAACTGTTCCGCTGTAAGGCTGTGGCGTATCAATCTATGGCAGCGGGGGTTGGAGGGGCATGAATATCTAGCCAGCCTGGGTCAAGAGCAGGACTTATGGGTCACAACAAGCAGCAGGAGTATAAAACTTCAGGAACTCAGTGGGCAGCTGCCTGGCAACTTCACGTTGAATTGGCCTTTCTCTGTTGCTAGATCGTCCACCGGTCCAATCCCTCACCATTGTTTGCCTGTTTCTCTTGACTTTACTTTGTGGATTCTGTTTGGCTTTGGCGTACTACGGTGGCTTTCCTCCATTATGGCTTTTTTACCCTTTGCCTGTTTACCCTGTCCTTGCTCTTCAGATTCTGTTTTTGTTCTCTCTTTTTCCTGTAGATTTACTTGTACAACTCTCTGACCCTTTTCCCTGCTATGTTGACCTTGCTCTACGCACTCTGTTTATCATTGTTGTCTGGCTGTCGTTCTTCTGTTCTCTTCCTCTGCTCAGCTTTATCCCAAATGCTTGCCTGAGTTTGGGGCTTACCAGTTTCAATTCCTCCTGGCTTAGGTTAACTTTTCTGAAGCCAGTGAGTATATATATATATATATATATATATATATATATATATATATATATATATATATATATATATATATATATATGCAACAACTTTTTCTTCCAATAACAGAAAGAAGATGCAGGACACTCCAAGATGCTTAGTTCTGTTTAATGCAGTACAGATAGCCTCCTAACGACGCGTTTCGCCTTTACGGCTTGGTCACGGCAAAACGCGTCGGTAGGAGGCTATCTGTACTGCATTAAACAGAACTAAGCATCTTGGAGTGCCCTGCATCTTCTTTCTGTTATTGGAAGAAAAAGTTGTTGCAATTTCTAGGATTTCCGGAATCCGTGCAGGACCGTCGCGTGGTTAAGCCCCGTACTACCGGACAATTGTGTTTATATATACATATATATATATATATATATATATATATATATATATATATATATATATATATATATATATATATATATATATATATATATATATATCCAGACAAATTTCTAAATCAGAAATAGACGACTCCCGTGCAAAAGGAAACTCAAAGCACTTTATTTCAAACTTCGGAGACAGGCAGGCAGTCCACCATAAACACTTGCCCATAATCCTAACGCGTTTCAGCTTTCACTCAAGCCAGTAGATAGTTATAGTTAGGACCTATTTTCCATAGGAAATCCGCAACATTCTATTTGAAATAACTTTGGCGCCGGTTGACGAATCTTCGCGAAATTTTCAAAACTTATGGCCAGCTCCGGTCCGCTCCTATCTTGAAAGTTTCGGGGTGATTCGTCAAGTGGAGGCCGAGAAAAAGGGGGTCCCAAAACGTGTTTTCCCCATGCAATTTTCCATAGGAACCTGTTGCCGCAGCTACAGCCCGAACTGCTGAACGGAATTACACCAAATTTAGCAAAAAGGTAGCCCTTGGTTCAGTGTCGTGCCTTTTGGTTAAATGGTGTAAATCCGTTCAGTAGTTCCTGAGAAAATCAAAAGTAAAATCACATATATATCTATGGCCGAGTAGGGTCCGCGTACCCTCCCGATCACGAGCTGCATGCTAATTGGCTGTCAAGTGGCTGTCAACCTTCTAAATCAGGAAGTGTTGGCAGCCATTTTGTCCCTCGGTAGAACTGAGGCACAGAAACAAGTGCGCAAAACGCTAAAAGGGGGCAGGGTAGAAACACCCTGACCCCCTAGGTCTGCTCAGGGGGTCCCACAAGGACCCCCAGGCAGAAAAAAACATTTTTTTTTTTTTTTTAATTGGCGGGATGCGCTTAGGGTGCGCGGATCCCGCCGTGATAAAAAAAAAATCGACACATCGCAAAACCAAAAAGGGGGCAGGGTAGAAACACCCTGACCTCCTAGGTCTGCTCAGGGGGTCCCACAAGGACCCCCTGGGCAGAAAAAAGCATTTTTATTTTTTTTAAATCGGCGGGATGCGCTTAGGGTGCGCGGATCCCGCTGATAAAAAAAAAATCGAAGCGCGGTCTCCCGCGCCTTGATGCTATTTTGCCCCCGGGTGGCCCAAGTCCCGGGGGCATGCAGGGTTTATTGAAATAATGCATGGGGGGCCTCTAAGGCCCCCCAAACCCCGAGGACCGCCACCCCCGGGGCTTTCAATTTAAAATGGTGCGGGAGGGCACTCGGCCCTCCCGCAGCCCCGGGGACCGCCACCCCCGGGGCTTCTTTTTAAAAAATTACCTGTGTGGGGGGGCTTGAGCCCCCCCACACGCCCCGGGGACTGCCACCTCCCCGGGGCACTAAGAATTACAATGTGGGGGTCCGTTTCAGACCCCCGAGCCCCGGGGACCACCACCTCCCCGGGGCTTTGCACATGTTGGGAGGGGGGCTGCGCGGCCCCCCTCTTGGAGACCTTGATGGCCCTGGGGACCACCACCCCCCAGGGCTGGCTCCTGCAGTGTCCCGGGGTGCTCACCCCCGGGACACTGTAGTTTGCTATGGCAGGGCGGGAGCCTCGCGGCTCCCGTCCTGCCATACCAAACTGCTTTGGTTTTTGGAAGAGAGAGAAACCAAAGACAATTGCTTTTCCACACGGGGAGCTGCATCTTAGCACCTCCCCATGTGGAAAAGCAATGCTGGCTCCCGAGGGACGCGGGGAGCCGGCGGGACCATGGGGGGATTGGGGACCCCCCACGGTCCCCAACGCAGAGGGCCAGCCCCAGGGGATGGGGTCCCCGGGGCTACAAGTGGCCCGGGAGGGGGGCCACGTGGCCCCCCTCCCCAAAATTCTATAAAAAAAAAAAATGCCGGCCCCGGATGATGGGGTCCCCAGGGCCATAAGTGGCCTGAGGAGGGGGGCATTGCGGCCCCCCTCCAAAAGAATTTTAAAAAATAAATAAGGCCAAGCCCCGGGGGATGGGGTCCCCGGGGCCGATTAAGGCCTCGGGAGGGGGGCCACGCGGCGCCCTTCCAAATTCTTTTTTTTTTTTTAAATATTAGGGGCAGGCCCTGGGGGATGGGGTCCCCAGGGCCAATAAATTAGAAAAGAAGGGGGCCACACAGCCCCCTTCTTAAAAAATAAAATAAATAAATACCGGCATCGCGCCGGAGGCCACGCCCCTCCTTGGCAGCACTCTGCAAACGCGCCCCCTGGCGCGTTTGCAGAGGGGGAACGAATTCCCCTTGAATACTGGGGGTCCCTGGGGGCCAACTAGCCCACCAGGAACCTCCAGTATGCACCAGGGGGCTGCGTTGCAGAGAGGTGTTCTGAGGCCACGCCCCTTTTCACACCTCTCTGCAACACAGCTCTGTGGCGCTTAATGGAGGTAGTTGGTGGGCTAGTTGCACCCCAGGGACCCTCAGGATTCAAGGGGAGTTAATCCCCCAACTTAAAACGCGCCACGGGGCGCGTTTGCACAGTGGTGAATGGAGGGGGCGGGGCTTCAGGTGACATGTGTGCAAACAGGCCCCGTGGCGCATTTTAAGATGGGGAATTAAATCCCCTTCAATGCTGAGGGTCCCTGGGGGCCAACTAGCCCACCAGGTACGTCCAGAAAGTGCCACAGAGCTGCGTTGCAGAGAGGTGTAAAAGGGGCGTGGCCTCTGAACACCTCTCTGCAACGCAGCTCCTGGCGCATACTGGAGGTACAGGGTGGGCTAGTTGGACCCCAGGGACCCTCATGATTCAAGGGGACTTAATACCCCAACTTAAAACGCGCCACGGGGCGCGTTTGCACAGTGGTGAAGGGAGGGAGCGGGGCACGTTATAGTTAGAAATTAGCATTTAAAAAACCTTTGAAATTCACTTAAAAAACCATAGGTTTCAGGCACGTTATAGTTAGAAATTAGCATTTAAAAAACCTTTGAAATTCACTGAAAAAACCATAGGTTTCAGACACGTTATAGTTAGAAATTAGCATTTAAAAAACCTTTGAAATTCACTGAAAAAACCATAGGTTTTAGGGACAGTTATAGTTAGTTGGACATTGCACTCGTACAAAACCCGTGAAATTCCCCCGTTATAGTTAGTTCAGCTAACTATAACTCGCGCCCCGCAATGCACTGCTGATGACGTCACATATTACATCACTCATGACATGGTCAGTGACATCACTGATGACATCACTGATGACATCGCAAATGACTTCACTGATGACATCATCCATGTGATAATTTGATGCATCTTCTCACACCCTTTTGATACACTTTTGATACACCCACTCTAAATTACAGACTGCCATTCTCAAAACCATACACACTCCAATAACTACATACCCACTCACTGATTCTTAGGTCTACTCTTAGGTCTATACACACACATCTACTCACTCACCCGTACAGGCACTCATACTTACGGTCACTGAGTACAGGACTATCATATGCACTCATACACCTATATAAACACTCACACACCGCCACTCATCCATAGAGGTACTCACACACCTAGTCAGTCATGCAAAAAATTAATCACACCCCCATTTACTCACCTATACAGTTATACACACACCAACTCACTTACTCATACAAATACTAGCACATTCTTCAGTGATGTCATCAGTGATGTCACTGACCATGTCATGAGTGATGTAATATGTGACGTCATCAGCACTGCATTGCGGGGGTGCAAGTTATAGTTAGCTGAACTAACTATAACGGGGGAATTTCACGGGTTTTGTACGAGTGCAATGTCCAACTAACTATAACTGTCCCTAAAACCTATGGTTTTTTCAGTGAATTTCAAAGGTTTTTTAAATGCTAATTTCTAACTATAACGTGTCTGAAACCTATGGTTTTTTCAGTGAATTTCAAAGGTTTTTTAAATGCTAATTTCTAACTATAACGTGCCTGAAACCTATGGTTTTTTAAGTGAATATATATATATATATATATTCTTATTACATGTTTGTTGGAAACATCATGTATTTTTGATAAGCACCAAAAATGCACCAAGTACGTTTTTCGATTAGAGGGTCACACTACCTCCGAGAGTCTCTCTCAACACCTGTACTGTGACCAGAGACATAACACCAGAGAGAGACGTACAAAAAAAAGAGCTGGGCATGCTTCCTTAACACAAGCGAGGATTTACATAACTTCCTGTAGCACGTTGACACTGAGTAATGTGATTTCTTCCACCTTGCATTTCTCATACCATGTTTGCTATTCATACCTTGGTATTTAGGCTCTATGAGTTCAACCACGAATACTCGCAATACATCTATGCGTACCTAGCGCACCAATATAATTATTGTTCACAGTGTTGCACTATTGGTACCCACTATGTATATACGTGCACCAACTGCATTTGCGCATTTCATTTTTGTGATATTCTCATTGAATTTCCAGGATTTATCCAGGTATCCTTCGTATCACAGCAATTGACACCTACAATGTATTTATGTGCACCAATGGCATGTGTGCAAATTATGATCATAGTGACTCACCAGTAACACCCACATTGTATATTTCTGCACCAATTGTATTTGCACAATTGATGTTTTTGATATTTACTTTTTGGAAGTTTAGGTTAGCGCCTGTTTTCCATATTCAATTGCTTATTGTGACTCTATGGTCCTCTACACACACACAGTGGCACACAAGTGCCTTGGAGCCTTCAGACGCAACATGTGATCAACAGTTGGCTAGCCCACATCAGCACTTGCCACCTCCCGAGGGGAGGGGTGATATTGTGTGACTCTTATGTTAACTCATTTTCTTTAGGGTGGCTAAGTTTAGCCACACTGATTAAGGGTAGTTGTCACACACGAATACTCTCACATCTTTAGACCATGCACATTTTAAGCACCATATTGGAGTTAGCATTATCATGACACTCCAAACGCTGTAATTTTGGCTCCGACTCACATAATGCAGACAGGGACCTGGCATTGAGAGGTAGATTATCCTTCACTGGCCAATCTGGCCTTAATGTTCCAGTCATTTGCCACTCTGAAGCCGTAATGAGCACACACAATCGCTTTTAACTTATGGGTTATACTATAGCCATGTCCGCACAGGTTATTTCAGTACCTATAGGAGTGGTTGTCTCTCTACTAATAGGAGTCTGTTTACTATATCTTTAGAGTAAGTTTCTACCATCTCTATCTATATTTTTTTGACTTACTGCCTGCAGTAAAGCAGCACACCTAAGCTTGCTAGTAAAATGAGGTGTAATGCCTACTCATACATGTATATGTCACCTACTTTCCATCAGCGCACCATGTGATCATGGCCGCATGTCCGGCGGCCGAAACGCGTCATTTGGACTATGATGTGTGAATAAACTACCACGTTTATAAACTCGCTATTGGAGTCTGTGCCCCGTGTTGCGCCGCTGCGGCTGGCATACTTTGGGATTACGTCTTGATATATATATATATATATATATATATATATATATATATATATATATATATATATATATATATATTATCTACTGGCGGTCGCCAGTAGATAGTTATAGTTAAAACCTATTATCCATAGGAAATCCGCGATATTCTATTTGAGATAACTCTCTTGCCGGTTGACGTATGTTCGCGAAATTTTCAAACTTTGTGGCCCGCTCCGGTCCGCTCCTTCCCTGAAAGTCTCAAGGAGATTCGTCAAACGGGGGCCGAGAAAAAGGGGGTCCCAAAACGCGTTTTCCCCATGCATTTTCCCATAGGAAACTTTAGACACGGCTACAGCCCGAACTGCTGAACGGAATTACACCAAATTTGGCAAAGAGGTAGTTCTTGGTTCAGAAAGAACCCTTTTTGTTAAATGGTGTAAATCCGTTCAGTAGTTGCTGAAAAATGAAAAGTAAAAAAGATAGTGATATCTATGGCCGAGTAGGGTCCGCGTACCCTCCCGATCACGAGCTGCATGTTAATTGGCTGTCAGCTGGCTGTCAACATTCCGATTCAGGAAATGTTGGCAGCCATTTTATCCTCGGTAGAACCGAGGGACAGAAACAAGTGCGCAAAGCGCACAAAGGGGGCAGGGTAGAAACACCCTGACCCCTAGGTTTGCTCAGGGGTCCCATAAGGACCCCCTGGGCAAACAATCCAGCGCTTCGATTGTATTTTGCCCCGGGTGGCCCAAGTCCCGGGGGCATGGTGGGGGGGGTTAATTTTATGTGTGGGGGGCCTCTAGGGGCCCCCAAGCCCCGGGGACCGCCACCCCCCGGGGCTTTTTTTTGAAAATGTTGTGGGAGGGCTCTGAGCCCTCCCGCAGCCCGAAGACCACCACCTCCCGGGGCTTTTTTTAAAAAATTGAACAACCTGTGTGGGGGCTCCAGCCCCCACACGCCCGGGACCGCCACCTCCCTGGGGCACTAACAAATTAAAATGGGGGTCCGTTTTGGACCCCGAAGCCGAGGGACCACCACCTCCCGGGGCTGTGCTGCTGTAGGGAGGGGGCCGCGCGGCCCCCTCCTGGAGCCTGTGGTGGCCCTGGGGATCGCCACCCCCAGGGCCGGCTCCTGCAGTGTCCCGGGGTGCCTACCCCGGGACACTGCTGTTTACAATGACAGGACGGGAGCCTCGCGGCTCCCGTCCTGTCATTGCAAACTGCTTTGGATATTGGAAGAGAGGCAGGAAACCTGCTCTCTCTTCCAATAACAAAGCACATTGCTTTTCCACATGGGGAGCAGCATGTTAGCTGCTCCCCATGTGTAAAGCAATGCCGGCTCACGTAGGACACGGGGAGCCGGCGGGACTGTGGGGGGATTGGGGACCCCCACAGTCCCCAACGAGAGGGCCAGCCCCGGGGGATGGGGTCCCCGGGGCAAGTAGTGGCCCGGGAGGGGGCCACGCGGCCCCCTCCCCAAAGTTTTCAAAAAAAAAAAAAGGGTATGGCCGGCCCCGGGGATGGGGTCCCCGGGGCCTTAAAATGGCCAGAGGAGGGTGCCACGCAGCCCCCCTCAAAATAATAAAAATAAATATAGAGGCCATGTCCCGGGGGGATGGGGTCCCCGGGGCCAATACAGGCCCAGGGAAGGGGGGCCACGCGGCCCCCTTCCCGTTTTTTTTTTTATTTTGTAATTTAAAAAAAGGGGTAAGGCCCTGGGGGATGGGGTCCCCAGGGCCCAAAAACAGAAAAAAGGAAGGGGGGCCACACAGCCCCCCTTCAGGGGACAAAATATATATATTTTTTTTTAAACGATCGGGCCCGCAGGCCCCGCCCCTTCCTTCACCACTCTGCAAACGCGCCCCTGGCGCGTTTGCAGAGAGAACGAATTCCCCTTGAATACTGGGGGTCCCTGAGGGCCAACTAGCCCACCAGGAACCTCCAGTATGCGCCAGGGAGCTGCCTTGCAGAGAGGTGTACAGAGGCCACGCCCCTTTTACACCTCTCTGCAACGCAGCTCTGTGGCGCTTTTGGAGGTATATGGTGGGCTAGTTGGACTCCGGGGACCCTCAGGATTCAAGGGGACTTAATCCCCCAACTTAAAACGCGCCACGGGCGCGTTTGCACAGTGGTGAAGGGAGGGCGGGGCTTCAGGTGACATGTGTGCAAACAGGCCCCGTGGCGCGTTTTAAGATGGGGAATTAAATCCCTTCAATCCTGAGGGTCCCTGAGGGCCAACTAGCCCAACAGGTACATCCAGAAAGCGCCACAGAGCTGCGTTGCAGAGAGGTGTAAAGGGGTGTGGCCTCTCTACACGTCTCTGCAACGCAGCCCCTGGCGCATATTGGAGGTTCCTGGTGGGCTAGTTGGCCCCTAGGGACCCTCAGGATTCAAGGGGACTTAATCCCCCAACTTAAAACGCGCCACGGGGTGCGTTTGCACAGATGTCACCTCAGGCCCCGCCCCCTCCCTTCACCATTGTGCAAATATTCTTCTAAAATCATCCGAAATACGAATTCCGATTTACTCACCTGTTATAAGGAGAGACCTCAGTGCTGCATCTTTCAGCCCAGTACTGGTCCTGAAAAGTAATTTTAACCGTACTTACCAGTAACTTGAATTTCCTTCCATAGGATATCATTGCCTGCTTTTTGCTGAAAAAGTTTCTAAGTGTTGATTTTTGAAACATACAAATATTCCTCTAAAATCAGCCGAAATACGAATTCCGATTTACTCACCTGTTATAAGGAGAGACCTCAGTGCTGTATCTTTCAGCCCAGTACTGGTCCTGAAAAGTAATTTTAACCGTACTTACCAGTAACTTGAATTTCCTTCCATAGGCTAACATTGACTGGTTTCACTTGGAAATTCTTCTAAGTGTGGAGTTTTGGAACTTTAAAATATTCCTCTAAAATCAGCCGAAATACGAATTCCGATTTACTCACCTGTTATCAGGAGAGACCTCAGTGCTGCATCTTTCAGCCCAGTACTGATCCTGAAAAGTAATTTTAACCGTACTTACCAGTAACTTGAATTTCCTTCCATAGGATATCATTGCCTGCTTTTTGCTGAAAAAGTTTCTAAGTGTTGATTTTTGAAACATACAAATATTCCTCTAAAATCAGCCGAAATCCGAATTCTGATTTACTCACCTGTTATCAGGAGAGACCTCAGTGCTGCATCTTTCCGCCCAGTACTGGTCCTGAAAAGTAATTTTAACCGTACTTACCAGTAACTTGAATTTCCTTCCATAGGCTAACATTGACTGGTTTCACTTGGAAATTCTTCTAAGTGTGGAGTTTTGGAACTTTAAAATATTCCTCTAAAATCAGCCGAAATACGAATTCCGATTTACTCACCTGTTATCAGGAGAGACCTCAGTGCTGCATCTTTCAGCCCAGTACTGATCCTCAAAAGTAATTTTAACCGTACTTACCAGTAACTTGAATTTCCTTCCATAGGATATCATTGCCTGCTTTTTGCTGAAAAAGTTTCTAAGTGTTGATTTTTGAAACATACAAATATTCCTCTAAAATCAGCCGAAATCCGAATTCTGATTTACTCACCTGTTATCAGGAGAGACCTCAGTGCTGCATCTTTCAGCCCAGTACTGGTCCTGAAAAGTAATTTTAACCGTACTTACCGGTAACTTGAATTTCCTTCATAGGCTAACATTGACTGGTTTCACTTGGAAATTCTTCTAAGTGTGGAGTTTTGGAACTTTATAATATTCCTCTAAAATCAACCAAAGTACGAATTCCAATTTACTCACCTGTTATCAGGAGAGAACCCAGTGCTGCATCTTTTAGCCCAGCACTGACCCTGAAAAGTAATTTTAACCGTACTTACCAGTAACTTATATTTTCTTCCATAGGAATCCATTGTCTGCTTTTCAGCAGAAAAGTTTCAGTGTCGATTTTCACAAACTACAAATATTCCTTAAAAATCGCCTGTATGACTTAAACGCATTCTTTCAACTGTTTACAGGAGATGCACCAGTGCTGGATCCAGGATCCAACACTGAGTAAGAAAAAGTAACGATAACAGTTTTTACCTTCTAAGTGAATTTCCTTCCATAGGATAACATTGGTGATTCTATGAGAAAAAGTTTCTAAGTGTGAACTTTTAAAATACAATAATATTCCTTAAAAATCACGACTGTAACCAAAACGCTTTTACTCAACTGTTTACAGGAGATGTACCAGGACTGAATCTAGGATCCAGTCCTGTGGTTAGAAAAGTAATCCATAAAGTAACTAATTGCATTTAACTAGAAATTCACATTGAGCTGAATGTTGCATTGTGTTTGAAAATGTGTTGCCCATTGCAACAACTGTAACTACTGTACTTAAAAGTCTATTGCCTATGTGCAAAGTATTTAAACTAAAGTAATTCATTCTGAGAAAGTATTTTTTGTAATGTAATGTATAATGTAATTACAATGTAATTTAAAAATAAAATATGTAAAAAAAAATTGTTTCTAAAAATGTAGTAAATCAGTATGAAAAAAATTTATATAACAATTAATACATTTAAAAATTGTCATTTACAAAACCTTTGAAATTCACTGAAAAAACCGTAGGTTTCAGACATGTTATAGTTACAAATTAGCATTTAAAAAACCTTTGAAATTCACTGAAAAAACCATAGGTTTCAGGGACGTTATAGTTACAAATTAGCATTTAAAAAACCTTTGAAATTCACTGAAAAAACCATAGGTTTTAGGGACAGTTATAGTTAGTTGGACATTGCACTCGTACAAAACCCGTGAAATTCCTCCGTTATAGTTAGTCCAGCTAACTATAACTCGCGCCCCCGCAATGCACTGCTGATGACGTCACATATTACATCACTCATGACATGGTCAGTGACATCACTGATGACATCACTGATGACATCTCAAATGACATCACTGATGACATCATCCACGTGATAATCTGATGCACCTCCTCACACCCCAATATAAACATTGATACACCCACTCTAAATTACAGACTGCCATTCGCAAAACCATAGACACTCCAACACCAATAACTACATACCCACTCACTGATTCTTAGGTCTACGCACACATCCACTCACTCACCCGTACAGTCACTCATACTTACGGTCACTCAGTACAGGACTATCATATGCACTCATACTCCTATATAGACACTCAAACACCGCCACTCATCCATAGAGGTACTCACACACCTAGTCAGTCATGCAAATAATTAAACACACTACCATTTACTCACCTATACAGTTATACACACACCAGCTCACTTACTCATACAAATAGTAGCACATTCTTACGCTCTTATACAATCACTGATACAAGCACACACTCATCCATACAGCCACTATCACAATCACTCACTCTCGCTTATAGCTATTTATATACTCCAACACACATATATACTGCCTTTCACATATGTAGTTACTCACACATGTACCACTGGGACATACATTCACTCACTAACACACTCTTACACACACTTACCCACCCATACAGTCTATCACAGATGCACTCTTGAAACCATCCACCCAGTGAATCACCCACTCACACATCTATGCACAGAGTCGCACACACCCCTCCCACACAAACACTCAGGCACCCATACAGATACTCAGACAAGCATTCAATAACTCATATAGACACTCATGTAGCTATTCACAAACACATGCAGCCACTTACACAGCAACAGACAGACGGATACAGACATTCACCCAGTTTAGTCACTAACCCATGCATTCAGTAAGATACGTTAAATCACTCACTTATAGAGTCAGTCACGCACCTACTAAATCATCCATACAGACACTTATACACCCACTCATTCTTCAATACGTCTTTTCCTATATATATTAAAAATATTTCAACTTTACAGAAACACACAGTCACTGGATGATGTCATCAGTGATGTCATTTGAGATGTCATCAGTGATGTCATCAGTGATGTCACTGACCATGTCATGAGTGATGTAATATGTGACGTCATCAGCAGTGCATTGCGGGGCGCGAGTTATAGTTAGCTGGACTAACTATAACGGGGGAATTTCACGGGTTTTGTACGAGTGCAATGTCCAACTAACTATAACTGTCCCTAAAACCTATGGTTTTTTCAGTGAATTTCAAAGGTTTTTTAAATGCTAATTTGTAACTATAACGTCCCTGAAACCTATGGTTTTTTCAGTGAATATATATATATATATATATATATATATATATTCTTATTACATGTTTGTTGGAAACATCATGTATTTTTGATAAGCACCAAAAATGCACCAAGTATGTTTTTCGATTAGAGGGTCACACTTCCTCCGAGAGTCTCTCTCAACACCTGTACTGTGACCAGAGACATAACACCAGAGAGAGACGTACAAAAAAACAGAGCTGGGCATGCTGCTTGTCTGGTCATCGTGAGTACGGACAGGGAAGGGAGTGAGGCTGATTGTTGTGAGAATTGGTCACATAACACTCACAAAACGTGAGATCTGCAATGTGTCCTGAACTGTGCATTCTTTTAGTGGTCTTTGCTTGGTAAAGGTTATTGTTGGTTTGCCTGCTAGAGGAGTGACTTCTCCCAGCCTAGGGTCCAAATCTGTTGAAGCCCGAATAACCTTACTATGCAATGTGTCCTCAGGTACACAGCACTGTTGTATAGATCGTTAAGATCATCATAGAAGTTGACCATGCTCAATTTTTAATAATTGTCACTTTTGTTCATGGTGCGCGCTCCACCCCTGAGGGTGTCAGCTCACAGTGTTTTTTGCACTCAGCATTCTTAGTGAATTCACGATTTTCACATTTTCCCACAAGAGTGAAACTGAAGATATGCAGCACTGATTTACAAAAAAGGACACACTGTTGTTAGATTTGGGGGTCTCTAGTTGGCATAGGTAGGTACCTGTGACAAATAGCGACCCTTGCGTCTAGTCAGGGTAAGGGGCTACACTCCTAAAATAACCCCTGCTCACCCCCTTGGTAGCTTGGCACGAGCAGGCAGGCTTATCTCAGAGGCAGTGTGTAAAGCATTTGTGAACACATACAGTAATACAGTGACAACACTACAGATGGACACCACACAGGTTGTATTTATAAAAATAGTATTTTTATATAGACTTAACACAAGACCAAACAACAAAAATCCACAATACTGTACTCAAAAATAGACTTTAAAATGTTATAAAATAGTTCAGTTCTCTCAAGTTGTAGATGCGACACTTTACTCTCAATGTACCTTGAATGCGTAACACAAAGAAAACAAAAGGGTCGCAGGGAAGGTGATGCGTCGGTTCCTTACACTCAGGGGAGTGGATGCGTCGGTTCCTTACTGCTGCGTAGGGGAGTTGATGCTCGTTTCCTTACTGTGTGGGGAGGTGATGCGTCGGTTTCTTACTGCGATGCGACAAGATGGCACCTCAATGCGATACTCTTCTCCGGTGCGATGCGACAAAATGGCGTCTTGGTTGCGATGCGACAACGTTGATGTGATGCGTGCACGCCCGACGGCCGTGCGGCGACTCGATGATCTTTGGAGCCGCGACAGGCCCTGCGACACGCTTCTCCGGTGAAGCGACGATGTCCTCTGTGGCAGCGTCCCGCTTCTCCGGCGATGCGCCGCGCTTCGGCGATGCGATGATGACAGCGGCAGCGGCGTCTCGCTTCCTCGGTGATGCGATGACAGCGGCTGCGGTGGCGACACGCTTCTCGTTGTTGCGTCGCGCTTCCAGCTCCCAGCGACACGCAGTCTCTCAGAAGGCCCAGCACAACAGCAGGCACTTCAATTCCCAGCAAGGGAATTCAGGGGGGAGCTGGTTGGTGAAGTCTTGTATCCCTGAGACTTCAGGCAGGAGGCAAGCTCTAGTTCAAGCCCTTGGAGATTCTTCTTCAAGTTGATAGAAAGCACACTCAGTCCTTTTCTCCTCTCTTTGGCAATGAAGCAACCACTGCAGGCCAACCCCCAAACACACAGCACAGGGGTAGTCTCCTCCTTCAGCTTCCTGGTTCTTCTCCTCAGCAAAGGTTCGTCTTGATTCCCAGAAGTGATCTAAAGTTCTTGGGTCTGGGTCCCAATATTTATACTACTTTTCTCTTTGTTCTCTGAAGGCAGAGAGGCCTTTGCCTAGTCCAAAACCAGTTCTGGTCAGTCCTGAAGCACTTTGTTGACAAGACTCCTTCTTTCCTTTCACAGTGTAGGCCAGGAACATCAGACACACCACAGGAGGTGGAGCCAGCATTGTGGAGGAAAGGCACAGCCCTATTCAGGTCCCAGGTGCAACTCCTCCCTCCTATCTGCATGCAGATCTCTCTATTCAGCCCTGTGCTGACTCACCCTGTCTCCTGGAAGCCCCCAGCCCCTGTCACTCAAACTCCAGACAAGGAATACACAACCTAGCAGAGGCAGGCTTGGATAGTTTAGGCAAGAAAATACCCACTTTCTAAAAGTGGTATTTTCAAACACAGAATGTTAAAACCAACTTCACTAAAAGATGTTGTTAGAAATGGGGGTCTCTAGTTGGCAATGGCTGGCCACTGTCCAAGTAGGGACCCTTCTTCCTAAGTCAGAGTGAGAGGGCTACCCTCTTTAATACCCCTGCTCAACCCTGTGGTAACGTAGCACGAGCAGGTAGGCTTATCTCAGAGGCAGGGTGTGAAGCATTTATGATCATACACAGTAACACAGTGAGGAACACTACAAAGGGACACCACACAAGTAGTTATTATAAAAAATAAGTATCTTTATATAAAGGCAGATTTATCACAAGACCAATAACTGTAAAAGCCACAATACTGTCAAAAATAGGATAGCTGTTGAAGGGCTGTCAAAAATAGTTCAAAGGTTGTAAAAATAAGGTTTAAGTTCAAAGCAGTGGTCTCTGCGACCCTTTCTTTCACAAAGTACCTGCGTTTAGTAGCAAAACCAACAAAGTGTCGCAAATAAGCTGTAGCGATGATTCTCGGCACGCGAGGCCGGCGATGCGTTGAAATCCTTGCCGCAAGGGAGGATGATGCGCCGATCTGCGGGATGCGTGCGGAGACGATGCGACAAACTTCTGCACGCTGGACCGCCGATGCGATGACTTTCTTGCCGCGTGGGAGAAGTCGATGCGGTGATCCTGTTGCGCTGTGCGATCGTGTTGCGATGCGAAGACAAGACGCTCCGCGAGGAGCGACGAAATTCGGTGCGATGCGCATCAAAGTGGCGAACGCACGGCGTCCGCACTGCGATGTCTTGAAGCGATGATTTCCTTCAGGGTTGCGAGTGCGCGGCGACAGCAGCGCGATGATCTTTCCAGCGCGTCTCGGCTGCAGCGGCTCGCAAGGGGCGTCAGCGATGGTTTCGGGTTGCGGGCCCTCGGCGGCAGTAGCGCGATGATTTTCCCAGCGCTCTCGACTGCAGCGGCCCGCAAAGATGCGTTAGCGTCGATTTCTTACCCTCTTTTCTCTGATGCAGACTAGAGGCCCTGGAACTCACAGGAGCCTCCTCAGCAGATAGCAGTCCTCGCAGGGAGGAAGCAGGAGGTTGGTGGTGGAGTCTGATGTGCCTGAGACTCCAGCAGGAGGCTAGCTCTTTTCCTAGCCCTTGGGTGATTGCTGTACAAAAACAAAAGTTCTCTCAAGAGTTCCTTTTCCTCTTCTTCAAGGTCCAGTGGTCACTGCTGCAGGCCAGTGTAAGAAACAACACACAGCACAGGGACAGTCACTTCCTGCAGATTCCTCCAGTGGCACGGACAGAGTTTCCTCTCCAGATCCAAAAGCAATACAATAGTAGGGGGTTTGAGCACAGATATTTATACCCCAAAAACCTTTGATCCTTGAAGCTACCAGTCCCTGAACCTAGCCAGAACCAGTTCTGCTCAGGCCTGGAGCACTTTGTTTACCAGGCTGCATCCTTCCTTTCAGAAAGAGGGGGTCTGCTAGCAGACACACAGTGGGAGGTGGAGCCAGCATTCACCTTGCCAGGCACAGCCCTATTCAGATCAAAGAGCCACCCCTCCCCACACTCTAAATGCAGATCTCTCTATTCCACCCAGGACTGACTCAGCCTGTCCTGCCCCTCTAAAACCAGACAGCCAATACACATAACGGCAGAGCACACTGGAAGGCTTAGGCAAGAAAATACCTACTTTCTAAAAGTGGTATTTTCAAACACAGAATATAAAAATAAACTTCACTAAAAGGTGTATTTTAATATTCTGAGCTCAGGCATACTAAATTCGTTTTTCTACCATGTTCCTGGGGTCAGTTAGGACTATAGCATGTAATAGTCAAACTGCCCATTCTAGCCTATGAGGAACAGGTAGCCTTACAGTAGTGAAAAACGAAATGGTGCATAATTCACTACCAGGACATGCTACACACACCAAGGCATGTCCTGCCTTACACATACAAGGCACCCTACCATAGGGGTGACTTACAGGATGCTAAGGGAAGGTTCAGGGGCTGGGAAGTGAGTGCACTTCACAGCCAAGATGGCAGTTCTGGACTGCACACAGACACTGCAGTGGCAGGTCTGAGACACACTTTACAAGCTGCTTCTGTGGGTGGCACACATCAGTGCTGCAGGCCCACCAGCAGCATTTGGTTTACCAGCCCTGGGCACACATAGGCCACACTACTAGGGACTAACAGGTAAACCAAATAAGCCAATCAGGGATATACCAATTCACATAGACATATTTATACAGGAGCATTCGCGCTGTGACACTGAATGGCAGTGGCACAGCGCCCAGAGCATCTAACACCAGTAAAACAGAGGAAACAACAGCGAAAAATGGAAGGGAGACCCACGCCAATGGTGCCAGGTCTAACACACGTCCCCTCCAGCTGAAATGTGGGGAGAACTACCCATCCCCTTGGAAGTTCTCATCGCTAAGGCGGAAAAATCTGGACAGACCATCAGCATTGGCGTGTTCTGTACCAGGGCGGTGTTCCACCGTGAAGTCCATACCCTGTAGGAAATGGACCACCTCAACAACTTGGGATTCTCACCCCTCATCTGCATCAGCCATCTGAGGGGCCTGTGGTCTGTCTGAACCCGGAAGTGAGTCCCAAACAGGTATGGTCTCAGCTTCTTCAGTGCCCAGACCACAGCAAATGCCTCACGCTCAATTGCACTCCACCTCTGTTCCCGTGGAAGTAACCTCCTACTGATGAAGGCTACAGGTTGGTCTAGTCCCTCCTCATTTATCTGGGACAGAACGGCCCCCACCCCATGCTCTGAAGCGTCTGTCTGGACAACAAATTCCTTAGCAAAATTGGGCGCCTGGAGTACGGGTGCTGTACACATAGCAGTTTTGAGGGCATCAAAGGCTTTCTGACAGGTGTCAGTCCAGTTCACAATCTTTGGCCGCTTCTTGGAAGTCAGCTCAGTCAAGGGTGCAACAATGTTGCCATACCCCTTGACAACCCTCCTGTAATAACCCGTGAGTCCTAAGAAGGCCCTCACCTGGGTCTGGGTCCTTGGGGGCTCCCAAGCCAGGATGGTTTCAATCTTGGGCTGCAGGGGCGCCACCTGGCCGCTCCCCACCTGGTGTCCCAAGTACACCACAGAACCCTGCCCAATCTGGCACTTACTGGCCTTGATTGTGAGGCCTGCTCTGCGCAGCGCCATCAACACTTCCCAGAGGTGGCGCAAGTGGTCCTCCCAGGAGGAACTAAACACTGCAATGTCATCCAGGTAGGCGGCACTGAAAGCCTCCAGCCCAACCAACACCTGGTTGACCAATCTCTGGAAAGTGGCAGGGGCATTCTTCATCCCAAAGGGCATCACACGGAACTGGTAGTGCCCATCTGGTGTGGAGAATGCTGACCTCTCCTTTGCCCCATCAGTTAAGAGCGATCTGCCAGTACCCAGACGTCAGATCAAACGTGCTGAGGTACCGGGCAGCCCCTAACCGGTCTATGAGCTCATCAGCTCTGGGGATGGGGTGCGCATCGGTCTTGGTGACCGAATTGAGACCTCGGTAGTCCACACAGAACCGAAGTTCAGGAGTGGCACCAGGCGTCGCAGCTTTTGGTACCAAGACCACGGGGCTGGACCAGGGGCTGCTAGAGGACTCAACCACCCCTAGGGCGAACATTTTGGAGACCTCCTCCTTAATGCAAGCCCTGACCCTGTCAGTCACCCTGTAAGCCTTGTGCTTGACAGGAGAACTGTCCCCGGTATCCACCTCATGGACGCACCAATCAGTGACACCAGGTACCAGGGAGAACAAATCAGAAAATTGCCCCAACAGGTGGTGACAATCTCTCTGCTGCTCAAGGGTCAGTGTGGTGGAGAGGATCACACCCTCCACTGACCCATCCTTCTCTTCTGCACACAGGAGGTCAGGGAGAGGCTCACTCTCCTCCTCAACCCCATCATCTGTGGCAAGAAGCATGCCCACTTCAGACCTCTCAAAGTGGGGCTTTAGGCGGTTCACATGCAGGACCCGCAAGGGGTTCCTGGGAGACTGAAAGTCCACCAAGTAGGTAACTGGACTTTGCGCTCCACCACCTCAAAGGGACCGGTCCACTTATCTTGGAGCGCACAAGGCTCCACTGGGGCCAGTACCCAAACCTTCTGACCAGGTTGAAATTCGACCAGAGTGGCATTCTGGTCGTGCCAACGTTTCATTTCTTCTTGGCTGGCTTCCAGATTTGCCTCAGCAATTTTTCTGAAACGCCGAGTCTGGTTCCTGAAGGCCAACATGTAGCTAAATACATCTTGGGGAGGTTTCCTGGGAGATTGCTCCCAGCCTTCCTTGACCAGACTCAGAGGTCCTCTAACCGGGTGGCCATAGAGGAGTTCAAAGGGACTGAACCCTAAGGACTTCTGTGGCACCTCACGGTAGGCAAACAACAGGCATGGCAAGAGGATGTCCCACTTACGCCTCAGGGGCTCTTCTAGGCCCATGATCATGCCCTTCAAGGTCCAGTTGAACCTTTCAACCAGACCATTACCTTGGGGGTGGTAAGGAGTGGTGAACTTATACGTTACCCCACACTCCTTCCACAGAGACTTCATGTACTGGGAGATGAAGTTGGTCCCCCTGTCAGACACCACCTCTCTGGGGAATCCCACATGGGAGAAAATCCCCATCAGTGCACGTCCCACCACGGGGGCCATCACTGTCCTGAGCGGGATGGCTTCAGGGTACCGGGTGGCATGGTCCACCAAAACCAGGATGAACCTGTTGCCCATGGCTGTCTTGGGGTCTAGAGGCCCCACAATGTCAATGCCCACTCGCTCGAATGGGGTACTCACGACTGGAAAGGGCTGGAGTGGGGCCTTGATCTTCCCCCCACTCTTCCCACTTGCCTGGCAAGTCTCACAGGTCCTGCAATGAGAGTCTGAACTCTTGTGCATCTGGGGCCAATAAAAGTGGGCGGCCAGCCTCTCAAAGGTCTTGGTCTGCCCCAGATGTCCTGCCAATGGAATGTCATGAGCCAACCCCAGTAGGAAGGTTCTGAAGCACTCGGGTACCACCAGCACACGGGCTGACCCTGGCTCAGCAACCTTAGGCTCACTATACAGGAGACTGTTCTCCCAATAAATCAGATGTGAACCAGACATGTCACCTTCTGCCTGGGCTGCAGCCTGTCGCCGCATACCCTCAAGAGAGGGGCAAACTCTCTGCTGCTCACAAAATTCCTCCCTGGTGGGTCCCCCTTCCTGCTGCCAATGGGTCAGCTCAGGCAGGTCCCCCAGTTCGGTGATCTGCTCCCCGGTAGGCTCCAGGGCATCCCCTCAGGGTCTGCTCCTTCCTGGTCCGTGGGAACCAAGGGGGCCGGCTTCCCGCGCCCCCTGCCCCTTCTCTCTAAGGCAGGGATCTGGGCCCTACTCTCAGGCTCCAGATCCTTTTCAACACCCTCCTTGGCTGCCATGGACCGAGTGGTAGCACACGCCCACTCAGGCAGACCCAACATTTCTAAGTGAGCCTTCCTCTCCACCGTAGCCCACGGGGAGTCCTCTAAATCATTGCCCAGCAGACAGTCTACAGGCATGGCGGGCCTCACAGCTACCTGAAGAGTTCCTGAGACCCCCCCCACTCAAAGGGAACCTGAGCCACCTCACATTGGCTCTCTGAGTTGTCTGCGGACACTACTGGGTAGAATGCATGGGGGACAACCTGCTCTTTGGACACCAACCGGGAGCTGACAGCAGTTACACTGGCCCCTGTGTCTCTTAGAGCCTCCACCCTATGGCCATTGATGGTCACCCACTGCCTGTATTTTTTAGTGTTAGCAGGCAGTGCAGGCTTGGGGACCATCTCAAAGTCCCCTAATGAGACAAGGGTCAATTCTACAGGATCCCACCCCTCTTGGGCACCCATCTCCTCCTCTCCCAGGGCTACACTAGCAATCTGGCGGGGTGATGCACGGGGGGGTGCACTGGCCCCCCTTTGGGGGCACTGGGGATCAAAATATCTGTGGCCCACTTGACCACAGTTGTAACACGTGGGGGGCCCCTGGGAACAGGCCTACCTGTTGGGGGCCCGGTCCTCCTTTCTTGGGGGGCTGGGACACCACTGCTTGGTTCCCTGGGGGATTACTTTGGGGCCCTCGGTGGAACTCCCTCTGTTGACCCTTGTCCCCCCACTCCTCTGCTGGGGACCCTGCCCACCTTTGGCGACGTCTCCCACTGGACCCTTGCGGACCCGGGTGCTCACCCAGCGGTCCGCCTCCTCAGCAAGCTTTCTAGGGTTAGTCAGCTTGCAATCAATTAGGTGCTGGCGTAGCTCAGGAAAACAATTACTAGATAAATGCTCCCATGCAATCAAATCATAAAACTGTGCAAAAGTTTCTACTTTGCTACCTTTTACCCAGCGTTCCATGGCTCTGCAAAAAAAGGACACATATTCAACCCACGTGGTACCCTCTAGCTTCTTACAGACCCTAAACCTCTGTCTATACATCTCAGGGGTCAAACCATAGCGGGTCATCAACGCTTCCTTCATGTGGGCATAAACCATCCTACTTTCTGGGGGCAGGTCCAACAAGGTATCCCTCCCCTCACTCACAAAGCGTCCCCACAACCCCGCTCCCCAATCCTTCTCAGGGACCCGGTGGGACACCATGGCTAATTCATAAGCGGCAAACCATTGCCCAATATCTTCACTTTTGTGGAAATCTTTAATAACCTCCTTGGGTATATACACCCTACTCTCAGGGTGCACTACAGGTACGCTGCCACCAGAGGGGGAGATTTCCATGCTCTTAGCTTTAATCTCTAACTCCCTCAATACTCTCTCATGCTCAAGCTTCATCCTCATAATCTCAATTTCTAACTTCTTGTTCTCTAGGTCCCGGTGACCATCCATTTTAAGCTTAGCCATCTCCATATTATGCCGCCTATCTCTCTCCCTGTCCTCCAGCTCTTCTGGGGACAGACCCTTAGCGGACACACTAGAGCCCGGGTTGGAAAGGGCTGGATCTCCTACTAAGTCTACTACATCGCCCTGCTGCTCTCCTCCCTCCACAAGCTCTCCTAGATCCTTAGGGGCATCCCTGGCTTCTAGCCAGGCCTTCAGCGCCTTGTAATACTCCTCCCTTCTAGTGAGACCTGTGATAGGGACTGTGAATTGCTTGCAAAAATATTTGAGCTGCTTGGCATTGTAGGTTTCTATTTTCTCTTCTTCCCAGGAGAGATCTTCTGAGGCATTGGATCTGGGCTTGCCCTTTGTAGAAATAACTGGCAATATCAATAAAGGACAGAAGAAAACTTCTCAAAAAATGTAAGCGGGTGAAAAATCACCGGCAATATCAATCACAATATAGGATCCTAAAAACTCTCAGAAATGTGCGTGGGTGAAAAATCACCAGCAATATCAATCACAATAGGGGATCAAAAAACTTTCAATAAATGGGCGCGGGTGAAAAATCACCGGCAATATCAATCACAATATAGGATCCCAAAAACTCTCAGAAAATGTGCGCGGGTGAAAAATCACCGGCAATATCAATCACAATATAGGAGCAAAAAAATTCTCCAAAAAAAATGTATGCGGTACGTTATGGTCTGCACTCACTAGTAGTGTACACTATAATTACTGTATGCGATCATAAATGCAAGTCCAGATCCTCACCGCTGACCACCAATGTTAGAAATGGGGGTCTCTAGTTGGCAATGGCTGGCCACTGTCCAAGTAGGGACCCTTCTTCCTAAGTCAGAGTGAGAGGGCTACCCTCTTTAATACCCCTGCTCAACCCTGTGGTAACGTAGCACGAGCAGGTAGGCTTATCTCAGAGGCAGGGTGTGAAGCATTTATGATCATACACAGTAACACAGTGAGGAACACTACAAAGGGACACCACACAAGTAGTTATTATAAAAAATAAGTATCTTTATATAAAGGCAGATTTATCACAAGACCAATAACTGTAAAAGCCACAATACTGTCAAAAATAGGATAGCTGTTGAAGGGCTGTCAAAAATAGTTCAAAGGTTGTAAAAATAAGGTTTAAGTTCAAAGCAGTGGTCTCTGCGACCCTTTCTTTCACAAAGTACCTGCGTTTAGTAGCAAAACCAACAAAGTGTCGCAAATAAGCTGTAGCGATGATTCTCGGCACGCGAGGCCGGCGATGCGTTGAAATCCTTGCCGCAAGGGAGGATGATGCGCCGATCTGCGGGATGCGTGCGGAGACGATGCGACAAACTTCTGCACGCTGGACCGCCGATGCGATGACTTTCTTGCCGCGTGGGAGAAGTCGATGCGGTGATCCTGTTGCGCTGTGCGATCGTGTTGCGATGCGAAGACAAGAGGCGCTCCGCGAGGAGCGACGAAATTCGGTGCGATGCGATCAAAGTGGCGAACGCACGGCGTCCGCACTGCGATGTCTTGAAGCGATGATTTCCTTCAGGGTTGCGAGTGCGCGGCGACAGCAGCGTGATGATCTTTCCAGCGCGTCTCGGCTGCAGCGGCTCGCAAAGGGGCGTCAGCGATGGTTTCGGGTTGCGGGCCCTCGGCGGCAGTAGCGCGATGATTTTCCCAGCGCTCTCGACTGCAGCGGCCCGCAAAGATGCGTTAGAGTCGATTTCTTACCCTCTTTTCTCTGATGCAGACTAGAGGCCCTGGAACTCACAGGAGCCTCCTCAGCAGATAGCAGTCCTCGCAGGGAGGAAGCAGGAGGTTGGTGGTGGAGTCTGATGTGCCTGAGACTCCAGCAGGAGGCTAGCTCTTTTCCTAGCCCTTGGGTGATTGCTGTACAAAAACAAAAGTTCTCTCAAGAGTTCCTTTTCCTCTTCTTCAAGGTCCAGTGGTCACTGCTGCAGGCCAGTGTAAGAAACAACACACAGCACAGGGACAGTCACTTCCTGCAGATTCCTCCAGTGGCACGGACAGAGTTTCCTCTCCAGATCCAAAAGCAATACAATAGTAGGGGTTTGAGCACAGATATTTATACCCCAAAAACCTTTGATCCTTGAAGCTACCAGTCCCTGAACCTAGCCAGAACCAGTTCTGCTCAGGCCTGGAGCACTTTGTTTACCAGGCTGCATCCTTCCTTTCAGAAAGAGGGGGTCTGCTAGCAGACACACAGTGGGAGGTGGAGCCAGCATTCACCTTGCCAGGCACAACCCTATTCAGATCAAAGAGCCACCCTTCCCCACACTCTAAATGCAGATCTCTCTATTCCACCCAGGACTGACTCAGCCTGTCCTGCCCCTCTAAAACCAGACAGCCAATACACATAACGGCAGAGCACACTGGAAGGCTTAGGCAAGAAAATACCTACTTTCTAAAAGTGGTATTTTCAAACACAGAATATAAAAATAAACTTCACTAAAAGGTGTATTTTAATATTCTGAGCTCAGGCATACTAAATTCGTTTTTCTACCATGTTCCTGGGGTCAGTTAGGACTATAGCATGTAATAGTCAAACTGCCCATTCTAGCCTATGAGGAACAGGTAGCCTTACAGTAGTGAAAAACGAAATGGTGCATAATTCACTACCAGGACATGCTACACACACCAAGGCATGTCCTGCCTTACATACTAAGGCACCCTACCATAGGGGTGACTTACAGGATGCTAAGGGAAGGTTCAGGGGCTGGGAAGTGAGTGCACTTCACAGCCAAGATGGCAGTTCTGGACTACACACAGACACTGCAGTGGCAGGTCTGAGACACACTTTACAAGCTGCTTCTGTGGGTGGCACACATCAGTGCTGCAGGCCCACCAGCAGCATTTGGTTTACCAGCCCTGGGCACACATAGGCCACACTACTAGGGACTAACAGGTAAACCAAATAAGCCAATCAGGGATATACCAATTCACATAGACATATTTATACAGGGAGCATTCGCGCTGTGACACTGAATGGCAGTGGCACAGCGCCTAGAGCATCTAACACCAGTAAAACAGAGGAGACAACAGCAAAAAATGGAAGGGAGACCCACGCCAATGGTGCCAGGTCTAACAGATGTATTTTATCACTCTGAGTTCAGGCATACTAAACTCGAATTTCTACCTGGTTCCCTGAGTCAGTTAGGATTATAAGATGTTATAATCTAACTGCCCATTCTGGCCTATGGGGAACAGGTAGCCTTGCAATAGTGAAAAACGAAAATGGTTGTAATTCACTATTAGGACATGCCACACACATCAGGACATGTCCTACCCTTTACCTACAATGCACCCTGCCCTTGGGCCTACCTTAGGGTGACTAATATGTATAAAAGGGAAGGTTTAGGGACTGGCAAGTGGGTACACTTGCCCAGTCAACATGGCAGTACCAGACTGCACACAGGCTCTGCAATGGCAGGCCTGAGACACACTTTACAAGCTGCTCCGGTGGGTGGCACAACCAGTGCTGCAAGCCCACCAGCAGCATTTGATTTACAAGCCCTGGGCACACGCAGTGCACTGTACTAGGGTCTGACAGTAAGCCAAACAAGCCAATCATGGAGTCACTAATCCATACATCAATTTACCATAGGGAGCACTTGCACTGTGGCACTAAACAGCAGTGGCACAGTGCCCAAAAGCATCTAAAACCAGCAAAAACATAAGAGGCAACAGCGAAAAATGGAAGGGAGACCCACGCCAATGGTGCCAGGTCTAACAACTGTTATATATTGTTAATTAGTGATGCATTGACAGTTGAGCATGTTCAATATTTATGATAATCATGACTTTCTATATGATCAGTGCTGTGCAGGTTAGGACACCTTCTTACAGATGTTGTGCAGACTTTAGCAAAATGACCCAACGTGCCACATTCCTTGCACTGTTTGTTAACGACTGGACAACCTTTGAACCATGTCCTATGATGAAGAGTCACAGACCTGAAGCATTCAGTATTTTTCAGCCTTGATTTTTACACATTCTCTTTCACGCATTCTCCAGCGCATGCCTGTTTCACTCTCTACTCTCTATGTTGTCCTGCATGCCTTAAATCCTTGCATGGGGTGTTTAGAAGATTTGGCAATAGCTGTAGTTCTCTTACACATGTTTTTTGCCAGCTGTCTGTCGGCCCTACTTATTGTTTCCAACACACACACACACACCCACACACACACGGTTTCAAGTCAGTCCTAATAGCTAGAGGGCTGCCGGACATGCGTGCGGTTGCTTATTGATATATGCTGGTGTAAACTCCTTGGCCATTTTAAGTCAAGACCTATTGGCTTTGCCAATGCTTGTTTCGTAGCCCCCAATGCCATTTTCAAATGCTTTCAGGCACTGTAAATAGCAGATAAGGATATTACCCAAATAAACTGTGCAATGTTTAAAGGGTGCAATGCAAGCTAGTGTTCATTCTCACGACCTGCTGGTTACACATAGAGGTCATCAGAGACATCTTAACTCACTGAGCCATTGCGAACTACGACAAGTAAACCTGATAAATACTTATACATAGACATATAGTGTTACAAATATAGTGTAGTGGTGATTAAAGAAAGGTTATGCTTGATAATAAGACTCAATGGGCAGTGCATACATTGACAAGTCTTCACCTGAAAAAAAGTTCTCCAAGGGGTACCAGCTACTTGTCTGGGATGACACAGGTTGTGAGCTGCTTGTACTGACATCGGTTGACTGGTTGCCATTGAACTGGTTAACAATAAACATCTGTTATCTGTCAGTCCCGCCACAAGGCCTCCTTGGGGGAGAACAATGCGCTCTACAAACACAAACATCTGGAACATTATTTGCACATTTGTCTGGGGGCTGGCTCTTGTACAGTTACAGTGTACTTTGCTGTTCAGTGTGTTGGGCACTGATCACTTGGCAAGGATTGGTGGGTTAATTATGACGCTCTTATATGTTTGCTGCATGTACAGTTATCCAATGTGCAAACACTGTCAGTGGACTCAATAAAAAGCTTCATTCGAATGAGATGCAATATGCAATCTGTGCTATCCTAGGCCTAAATGCACAGCTGGCAAACACATTACTTATAAGTCCTGGACCATTTGGGGGTTGCTGTGTACATTGGAATGTATGCATTTGAATTCTCTGGTGGAATACTATCTAGAAGATGTCACCTCTTGTTGTATTCCTCTTAGGGTGTCCATACACGGGCTTTCCTGTATCATGTCCTTATATAGGCACAATTCGCCCTGCCCTTATATAGGCATAAAATCCCAGTCCTTATTTAGGCATTAAACCGTGCACTCCAAATACAGGCATGGTCTCCGACATCCGTCCACCCTAACGTCACAACGAGTTCTTGAAGAACAGACCCTTAGGCTTCGGGAGTTTCCCTAGCACAGGACTATTGATTTCTTCTAGGACTCATCTATTATGCATGAACCATTATACCTTAGGGGTTCATTCATGACGTCTTCCGCTGTCCAACTCACGTCAATGCTAACACTGAGAGGTACCTCTCAGGTATAAATATACCTTCCCTAGCCCTTGTAAACTAGAGGAGACCTCAACTTAAGAGGAGCCCGTTTCCCGGCCTGACGCACTGAGAAGACGCTGTCATCCCTGCACGCAGAGTCAAGCTTCCAGTGATCTAACTTCCCTTGCGGGGTGTTGGAGTTCGAGTCTGGCAAAGACATTCCCACCTCTCTCATTCTAAAGGTATGGAGCTGACTAGAACCTAGAGGGACTCTTGGCATACTTGGCATACTAGGCATACTAGACTTAACATACTCTTAGTATACCATAGTAAGGAATACTTCACCTACTTCATACCTCTCCCTACACCTAGGTTAGGCACATTGGGGTAGAACTAGCTTAGAAACGCATCGTATGAGTACTCACATTTTTAGTCTGTGTTATTTATGTAAATGAATATCTGCTAAAGTTAATGCTATCGCAGTATTATTTATTTCTACTGCTTACGCTGTACATTATTTATCTTGCATACTGTCTTGTGATCGTAACAGCACATTTAACTTACATGAGAAACAAGACTGTTCAATAAACCTTTTATTGAAACGCCCGTCTATTTCTTTCTGTGTAACTTTGAGGAAAACTAAGCATGCACGATTGAGCTGAGTGAAATAGTTATCTATTGTTTCTACGACTCTGGGACACGTTCTGATTCTAAAGGGAAACAAAGTTGTCATGTTTTGCGACTGCCAGAAACTACTCCCTTCTTGTCGTCAAGGAGTTTCTAGTGGCCTCTGAGCTAGCTGGCACAAGTAATTAAGTTTAATATACTCGATAGGGACATACTGACCTTAGTCCTATGTCAAACCTATAGTGGATATTATTCCAATGCGCAGAGCCTATTAGGGAAATAGGAGCTACACTACATGGCGCCCAACGTTTGGTAAGGTGGTAATTTAACGCTAGATACTGAGTAACTCAGCCGTGCTTTTTCTCTCAGAGACCCCTACCCATATACTCCAAAAGACGTCTGGAGTGGGCAGGGTTAAGTATCCACCATGGCTACATAGGAAACACCCTATATATTAGCTGTTTGGTTTGCTCAACGTTGAAGGATACAGTGTTCCAAAATATTGTGCACCTTATCTTTGTTTCCTTGAAACTTGTTCTACATTTTTCAAAAAACAAAATGACTGAAACCGGAAACAGTGAAGCTGCGGCTGATCTAGCCCAAGCAGCAGTTTTTAACATTACAGGTTTAATTGAAACCGAGGAGGGTGTTATAGACATCGCTCCAAACTTAAGAAGAGCCATCACTCTAAAACTTATAAAACATGGCCTACCACCAAGAGGCGGTAGAGCAGTTTTCGTGATAGAGGCACACAAATCCTTTCAGACAGAGGTATTCTATTCATGGGTAATATTTCCTGAATCCAATCCAGTAACACACATGTTTCACTTCTACAAAGAAGATGATCCACCAGAGGAATACATTCCTTTCGAGGATATTGAAATTCCACTAACATACCAGGAGCATCAGCTCTGGTTTAAAGGCGCCCTAAAACATCACAGAAACATTACCAGGCTCGGTCCACTAGGTAGACCAGGAGCAACATGGCCGATTCTAGCCGGCTACACACCTCATCCTGAACTGGATATAATGTCAGATGAGGAATTACTTATTCAACTTACAGAGTTAATAAAAATCTACAGACAATTGGTCCAATATGTCATGCGGACTTTCACAGTCCAGCAACCATTGACACTTCCAAATCCAACTCCCCAACAGGGAATACACTAAAAATTACACCACAGACTCTCTACGCAGTCATGGGTAAAATGCCCACAAAACGTGAGCAAATTCCATTCTGGATAGCTCAAAAAATTACTCAAATCGAAGCAGTATTTCCAAATACTAGCCCGTATGAGAAACACAGAATCCTAACAATCAGTTTACAGATGGGGATCACACCACAACTGGAAGACTGCACCACTTGGGGCTCAGTCTTTGCTGCCATCTATACTAAAACACATGGCATTCCGTCAATTGCGGTAATACCTGATGTCCTGAAACAAATTCAAAATGAATACGGGGCAGAGCCTGCTCTAAATTTAGGTATGAAATTACTGAAAAATTTCGACCAGGTCTCAACAATAATATTATCTAATATTAAAGGGGAGGCAGCAGCAGTGGCGATCCGCCAACGATTAAGGGAATTCGATGTTACAGAACATCAGACTGAACTACCCAGAATAATTGAACAATCATATGCAGAATTAGGCAGAGATAGTTTGGGTGGAAGACCAGTGAAACCAAAACTATCTGAAAGTCCTGAGAAGGACTCTATTAAACAAACTCCTACATCTTCTAAAAAGAAGTGGGAGTCTACTAAACAAAAATCAAACGAGAAACGTTCTCAATCTCGAGGTAGGTCTCCTCAAAAGGAGCCCTCTGAAAGGAGGTATAACCTCAGGAATAGGGATAATTTGAGAAAACCTGACAGGTATCAAGATAATGATACACGTTTCTCCCGTCCCTTTCAGATCTCATCACAGACTTCGGAAAGAAGAGGACGATCATCAGAACATAGAGAAGAACGCGTGAAATCCAAAGAAGAAAAACACGCTCCAAAAAACAAAACAAAACCTCAATTCTCCAAAAGAAAATAGCAGGTCTGAAGATCAGACATGCCGAGAATACTGAGAACACAACTCAAGAACGGAGAATGGGCTCAGACAATGCTGGACAGTGCAGCAGAAGTCACAATAGTTCGCCAGAACCTGAAGGAACTTCTGGAGATAGTGGACTTGAATGAGTACATTACAGTTGAGACTGTAGACACCATGGTTAGTACTCCACAAAGGTTATATGAAATAACACTCCGGATGGAAGGAGACAAACCTAGACCGGTGAAAGCACTTTTTTGGGAAAGACTATTAAGGGGCTATGACATACTTCTAGCAGAAAAAGACTGGCCACCACAATTTGTCAGGGAGTGCTCACACGGCGAGGACATTATTATGCCTGCCTTCTCCAACCATATTCCAATTCATCTAAAATATACATATGCCAGGAAATGGGCAGTAGCCCAGGCCCCAGCATTATATAAAAATCATGTAGGATGGGATGAGGACTCACCTCACCATAAAATACATCTGAAACATGAACCAACTGCACAAAGGCAGTACCCAATAAAGCAAGAAGCTAAAAAACAGGTCAGGGAGATCTTAGATCAACTTGAATACCAAGGGGTGATTGAAACATGCACCTCCTCAATGAACAATCCTTTGTTTCCTGTCTCCAAACCAGACAATACATATCGTCTAGTTTTGGATTACAGACACCTAAACACTTGTTCTAAAACTTTTGCAGTGCAAAATGCACATAGCACAGCATTAATGAATAACATTGTGCGTAACAAATACAAAACAACATTAGACATCTCGAATGGTTTCTTTTGTCAAAACATAGCACCTGAAAGCAGGTACTTAACAGCATTCTCCATAATGGGGACCCAGCGTCACTTTTGTCGACTCCCACAAGGGTTCAAGAACAGCCCAGGTTTATTCTCAGCGAGGGTAACGGAGTTACTACAAATTTATGACAATGAGGCATTGTCCTATGTCGATGACATCTATCTGACAGACGATGACCTGGACAAACACTTGAACAGGGTAAGCACCATTATACTGGGCTTCGCCTCTGAGGGCTACAAGTTCAACTTTAAAAAGTCCCGAATTGCCCATCTCAATGTCCTATTTCTAGGATATGAGCTTTCAAGTGAAGGCAAGAGCTTGGCAGCTAACTTTTAGAAAAGTGTGCGCTGCTCCAACCTCCAAAAACGCTAAAAAACTTACAATCCATCCTGGGTTTCCTAAACTTTGGAAGAACATACATTCTAAATTACGCAGAAAGGGTTAAACCTCTCTACGCATTAATCAAACCTGATTTTTCAATAAAAAATTGGACAAACGAACACACAGAAATCTTCCGTTCACTCCAGGCTAACATGTTAGCAACAAATCACTTACAAACACGCGTAAGTCAACGCAATTTGGTGATCCGAATAATTTCGGGTCAATGCGGATTCACCTACTTAACCTTCAATGAGGGTGAGAAAATACCAATCGCATACAAATCTCATTTGTACACACAAGCGGAAATGCGCTTCAGTTCAACTGAAAAAATTCTAACAGCAGTTTAAACCGCTGTAGCAAAAGAAAGAGCCTTAGCCCAAGGGAAACGCATTATTGTCGTAACCCCAGTACCGGCTTTAGAAGCGGTCACAAAAGCAAGCATTCCAAATGCTAAAGCATTACATCCAAGATGGATACAATGGGTTAATTCTCTTGCTGCAACAGATGTTGAATATGTTTTTGATCCAGATTTAAAAACACAAGCATTCCTGCAATGTGAACAAGAATGTCCTCTGCCTACTAAAATTCTGCCTCTCGATCAGTACGAATTCATAATTTACACTGACGGATCCGCACAACCGCAACAGGGCGTAAGCAAGCTTACAGTGCAGCGTGTGCAATCGTTAAAGGTCGCATGCGAGATGGCATCTTCAGACCTATGGTCACAAAAACTCAATCTCTAGGGGATTGTACTGCTCAGCGAGCTGAACTACAAGCATTCAAACTGGCACTTGAAAGTACAGATCGAGAATTCCCCACACTGATAGTGTGCGATTCCTTTTACTGTGTTCAGTCGTATAATGACTATATACAAAACTGGCTTGAAAATGGTTTCAAAGATGCGAAAGGTGGCACAATAAAGCACAAAATGCTTTGGGAACAAGTAGTTCAGTTGAAAAACGAACTACCAAAGGCTCACGTGATCCACACACTGAGTCATCAACGTGATGGCGTTCACGTTGCAGGCAATTCATTGGCTGACGAAGCCGCAAAGGGGGCTGTTCAGACGGCTTCCGTAGCTGTGATCACTCGTTCAAAAACAAAAATAGACGGTGAGATAATGTTGGCTGTCAATGCTTCAAGCAAAGGCAGCAGTGCAGCGTTACCAAAAAAGTTTCCACTCAAGTACTCTTATGTAATTGATGCGAACAACGTTCCTTTTGCTCGAATCCCTGGAGTGGGGGATAGGGTAATCCCAAACAAGGAACGTAGATTAGGACTAATCCTAGCAGCACACAAAGGGATAGCTTCTGCCCATGCAGGTGTTTCTGCAACAGTATCTTTACTCAAGCAAAGATATTGGTGGCCTGGCATTAGAAAACAAACAAAGAACTATGTTTTAGAATGTGATATATGCCAACAGATGAAAGTCTCCACAGTGAAACGCCCTGCGCAGACACCCCTGTTAATTTCAGACAAACCATTAGCTTGTGTTTACCTGGACCACTGCGGTCCCTTGCAAAAGGACGGTAACTATAAATATATCATGGTTGCAGTGGATTCATGCTCTAGGTTCCTATGGATATGGCCTCAGCGCTCGGCTGACGCTCGAACTGTTATAAAAGATTTGCGAGTCTTTATCGGCACATACGCAATAGGCACGCTACATTCTGACCAGGGCCCTGCGTTTAGCTCTCGGGCTTACAAAGAAGCCATGGCCAGTCTGGGTGTTGCATTGCGGTACTCCTCTCCATTCCATCCTGAGGGAAATTCAGTTGTGGAAAGGAAAAACCGGGACATAAAGCAGTCTATAACAGCTAGGGTATTAGGTTCGGGTGATGGTTGGGTCAAACATCTTAATGGGGTCCAACGCTCATTGAATAATCTGCCAAGAAGTTCTCTAGGGGGTCACTCCATATGAGGTCCTATTTGGGACAAGAATGTGGGTACCAGATCTCGATGACGTAGGCACAGTGGTGGAAAATAAACCGTTTGATATCAAAGATCGTTTGGCTGTTTTACAGGAACTGAATGAGTTAAGAACGAAACAAAGCAACGTATTCCTGCAGCCAACCACCACTGGGGAAAAACCGGCGGTCCCAGCAAGGCCTGTCTGGATTCCAAAAGTTGGGGATCTAGTCAGAGAAAGAATTGCGGACAAGAAGGAATTTGGACCTTCTTACAGACAACCAGTACCTGTCCTAGCAGTTCAAGGAACAAGAACAGTACTTCTGCCGCCCCTTGCTGGAAGAAAGGAGAAAAGATTTGTGTCCATCAACCTCATCAAACCACCGTATGTGGCCAATACTAAATAGTAGGCCTCGTGGACTCCGACCTAGTAGCAGACACACTCCTCTCGCTACTATCCAAGAGGTTCAGACTGAAAGACTGATAACAATCGAGAATTCAGCTGTAACAGATGGAGGACTAAGCAACAACGCTATGGAACTCATCCCTCTTGAAAATCAAGCAACAGTTCATCCAAATACACCTGTCTACACCAATGTAGCAAGTGATCAACTGGTTCCAGCGATTTCTACAAATCCTGATGCAATTTCAACAATTGACAGAACTGCTTCTGGCTATTTCATTAACTTTGATACGTTCTCAGAAGATCCGAGTGAACCTGAAACGACGCCAGCATCATTGAAATTCAAGCAGCAAGTACAAGACTTTCTTCACTTTCTGAAAAAGACTTATTTGGTTTCTCCATAGATTGAACTCTGGATTACATCTGGACTCTTTGTTTTCCTGCTCTGGCTAGCTTTGGTTACAACTGTGAGCATGATTATAAGTGGCAGATACATCCATGTGAACACTGAAGGAAAAGACGTGAACGTACTTTTGAGACCTCATAAATCTTCCCATCGTGAAGCAAGAGACTTGTCATCAGTGAACATCACAGCTGTTCCTATACAGGATGGTATAGTGTGGGACAAAACAGATTTTGATATCTTCAACCCGACAGAACAATTGAACATTCCACATTTGTTTAAAATTTCACTAAGTGATCTAATTTCGTCCAGTACCTATTCTGATGATTGGGACTATGAGACTGTTAATGACATAATGTTTGACTTAGAAAAATCTGCTGCATTTTCTAAAAATGAATATTTAGAGGGTTCAACAGACTATGAAGAGCTGTATTGCTATAACCATTATGGTCATCATTATTTGCATAAATCTGCATATCCTAGAAATGTGTTTATGTTTAACCAATGGGAGCATTGTCCTACACCACCACACGGTAGTTCAAAAACATTTGCTAACAAGTTTCCATATTTTTCAGGATACAATACATCTAATCCAGAAATGTTTTACTATAAAAATGTAAACAAGACAGGCCTGAAAATTATGTTAACAAATACAAAACAGATTTATTCTGCATTATTTAATGCCCAACTGTCTAGACAGGGTTTCGACTTTTGGAAAGACACAATAGACACAAAAACTGTCTGGGGTACTAAAGATTGGCAAGTGCAAGGGATAGAAGCTTTATTTAGAGCCTGCATCATCCCTGAACAAATAATGTTTTTGAATGAAACTGTCCAACAAACATCTTGTCTTGGACTAGCCAAGATCAAAGAGATGAACACACCTTCTGTACCAACACCTGCCACTGATAATAATACACAGGCAGTGGTGACAGTTGACAATATACTACAACTCAACAGATCTAATCCTAATTGGAAAAAATAGTTGATCTGGCCCACAGACACGAACAACTGTCAGGAAAGATTCCTGAATAAAACTCAGGGCTTTACTATTCACAGGCCAGACCCAAGATACGTCCAAAGACAGCATCCGGGGGTAGTAACAACATACAGTGTAGGAAAATTATGCCTCGATTGGCTGCAGAAATCTTCACTACAGGATGTGAAACAACACTTATCCTTACTTAAAGAAGACGCAGACCATAAGGGAATTCTTGCTTGGACCAAGAAAACCGCATCAAAAACGTTTCATATATGCCGGCATTTATGCTGCCTATAATGAAGCATGGAAAGTATCACAGATGGAGGCTGCAGAACGAATACGTGAACTTGATCGTATTAATTTAGTGAAAACACTCTCTGTGGTCGACAATGGGTTAACAACTTTGTCCTCCAGAATATATTCATTGGATGGCATTGTATCTTCTGCTATCGACATACTGGAACAAGATTTGGCGATGTTACAACAAGGCCAATCTCAATTACGTTCTATTATGTTATTAAGCTGGACGCTGCAATCTTTGCGAGCGGGCTATGTGCCTTGGCGTTTCATCAACACATCGGCTCTGTTTGCAGAATACAATCTAACTGATAAACAGATCGAACTGGCACAAAGAGGAGCAAAGTATACAGTGCTGAGCATTGAAAAACTGGAAAAGTTACCATTCACAGTGGCAGAAAAACCAGCTACAGAATGGCTCATTCATGGCAAAATCACATTACCTGTGACTACTTTTCAGTTTCAGTATTGCCTCACACAAATGCAAGCAGGCAAATATGAAAGGTTGGGTAAGGAATACATTAAGACATCTTGGGATTTACCGTATACATATAGATGTTGGAGTGGGGATCGTGAAGTGTTTTTGAGCGGTACACACTGTAAACGTGCACTGAGCGGTTCACTTATATGTCAGGACATTTCTTTACACGGGGCTTGTAATGGTTCTGTGGCAAATTTGTCTTGCCATCAGCAGGGTACACCAGCTGCTGTGATTAATCCAACGTTTGGACAACTTTCTAATGGGAGTTACCTCATGTTGAATGATCAGAGTTGCTGCGGCATGTTGCCAGGCATCCCATATCTAGTAACGGTCAACTCCAGGGTCACTTGCTGTATGCAAGTATTGTTTCCCCAATAGACACAGTCAGGAGTCGCCTCTATGGCCTTCGCTGAACGTCTCTTTTATAAGATTTGATACTTTAAGCAGAATGAAAGCCATGCTTTTACAGCAAACAGTGCCTTTGACCTCGGCCAAAGAAACCTATGATCTACAAGTAGCAAGGACTTCGGCTGAGATACAGACTTTAATACGTACAAACTGCCCTATACATTTCGTAGAAATGATAACACGTATCTTCAACATGTCTGATACAAGTGGAATTGTACATATATTTAAGAGCATCTGTACCGGTCTGTTAGCACCTTTCCAGGCAATACTCGGAATAATCCCGAACTTTGCACATTCGGTGTTTGGTGGCATACCATTAATTCGAGCATTTTTTGCCGGAATTCTATTTCTCTTCCTGCTATTACGCTATGGCCAGCCTATTCGCAGACATCACTCCGAGCGAAATGGAGAAAGCTCTCCTTGAACGAAAGTGCCGTGAGCGAATAGTACAGCTTTGGGCATGACTCGTCTCACGGGAAATTAATACCACGTGGTTCCTGTCATTTAGACCAATCTGGCAAGATTGCATCTTACCTGTTCTACGATGCCTGCTATGCGGTGAAGAATGTGTGTTGGACACCTGTCTAACATTTCCATCAGCTACGCCAACGGATGTCGATACTCTGCTGGTCCTGATAACGGCCCATGCTCTGTGTTGTCCCCAGATGCTGCCTATCCTGATGTCAGCATTCATTGAGATCTCACAGACACTTCCGGCTGCTGCTGAGGTACGAGAAAGATCTACAGGCACACAGGTAACAACGGACGCAAACATTGCTGCGGCAACCTATGCTGAAAGCGATGCTTCACATCTCTGTGCAATTAATCTACTACACGAGGTGTTCCAACTGACACCAACTTCGGTGGACGATGTTTTGTCTACAGAAATAGACGATCTCATGTTTACACCAGACCCGTAAACTGACTCTGATTCAGCCCACAGTGTTCCAGAGATGCAGTAACAATTTGGCCTTCATACTTCAAAAACTTGGAACTCTTCCAAAAATTGAACTTTTTCCCATTTTTTGAACTAAAATGGCACTTCAATCTGCTTCAAGTAGAACTAGCCTTATAGTACAGACTTCGCTGTACTTCCTCAGACACTTTTTTCATCGTGTTAGTCTGAAAAAAAGTTCATTAATTTCCATGACATGAAATGACTTTTGATTTTGAAAAAACTTATCGATCATTTTTGTCACATGTAAATATTTCTGCATATTTCATTCAAATTGCATTTTATTTTAAATATATGACTGAAATGAAAAGCAATGCTTCAAATGTACAGTACCTTTTGCATTCTAATGGGTTTTTAAATGCCTTTTTAAACGGTTTTAAGAAATATTTTAGAAATATGCGGTACTCCATTTAATGTTTAGAATTTTAAATGTTTAGCATTTTAGTATTATCGTACACACGAAAGTGGAGTGGGTGTTGTATTCCTCTTAGGGTGTCCATACACGGGCTTTCCTGTATCATGTCCTTATATAGGCACAATTCGCCCTGCCCTTATATAGGCATAAAATCCGAGTCCTTATTTAGGCATTAAACCGTGCACTCCAAATACAGGCATGGTCTCCGACATCCGTCCACCCTAACGTCACAACGAGTTCTTGAAGAACAGACCCTTAGGCTTCGGGAGTTTCCCTAGCACAGGACTATTGATTTCTTCAAGGACTCATCTATTATGCATGAACCATTATACCTTAGGGGTTCATTCATGACGTCTTCCGCTGTCCGACTCACGTCAATGCTAACATTGTGAGGTACCTCTCAGGTATAAATATACCTTCCCTAGCCCTTGTAAACTAGAGGAGACCTCGACTTCAGAGGAGCCCGTTTCCCGGCCTGACGCACTGAGAAGACGCTGTCATCCCTGCACGCAGAGAGTCCAGCTTCCAGTGATCTAACTTCCCTTGCGGGGTGTTGGAGTTCGAGTCTGGCAAAGAGATTCCCACCTCTCTCATTCTAAAGGCATGGAGCTGACTAGAACCTAGAGGGACTCTTGGCATACTAGACTTAACATACTCTTAGTATACCATAGTAAGGAATACTTCACCTACTTCATACCTCTCCCTACACCTAGGTTAGGTTAGGCACATTGGGGTAGAACTAGCTTAGAAACGCATCGTATGAGTACTCGCATTTTTTAGTCTGTGTTATTTATGTGAATGAATATCTGCTAAAAGATAATGCTATCGCAGTATTATTTATTTCTACTGCTTACGCTGTACATTATTTATCTCGCATACTGTCTTGTGATCGTAACAGCACATTTAACTTACACGAGAAACAAGACTGTTCAATAAACCTTTTATTGAAACACCCGTCTATTTCTTTCTGTGTAACTGTGAGGAAAACTAAGCATGCACGATTGAGCTGAGTGAAATAGTTATCTATTGTTTCCACGACTCTGGGACACGTTCTGATTCTAAAGGGAAACAAAGTTGTCATGTTTTGCGGCTGCCAGAAACTACTCCCTTCTTGTCGTCAAGGAGTTTCTAGTGGCCTCTGAGCTAGCTGGCACAAGTAATTAAGTTTAATATACTCGATAGGGACATACTGACCTTAGTCCTATGTCAAACCTATAGGGGATATTATTCCAATGCGCAGAGCCTATTAGGGAAATAGGAGCTACACTACACTCTGGTGGATGAGGCTTGTATCAGATTGCACTTAATAAACAGCCGATTGAACATAACTTGAAGTGTGAAGACTGACTATGACCAGCCCATCTCAGGGTGCACGGGCATGACAAGACACATGTCTGTGTAACGCCAGAAGAGGCTCCTCTAAGTTCTCAAGCCACATGTCTGCAAGTATGGACAGAAAGCATGCTAAGAAAGCTGGACAGATGCAAGATGAACCTGCCTGTCCAGATGCGGCGGAGCTCAGTGACAGCCAATGGAATGGCTGCTGCGCGAGACGAACTCTGGAAAGGTCATCTGCATAATGATCGGACACTACACACCTATGGAAAAGACCAGCCCAGAGCATTTCTTATTATAATTTATAATAATAATAATAATTTAATACAGGGTGATTTCTGCGAGCACTGGGGCCTGAGTGGTACCTGGGATGTCTCATGGGCTGTTTATAGGCTGGGAAAAAACTATATTAAGCTTTGTCATGATGCGGGCTGCGGGGTTTGGGGGAGGGGTTGCTGTTGACATCTCAGGGATCACCTGTGTGTGGAAATGTGTATGTTGTGGTAGAGTTGGTTTGATTGTTGACTAGTTGGTTGTTAGATCGGTGTGTGGGGAGGGGGGTGGAAGTTACCTGGGGCTGGTTATTTGTTGTTTTGTGGCATAGACCAACTTTAGGCATAGACATATCTTAAACGGATCAGAATGGTGGATTTTGGCTGTGCATAGTATTGCATTGACACATATGAATTAGAGATCATGCAGTCTATGCAAAACTGCATACTGATCACCTTACTGTCAGAGGATGAAATAGTTCTAAAAAGGTTAGGTCGGACTAGACAGACACAAATTAGAGCTGGTGTTATTGCAAGACACTCACATACCGCAGATAGGTCACGCAGTGTGGTGCTAGATTTAGAACTAACAGATACTCCTAAAGTTCGCATTCAGGTGGAGTCACTATCATTATGTGCAAATCCGTTGGTTTTCAATGTAGTAAAGATATACCTGTTCAGACATCCAAAGCTATTGGAGGGAAGATTCTCCATATTTTCTTGTCATAACCATTTGGTGCCTGAAGCTTGTCACATGACTAGGTGTAGTTTCCCTTTGTGTGTTCCTCCCACACACTAGAGGGATTAGGTGTTCCCTGGATGGACCATCCCAGACAGGATGGGGGATGAGGGGGGCTGTGCAAAGCCCCACTTGCACTTCAGAAGATTGTTCTTCAGCTTTCACACTAGCCTGTGTTGCTGCAGACATACTGGGACCAGGGCAGGGAGGCAGGAAATTCCAGGCAATTATGTGGGGGAAAGCCTCCAGAAGTTTCTCCCACTTCAAAAGTGGCACCAGGTTTAAAAATAGAACCCTTAGACACACTCTTCAGGTCACTTCTGAACCTGTGGAAGGACTCTCAGACGACTGCCTGCTGCTGTGGCCTGCTATGTATGTCAAAAGACTGCCTTGCTGCACCAATAAGGACTGTCCTACTGCCTTAAGCGTGCTCTGTGCCCTCAGAAGACTGTCCTGCTGCTTGGGCACTGCTTTTCTACTTGAACCCAAGACTTCCAGAGTGACTACAAGGGACAGAAAAGGTTCCAACCATCTTGAACCTACAACTGGAACCAGCCTGAGTGAGTCATCATCCTCCAAGTGGAGCCCCTCCAGTCCTGGACCCTTGGAAGTGGTGCTAAGGGTGCTCAGATAGCCTAAATCCAAAACCTGGGACTTTAAAAATGTTCGCCCAAAAGTGCTCTGAGAACTGAGGCGAGACCCAGACTTACCTGCTCGTCGATCCGCCCAAGGTGCATCGCCAGTAGGCTTCAGTTCGCGGCAGCTTCTGCTACGTTCTTCTCAGCAGCAGTAAATCCTGTTCAGCGGCTCCTTGCAGAATGGGATATCAATACTCGTGGCGCCCTTGTCGGTTACAGCTCGCAGCTATGTTCCACTGGAAATATTTGAATTTCAGAAAAAGAGGTTAAGGGCCTGATTTAGAGTTTGACGCAACAGGTTACTCTGTCACAAGCGTGACGGATATCCCGTCCGCCGTATTACAAGTTCATTATATCCAATGGCACTTGTAATACGGCGGATGGGATATCCAACACGTTGGTGACGGAGTAATCCATCCGCTAAACTCTAAATCAGGCCCTAAGTCCAAACGCAGATATTTTCACCCCAACTTTGTTCATTGGCCCCCTTCTCGGACACCGCTGGCTGCCTTGCCCTGCTAAACTATTACCTTCTCAACAATTTTTCTTCTAAATTTCTTCTAACTCTGAAAAGTAAGCAGAGACAGGGCCCAATCCACTTTGTGTATCCGACCCACACTTCATTGCGGTCGGCCATTACTTTTGACTTTGCCCCGGTCTTGCGCGACTAGATGTCCGTGGTTGGTGCTTTGATCTTTTAAGCGCTATGTTACACTATAAACTTTCTAAATTCATAACTCTGGTTCCACTGATTGGATTTTTGTCATAATAGTGTCAAATAATTAATTATGGTGTCACATAATTCATTCAATTTTACTCTATTTTCCTAAATTAGTGCGGGATTTTTCTTGTGTTTTGTTTTCTCTTTATTGCTGTTTGAGTGCTGCATAATTACTTTACACATTGCCTCCAAGTTAAGCCAACTGCTTTTGTGCCAAGCTACCAGAGAGTTAAGCACAGGTTAGTTTAGTGACTTTTTGTGGTTCCCCTGACAGGGTTTGTGGCTGTTTCTTGAAATGGGCTCACACTCCACTTAACCAACAACCCAATTTCTCACACTATATAATACCACTTGAATGTGAATTCTGCTTCTTTTACAGATGGCTCATTTTTTTAAATGTGGAGTTAGCCAAGACATTTGGATTTAAAATATTAACCCTTAAAAAATACATACATGTACATACATACATACACAGTCATGTTCCCTGACCTGAGTGCCCAGTTACGTGTGTCTGCTATCTTGTCTTTTTTTATTTTGGTTCCAGCCTCACACTATCCGAGTGTGTGTGCAGAGGCTTAGGTATGTCCTTTGACATGAGTCAGGTCCTGGACCTGTCCTGTGATCTGAAGGGCGCACCAAGCATGCCCTCATTGTACTGGCAGTGGACTGCTGTCCCTGTTTTGGGTTTAACACATGAAGAGGTGGCGGCAGTGTACAGTAATTTGTGAATCCATAGTTGTGGCTGATCTCTGCCCATTCATTTAGAGGACTACAAGCCTACTTAAGTAATGTTTTGATTCTATTCACAATCTAGATTCTAGCGCTAACACCCCATGTGCATGCGGCACATTTTTGTGTATGTGGCTTGTTTGGTGCATGCATAGTATTTATGAATGAATGAATGAAGCAGCATTTATAGAGCGCATAGCTACCCGTAGGCATCCCAGCGCTGAAGAATAACTGAAGCTTCAAAGAATCACTTAGGAAAGAGCCATGTTTTCAACAGCTTGCGGAAGGCCAGGTGATTGGGTTCCCTTTGTAGCTGAAGAGGAAGGGAGTTCCATAGTTTGGCAGCATTATATGAGAATAGCCGACCACCACTTCTGACTCTCTTAATTCTGGGGACGACTGCCAGGTATTGCTCATCTGAGCGCAGTAGCCTATTAGCTCGATAGGGCTTGACCATAGAGGAGATAATCTCTGGTCCTTTCCCTCCTATCAGCTTGTGGGTAATGCATAAGGCCTTAAAGTGGACTCTCTCCCGGACAGGGAGCCAATGGAGAGCTTTCATGGCGGGTTTTGCAGACTGCCTGCTCTGAGTCCCCATGAGGATCCTTGCGGCGCAGTTCTGTACTGTTTGAAGTTTGGCGAGGCCCTGTCTGAGTGGTTAAGCGCAACAGCCAGTTGGGTGTCATCAGCATAGATCACAATGTGCACCCTATAGGGAAGAACAATGTCCGCAAGAGGTGCCATGTAGGCGTTAAAAAGTGTGGGGCTCAGGGAAGATCCCTGAGGAACCCCGCAGTGGAAGGGCCAGGATTTCGAGGTGGCCTCACCCTCGAGCACCTGGAAAGATCTTCCCTCCAGGAAGGATTGCAGCCAGGTTAAGGCTACTCCGGACACACCCAAATTTCTAAGTCGTTGGACCAGAATGAGGTGGTTGACCGTGTCAAAGGCCGCGCTGAGATCTAAAAGAATCACGGCAGAGGAGCCTCCTGCATCGAGAATCTTTCTGGATTCTTCCACGACTGCTAATAGAGCCGTTTCTGTACCTTGGCGGGGGCGAAAGCCAGTTTGAGAGGGATGGAGAAGATTATTAGATTCCAGATGAGCAGAAAGCGCGGAATTGACATGTTTCTCCAGTATTTTGCTAATTCCTGGGAGGAGCGAGATAGGTCGGTAGTTGCCCAGACAGTCTGGGTCCAGGCTAGGTTTTTTCAAAAGGGATTTTACCATGGCTTTTTTCCATAGGGGGGGGACCACCCCGGCGGAGATGGAGGAGTTGATCAAATCCAGAATGACTGGACCAACTGACTCTGCCACCTGGTTCAAAATCTTAGGCGGGGCAGGGTCTCTGGGCGACCCACTCTTAACGAGTACAGAGGTGGTCTGAAGTGATTCATAGTTCATTAAGGGGAAGGTCTTTAGAGAGTGTTCCTTACTTTATGAGTGAACCAGAGCAAAAAAGGCCTGTGGTATCCATTTTTGGATATCTCAAGTCTGACCTTGTGAACAAGATGGAAGTGCGGTTGAATTCTAAGGCAGTGTAAGTGTATTGCTGACACTCCTGAAGTGGGAGGGAGGAGACCAAGACACTGAATTGTGGAAAGAGGAGACAAGAAAATTCTATTACCCCTTATGCTGAGATGAGCTGCTGCTCAATCTCTTTAAAGCACTGCTATTTGGTAGATAATGGGGGTGAAAGGTAGACTCAAGTCTCTGTTCAAGGTGAAAAGGACCCACTTAGGCGAGGCCACCCGTTTGTTATTCTCTGATTTCTCTTCAGTGTGGGTGATGACAGTCAGGTGCATGACACCCTCATCTCTTAGCGTCACTGTCGGGGTGCTCCAGGCTGTAGACTACCCTGCTGTGAGGAGCACAAAGGCTGTGCCAGGAGAGCATGATGGGAAGAAAAATTGAAAGGAGAAGCATCCCAGTTCTGAAAGTGCAGACAGTGGATCAACATCTCCTGTATTCTATGACTATATAAAAGTGAGATGTAATGACCTTCTTGTTGTTCCAGTTCCAAATTCTTTATGACTAAGGAAGGAAGTACTCCTCAGAGTACTGAGGTCACTGTGTATCTAGAGCTGGTATCTTCCTGATGGCCAGCTTCCCAGAGGCTAGGGGATATCACCTGAGTCAAATCCTTCCTGCAAGAACTGATTATCTATCTTCAAGGGTCTAAAAGGCAGCATGTCTGCTGAGAGAGCGAGGCAGCCTACCAGCCTCTCAGGAGTGACTATCCAGGAGGAGCTAGGTGCAGCGTGACCCTGTTGGGTCTGCAGAATTGAAGAGCTGTGGGGAGTGATCTCTGTGCCCTGGTATTGGCAGGCCTCAACTCTCCAGTGGGATTTCTGGTAGAAATCATGAAACTATGGCATGGCCTGAGCCACTGTACCTGATCATGACCTTGCAGTGTGACCTGAGCCACTGCAGAAATCTGTGAGCCCTTGAGCCCAATCTGTAAAGTTGCTGCATGACCTGAGCAGCTGAGCCCAAGCTTCAAAGTTTCAGTGTGACCTGAGCCACTGAGCTCGATTTCTGAAGTTGCTGCGTGAACAGAGCCACTGTGCCCAAATTGTGAAACCACAGTGTGGTCTGAAGATACTGCACCTAATCACAGCGTGACCCAAAGCTGCTTCATGACATGGGACATCCTGATCCAACCAGTGAGGCCTGTGTAAAGCCTCACCATCTCCTCGAGCCAGGATGTGCGTGACCGCCTTGGTGTGGACCTGAATAGCCTGAGTGGATCTGCACCAAGCACCCACAGGACCAGCTGTGAGAGGACCCAGCACTCACCTGAGCAGCAATCCCTGGCGGAAGCCTCCTTACCCAGACGTAATCGCTGAGAGGAGCTGCAGTCTGCCCAGAGGAGGGTGAGTAAGTGAGCATCAGAGGAGCTGGGTGGCCGTACCAGAAGCTCTAGACTGAGAGACTTGTTGGGTGAAAACCAGTGAACTGAGTTAAACAGACTGTATACTAACACAAGAGTACGGTTGTAATCTGCACCTGAGCCTAATCACATTGGCACCAAACCCATGGAGGGAACTACCTGGAGCATACACCTGTGACTGCTCACAATTGGTACTATTGAAAATCAAGTGATGAAGGGTTGTACTTGGGCCAGTTTGCAGGTCCATAGTAAGACAGGCCTTGAGACATCAGAAGTAAACAACCGCAAGCCCCACAGTTGAGGCCCAGTCTGCCTCCCCCGACCGGGTCTGACTAATAGGCTTCAGTCAGCCCTCTTTACCCATTGAGCTGTTCAAGTGTCATTCACATTTTCCTTCAGCCCACCACAGCATGGGGCAAGGTTCAGCCTACTTAAGCCATTGGTTCTTTTGTTGGTTCTGGCATTCTGCTCCAGCACCATGTTTCAATCCACACAGAAAATAAATAGTCCCTTTCAGTGCCAGTGACTGGTGGGAAAATGTTTGCTTTTTTTATTTTGTTTTTACTTTGCAAGGGCCCGGTAGCTCCTGAGGCACTGATATCTGGCCTTCGTCGCTGTTTGCAATGCGCTGCATCCTTCTAAGGCACTGCAATCAGCACTGCAATCAGAGGTCACCTTCGACTGGGCTTCAAAACCAATCATAGCTGCTTGCATATGCATGTCTTGCAATGCTCAGTATTAAACATGTCATACGACTACATTCTCATTCATTCTCCTATTTTATGAATTTTATTAGACATTTTCCTATTTGAAAAGTTACAGAATTCTACTAGTCTGCTCCAATGCACTACTCTGTCTCATCCTATACCTCTCTCAATATCTCTATCAATATCTCTATCAATATCTCTATCTCCACTCTCTGACTCATCCCAAACCTCAGTCTACTCCTATGATCTCCAAAATAAACTTTTCTAGACTCTTCCCTCCTCTACCCCTCCTTGGCTCACCCGAAACCACATTTTACTACTACGATCTCCCAAGCAACCCTTTCTAAATTCTTGCCTCATGTATCCCTCCTTAGACTCATCCAAAACCTCACTGTACTACTATGATCGACTTAATTATTTTCTAGACTTCGCTCCTACATCCCTCCTTTTACTCATCCCAAACCTCATCGTACTACTATGATCTCCCAAATAACACTTTCTAGACTCTTCCCTCTTCTATCCCTCCAGTATCCTATTCAATCTAACTAACAGGCTCACATGTCCACTGCTCAAATTAACTCAAATTTCCCTATATTAATCCACCACTAACCCTTTTGGGTTCTGGAGTAGCGTGCTACTCGGCGAAAAGCATTTTGATGCCTCTCCACGGGTAGTAAGCAATATATAAATACAATTACAATTTCTGCAGTATATTGTAACTGATACTCCTCTGTCCCTATAGATGGTTGTGTATTCATAACTCAGAGAAGTGTACTTTGTACAACAACAGACAGTTCTGTTCTGCCGTCTTGAGAAGGTTGTTTAAATGTATTAGCTACATACTATTAAACATTACCCTTTCTCATTAGAGAAGAAATAGTCTGTCACCAGCTTCTTCAGCCCATGAGCCATGCGCTATTGAAAATAAATTAATGTTGTGGAGCGTAATTAGTCCCATTGTGGTTGGTGTCTTTCATCCCTGTAATTACTCTATCGAGATACATTTTTGTTTCTGAGATAAAAACTATTGGACGGAACATCCTGTATCTTTTTATTTTCCTTTTTTTTTTACTAAGTGTTGTTTGTTGATTTTAATAAGAGACGTGTAACGCTGCTCATTTTCCTATTTTTATTTTGTATTCAAAGGTTGTTGGTAGTTTGTGTACACTATTAACACTCATAATCTAGAAGTAAGTCTGAGTAAGTGTGTATCAGCGGCAGTAGGACTGAAAATCTGGGGCAGGGGCTCTCTGAGTGTTACTCTTGCAAAGAACTTGCCATGATGATTCTAAAGACATAACTCCATAAGCATAGGTAGAAATGATAAAGACTTATTCTTCAGCCCAGCATCCCACCCACCACCAACACTAGTCAGCTCCATCTGCTGCTGTGTCTCCACAGCCTGAAAGATGCATCCTCTATGCTTCCATCTTAGCTCTCCACATTCAACCCACTACAGCGATACTCACTACGCCACAATGTTCTGTTGATATTACCGCTGCACGCGACTCAGGTTCTGTGCCTAAAAAGTGATTTCAATGTCAGAGTAGGAGGTCCACCTAAGGCATCTCCAGTCCCCCATACATTTAAGGCCAGAGACTACCCAACAAGAAGTGACTGAAGTGCTGTGATATTACTACTTATATTATTGATGACATCACTATCTATTTTAAGCACAGTTGCAAGTGTGCTGTACCACTGCCAACAACTAGATGTCCTGGTAAATAACATCTATGGAGAAGAAAGGATGCTATAGTTATGCTCTCTATAAATCAGTACAATAATATATTAATTGTAGCAACAATACATACACAGACATGCTCACTAAGAATACACATAGAAACAGGACTGTAGTCTATTATCAGCAAAGAGATGTGGAAAAGAGCAACCGTTCACAGCTTCACTGGTGTCAATGGTGATGTAATATGTGATGTCACCAGTGATGTCATCAATTATCTTCAAGGAGTCTTCTGCAGCTACACCCACTAGCAATACATTCCTTATTGATATCTGTCGCAGCTAGAAGGCTTCATTACACATTCTAGCATGCAGTGCTTAATTTGTAAATGAATAAGTGCCAGGGCCCAAGGTATTTGGCGGAAGGCCACTACAGCATGCATCACACCCTGCCAGCACGGGCAAATGCCAGTGGCACCGTTACTGACTAACCGCTCCAACAAATGTTACAATTTTGACTATTCCAGGTCTCCCAAAGCTGTAAGAACGGCCTGGACGAGCTGGTAGTATTATTTTAGTTTGAATGCATATTGAATTTTTGAAGCACTCTGCTGATGTGCTCTTCTTAAAAATAGACAGACAACACCACTATGTGGCGAACTCTCAGAAGAAAGTGCAGGTGTTGATATACTTGTAATTAATAGGTATAATAGCAATGCTTCTGCAGGGATCTTGTTTTACCTCCATAATTGAACCACAAAGGAGACCAGACACTGGAGTAAGCTAACCCCGTGAGCATAATAGCCAAGGGTATGCGCTCCAGTAAACAGAACTAAATTATAAAAATCAAGTGGATTGAAACCAGGGTGGAACTTATCATTATCAAACCACGGATTGAACAGTGGCTACATGCAAATAGGACTAAAAAAGGAGTCCCACAGAGGATAAAACGATAGACATTTGGTGCGTAGTCATAAGGGGAGATACATAACCTTATGGAATGAAATCCAACTGAGTGCTTTTGCACCGGTGTGTGGAACACTCAATTGTGGAAAGGAATGAACCAAACCCCTTGTCCTGAAGAAGGTGGCTTTAATGATGTTATGCCACTGAAACGTGTTGACGCTTAAAAAACTGTGTTAGATCTGTGGAAAGACAGCAGCAATACAAACACTTTGGGGCATATTAGCAAGACCGGCGATAAAATTATCGCCGTTTTAGCGGCAGGAAACTGCCGCTAAAACGGCGATAATGGGCTTGCTAATATGCGTTATAGAATTCAATAGAAGCCCAGGTTAGATGTGCAGGACATCTAACCTGGGCTTCTATTGGAATTCTATAACGCATATTAGCAAGCCCATTATCGCCGTTTTAGCGGCAGTTTCCTGCCGCTAAAGCGGCGATAATTTTAACGTGGGTCTTGCTAATATGCCCCTTTATTCTTTTGGGTTGTGCTGTTTATTACTCCAGGATTAACAGTGTCAAGACAAATACAATTGTCTCACCATATTCCTTTCCAGGAATCTTTGTAGTGTAATGAGTTTGTTTGATTGTCCTACCTATGTTATAGAGATGGATTTTAATATGTTTTGAAAAATAATTTTTATATTAATTGTTCATTTACACATGTTTTTAACATATTGTGTGATTTTGTAATAAAAATATATTTTTTTCGAATAAGTGCTTTAGCATCCTGAGTGGAATTTTAACCTAATACTGTGTGAATGTCGCTTGTGGTCAACAGGTCAGTGATTTAGATGTGCAATACCTCCAAAGGGAATCATTATTTTTAACCTTACCTCCATAGTGACAGATTCAAATTCTGGCAGGTTCACACAGCCTTTCATCCTTGTGACGTTGATAAAATGAGTTACTAGTGATGTCAGCGTGAATTTAATTTTTGGTGTCCTCTGTGCATTGAGATACTGAAGGAACTAGCTCCATGCTAGGGTCCATGCGTGGGCTTCAGCATTATTACTGGCTTCATAAATTATTTCCATATATATATTCGTAGTATTCAGATGTATAAAATACAAGGGAGCCTGCAGCCCCTGTACAAAAGCCCAACTCTGATTTCCTTATTGGAGTCGAGTTGTGTCTTCTCTAGTCTGCTGTAATAACGAAATGACGCAGCTGCTCAACTGTAATACGTTTTTACAGCTGAGTTGTGACGTCATAATGCCTGCTGCCAAAGCAATCAGCCACACTGAAAGACAGGTGAAAGGACACAATTACAGCTGCAGTTTAAAGACAGAAAACGAGAACAGACTGGTTTTTATAAGCTGTTTTTCTAAAAGGAACAGTGCTCAGCAAATAAAAAAGATTTTTATGATAACATGTTTATTTTGTGCACACTATTCGTCATTAGCGGTGAGTTAGAATTTAACTGCATATTTCTACACATTTTTAGGTTGCAGCATTTATTTAATCTGACATACCAATACCACTAATTTTTATGTAACAAATTACTAAATAGTTTTTGGTGTGTTAAATTTTGTGTTACAGATTCTGCTTTAACTCTTCTGGTCTCCAACCATGTTATCTCTTTTACATGAAGGAGCAACACTCAAGGACTTAAACAGTTCGTAGCTAGGGTGATGATATGACCATGTATTATAAGGAATAAAAGACCCTCTGCTCTACATTAAAAAGATATTACAAGTCACCTCGGAGTTCAGTGGCCTTATAGAGGAATTTGGCCTTGTTCATCTATTTAATTGTGGAACTCCTGGCTGACTTGCAATATTCTTATAATGTACTGCAGGATGTAATTTATTCCATATATTATGTGGAGCCCCAGAAACTCTAGTATGGATATGTCATAATCATAGACAATAGTTGTAGTTGGAAGAACATTATGTTTTCCTGCAATGGTTACCTAAGGAAACATATATATATATTTACAATTTCATCTCTTAGGTGTGGTAAAGTGAAATTAGTTGCAGCTTCTGAGATGTCATTGACCTTAACATGTCATGACTGCAATGTTAATGGATATGTAATTTTTAGGTCTCGCGTAGGCAGCGCGCATGCGCTGTCTCTCCGAGACATCTAGTAATCCGTATAGCGAGGGTAATCCCGCCTGCTGCTTGCCTGCTGCTTGCAATTGGCTTATTTACTTGTTACTGTGATTTCCGGCCTCCCTATTGGTTGCTGGTCCGATGCATCACTTCCGTTTTTATTGGAAGCAGCACCGACCAACTACAGTTTCATTGTGCTGCAGCTGTTGGTATGTCATGTTTAGGGACTCCTTGTTTAAACAATTGTAGGCTTTATTTATCAGAGCGGCGGGTCGCGCTTTTCCCCCTGCTCGACATTTTATCTTGCGCTCACCCTCTTGCTTCCACATGCTTAGCCGCTCTCCGCATGCCGAAAGACCCCAAGCGCCTGCGGCAGGACAACGCCATGCACAGCCGCATCGGCACTCATGTTTTAAAATAAAATAAAAAGTGTGCACGCATTTGAAATACATACCGCATCAAAAGTGTGCACGTTTAAAATACACACTGCAACGTAGTAGAGCAACTGCGTTTTCTTTTTGATGCTCTGCTTCGTTGAAGTATGTATTTTGATGCTGCTGAAAAAGTAAAATACATTTTTTAACTCTTTTACTAATGTATATATATTGATTTTTAACATCATGTTTTTAAACATCATGATTTTTTACTGATATGACTTTAATGTATAAAATGATGATATGTAATTTATTGTACAGGTTGCAAAGTTAGCAGGTACCACTTGTGAGAATTTATAAACAAGTGGAGAGCTGTAGAGCACTTGTTCTGAATATCAGTACCTCATGTTGTAATGAGAAATGAGCATTACATTGACACATTGTTGTCTAAAGTATTTAATCAACAGATATGATGTTGCAATTATAATAATTTTTGTACTAATGACAATGATGCAATTGTGGTTATGTTTGTTTAAAAAAACAATTGAAAAACATTGGTAAGGAGAAAGTATATATCTCTAATTTAAAGCAGTAATGTGAGTCTGTCTTCCATAGCTATCCAAGGACTGGGTCATGTGACCGCAGTACTCTGTTTAAATAAAGCATTCTGTTTCTTGACGACTGCCAATGTGAACAAGGCAGGTATGCCGAAACGCGTCATAGCGGAAATTTCGAAATAAATAGAAGAATGGAATAGCAATGATTCCCCTGTGTCGGTGTCTGATCTGTATGGAGTTCAGAATTGGTTCATATGTATTTTAAATGTGCACACTTTTGTTGCGGTATCTATTTTAAACGTGCACACACCGCTGTGTGTACGTGTCGTAAAAACTAAAGAGGGACGAATGTAGTCCAAGCGACGAACCTGTGCGACGGCCATCTTGCAAATGAGGAGCTAGTCCGGGGTCCAGCCGACAGACTCTTTCGAGGTTGGCGGTGAGCTTTTTTCTTTTCTTCAGAGGAAGTTTAGTAGTATACTTAAGTGGTCAGCATTCATTTTGGGCGGATAGGGGGCATTATTGGAAAGCGCGGGGATTAATGTGCGGAAGCTAGAGTGTTGCGTCAGTTCCCTGGGGATGGGTGCCGGTCTGCAGGGGGGTGTGTGCCTGTTCTTTGTCAGCTCGTGTACTTATCGCTGCTGTTTTCTGCCCTCATGCCCCTGCTGCCGCCTCTCTCTCTCTCCCAGGCTCTGCCGTGACTGCACAACCCCCTCCAATATTTCCACAACACAATGAGCTCCACCACGTGAGAATCCTCCGACCTCAACAACGTTGCTGTCGCCGTAGGGCGATGCTTAGAGCTGCTCGCTATTCCCCCAGCTGATAGCAGTGTTTTGGTAATGGATGTTCAGCTGCCTGCAGAATACTGGTGCACAGGTAGTATCACGAGTGTCTTGAATTACCAAGCAGGTGTTGATTCTCATTAACTCTCCATGCTGGCAGTGGCTTCTAGGTTCTGGACACTGCATAGTTGTATTAACTGCTTTAAGCACACACGATAATGTTCCTTACCTGATGTATACACCCAATGACTGGTAAGTGCACACGTTATTTGAAACGGTGCATTTTTCTTGGGTTAAGGCAGGGTCACTGGAACTGTGCTGTTCTGAGGCAGTTTCGTTTCCGCATAATTATGGACTTTACGCATTTGCCATGTAGTACATCATCTGCTGAATGATTTGCAAATATTTAAAAAAGAATCTTTTCTTGCTCAAACGGATCAAAAGTTCTTAAAACGACATTCCGTCGTGCATTGGAAGTAGACTGGTTACTTTTTAATTGCTTTTTGCTGTATTTGAGTGTTAAACAGGTGTCCTTAGTCCAGCCAGTGTTAACACGTGTGAAAAAGACAAAATAACGCAATAATACTGTCGAAATGCATTGCATACTTTAGCATTTTCTTGCCACATTGTTTAGTTAACCCTGCAGCATAAATGTATCCTTCCCTGTCGCATATTTTCAGTGGGTGCGGGGTAGATATATGTAGCCACCTCATTGGACAATATATATATATATATTTATTTATATTATCATTGGGTGGTGGTGGTCCGGAAGAGAAAAGATGGGTGTTTCGCAGCATTAATTGTGGTGTCTCAGTTTACACTTTGCTACAGCATTACCCTCCTTAATAATTTTCTGTCCCATTTTGGCTTCCAAATTCTGGTAACTCAAGATTCCACACTCAATATTCCAGACTACATTGTAAATGGCAATGCCTTTTATTTATGTTTTGGGTTTTAAAACATAAATAAAAGGCATTGTCATTTACAATGCCATTAGCTTAAACTCACGTAAATGCGAGACCTATTGCATTGCAAATGCTTGTTTAAGACATCTGTGACATCACATATCAGGTCACGTACAGTTCACTGGATAAGCTTTTGCGTTATTCTCTTTAACTGGCTAAAGTCGATGTTTTTTAAGTTTTGGGCCATAACCACAATGTCCTTTTGGTTGATGTATTTAAGAAACGTAAACCTTTTTTGAATAACGTTTTTAAGATTCCGACCTAACTCAAGTTCCTCTTAACATGTGTTTTTCAACGTATGTACCTCTACAATATGAATATGCAGCAGGAACTGTGTGGAAAACTGGCCTTTCGTGAAATTTCACAACATGCAGGAAGTCCCTATATTCCAGTTTCTTCTCTCAGCCCCTTTGCTGAAACACGAGCTCACTGCAGCCTGATGATGAGTCATACTAGCCAGGAGCAGAACGGATTCAAATCACGATATGCTGCGGCTTAATATTGGCCAGTGCTTGCTCCTCAAAAGCGTGTCACATGTCATTAGGATCTAAAAGAGAACGTCCTTCTGGCCGTCATTCAAATCAATATTTCATGTTCTTGCTTTACTTTTACCACGTCGAGCGCGCGCCAGCTGAGCGGAAGTGGACCATCGAAGAATGCTGACTGGAATGTACGTCCCCCTTCGCGCGCTTCCGAGTCCTCAGGATGTCAGAGCTGTCGAGGCATCAGAGCAGGGCACAAGTCCTAAAAAAAGAAGTGGGGGGACGCTCCAAGTTAGGTGGTGTCACCGGAAGTGACGTCACGAAATGTGCTGGTCTCCGTCTGAAATGCGTGAATACATACAAGATACAAGTAGAGGTATAATACTGCAATAAGTGGCAGTCACTCAAAACACAAGAACACACTATACACAGGACCCATTCCTCGGATTACACGGTTATTACAGACTCGGGCCGTAGGCACTACGGGCATCTGTCGGGGTCCCTGGAAGTGACATGCTCGGCGTGTTGACAGCGCAGCTCCTTGAAGCCTTGGCGCCTCGGCTGTGCTCTGAGAAAGGCTGGCAAGGGGAGGGCGCGAGGTGGAAGGGGAGATTAGTCTGAGCCTCGGGTGCATTTGAAAGGCTATCATTCGCGCGCAGGTGCAGAATCGGGTACCGGCTCCATCTTTTGGGCAGGGGGACGGCGTCCACCCGGTAAAAACCCGGTAAAATAAGTGGGGGGACGCCGTCCACCCGCGTGGTACCCTGACTCGAGCCCTGCATCAGAGTGAGGGGCGCGTGCAGGAGATGACACCGGCTCCTGATACGCCACAGCGCTTCTAGCATTCTGATAAGATCCCTGTCAAACTGAGGCCGTCATCGACTCCTCAGACCGATTTTTTATTTTTTTATTTTATTTAATGCGATTTTATATAGCGCGAACATTACCCAAAGGTGTCAGAGCGCTTTACAAAAGAACCAGTTGCGTTACATAAGGACTTTGAATTACATGAGTTACAAAAGAAATGCGAACATAGCGAACATTACCCAAAGGTGTCAGAGCGCTTTACAAAAGAACCAGTAGCGTTACATAAGGACTTTGGATTACATGCGTTACAAAAGAAATACAAGCAGAAAAAAATTGCAAATGTACAAGTTGCAAAGTCACTCAAGGAAGAGATACAAACGGATAAACGCTAAACTCCTAGGAATGGTAGTAAGTACAAAGGTCTACTACATATACTAGTGGTTAGAGTTATATCTAAGCATATATACACAAATAGTGACTTTACTCATGATTACATTTTACCAGCGATTAGGCTTGGGCAACTCAAAATTACATATTAACAGAGTGAACGGAGAAATGAAACATCAAAGGGGGTAGAGAGGGGTGGGTCACAAAACAGCAATGACCAGAAAGAGATGAATATTAATGGAGTGCTGTCAGGAGCGTATGGTCAAGAGGGGGTGTTTAGGGTGGTACATCCCCCAAATATTCTCTCAGCCTGGTTATGGCCAACTATTGACTGTCTGTTGTTAGTCACTGTAATGTCACAGTCACATCTGGGAAGGGGTTGTAGGTCTTAGCAACACAAGCGTTTACAAAGCATGCCTTTATCACGCAACCATTACCATGCAGTGCCTTTACAATAAGTAAGTATATACAGTGCTTAATTTGCAAAATAATAAGTGCCAGGGCCCTTGTCAGGAGGTCACTGCAGTTGCACCACCCACTGCCCCGGAGAGCGCTGCCAGTGACAATACCAACACAACTACTAACCTTCACACTCCTACAAGTGTGACAGTTCAGACTATTCCAGGCCCCCAAAGCTATAAGGATGGCTTCAGTTGCAGCTATAAGTCATTTTTAATGTATATTAAATTAATAAACCACTGTTGCTGTGCTCATCTCTAAATTGGACAGACAGCATCAGCATATGGCAGACTGTCATAAGTGCTGGTGTTGACAATTAAGTGCCGATGCCCAGCACCCGAAACCACCGGTCTAAATTAAGCACAATGTTCACGCCTTGCTTTTTGGTAAATCGCAGACCCGCACCCCTTAGAATTATTGACTAAGATTCCTGTGCCCATCCAAGCATAACAGGCGCAACCATCAGTGCAGCTGACATCATTTGTGCCTCAAGAAATGCCGGAAAGCTGCGAAGAGACCCCATATCATGCGTGACACCTTCAGCCAGTCCCAGCTTTGCAGCCAACAGCTCTTTCCATTTATGGATTTTTGAGCTCACACTTACAGGGTCAAGAGCGAATCTGCAAGCCATGCTGCTGGGCAAAGAGGCTGCCGGGCCTCGCGGGAGGGGTCAGGCATGGCATGTTGTTGCCACTAAGCAAACACAAGGAGATGATGGACGGAGCGCCGAAACTTTTCAGACACTCACCCCCAGTCACAGATCTTGGTTGAATCCATCATCGTTCTTTAGCTCACTTCGCCACCTCACTTCAGACACAGCTATATGCAAATCAGTCTTGACCCTGTGCCTCATGGGAACAGTCCAGACCGAACTGCCAAGCCATGTCTTCCCTGGACCGGAAACAAGCATCCTGGGACCGGTTTCGGGCTAACAGCCCTCATCAGCCAGGCTAGCTTGAATCCAGTGGCAAAGTGAGCAAGGGACCCACATCTGGGCATACCCTCCCAACTTAGGGCGAACAAAGCAAACACAAGGAGATGATGGACGGAGCGCCGAAACTTTTCAGAAACTCACCCCCTGTCACAGATCTGGGTTGAATCCATCCATCGTTCTTTAGCTCACTTTGCCACCCCAGTTCAGACACAGCTATATGCAAATCAGTCTTGACCCTGTGCCTCTTGGGAACAGTCCAGACCGAACTGCCAAGCCATGTCTTCCCTGGACCGGAAACAAGCATGCTGGGACCGGTTTCAGGCTAACAGCCCTCATCAGCCAGGCTAGCTTGAATCCAGTGGCAAAGTGAACAAGGGACCCACGTCTGGGCATACCCTGCCAACTTAGGGCGAACAAAGCAAACACAAGGAGCTGATGGACGAAGCGCCGAAACTTTTCAGACACTCACCCCCAGTCACAGATCTGGGTTAAATCCATCATCGTTCTTTAGCTCACTTTGCCACCCCAGTTCAGACACAGCTATATGCAAATCAGTCTTGACCCTGTGCCTCATGGGAACAGTCCAGACCGAACTGCCAAGCCATGTCTTCCCTGGACCGGAAACAAGCATCCTGGGACCGGTTTCGGGCTAACAGCCCTCATCAGCCAGGCTAGCTTGAATCCAGTGGCAAAGTGAGCAAGGGACCCACGTCTGGGCATACCCTGCCAACTTAGGGCGAACAAAGCAAACACAAGGAGATGATGGACGGAGCGCCGAAACTTTTCAGACACTCACCCCCAGTCACAGATCTGGGTTGAATCCATCATCGTTCTTTAGCTCACTTTGCCACACCAGTTCAGACACAGCTATATGTGAATCAGTCTTGACCCTGTGCCTCATGGGAACAGTCCAGACCGAACTGCCAAGCCATGTCTTCCCTGGACCGGAAACAAGTATCCTGGGACCGGTTTCGGGCTAACAGCCCTCATCAGCCAGGCTAGCTTGAATCCAGTGGCAAAGTGAGCAAGGGACCCACGTCTGGGCATACCCTGCCAACTTAGGGCGAACAAAGCAAACACAAGGAGATGATGGACGGAGCGCCGAAACTTTTCAGACACTCACCCCCAGTCACAGATCTGGGTTGAATCCATCATCGTTCTTTAGCTCACTTTGCCACCCCAGTTCAGACACAGCTATATGTGAATCAGTCTTGACCCTGTGTCTCATGGGAACAGTCCAGACCGAACTGCCAAGCCATGTCTTCCCTGGACCGGAAACAAGCATCCTGGGACCGGTTTCGGGCTAAGAGCCCTCATCAGCCAGGCTAGCTTGAATCCAGTGGCAAAGTGAGCAAGGGACCCACGTCTGGGCATACCCTGCCAACTTAGGGCGAACAAAGCAAACACAAGGAGATGATGGATGGAGCGCCGAAACTTTTCAGACACTCACCCCCAGTCACAGATCTGGGTTGAATCCATCATCCTTTTTAGGCTCACTTTGCCACCCCAGTTCAGACACAGCTATATGCAAATCAATCTTGACCCTGTGTCTCATGGGAACAGTCCAGACCGAACTGCCAAGCCATGTCTTCCCTGGACTGGAAACAAGCATCCTGGGACCGGTTTCGGACTAACAGCCCTCATCAGCCAGGCTAGCTTGAATCCAGTGGCAAAGTGAGCAAGGGACCCACGTCTGGGCATATCCTGCCAACTTAGGGCGAACAAAGCAAACACAAGGAGATGATGGACGGAGCGCCAAAACTTTTCAGACACTAACCCCCAGTCACAGATCTGGGTTGAATCCATCATCGTTCTTTAGCTCACTTTGCCACCCCAGTTCAGACACAGCTATATGCAAATCAGTCTTGACCCCTGTGCCTCATGGGATCAGTCCCGACCGAACTGCCAAGCCATGTCTTCCCTGGACCGGAAACAAGCATCCTGGGACCCGTTTTGGGCTAACAGCCCTCATCAGCCAGGCTAGCTTGAATCCAGTGGCAAAGTGAGCAAGGGACCCACATCTGGGCATACCCTGCCAACTTAGGGCGAACAAAGCAAACACAAGGAGATGATGGACGGAGCGCCGAAACTTTTCAGACACTCACCCCCAGTCACAGATCTGGGTTGAATCCATCATCGTTCTTTAGCTCACTTTGCCACCCCAGTTCAGACACAGCTATATGCAAATCAGTCTTGACCCTGTGCCTCATGGGAACAGTCCAGACCGAACTGCCAAGCCATGTCTTCCCTGGACCGGAAACAAGCATCCTGGGACCTGTTTCGGGCTAACAGCCCTCATCAGCCAGGCTAGCATGAATCCAGTGGCAAAGTGAGCAAGGGACCCACGTCTGGGCATACCCTGCCAACTTAGGGCGAACAAAGCAAACACAAGGAGGTGATGGACGGAGCGCTGAAACTTTTCAGACACTCACCCCCAGTCACAGATCTGGGTTGAATCCATCATCGTTCTTTAGCTCACTGTGCCACCCCAGTTCAGACACAGCTGTATGCAAATCAGTCTTGACCATGTGCCTCATGTGAACAGTCCAGACCGAACTGCCAAGCCATGTCTTCCCTGGACCGGAAACAAGCAGCCTGGGACCGGTTTCGGGCTAACAGCCCTCATCAGCCAGGCTAGCTTGAATCCAGTGGCAAAGTGAGCAAGGGACCAACGTCTGGGCATACCCTGCCAACTTAGGGTGAACAAAGCAAACACAAGGAGATGATGGACAGAGCGCCGAAACTTTTCAGACACTCACCCCCAGACGTGGGTCCCGTGCTCTCCATGCCACTGGAATCAAGCTATCCTGGCTGAAGAGGGGTGAAACCCCGAAACCGGTCCTAGGATGCTTGTTTCCAGTCCAAGGAGGACCTGGCCTGGCAGTTCGGGCTGGACTGTTCCCATTGGGCAGAGGGTCAAGACTGATTTGCATACGGCTGGGTTCAAACTGGAATGGCATGGTGAGCAAAAAATCGATGGATTTAGGCCCAGATCTCTGTACTGGGGTGAATGTATGACATTGTTCTGCATTCTGTCCATCAATTGTTGTTTTTGCAGTTGCCACTAAGCAGCCATGCACACTGGTCAGTTCATTCTTGGCCGCAGCAGCTCCCCACGCAGACCAAAACAAATGTATTCTTTATATGTCTATTCTGAATCTACAGCACGCTGATGACCCACTTTTCAGTATTTCGCGCAGTGAAAGCCTGATAAATAAATACCAGGGGCGGCTCCATTATGGCGGAAGAGCGTCCCACCACTAGATGGCAGCAGATTTAAACACATAAAAAATAAAACGATAATAAACCAATTTTATAATTTTTTTATTTTTATCTGCAGGCTGCCAGCGAGCACGTCATAGGGTGGGGCCATGTAGTGGGGAGGAGGGGTGATGGGCACTGCTAAGTGCGCATGACGTTTGGCCAGCCGCCTTAGGCCCCCCAAGCCATCATGTGCACTTAGCATTTCTACACCCGGCTATGTTGTACAGCCGGGTGGAGAAAAGTGGCAGGCTCCCAGGCACTGTGTGAGCGGCAAACCAGGCCGCTCAGACCACTCCCAGTGCTCCTCTCATGCTGGCAATAGTATTCCCAGCATGAGAGCAGCGTCAGGATTGGCTTCTGGGAGCCTGCGCAGTGTGCACCAGCCCTGGAGTCGAGCACCGGGAGATGAGCAATGTGGCGACCACAGCCGCAGATAAGCAAAGTTTTATTTCCTTTTTTGTCTGTGCTAATTTTCGTATTCCTCCACCTCCTCTGCCTCCCTCTCCCCATCACTGCCTCACCACTTTGGATCCCGAGCAGCCGCCAATAAAAAATGCATGAAATAGAGAGATGAAACGGAATGTAACTGAGAGATGGAGGTCTCAAGCAGCTGCTGTGCTGCCTCTTTGCAAGTCATTCGCAAGGAAAGGATGTTTTTTCCAGATATATTTTCTCTCTCTAGACAGGGTCCATCTTTCTCCAGTCACTTTCTCTCTCAGACAGGTTTCTCTTAAACCGTTTCTGTAGTCTGTGACTGCCTACTGGTGTTAAACACCCACCATACATGTTTAATATAACCTACATAACGCAGAGAATGCGTCCAGCTTATACAGGAAACTCATTACACAACATTCTCAAATATTAATAACCACAATTAGTTGTTTGTACAGCACTTTACCTTTCACAGCACAGAAGTAATAGATATTATCATCTAACCCAATGGTTACTTTAGCGACCTTGGAAGGATGAACAGCTTACATAGGACATCCAGGATTCAAAACTGTGATGCACTTTGCGCTACACACAGATTTCTACAGTATTTGCATTACCTGACTGAGTTTTGTCATGCAGTTGTCATGGACACAGAAAGCTGACTTACTTCAGACCCCTATGCCAGGCATCCAAAACTCATACAAGCAAATACTGGCAAAGCCAAGAGCTCTGACCTTGGAAAGTTGATGTGTTAGTAACATTTTATTTATTTATTTTGTAAGAATATGGCACAGAAAAAAATGCTGCTTCCTTAAATTGGCAGCCCTATGCTTGTAATAAAAAATTAAATAAAAAAGATTGCAAATAATTTGATGGGTGCTTCCAAGTAGGTAGGAGTGTCACATCAGCTCACAGCAGCGTACTCAGCAAAAGTGTGGCGTCGCAGTAGGTTAATGGCACCCGAGTGGCAGGAGTGCGCACCCCACTCTACTTCAATCCCTCCCCTCCCCTCCCCTCCTCCTAGGCCCATCGGGGGGGGCACAAGCAGGTCTAGGCCCAGGCGGACTCCACCAAGCTCACTAGAGCAGGAATAGAAACCTTTTTAACTTTTCATGCGCGTCACAGGAAAATATGACTCTTGTTGGTGTGCTGAAAAGGTATTACTGTCAGACCCCAATTCTTATATAAATCTTGATAGCAGCATTAGTCTTTGAGAGCAGAGTTTTTTCAGCTGAATAACATCTCAATCTGAGTGGCACTACCAATGCTTGGCACACAAAATCTAATCACAGCTAGATATACCCTCCCTCAGCCATGGCAACACAGCTTGGTTCTCAAGCAAGGAAAACAGTTGTGCATTCATGAAAAGTGTAACAACTTCCTGGTACAACAGATAACATGACCAAACATTCTTCCCTCTGCAGATGCAACCTTGAGAAACATTCGAGAAGGCTGAGACGAGAGCATCACATCTCTCTCTCCAGTCTTCCCAGGCTGCGAGTAGCTAAGCTCGGAACAATAACATTTTAATTATCAGTTGCTAAAGCCTATGGGTGTATCAGGGCCGCAGCAAGGCGTTTACGTGATTATTTGGACATTTTAGATATCATAGTTTTGGTCTAGTTTTCACACTATTGGCTATGAATTACTATAACTTGAAGACATAATTTAAAAACACGATGATAGAGACATCAAAGAATAAAGAATGGAGAGAAACAAATGTACCTGTAAAGTAAGGCATTGGCCCAACACCCTTGGCACTTCTCCTATGTGCAAGTGCACATTTGTTCAGGCATAGCTCAACTCTATATGCTGTAACTGGCGGAAACAAAATGTGAATGACAGTTGAACAGACCAGTGGATGAAGAGGGTGACACAAAGTGCAGCAATACTGAGACAGAAACAACTGTTATAAACCACTATAAAAAAGCCCAACCCTACATGGACGTCCAGCACCTGCTGCGCACAGCCTTCGGCCATGCTCAGCGACGGTCACCTGCAGGGACTCATCTTTGGCCACGGCCTGTCCCCAAGCCTCCACAAGCAGCCAATCCCCTTTGTGCAGTTGAGGTGGCTGCACTGTCCCACAGGTGGTTAATCCCACTGTACACCGCCTTTCACTGTGCACGGAGGTAATTGGCCTAACCCGCCACGGGCAGCCAGCACATACCGCACACTGTCCTCGGCCATGTGCATCAGGTGTTGACCGCAGGGCCTGGCCTACAGCCAGCAGCATATTGTGGGGTTTGACTGCAGGGCCTTGCCTTTGACCAAGCCACGCGCCCAACCTAACACTGGCAGCCACCCACAGAGGTGCATCGCTTTTGGTGACTCTTTTGCTTTCTATTTTTTTTAATTTTGTGAGAGGTCCAACAGGGCATCCTGGCTTCCTGCTGTAAGTCTGCGGACCTGTGGCTAGATTTTGCAGACCTTGCAGTCCACAGTGGAGCCCACAAATCTTGTTGCGGCAGCCTTAAACTCCACAACAGAAGACATTTTTATAAAAAGTTTGTTCTTGTGGGTTCTCTATGGGAACCAAACAGTGGCGGCTCCTCCGTTAAAGCGGAGGAGCCTCGCCCCATTGCTTTTTAGCAGTGTAAGGGAAAGTAAAATGATAATAACTCAATGTTATTATCATTTTATTTTTGCCTGTTGCGGGCGCGGCAGCTTTGCCAGACGTGGCGGGTGGGGCTGCTCTGCTGACTGAGCAGGCCACGGGAGGAGTGGTTTTCACTCCCCAATTGCGCATGAATGTTTGGCCGGCTGTCTTGGGCCGGCCAAACATTCATGCGCACTTAGCATGTTCTCCACCCAGACTGCATTACAGCCTGGGTGGAGAACATGCCCAGGCTCCCAGTCCCTGTCTGACCAATCACAGGGATGCATTGCAGCATTGCGAATGGCTCAGGGGAGCCTGGGTGCTTCCTGTTCCATGCTCTGCCCGGGGGAACGAGGAGGAGAGATGCAGGGACGAGGACGCGGTGAGGAGGTAAGTTTAATTTTATTTTTTATCCCCTTACCCCTGACCTCTCCGCCCTGCCACCCCCGATCCGTGCCGGCAAGCACTGGAACCAAACCTCCTGTGAGAGGGGTCAGTGGATGATACTGCTGCCCCTTTTGGCTCTTGCAAATTTATTTTTTAGGACTCTGGGAACGTGTTCCTGAGTGCTTTATTGGTGGCTGCAATAGATTTTTTTCTACTGCAGCGAGCCAATCAGAGAGCCCCTAGTCTGTGTACACAGTTTTGGATTTGCGGACCTGAAATGGCTGTTGGGAGTAAAAGTTTTCTCGTCCAATCAGCTTTAAATGTTTTGAACATTTTTGGCTCACAGGATGTCTGTGAACCCAGGTTTGGAAACCTTCCCTGTCCAAACAATCGGTTCTCCAAAACTACTCAATTGGGGTTACATTAAACCAAGTATAACCACTTCCATCAGTAAAGTTCTACCCTTATGGGAAGTTTGGTATAATTACATAGAGCATTTTTTCTGTTCAAAGAGCAACTTCCTATGGATGTTAAAATCGAGAATGTTACTTTTTTGACGCACCCTTTTTTGAACCCAAGCGTGACGAATCTGCACATACTTTCCATGCGATGGCGAACCAACAGTGAATTAACTTTTTTATTGAAAAGTTTTGTACAGATTCCTAGGTCTGTGCCAAAGTTATTGTGAAAACAAAAAATACATTTTCAATGGAAACTCTGACCTAACCATCTAACCATTAACTACACAGGCATTATTGCCGCCTGTTTAGGATGGATAGATAGATAGATAGATAGATAGATAGATAGATAGATAGATAGATAGATAGATAGATTTCGAAACAAACTAGATAGCCCATTGTTCTTTAGCATCCTGCAAGATGTGAGCATGTCTCCTTTCATTGTCGCCTTATCCTGAACTGAAACACACATTCACCAAAGTTACTGCACCTCCTTAACCTTGAGATTGCATTACACCACCATTCATGTTGTTTAACTTCCGTAATTCTGTGCTTATCCTGCCATCTAGTGGTTTTCTTGTGAATTATAAAAAGACAATTGTAAATGAATACTTTCCTTTAAACGTGAAAACCATAATATTTCTTATCAATATTGTACGATTTTGTTATCTATAAACAAAGAGCTCCGTTCATTTAATAACAGGAAACAAGAAATATTGAACGGGAGAGTATTACGATGCGACACCAAAGGTAAGTCCAAGATGTATTGAGTAACAGCAGGACAGAAATAAAGGTCTCCGCCACTCTCCCCACTCCTGGTTCAACTTCCCACGCCCTGTTCTGAAATAGATTCCCCACACATGTCTCGGGGAACACAACCCTTACAACATTCCAAAGCAGAAGAAAGCGGGAGCAAAGACAGAACACATCGTCCTCCTTAAAGGTAACAATTAAAATAATATGGAACAACAAAACACAAAAATACTCAAAAATGGAAAAGAAACAAAAAGAAAAATATATATATATATTTATATAATTACTTGAGAACTATGCCACAAATCCATAATGAACACATACCTCCACAAGTAGAGATAAAGAACATTGACATTACAGAATCTGATCCTGGAACTTGCCGGGTAATCTAGGGGCATATTTACAAGGGCTTTATCTCCGCTTTTTGGCTTACAAAGCCAAAAAGCGGAGATAAAACCAGCGCCCTATTTACAAGAGGGTGCTAACATGCATAATTGCATGTTAGCACCCTTTTCCTAACGCCTCACTTTGCATCTCCAATGAGATGCAAAGTGGGCGTTACTAGGCGTACCCAAGATGGGCTACCTTGCAAATATCGCTGATGTTTACATCGCGATATTTACAAGGCAGCCCACATGATTTTAGCACACATTAGATTTTGGCGAAAACGGCCGTTTTGCCAAAACCTAACGTCTGCTAAAATCCTGACTTAGCCATCCCTAACATAGGGAGTGGATTATGCTGATACGACCCTGTGGGTCGTATCAGCAGGTTATACGCCCTTTGCAGGGAACATCGCTGGAAAACCAGCGATGTTCCCTGCAAAAGGCGATAACCTTGCTATCTCTGGAATTTTTATCACCCTGGAGTAACGCGTTGTTAATAACGCGCTACCAGGGCGATAAATACCAGAGATAGCCTGCGATAATATAATTATCGCTAAGCACGGCCAGCGATAATTATCGCTGGCCGTTGTTAATATGCCCCCTAGTTACTCTGGACGATGATGAACGCCAACCTTTTGCCCCGTCTCCTACCACACTTCCTTTCCCTACCAAACGCACATTACTCTCCTTTTCCTGACATACATCCTTGCCATTCCAACGAGACACTGCCATTTTACCCTTGTTCCACCATTTGCCATCATTCAGCTTCACAGCACTCTTCGTCACTTCCACTACTCGTTTAGGACCAGAAAATCTAGATAACCCTTTAGGTATTATTCTTGAACACTTCACTCTCACAAAATCACCAAAACTCACTTTCAGCTCCCTGACATTACATCCATGTTGAACCTGGACGTATTTGTTTTGTGCTTGCACCCTTTTTTGTTCACATCTCTGATTTTCTCCTCAGGAACCCAAAAGTTACCAATGCACTCTCTCAACATTCTGGAAGTTGGCACTCGTCCTCTCAATAATATGAAAGGAGACACCCCGTATCAGCATTGGCTCTGGTGCACACAGCCCACAACATTGTCCTCAACTCTAATTTGCAATTTAAACCACTGGCCTTGGCCAGTTGTATATTCTCCTTGATGACTCAATTGAACCTCTCAATGAGGCCATTGCTTCTTGGGTGATAAACAGATGTCTTTGTATGTCTTATTCCCATGAACTTCACAAACTCTTCAAATTGCACCAATGTGAATTGGCAACCATTGTCAGACAAAATTTAATCGGGAATTTCCTCCTGTGCAAATACAGACTCAAGTGACTCTATTACACTGGTGGAATTGGGAATCCTCACAAACTAATCAATGACTACTATACCTTACTCTTGAACACCACCAGACAACACCATCGGCTTATGGCACAATTCATTCAGTCTCTTACAAAATGCTCTACACTCTTGTCCAACCCAGGCCACCAAATGTTCTCTCTGATCTGTCGGCATGCATGCCATGTGACCTTCGTGAACCAGGGAAAGCACTTTACATCTCATGGCTTCTGGAACTACAAGAGAAGAGGAACAAAACGATAACCCATTAATTATGGATGGACGCTTATATCTAGTTTCTGTGTCACACTCGCTATCCCATTTAGAACAACTGAGACTTACACCTCACATAACATCCTTGATTTCCTGATCTGACTCACTCGCATCTCTCCACTCCTGTTCAGATATGGCACACTCAGAATGGCTCTCCACACTGCATGTGAACTCAGTATCTTCTTCAAATGAATTCTCTTCCAATTCATCCACCCTATCACCGGGCAACCTGTAGAGACAATCAGCTAATACATTTCTCTTCCCTGGAACACATTACATTTTTAAAGTTGTGCTCCTGAAGCCTGTTTAACCATTTGGCAATCCTGGGGGTTGCACGTTTATCACCCTTCGTGTTAAACAAATGTACTAATGGTTTGTGTTCAACCTGTACCATGAATTTCGAACCCCACAAATATGGCTTGAAGTGAACTCTGCTCCAACAGGCTAGAGCTTCACGTTCTATGACTGAATAAGTCGTTTCAGCCCCCTCAGACTTCTGGACGTTGCATGAGTACTGCCCCCAGGCATTTTTGATTGGCATCAGTCATAATCTCTGTTTGGTCACTCGTATCAAAAGACTTTAGTAGTATGGCATACGCTATTTCCATATTGATACAGTTGAACTCATTAGTACATCTAATGCCACAGACAAATCTGGAATTCTTTTTCAGGAGATTTCTCATCTCAAAAGTCTTCCCAGCACAGTTTGGTATAAATCTCAGGTAAAATTCAATTAAACACATGAATGACCTCAATTGGTCTTTATTCTCTGGTGTGCAAAAATCCTCTGTGGCCTTTACCAAACTGGTTTTTGGTTCCACTTCCTTTACCGATAGTTTATACCCCAAATATTCTATAGAGGAAGTGCTCCTCCTGCATTCTTCTGGACTGAGGGTCACACCCTTGCTCCTTAAAATGGACAAAACCTGACATACTCTCTCATCGTGCTGTTCCTGGTCCTCACCATAAACCAAAATGTCATCTTGGAAAGCCATCACTCCGGCCATGCCCTCGAACATGCTTTCCACGATTCTCTGGAAAACTGCAGACGCAGAAGCAAGCCCCCAGGGCTTGCGTTTGAACTGGAATAGTCCTTCTGGAGTGATGAATGCTGTATAATACCTAGACTCCGGGTGCAAATTGATTTGGTGGTATGCCGAAGTCAATTCCAGCAAACTAAATGCCATTCTTCCCTTGATCATGGAGAGCATTTCTGTGATGTTCGGCAAAGGATACTGATCTACCCAAATCTGTTCATTAAAGTCGCACAAATCTACACACACGTGTAGAGCACCATTGGCCTTCCTGGCCAGAACAATGGGAGCAAACCAATTGTACATTTCAATATGTTCTATCACGTCATTTTTACACAATTTGACATGTTCTGTTTTGAACTCAGCACCTAAAGCCAACGGAACTCTGCGACTTTATGAACAACTGGTTGAGCTCCCTCATTAATTTTTATTTTGTGAATCCTTTAAATAAACCTAGTTTGTCTTTAAACACTTCAGGATATACATTTTCCCATGCTTTCTTTCGCACAGCTGACACAGGTACGTAATCCTTTTTTAATATAACCTGCTCAGGATTGTTGGGATCCAATAAGATTCCTAAATTCCCTTGGTCGTACCACCCTACCAAACATGCTTCGTCTCTTGCCACATACACAATTGCCATGAGACTTATTGCCTCTGAAACTCAAATTTCCATCAAATTCAACTAAGATCTCAATGAATTTACCACCGTAACCCACAGGGTGAAGTGTGGAGCACCTCAACACTACTCCCAGACCTTCAAACTGTTCCTTCCACACCCTCTCACTTCCAAGTGTGAAAGGTAACCCCGAGTCCGCCATAACCTTAACATCTGCCCCATTTATGCTCAAAACACAAAAAGGTCTTCTAGTCTCTTGTAAGGTCACATCATATACTTCCTCTCTGTGACACTGGGCCTCAATTTCAGTAATAGTGAAGACTTCATCTTCCTTGCTAGATGTAGTGTCCCTGTCCTCCAGCTCATTAGAGTCCACTCTGTGCACCTTGCCGAAAGAAGTCTTCCCTGACAACCTGCACACTGTCGCAAAGAAATAACTAAACACAGATTCTCCAGGCAACTGTATTCTCTTGTAGAACTCATGTCTCCTCAATGTGACATTCTTACATGACTTGAAACGCTTATCTAATGATTTGATGGCTGAAGCATATTCGTCTTCTGTTCCATCACCTTCGCCATCCACAGATAATACCAATTCTTTGGGAATATGCTTAAGAATTTTACGACCCTTTGTGCAAAGAGAGTGCTTAAAGATTGCATACTTTTTTTGTGAGTAAAAGATTCTCCTTCGAGAGCATCCAGATATTCCTCAAATCCCTCATTCCACTCTTCCCAATCAGTCTCCGGTGATGATGGATTGGGTAGAAAAGCGGGAGGAGGCTCTATTGACTGCTGCATGTTAGTAGATAAACAAAGTTAATATCAATAAAAAAACAAGGAGAATAAAATGTAGTGCTTGACAGTATATGAAAATGCCAGTGGTCAACAGGACTAAACGTACATACTGCGATGTGGCACACAACGGAGCTAATGTTATGCCAAGAAAGGTGTGCATGCCACCGATGTAAACCACCAGAGTAGAACCAGAAGGAAGAAAGATGTGTGCATCACTGTTGTGTATGTAATAGAAATCCAGAGTGCGCGCCTCCAATGTTTGATTACGGGTGGCAGCGGAGATGAGGCAAGTGTGTGCATCACTGAAAGACAGAGTGCACGCAGCCAAAGCAAGAGAGAAAAGATTGCTGTCGAGACGCGCAGGAAAGTGTGCGCGTCACTGAACACAGTGTGCGCGTTGCAGATAAAGGGGCAGATTTACGTTCCTGGCGCATCCCTGCAAATCAGCAGGGATGCGCCAGGAAGATGCGTGAGGCAAGTTTACCCTTGCGCCACCACAGATGCGCCGCATTTACAATGCGGCGCATCATGGCGCAGGATTAACAGATGCGTGACGCATCTGTCAGCGGAAGGGTGGCGCAGTACTGGAGTCGTGTCGCAAGTGCGACGTAACTCCAGTACTGCTCAGGGGTGCCCTATACCTAACATGCTGCGTCACTCCTTACGCCTGCTTGAAGCAGGCGTAAGGATTTGACGCAGCAGGGACGTAAAAGTGACTCCGTGATATCTTGTAGATTTCACTGCGTCACTTTTACGGGGCTTCCTGCGCATGAACGCCCCCTGCGCCGGCACGCCCACATGAAACCTGACGCAGGTTTCATGTGGCGCAGGCTTTACAACGTGACGCATCTCCCTAGATGCGTCACGTTGTAAATCCCCCGCAGCATGGCGCATGATTTGCGCCGCCGCTGCGTCACAAAAGTGACGCAACGGCAACGCAAAAGTGGCGTAAGGGGCTTGTAAATCTGCCCCAAAGTTTGGAAGTGGCCGCAGAGGAACTTGGGAAGTGCATGTCACAAGAAGGTGAGTGCACGTCACAGTTGAAGAATACCTTGTCGAAGGCCTGGCGAGAAGATGACCGCGGCTTGCAAGGTGCACAGACTCTGCATGGAATGGAGCGCGACCACATTAGCCAGCCTGACCTAAAACGGCCACGGCTTGCGACATGCGCATGCATGCACAGCACAAGGAAACAGAAACGCGACCACAGGTTGAGGAGCAGCTAGTGCGTCTCACACCGCGGAGCTCGAGACATGAGTGCCAAAAAGGATTTTTGAATACAGTTACAGTACCTTAATGGCGAAATGGCTGTAGAGGCACCAACAGCAAAATGAGAGGTTGTCCTGACCTCCACAGCGCCGGCAGAAATCCTCTGGGTGCTGGAGACAGGAAGATTGCTGCAGGATAGCAGAACATGCAGACTTCAACTATGCGTGGGATGTCCTGCTGTTGCTGGTAACTCGTCACCAATATTAAGATGCAACACCAAAGGTTAGTCCAAGATTTATTGAGTAACAGCAGGACAGAAATAAAGGTCTCCGCCTCTCTCACTGCCTTTCCACGCCCGTTCTGGAATAGATTCCCCACACAATACATGTCTCGTGGAACACAACCCTTACAACATTCCAAAGCAGAAGAAAGTGAGAGCAAAGACCCAACAGAAAGCATGAGTCATCTTCAATTCTGGTTCTTTCCCTTAATTTGCCTAAATGGTGTAGCCTCCTCCCCAGCCCGGGAGCATGCAAATGAACATGCCACACACAGGAAACCTGTCCCTGTCCAAACAATCGGGTCTCCAAAACTACTCAATTGGGGTTACATTAAACCAAGTATAAGCACTTCCATCAGTAAAGTTCCACCCTTATGGGAAGTTTGGTATAATTACATAGAGCATTTTTTCTGTTCAAGGAGCAACTTCCTATGGATGTTAAAATCGAGAATATTACTTTTTTGACGCACCCTTTTTTGAACCCAAGCGTGACGAATCTGCACATACTTTCCATGCGATGGCGAACCAACAGTGAATTAACTTTTTATTGAAAAGTTTTGTACAGATTCCTAGATCTGTGCCAAAGTTATTGTGAAAACAAAAAATACATTTTCAATGGAAACTCTGACCTAACCATCTAACCATTAACTACACAGGCATTATTGCCGCCTGTTTAGGATACATAGATAGATAGATAGATAGATAGATAGATAGATAGATAGATAGATAGATAGATAGATAGATAGATTTCGAAACAAACTAGATAGCCCATTGTTCTTTAGCATCCTGCAAGATGTGAGCATGTCTCCTTTCATTGTCGCCTTATCCTGAACTGAAACACACCTTCACCAAAGTTACTGCACCTCCTTAACCTTGAGATTGCATTACACCACCATTCATGTTGTTTAACTTCCGTAATTCTGTGCTTATCCTGCCATCTAGTGGTTTTCTTGTGAATTATAAAAAGACAATTGTAAATGAATACTTTCCTTTAAACGTGAAAACCATAATATTTCTTATCAATATTGTACGATTTTGTTATCTATAAACAAAGAGCTCCGTTCATTTAATAACAGGAAACAAGAAATATTGAACGGGAGAGTATTACGATGCGACACCAAAGGTAAGTCCAAGATGTATTGAGTAACAGCAGGACAGAAATAAAGGTCTCCGCCACTCTCCCCACTCCTGGTTCAACTTCCCACGCCCTGTTCTGAAATAGATTCCCCACACATGTCTCGGGGAACACAACCCTTACAACATTCCAAAGCAGAAGAAAGCGGGAGCAAAGACAGAACACATCGTCCTCCTTAAAGGTAACAATTAAAATAATATGGAACAACAAAACACAAAAATACTCAAAAATGGAAAAGAAACAAAAAGAAAAATATATATATATATTTATATAATTACTTGAGAACTATGCCACAAATCCATAATGAACACATACCTCCACAAGTAGAGATAAAGAACATTGACATTACAGAATCTGATCCTGGAACTTGCCGGGTAATCTAGGGGCATATTTACAAGGGCTTTATCTCCGCTTTTTGGCTTACAAAGCCAAAAAAGCGGAGATAAACTCAGCGCCCTATTTACAAGAGGGTGCTAACATGCATAATTGCATGTTAGCACCCTTTTCACTAACGCCTCACTTTGCATCTCCAATGAGATGCAAAGTGGGCGTTACTAGGCGTACCCAAGATGGGCTACCTTGCAAATATCGCTGATGTTTACATCGCGATATTTACAAGGCAGCCCACATGATTTTAGCACACATTAGATTTTGGCGAAAACGGCCGTTTTCGCCAAAACCTAACGTCTGCTAAAATCCTGACTTAGCCATCCCTAACATAGGGAGTGGATTATGCTGATACGACCCTGTGGGTCGTATCAGCAGGTTATCGCCCTTTGCAGGGAACATCGCTGGAAAACCAGCGATGTTCCCTGCAAAAGGGCGATACCTTGCTATCTCTGGAATTTTTATCACCCTGGAGTAACGCGTTGTTAATAACGCGCTACCAGGGCGATAAATACCAGAGATAGCCTGCGATAATATAATTATCGCTAAGCACGGCCAGCGATAATTATCGCTGGCCGTTGTTAATATGCCCCCTAGTTACTCTGGACGATGATGAACGCCAACCTTTTGCCCCGTCTCCTACCACACTTCCTTTCCCTACCAAACGCACATTACTCTCCTTTTCCTGACATACATCCTTGCCATTCCAACGAGACACTGCCATTTTACCCTTGTTCCACCATTTGCCATCATTCAGCTTCACAGCACTCTTCGTCACTTCCACTACTCGTTTAGGACCAGAAAATCTAGATAACCCTTTAGGTATTATTCTTGAACACTTCACTCTCACAAAATCACCAAAACTCACTTTCAGCTCCCTGACATTACATCCATGTTGAACCTGGACGTATTTGTTTTGTGCTTGCACCCTTTTTTGTTCACATCTCTGATTTTCTCCTCAGGAACCCAAAAGTTACCAATGCACTCTCTCAACATTCTGGAAGTTGGCACTCGTCCTCTCAATAATATGAAAGGAGACACCCCGTATCAGCATTGGCTCTGGTGCACACAGCCCACAACATTGTCCTCAACTCTAATTTGCAATTTAAACCACTGGCCTTGGCCAGTTGTATATTCTCCTTGATGACTCAATTGAACCTCTCAATGAGGCCATTGCTTCTTGGGTGATAAACAGATGTCTTTGTATGTCTTATTCCCATGAACTTCACAAACTCTTCAAATTGCACCAATGTGAATTGGCAACCATTGTCAGACAAAATTTAATCGGGAATTTCCTCCTGTGCAAATACAGACTCAAGTGACTCTATTACACTGGTGGAATTGGGAATCCTCACAAACTAATCAATGACTACTATACCTTACTCTTGAACACCACCAGACAACACCATCGGCTTATGGCACAATTCATTCAGTCTCTTACAAAATGCTCTACACTCTTGTCCAACCCAGGCCACCAAATGTTCTCTCTGATCTGTCGGCATGCATGCCATGTGACCTTCGTGAACCAGGGAAAGCACTTTACATCTCATGGCTTCTGGAACTACAAGAGAAGAGGAACAAAACGATAACCCATTAATTATGGATGGACGCTTATATCTAGTTTCTGTGTCACACTCGCTATCCCATTTAGAACAACTGAGACTTACACCTCACATAACATCCTTGATTTCCTGATCTGACTCACTCGCATCTCTCCACTCCTGTTCAGATATGGCACACTCAGAATGGCTCTCCACACTGCATGTGAACTCAGTATCTTCTTCAAATGAATTCTCTTCCAATTCATCCACCCTATCACCGGGCAACCTGTAGAGACAATCAGCTAATACATTTCTCTTCCCTGGAACACATTACATTTTTAAAGTTGTGCTCCTGAAGCCTGTTTAACCATTTGGCAATCCTGGGGGTTGCACGTTTATCACCCTTCGTGTTAAACAAATGTACTAATGGTTTGTGTTCAACCTGTACCATGAATTTCGAACCCCACAAATATGGCTTGAAGTGAACTCTGCTCCAACAGGCTAGAGCTTCACGTTCTATGACTGAATAAGTCGTTTCAGCCCCCTCAGACTTCTGGACGTTGCATGAGTACTGCCCCCAGGCATTTTTGATTGGCATCAGTCATAATCTCTGTTTGGTCACTCGTATCAAAAGACTTTAGTAGTATGGCATACGCTATTTCCATATTGATACAGTTGAACTCATTAGTACATCTAATGCCACAGACAAATCTGGAATTCTTTTTCAGGAGATTTCTCATCTCAAAAGTCTTCCCAGCACAGTTTGGTATAAATCTCAGGTAAAATTCAATTAAACACATGAATGACCTCAATTGGTCTTTATTCTCTGGTGTGCAAAAATCCTCTGTGGCCTTTACCAAACTGGTTTTTGGTTCCACTTCCTTTACCGATAGTTTATACCCCAAATATTCTATAGAGGAAGTGCTCCTCCTGCATTCTTCTGGACTGAGGGTCACACCCTTGCTCCTTAAAATGGACAAAACCTGACATACTCTCTCATCGTGCTGTTCCTGGTCCTCACCATAAACCAAAATGTCATCTTGGAAAGCCATCACTCCGGCCATGCCCTCGAACATGCTTTCCACGATTCTCTGGAAAACTGCAGACGCAGAAGCAAGCCCCCAGGGCTTGCGTTTGAACTGGAATAGTCCTTCTAGAGTGATGAATGCTGTATAATACCTAGACTCCGGGTGCAAATTGATTTGGTGGTATGCCGAAGTCAATTCCAGCAAACTAAATGCCATTCTTCCCTTGATCATGGAGAGCATTTCTGTGATGTTCGGCAAAGGATACTGATCTACCCAAATCTGTTCATTAAAGTCGCACAAATCTACACACACGTGTAGAGCACCATTGGCCTTCCTGGCCAGAACAATGGGAGCAAACCAATTGTACATTTCAATATGTTCTATCACGTCATTTTTACACAATTTGACATGTTCTGTTTTGAACTCAGCACCTAAAGCCAACGGAACTCTGCGACTTTATGAACAACTGGTTGAGCTCCCTCATTAATTTTTATTTTGTGAATCCTTTAAATAAACCTAGTTTGTCTTTAAACACTTCAGGATATACATTTTCCCATGCTTTCTTTCGCACAGCTGACACAGGTACGTAATCCTTTTTTAATATAACCTGCTCAGGATTGTTGGGATCCAATAAGATTCCTAAATTCCCTTGGTCGTACCACCCTACCAAACATGCTTCGTCTCTTGCCACATACACAATTGCCATGAGACTTATTGCCTCTGAAACTCAAATTTACATCAAATTCAACTAAGATCTCAATGAATTTACCACCGTAACCCACAGGGTGAAGTGTGGAGCACCTCAACACTACTCCCAGACCTTCAAACTGTTCCTTCCACACCCTCTCACTTCCAAGTGTGAAAGGTAACCCCGAGTCCGCCATAACCTTAACATCTGCCCCATTTATGCTCAAAACACAAAAAGGTCTTCTAGTCTCTTGTAAGGTCACATCATATACTTCCTCTCTGTGACACTGGGCCTCAATTTCAGTAATAGTGAAGACTTCATCTTCCTTGCTAGATGTAGTGTCCCTGTCCTCCAGCTCATTAGAGTCCACTCTGTGCACCTTGCCGAAAGAAGTCTTCCCTGACAACCTGCACACTGTCGCAAAGAGTCCTTTTTTCATGCATCTGGCACAAGTCTTATCCACTGCTGGACAAACTTTAGCATTTCCAAGATGTGAGGGGCTGCCACATCGATAACCCTCTAATCATTTAAAAGTAGATCTCATGTCAGCTCTGTTGGTTTTACCGAAATCATTCTTCCCCTCGTTTTTTTTGTATTGACTTTTGACAGATAACACCCCTTGAGGTGGTGGTTGTGACTTAGAATCCGATAAAGACATTTGTACCATGTAATATGTAGTGCTTTAAATTCTAGTTGCAATTTCCAGGGCTTTTTGTAATGTTAACTCAGGATTAGATAACAGAGCTTCCTGCACTTTTTATTGTTGTTTTTTTCACAAGTTGATCTCTTATCATTTGTTCTTCGAAACTATTATACTAACAAGATACCGCTAGGATACAAAGTGCACCTACATAACTAAACACAGATTCTCCAGGCAACTGTATTCTCTTGTAGAACTCATGTCTCCTCAATGTGACATTCTTACATGACTTGAAACGCTTATCTAATGATTTGATGGCTGAAGCATATTCGTCTTCTGTTCCATCACCTTCGCCATCCACAGATAATACCAATTCTTTGGGAATATGCTTAAGAATTTTACGACCCTTTGTGCAAAGAGAGTGCTTAAAGATTGCATACTTTTTTTGTGAGTAAAAGATTCTCCTTCGAGAGCATCCAGATATTCCTCAAATCCCTCATTCCACTCTTCCCAATCAGTCTCCGGTGATGATGGATTGGGTAGAAAAGCGGGAGGAGGCTCTATTGACTGCTGCATGTTAGTAGATAAACAAAGTTAATATCAATAAAAAAACAAGGAGAATAAAATGTAGTGCTTGACAGTATATGAAAATGCCAGTGGTCAACAGGACTAAACGTACATACTGCGATGTGGCACACAACGGAGCTAATGTTATGCCAAGAAAGGTGTGCATGCCACCGATGTAAACCACCAGAGTAGAACCAGAAGGAAGAAAGATGTGTGCATCACTGTTGTGTATGTAATAGAAATCCAGAGTGCGCGCCTCCAATGTTTGATTACGGGTGGCAGCGGAGATGAGGCAAGTGTGTGCATCACTGAAAGACAGAGTGCACGCAGCCAAAGCAAGAGAGAAAAGATTGCTGTCGAGACGCGCAGGAAAGTGTGCGCGTCACTGAACACAGTGTGCGCGTTGCAGATAAAGGGGCAGATTTACGTTCCCTGGCGCATCCCTGCAAATCAGCAGGGATGCGCCAGGGAAGATGCGTGAGGCAAGTTTACCCTTGCGCCACCACAGATGCGCCGCATTTACAATGCGGCGCATCATGGCGCAAGGATTAACAGATGCGTGACGCATCTGTCAGCGGAAGGGTGGCGCAGTACTGGAGTCGTGTCGCAAGTGCGACGTAACTCCAGTACTGCTCAGGGGTGCCCTATACCTAACATGCTGCGTCACTCCTTACGCCTGCTTGAAGCAGGCGTAAGGATTTGACGCAGCAGGGACGTAAAAGTGACTCCGTGATATCTTGTAGATTTCACTGCGTCACTTTTACGGGGCTTCCTTGCGCATGAACGCCCCCCCCTGCGCCGGCACGCCCACATGAAACCTGACGCAGGTTTCATGTGGCGCAGGGCTTTACAACGTGACGCATCTCCCTAGATGCGTCACGTTGTAAATCCCCCGCAGCATGGCGCATGATTTGCGCCGCCGCTGCGTCACAAAAGTGACGCAACGGCAACGCAAAAGTGGCGTAAGGGGCTTGTAAATCTGCCCCAAAGTTTGGAAGTGGCCGCAGAGGAACTTGGGAAGTGCATGTCACAAGAAGGTGAGTGCACGTCACAGTTGAAGAATACCTTGTCGAAGGCCTGGCGAGAAGATGACCGCGGCTTGCAAGGTGCACAGACTCTGCATGGAATGGAGCGCGACCACATTAGCCAGCCTGACCTAAAACGGCCACGGCTTGCGACATGCGCATGCATGCACAGCACAAGGAAACAGAAACGCGACCACAGGTTGAGGAGCAGCTAGTGCGTCTCACACCGCGGAGCTCGAGACATGAGTGCCAAAAAGGATTTTTGAATACAGTTACAGTACCTTAATGGCGAAATGGCTGTAGAGGCACCAACAGCAAAATGAGAGGTTGTCCTGACCTCCACAGCGCCGGCAGAAATCCTCTGGGTGCTGGAGACAGGAAGATTGCTGCAGGATAGCAGAACATGCAGACTTCAACTATGCGTGGGATGTCCTGCTGTTGCTGGTAACTCGTCACCAATATTAAGATGCAACACCAAAGGTTAGTCCAAGATTTATTGAGTAACAGCAGGACAGAAATAAAGGTCTCCGCCTCTCTCACTGCCTTTCCACGCCCCGTTCTGGAATAGATTCCCCACACAATACATGTCTCGTGGAACACAACCCTTACAACATTCCAAAGCAGAAGAAAGTGAGAGCAAAGACCCAACAGAAAGCATGAGTCATCTTCAATTCTGGTTCTTTCCCTTAATTTGCCTAAATGGTGTAGCCTCCTCCCCAGCCCGGGAGCATGCAAATGAACATGCCACACACAGGGAAACCTGTCCCTGTCCAAACAATCGGGTCTCCAAAACTACTCAATTGGGGTTACATTAAACCAAGTATAAGCACTTCCATCAGTAAAGTTCCACCCTTATGGGAAGTTTGGTATAATTACATAGAGCATTTTTTCTGTTCAAGGAGCAACTTCCTATGGATGTTAAAATCGAGAATATTACTTTTTTGACGCACCCTTTTTTTGAACCCAAGCGTGACGAATCTGCACATACTTTCCATGCGATGGCGAACCAACAGTGAATTAACTTTTTTATTGAAAAGTTTTGTACAGATTCCTAGATCTGTGCCAAAGTTATTGTGAAAACAAAAAATACATTTTCAATGGAAACTCTGACCTAACCATCTAACCATTAACTACACAGGCATTATTGCCGCCTGTTTAGGATACATAGATAGATAGATAGATAGATAGATAGATAGATAGATAGATAGATAGATAGATAGATAGATTTCGAAACAAACTAGATAGCCCATTGTTCTTTAGCATCCTGCAAGATGTGAGCATGTCTCCTTTCATTGTCGCCTTATCCTGAACTGAAACACACCTTCACCAAAGTTACTGCACCTCCTTAACCTTGAGATTGCATTACACCACCATTCATGTTGTTTAACTTCCGTAATTCTGTGCTTATCCTGCCATCTAGTGGTTTTCTTGTGAAATATAAAAGGACAATTGTAAATGAATACTTTCCTTTAAACGTGAAAACCATAATATTTCTTATCAATATTGTACGATTTTGTAATCTATAAACAAAGAGCTCCGTTCATTTAATAACAGGAAACAAGAAATATTGAACGGGAGAGTATTACGATGCGACACCAAAGGTAAGTCCAAGATGTATTGAGTAACAGCAGGACAGAAATAAAGGTCTCCGCCACTCTCCCCACTCCTGGTTCAACTTCCCACGCCCTGTTCTGAAATAGATTCCCCACACATGTCTCCGGGGAACACAACCCTTACAACATTCCAAAGCAGAAGAAAGCGGGAGCAAAGACAGAACACATCGTCCTCCTTAAAGGTAACAATTAAAATAATATGGAACAACAAAACACAAGAATACTCAAAAATGGAAAAGAAACAAAAAGAAAAATATATATATATATTTATATAATTACTTGAGAACTATGCCACAAATCCATAATGAACACATACCTCCACAAGTAGAGATAAAGAACATTGACATTACAGAATCTGATCCTGGAACTTGCCGGGTAATTTAGTTACTCTGGACGATGATGAACGGCAACCTTTTGCCCCGTCTCCTACCACACTTCCTTTCCCTACCAAACGCACATTACTCTCCTTTTCCTGACATACATCCTTGCCATTCCAACGAGACACTGCCATTTTACCCTTGTTCCACCATTTGCCATCATTCAGCTTCACAGCACTCTTCGTCACTTCCACTACTCGTTTAGGACCAGAAAATCTAGATAACCCTTTAGGTATTATTCTTGAACACTTCACTCTCACAAAATCACCAACACTCACTTTCAGCTCCCTGACATTACATCCATGTTGAACCTGGACGTATTTGTTTTGTGCTTGCACCCTTTTTTTGTTCACATCTCTGATTTTCTCCTCAGGAACCCTAAAGTTACCAATGCACTCTCTCAACATTCTGGAAGTTGGCACTCGTCCTCTCAATAATATGAAGGGAGACACCCCGTATCAGCATTGGTTCTGGTGCGCACAGCCCACAACATTGTCCTCAACTCTAATTTGCAATTTAAACCACTGGCCTTGGCCAGTAGTATATTCTCCTTGATGACTCAACTGAACCTCTCAATGAGGCCATTGCTTCTTGGGTGATAAACAGATGTCTTTGTATGTCTTATTCCCATGAACTTCAAAAACTCTTCAAATTGCACCAATGTGAATTGGCAACCATTGTCAGACCAAATTTAATCGGGAATTCCCTCCTGTGCAAATACAGACTCAAGTAACTCTATTACACTGGTGGAATTGGGAATCCTCACAAACTAATCAATGACTACTATGCCTTACTCTTGAACACCACCAGACAACACCATCGGCTTATGGCACAATTCATTCAGTCTCTTACAAAATGCTCTACACTCTTGTCCAACCCAGGCCACCAAAAGTTCTCTCTGATCTGTCGGCATGCATGCCATGTGACCTTCGTGAACCAGGGAAAGCACTTTAAATCTCATGGCTTCTGGAACTACAAGAGAAGAGGAACAAAACGATAACTCATTAATTATGGATGGACGCTTATATCTAGTTTCTGTGTCACACTCGCTATCCCATTTAGAACAACTGAGACTTACACCTCACATAACATCCTTGATTTCCTGATCTGACTCACTCGCATCTCTCCACTCCTGTTCAGATATGGCACACTCAGAATGGCTCTCCACACTGCATGTGAACTCAGTATCTTCTTCAAATGAATTCTCTTCCAATTCATCCACCCTATCACCGGGCAACCTATAGAGACAATCAGCTAATACATTTCTCTTCCCTGGAACACATTACATTTTTAAAGTTGTGCTCCTGAAGCCTGTTTAACCATTTGGCAATCCTGGGGGTTGCACGTTTACCACCCTTCGTGTTAAACAAATGTACTAATGGTTTGTGTTCAACCTGTACCATGAATTTCGAACCCCACAAATATGGCTTGAAGTGAACTATGCTCCAACAGGCTAGAGCTTCATGTTCTATGGCTGAATAAGTCGTTTCAGCCCCCCTCAGACTTCTGGACGTTGCATGAGTACTGCCCCCAGGCATTTTTGATTGGCATCAGTCATAATCTCTGTTTGGTCACTCGTATCAAAAGACTTTAGTAGTATGGCATGCGCTATTTCCATATTGATACAGTTGAACTCATTAGTACATCTAATGCCACAGACAAATCTGGAATTCTTTTTCAGGAGATTTCTCATCTCAAAAGTCTTCCCAGCACAGTTTGGTATAAATCTCAGGTAAAATTCAATTAAACACATGAATGACCTCAATTGGTCTTTATTCTCTGGTGTGCAAAAATCCTCTGTGGCCTTTACCAAACTGGTTTTTGGTTCCACTTCCTTTACCGATAGTTTATACCCCAAATACTCTATAGAGGAAGTGCTCATCCTGCATTCTTCTGGACTGAGGGTCACACACTTGCTCCTTAAAATGGACAAAACCTGACATACTCTCTCATCGTGCTGTTCCTGGTCCTCACCATAAACCAAAATGTCATCTTGGAAAGCCATCACTCCGGCCATGCCCTCGAACATGCTTTCCACGATTCTCTGGAAAACTGCAGACGCAGAAGCAAGCCCCCAGGGCTTGCGTTTGAACTGGAATAGTCCTTCTGGAGTGATGAATGCTGTATAATACCTAGACTCCGGGTGCAAATTGATTTGGTGGTATGCCGATGTCAATTCCAGCAAACTAAATGCCATTCTTCCCTTGATCATGGAGAGCATTTCTGTGATGTTCGGCAAAGGATACTGATCTACCCAAATCTGTTCATTAAAGTCGCACAAATCTACACACACGTGTAGAGCACCATTGGCATTCTTGGCCAGAACAATGGGAGCAAACCAATTGTACGTTTCAATAGGTTCTATCACGTCATTTTTACACAATTTGGCATGTTCTGTTTTGAACTCAGCACCTAAAGCCAACGGAATTCTGCGACTTTATGAACAACTGGTTGAGCTCCCTCATTAATTTTTATTTTGTGAATCCTTTAAATAAACCTAGTTTGTCTTTAAACACTTCAGGATATACATTTTCCCATGCTTTCTTTCGCACAGCTGACACAGGTACGTAATCCTTCTTTAATATAACCTGCTCAGGATTGTTGGGATCCAATAAGATTCCTAAATTCCCTTGGTCGTACCACCCTACCAAACATGCTTCGTCTCTTGCCACATACACAATTGCCATGAGACTTATTGCCTCTGAAACTCAAATTTCCATCAAATTCAACACAGATCTCAATTTACCGCCGTAACCCACAGGGTGAAGTGTGGAGCACCTCAACACTACTCCCAGACCTTCAAACTGTTCCTTCCACACCCTCTCACTTCCAAGTGTGAAAGGTAACCCCGAGTCCGCCATAACCTTAACATCTGCCCCATTTATGCTCAAAACACTAAAAGGTCTTCTAGTCTCTTGTAAGGTCACATCATATACTTCCTCTCTGTGACACTGGGCCTCAATTTCAGTAATAGTGAAGACTTCATCTTCCTTGCTAGATGTAGTGTCCCTGTCCTCCAGCTCATTAGAGTCCACTCTGTGCACCTTGCCGAAAGAAGTCTTCCATGACAACCTGCACACTGTCGCAAAGAGTCCTTTTTTCATGCATTTGGCACAAGTCTTATCCACTGCTGGACAAACTTTAGCATTTCCAAGATGTGAGGGGCTGTCACATCGATAACCCTCTAATCATTTAAAAGTAGATCTCATGTCAGCTCTGTTGGTCTTACCGAAATCATTCTTCCCCTCGTTTTTTTTGTATTTACTTTTGACAGATAACACCCCTTGAGGTGGTGGTTGTGACTTAGAATCCGATAAAGACATTTGTACCATGTAATATGTAGTGCTTTAAATTCTAGTTGCAATTTCCAGGGCTTTTTGTAATGTTAACTCAGGATTAGATAACAGAGCTTCCTGCACTTTTTTATTGTTGTTTTTTTTTCAGAAGTTGATCTCTTATCATTTGTTCTTCGAAACTATTATACTAACAAGATACCGCTAGGATACATAGTGCACCTACATAACTAAACACAGATTCTCCAGGCAACTGTATTCTCTTGTAGAACTCATGTCTCCCCAATGTGACATTCTTACATGACTTGAAACGTTTATCTAATGATTTGATGGCTGAAGCATATTCGTCTTCTGTTCCATCACCTTCGCCATCCACAGATAATACCAATTCTTTGGGAATATGTTTAAGAATTTTACGACCCTTTGTGCAAAGACAGTGCTTAAAGATTGCATACTTTTTTTTGTGAGTAAAATATTCTCCTTCGAGAGCATCCAGATATTCCTCAAATCCCTCATTCCACTCTTCCCAGTCTCCGGTGATGATGGATTGGGTAGAAAAGCGGGAGGAGGCTCGATTGACTGCTGCATGTTAGTAGATAAACAAAGTTAATATCAATAAAAAAAACAAGGAGAATAAAATGTAGTGCTTGACAGTATATGAAAATGCCAGTGGTCAACAGGACTAAACGTACATACTGCGATGTGGCACACAACGGAGCTAATGTTATGCCAAGAAAGGTGTGCATGCCACCGATGTAAACCACCAGAGTAGAACCAGAAGGAAGAAAGATGTGTGCATCACTGTTGTGTATGTAATAGAAATCCAGAGTGCGCGCCTCCATTGTTTGATTACGGGTGGCAGCGGAGATGAGGCAAGTGTGTGCATCACTGAAAGACAGAGTGCACGCAGCCAAAGCAAGAGAGAAAAGATTGCTGTCGAGACGCGCAGGAAAGTGTGCGCGTCACTGAACACAGTGTGCGCGTTGCAGATAAAGTTTGGAAGTGGCCGCAGAGGCACTTGGGAAGTGCATGTCACAAGAAGGTGAGTGCACGTCACAGTTGAAGAATACCTTGTCGAAGGCCTGGCGAGAAGATGACCGCGGCTTGCAAGGTGCACAGACACTGCAAGGAATGGAGCGCGACCACAGTAGCCAGCCTGACCTAAAAACGGCCACGGTTTGCGACATGCGCATGCATGCACAGCACAAGCAAACAGAAACACAACACAACCACAGATTGAGGAGCAGCTAGTGCGTCTCACACCGCAGAGCTCGAGACATGAGTGCCAAAAAGGATTTTTGAATACAGTTACAGTACCTTAATGGCGAAATGGCTGTAGAGGCACCAACAGCAAAATGAGAGGTTATCCTGACCTCCACAGCGCCGGCAGAAATCCTCTGGGTGCTGGAGACAGAAAGATTGCTGCAGGATAGCAGAACATGCAGACTTCAACTATGCGTGGGATGTCCTGCTGTTGCTGGTAACTCGTCACCAATTTTAAGATGCAACACCAAAGGTAAGTCCAAGATTTATTGAGTAACAGCAGGACAGAAATAAAGGTCTCCGCCTCTCTCACTGCCTTTCCACGCCCCGTTCTGGAATAGATTCCCCACACAATACATGTCTCGTGGAACACAACCCTTACAACATTCCAAAGCAGAAGAAAGCGAGAGCAAAGACCCAACAGAAAGCATGAGTCATCTTCAATTCTGGTTCTTTCCCTTAATTTGCCTAAATGGTGTAGCCTCCTCCCCAGCCCGGGAGCATGCAAATGAACATGCCACACACAGAGCTCTGTAACAGACTTCTTTATTCCTCAACATACAATCACAATCTGCACGCATTGTGTCATAACTTTCATACAACACACAAAAAAGAAGTAAGGTTCCTATAGTCGCAATATTTTTATAGTCACAATCTACAATAAAGGTGTAGCAAAGCACATCACTTTGTAAAAACTGCCCTCACCCACAACGAATTGTGGCATGCTTCATCATAGGGCTGCTGCGACGCCTCAGCGCAGACCAATGCTTGAGACGGAGCAAGGAGGGTGGGGGAGACAATACAAACAAATAGAAAAGGAAAAGAAGGATCCAAGAAAAGGTGCAGATAATAAGTCTAAAACTAACTAAAGGATATCCCAATACTATTTTTATTCTTGGATTCCCTTGTCAGGATTAAAAAGGTAATTGATACCCTGGAATGGTGGTGAAATGAGTGTATTATGCACCCTTCACCCCTCTGTTCTGCATAATGGTCGACATGTTTCAGCCGGAATCCATGTCTCTACTGGCTTTCAGCAGGACTGTCGGTCCCCTATGCTAGGTTCCCTTTCTGTCAATCAACCCCTAGTATATCAATATACTTAAGGTTACGCCACCTGTATAATGTGGTATGGTCCAAACACACTCTCCTATTTAGGATCTGTAAATGGAGAGAATAAAAATACAAGTGAAGAGGGTTTGTGTACAAATAAACAAACGAACAAAAACAGTGATAAAAAGTGACTAAGTGCTATATATGCTACCTTTATTATTTTATAAACCTTTTTTGTACGACGCGGTCGTATACTTTATTAAAAAGCCACCACTTGTGAGGGAACACTGCCCTTATTATAAGAGTGAATACACAGATGCAGGTATCAATGTAGCAAGCACTGTGTGCCTATAATGTAACGTAAATGAACACACCTACTCGTAAAAAATTATTATTTGGTAATCATGCCCCAATAGTATTCATGCAAAAGAACTTTAATCGTATGTGCCTCGGTCTCACACATAGACACCCGGTGCATCTTACCGAGTTTCACTTTTTGAATCGCCCGAACTGGCACGACGGAAGAGGGCGACCCCCTGTAGTCACACACTAGTTGGAGAAATTATTGTTAGAATGGTGCCATAAGTTTGAGTCAAGCACTTCGTTCACACCACACCTCACTCTGAGTTATAGTTCTTTCTAGGGTCCGGTGCAGCAGATTTGGTTCCTCCTAAACCATTTGAAAAGCCCACCGGCCTATTTGAAATACCTCATACTCCAGTTACTGCCATTAATAGAAAGCCCGGTAACAAAGCCCCCCTCCAACTCCTTACGTCGTCAAGGGTGGTGCGCCACCACTATTATGGTTCCTCCTGGTGCCATGCAGGTACTCGGCTGCAAACCATGCCAGTCCTTCTATGCCGGCCGGCTTCCCGTCACGTGTGCCGCGTCACCAGGGACGTGTACGCGTTACGCTCAGCGTCAGCGTGTGATGTCATCGCGTCCGTGCGTGACCGCGCTCCCAAGCACTGGAGCGTTGACTTTCCTGTGCTGGGTAACTAAGGACGCGGCGAGTTGAATTCTAAAATGTTGTATGTGCGCTATTGCAATTATTAGTGTTAGTGAGGAGGAAATGTTATCTTTGTATATTGAATGGTCACTCCAAAAATTAGACTATTTCATGCCGCGCAGGTCTATGTACCCTGTGCTTCATCAGTCCCGAAGGATCCTCCATTCAGTTAAATCCTATGTAATTTCTAGAGGGGGATCCAACATTGTGCCATAAGTATCAGACCCGGTCAAATAAGGGGAAATGGACCACGTGTATAGGTGGTACCTGATGGTTAATCGTTCATGTGGTATAGAAAATTCTCTTGCATGTGCCGTCTGTTAGACAGACAGAAGGAGAGTGTGGGGGTCATTATACAAAACCTCAAGGGTATCTAATAAAAAAGGGTCCCCTACACCCATCCGTGGTTTATCAGGTGGTAAGTACGCAGTTGCCTAACCACCAAGGGTATAGATGTGGGCGCTATTGTCACTCTGGATGCAATATAATCTCCATGAATGTTCTGGTAATTAACATTGTGGCACTGAGTTGGAGAACATTAGTGTCTACTCTCCACAGAGTCTTCTTGTGTTCACAGCACTTGCAGGCGTGTTTCTTAGGTCATCGCCTACCCAGGCTTATCCATGGGATATCATCGTTAAGGCCTATTTCGTGGCTGCGTAGCCTATAGACCCATTTCTGTTCGCGTATGAACAGGGTTCGGTTGGGCTCCTTAGCGCTTGATGCGATGTACGGTTTGTCCAATACTGTCCAGTATAAGTCTTCCACAGTGTGTCCCACCTCAGTGTAGTGTGTCGTGAGGCGTGTGGTGGTCCTCCCACAACGGATGTTACTCCTGTGCTCCATTATTCTCACTTTTACTTTCCTGGATGTCATCCCTACATAGATCATTCCACAGGGGCATCTGATCACGTAAATCACATTCACAGAGTTACAATTAGTGTGCGTACGTTGTTCCCATGGGTAATTCAAACCCATGTCAACACTCTTAGTGCTGGCAGTGAGTCTGCAGACGTCACATGAGCCACATCTAGTGTGCGCTGTGACAGAAAGAAGTTCCCATGGTCCACCCTGTTCTGCTTGAGGTGTCAAGCGAGGTCTTGTGTGGACCAGATGATCCCTGATGTTAGAGCTTCTTCTAAAGGAGAATAATGGTTTGTCCAGTTGTAGTCGATTAGTATTGAGTATACGCCAATGCTTCAGGATAATGCGTTTGATCTGGGTAGAGGCAGTGCTGAATGTAGTAACACATATTGCGTTTTTGTTCTCTGGTCTCTCCACCTTCTCTAGCAGGGCCTCCCTAGGACAGTTCTGTGCTCTTTTTTGGGCGCGTCGTACCACTCTGGTAGGGTATCTCCTCTTCCCCAGTTTCTCTGATTGTGAAGTTGCTTCCTCTTTAAAAGCTTCAAGTTCAGAGCAGTTTCTGCGCAAGAACAAAAATTGTCCCACTGGGAGATTCTCCCTCAAATATTTAGGGTGGAAACAATCGAAGAGCAAAAGCCCATTCTTGTCAGTAGGTTTTTGATACACCCTAGTCGTCAGTTTTCCTTCATGTGGGATAATTTCTAGGTCCAACAAGGGTAGACATTCCTTAGTTATGGTGGAGGTGAAATGTAAAAAGGTATTCTGGATATTAAGCCATTGCAGAAAGTTTTCAATCGATTGTCGGTTACCTTTCCAAATCAGAATGACGGCATCAATAAAGAGTCTCCACATTCGGATGTTCTCGGTCCACGGGCTCTCTACGTCGAAGATGTACTTCTGTTCAAATGCAGAGACATACAGGCCCACTAAGCTTGGCGCGAAGGCGCTACCCATGGATGTACCATGCGTCTGTAGGTAATATGTCCCCTTGTACTCAAAAAAGTTCTTGGTGAGCACTATCTTTGCCAGGTCGATTATGAAAGCCCTGGGGGTGCAGTACTGCCAGTCCTGTTCAAATAATATCTCTTCAACTACCCTCAGGGTCTCCCCTTGGGGGATATTGGTGTACAAGGACTCAATATCCAAGCCAACCAGGTATTCCTCTTCAGGGTTGAAATCCATGTTTTTAAGTAGATTGAGGACATCGGTAGTGTCTTTGAGGTACGCTACTCTACTTTGGACCAAAGGTTTGAAGAAAAAATCACAGAATTGTGATAAAGGTTCCACTATGTAACCAATGCCTGCAACGATTGGTCTCCCTGGAGGAGGTCTCCTAGCCTTGTGCACCTTGGGAAGTGTACAAAAATAAGGTGCTATAGGGTCTTTCTGCTGCAGGAAGATCGCTTCTTGTTCTGAGATCCAGTCATTGTTTATCGCCTGTCCACCACAATGGTGATCTCCCTTCTCAACTCCGGCGTTGGGTCTCTAGGGAGGACCTTGTAGTTCCTCTCATCGCCGAGTAATCTCAAGCATTCCTGGTCGTATGCTATCCTTGTTTGAATCACAATGGCCCCTCCCGTGTAAGCAGGCTTTATTACCACATCTTGGTTGTTCTTAAGTTGGTCAGGAGCCGCTTTTTCCTCCCTAGTTAGGTTCCCAAAGGGTTGAGCGTGTGACCTGACCAGTTCTTCCACCTCGTGAATAACAGCCCTCTCAGAGGTGATGACTTCAAGGGGTAGTCTGGAATTGAGAGGAGTAAAGTTTGATTTCGCACGGAAATTAGTATCTCCTCTGGCCTCTGTTCTTTCTGGACGTCCTTCAAAAAAGACTTTAAGTCTTACCGCTCTGATGATTTCTGACAGTTCTTGCCGCAGTCTGAAACTGTCTAGAGTATTCGTGGGAACAATCTCCAAACCCTTATTCAGCAGCTGTTCCTGGGGAGCGGTTAGTGGGGTGTCTGTAAGGTTCATTACTAAACTCCCTCCCTGCTGGTCCCCGGTGAGGGGTCCCGAGCCATACTCCTCATCACCCTCTGATTGAGGTCTTCCCATTGTACCCCTAGTGTCCCTCTTTGCTTGCCCCTGCCTCGCCCCCTGCCTCTCCCTAAAAAAGGAATGGGCGTCTGTGGATATTGGGTGTTATGAGGGCCTTGCATCGGTGGAAAAGGTTGGAACATGGGGGGCCAGCCAAAACCTTGGCCTCGGTAGTTTTGAAACATGGGGTTATAATTAGGTCTCGGACCCTGGTATTGTCCGCTGCCTCTCCCCCTCCTTCTAGGTCTGTTCTCATAATCGCTCCCATCACTACTGGAGCTCATGGAGTCTGCGCTCATCCTCCCTGCCTCTTGTCCCTTCTTTATCTCCTCCATCTTTCTTTGAATGTAATCATCTGTTGTGTATGGATATATTTTTTCTTTGGAGAATTTTTTCAGATCCTTTTGCAATTTGGTGACTTTAGATTGCATTAGATAATCCTTATATTCTCCAATCTCCTTATTTGTCTCCTCTAGCTTTCTCTTATGCGTAGCTAGGACTATGCTTCACTCCCTGCTCACTTGTCTGTATTTGGATAAGCAGAGTATCAGCTATCCTCTTGGCAGTAGTTATGATTAACACTAACCAATCCCTCGTGCACTTCCACGCGATCAGGGCCCCGTCTCTTCTGAACGTGGAGTCTTCCAAGAAGATTAGCGGATCATTAGTCACTATTAAACCCCGGGGGCAGCATTCGCCCTCAGGTATTCTGTTAGGATGGCCCCATGTAAAATGGCTTTCACATGTGTCTTCCTAAGTTCTACAAGGGTACCCCACCCTTCCCCTTAGGTTAGGACCTGACTGATGGTAGTTTCTCCCAACAAAGAGGGGCCTGCAAGGATTTCCAAGACTGCTTCTTCATCAAAGGCAAGTCCCTGATGTAGCGACATGATTACCTAGTAAGTGTGTTCAAAACTTTTGGCAGAAATGCCTCTCTTTTTGCTCACGTTTTCAAAAGAGTATCGGTGAGATATGCTCCCCTACGGCTCAGCGGCTGTGCTAACTAGACTCAACACACATGGAAGGGGGAGGAGGATAGCACCTTACTTCGACCTCCTCAAGGTAAGTAACAACACACAAAAAAGAAGTAACGTTCCTATAGTCGCAATATTTTTATAGTCACAATCTACAACAAAGGTGTAGCAAAGCACATCACTTTGTAAAAACTGCCCTCACCCACAACGAATTGTGGCATGCTTCATCATAGGGCTGCTGCGATGCCTCAGCGCAGACCAACGCTTGAGGCGGAGCAATAGGGTGGGGGAGACAATACAAACAAATAGAAAAGGAAAAGGATCCAAGAAAAGGTGCAGATAATAAGTCTAAAACTAACTAAGGGATATCCCAATACTATTTTTATTCTTGGATTCCCTTGTCAGGATTAAAAAGGTAATTGATACCCTGGGATGGTGGTGAAATGAGTGTATTATGCACCCTTCACCACTCCGTTCTGCATAATGGTCGACATGTTTCAGCCGGAATCAGTGTCTCTACCGGCTTTCATCAGAACTGTTGGACCCCTATGGTAGGTTCCCTTTCTGTCAATCAACCCCTAGTATATCAATATACTTAAGATTACTCCACCTATATAATGTGGTATGGTCCAAACACACTCTCCTATTTAGGATCAGTAAATGGAGAGAATAAAAATACAAGTGAAGAAGGTTCGTGTACAAATAAACAAACGAACAAAAACAGTGATAAAAAGTGACTAAGTGCTATATATGCTACCTTTATTATTTTATAAACCTTTTTGGTGCGACGCGGTTGTATACTTTATTAAAAGGCCACCGCTTGTGAGGGAACACTGCCCTTATTATAAGAGTGAATAAACAGATGCAGGTATCAATGTAGCAAGCACTGTGTGCCTATAATGTAACGTGAATGAACACACCTACTCGTAAAAAATTATTATTTGGTAATCATACCCCAATAGTATTCATGCCAAAGAACTTTATTCGTATGTGCCTCGGTCTCACACATAGACACTTGGTGCATCTTACCAAGCTTCACTTTTTGAATCGCCCGAACTGGCCCGAAGGAAGAGGGCGACCCCCTGTAGCCACACACTAGTTGGAGAAATTATTGTTAGAATGGTGCCATAAGTTTGAGGCAAGTGCTTCGTTCACACCACACCTCACTCTGAGTTATATTTCTTTCTAGGGTCCGGTGCAGCAGTTTTGGTTCCTCCTAGACCATTTGAAAAGCCCACCGGCCCATTTGAAATAACTCGTACTCCAGTTACTGCCATTAATAGAAAGCCCGGTATCAAAGCCCCCCTCCAACTCCTTATGTCGTGAAGGGTGGTGCGCCACCACTATTATGGTCCCTCCTGGTGCCGTGCAGGTACTCAGCTGCAAACCACGCTGGTCCTTCTATGCCGGCCGGCTTCCCATCACGTGTGCCGCGTCACCAGTGGCGTGTGCGCGTTACGCTCAGCGTCAGTGTGTGACATCATCGTGGTAGTTAGTTGAGCTAACTATAACTCGCACCCCCGCAATGCACTGCTGATGACGTCACATAGTACATCATTCATGACATGGTCAGTGACATCATTGATGACATCACTGATGACATCTCAAATTACATCACTGATGACATCATGCAGTGAATGTGTGTTTCTGTAAAGTTTAAATATGTTTTATATATATATATATGCCAAGGTGTATTGAAGAATGAGTGGGTGTATAAGTGTCTGAATGGATGATTTAATAGGTGCATGACTGACTGTATAAGTGAGTGATTAAACATGTCTTACTGAATGCATGGGTTAGTGACTAAACTGTGTGAATGTCTGTATCAGTCTGTCAGTTGATGTGTAAGCGGCTGCATGGGTTGGTGAGTAGCTACATGAGTGTCTATATGGGTTATTGATTGGTTGTCTGAGTATCTGTATGGGTGCCTGAGTGTCTGTGTGGGTGGGTGGGGGGGATGTGACTCTGTGCATAGATCTGTGAGTGGGTGATTCACTGGGTGTATGGGTTCAAGAGTGCATCTGTGAAGGGCTGTATGGGTGGGTTAGTGTGTGTATGGGTGTGTTATTGAGTGAATGGATGTCTCAGTGGTACATGTGTGAGTAACTACATATGTGAAAGTCAGTATATGTGAGTGTTGGAGTATATAAATGACCATATGTGAGAGTGAGTGATTGTGAGAGTGGCTGTATGGATGAGTGTGTGCTTGTATCAGTGATTGTATAAGAGAGTAAGTATGGGTTAGTATCTGTATGAATAAGTGAGGTGGTGTGTGTATAACTGTATAGTTGAGTAAATGGGAGTGTGATTGATTCTTTGCATAACTGACTAGGTGTGTGAGTAACTCTATGGATGAGTGGCGGTGTGTGAGTGTCTGTATAGGTGTATGAGTGCATATGATAGTGCTGTATTGATGAGTGACTGTATGGGTGAATGAGTGGATGTGTGTGTAGACCTAGGAATCAGTGAGTGGGTATGTAGTAACTGGTATTGGTGTGTCTATGGTTTAGAAAATGGTAGTCTGTATTTTAGAGTGGGTGTATCAAAGGTTACATTAGGGTATGAAGAGGTGCATCAGATTATCACATGGATGATGTCATCAGTGATGTCATTTGAGATGTCATCAGTGATGTCACTGACCATGTCATGAATGATGTAATATGTGACATCACCAGAAGTGCATTGCAGGAGCGAGAGTTATAGTTAGCTCAACTAACTATAACGGCCGAATTTCTCTGGTTTTCTACGAGTGAAATGTCCAACTAACTATAATGTCCCTGAAACCTGTGGTTTTTTCAGTGAATATCTAAGGTTTTTAAATGCTAATTCCTAACTATAACATCCCTGAAACCTGTGCTTTTCGAGGAATATATATATATTCACTGAAAAAACCATAGGTTTCAGGGATATTATAGTTAGTTGGACATTTCACTCGTACAAAACCAGAGAAATATGGCCGTTATAGTTAGTTGAGCTAACTATAACTCACGCCCCTGCAATGCACTGCTGATGACATCACATATCAATCAATCAATCACGGCATTTATAGAGCGCGCTACTCACCCGGGAGGGTCTCAAGGCGCTGGGGGAGGGGGTAAGTTACTGCTCGAACAGCCAGGTCTTGAGCTGCTTCCTGAAGGAGAGATGGTCCTGGGTTCGCCGAAGGTGAGTGGGGAGGGAGTTCCAGGTCTTGGCTGCCAGGTAGGAGAAGGATCTTCCTCCGGCGGTGGTTCTGCGGATGCGTGGTACGGTGGCGAGGGCGTGGCTGGTTGATCGTAGCTGGCGTGTGGGCGTGTAGAAGGTCATGCGGTCGTTGAGGTACTTTGGGCCCAGGTCGTGGAGGGCCTTGTGTGCGTGGGTGAGGAGTCTGAACGTTATTCTCTTGCTGACGGGGAGCCAGTGCAGGTCTTTCAGGTGTCCGGTGATGTGGCTGTGTCGGGGGATGTCCAGGATGAGTCGTGCGGAGGCGTTCTGGATGCGCTGGAGTCTTTTTTGAAGTTTGGCTGTGGTTCCGGCGACATATTACATCATTCACGACATGGTCAGTGACATCAGTGATGACATCACTGATGACATCTCAAATTACATCACTGATGACCTCATCCAGTGACTGTGTGTCTCTGTAAAGTTTAAATATGTTTTATATATATATATATGCCAAGGTGTATTGAAGAATGAGTGGGTGTATAAGTGTCTGAATGGATGATTTAGTAGGTGCATGACTGACTGTATAAGTAAGTGATTAAACATGTCTTACTGAATGCATGGGTTAGTGACTAAACTGTGTGAATGTCTGTATCAGTCTGTCAGTTGATGTGTAAGCGGCTGCATGGGTTGGTGAGTAGCTACATGAGTGTCTATATGGGTTATTGATTGGTTGTCTGAGTATCTGTATGGGTGCCTGAGTGTCTGTGTGGGTGGGTGGGGGTGGGTGACTCTGTGCATAGATCTGTGAGTGGGTGATTCACTGGGTGTATGGGTTCAAGAGTGCATCTGTGAAGGGCTGTATGGGTGGGTGAGTGTGTGTATGGGTGTGTTGTTGAGTGAATGGATGTCTCAGTGGTACATGTGTGAGTAACTACATATGTGAAAGTCAGTATATGTGAGTGTTGGAGTATATAAATGACCATATGTGAGAGTGAGTGATTGTGAGAGTGGCTGTATGGATGAGTGTGTGCTTGTATCAGTGATTGTATAAGAGAGTAAGTATGTGTTAGTATCTGTATGAATAAGTGAGGTGGTGTGTGTATAACTGTATAGTTGAGTAAATGGGAGTGTGATTGATTCTTTGCATAACTGACTAGGTGTGTGAGTAACTCTATGAATGAGTGTCGGTGTGTGAGTGTCTGTATAGGTGTATGAGTGCATATGATAGTGCTGTATTGATGAATGACTGTATGGGTGAATGAGTGGATGTGTGTGTAGACCTAGGAATCAGTGAGTGGGTATGTAGTAACTGGTATTGGTGTGTCTATGGTTTAGAAAATGGTAGTCTGTATTTTAGAGTGGGTGTATCAAAGGTTACATTAGGGTATGAAGAGGAGCATCAGATTATCACGTGGATGATGTCATCAGTGATGTCATTTGAGATGTCATCAGTGATGTCACTGACCATGTCATGAATGATGTAATATGTGACGTCATCAGAAGTGCATTGCAGGAGCGAGAGTTATAGTTAGCTCAACTAACTATAACGGCCGAATTTCTCTGGTTTTCTACGAGTGAAATGTCCAACTAACTATAATGTCCCTGAAACCTGTGGTTTTTTCAGTGAATTTCTAAGGTTTTTTAAATGCTAATTCCTAACTATAACGTCCCTGAAGCCTATGTTTTTTTCAGGGAATTTCAAAGGTTTTTTACATGCTAATTTCTAACTATGCCTACAGAGGTAGGACATGTGCAGAAAGAGGAAGAAAAGCACAGAAAGAAGCAAGAGAAATGCAGAAAGAGGCAACTGAGGTGCAGAAAGAGACCTTGTTGCAAAGTCATCCTGTGCCCTGGGCACCCCCCAACTTTTTGCTGACTGGTACTGGTGGTAACTGACTCTGACTGACCCTGGGCTCTGCCTAACCAGGCCCAGAGCCGGTGCTATGCTGAAAGACACTTAGAATGCAGTCAAAACACCTACATACACTAGGGTACACTATGGGTTGGGGTACCCCTGTGATTGGCATTACCTCCCCTGTAAGGCCCTAGTACCTAATAGGGCAGGGGGATTTAAACTACCTCTAAGTCAGAGGTGCAGAAAGAGGCAAGAGAAGTGCAGAAAGAAGCAACAAAGGTGCCAAAACAGGCAAGAGAGGTGCAAAAAGAAGCAAGTGAAGTGCAGAAAGAGGCAACAGAGGTACACAAAGAGGCAAAAGAGGTGCACAAAGAGGCAGGAGGGGTGCAGAAAGAAGGAAGAGAAGTGCAGCAAGAGGCAAGAGAATTGCTGAAAGAAGCAACAGAGGTGTAGAAAGAAGCAAGAGAAGTGCAGAAAAAGGCAAGTGAGGTGCAGAAAGAAATAAAAGCAGTGCAGAAAGAACCAACAGAGGTGCAAAAAGAGGCAAGAGGGGTGCAGAAAAAGGTAGGAGAGGTGCACAAAGAGGCAAGAGAGGTACAGAAAGAGGAGGGGTGCAGAAAGAAGGAAGAGAAGTGCAGAAAGAAGCAACAGAGGTGCTGAAAGAGGCGCGAAGGGTGCAGAAAGAGCAAGAGAAGTGCAGAAAGAACCAACAGAGGTACAGAAAGAGGCAAGAGAGGTGCAGAAACAGGCAGGAAGGGTGCAGAAAGAGGGAACAGGGGTGCAGAAAGAGGCAAGAGAGGTGCAGAAAGAGAAAAGAGGGGTGCAGAAACAGGCAAGAGGGGTGCAGAAAGAAGCAAGAACAGTGCAGAATGAACCAACAGAGGTGCAAAAAGAGGCAACAGGAGTGCAGTAAGAGGCAGGAGAGGTGCACAAAGAGGCAAGAGAGATACAGAAAGAGGCAGGAGGGGTGCAGAAAGAAGGAAGAGAAGTGCAGAAAGAGGCAAGAGAAGTGCTGAAAGAAGCAACAGAGGTGTAGAAAGAAGCAAGAGAAGTGCAGAAAGAGGCAAGTGAGGTGCAAAAAGAAGCAAGAGCAGTGCAGAAAGAACCAACAGAGGTGCAAAAAGAGGCAAGAGGGGTGCATAAAAAGGTAGGAGAGGTGCACAAAGAGGCAAGAGAGGTACAGAAAGAGGCAGGAGGGGTGCAGAAAGAAGGAAGAGAAGTGCAGAAAGAAGCAACAGAGGTGCTGAAAGAGGCGCGAAGGGTGCAGAAAGAGCAAGAGAAGTGCAGAAAGAACCAACAGAGGTACAGGAAGAGGCAAGAGAGGTGCAGAAAGAGGCAGGAAAGGTGCAGAAAGAGGGAACAGGGGTGCAGAAAGAGGCAAGAGAGGTGCAGAAAGAGAAAACAGGGGTGCAGAAAGAGGCAAGAGGGGTGCAGAAAAAAGCAAGAGCAGTGCAGAATGAACAAACAGAGGTGCAAAAAGAGGCAAGTGGAGTGCAGAAAGAGGTAGGAGAGGTGCACAAAGAGGCAAGAGAGGTACAGAAAGAGGCAGGAGGGGTGCAGAAAGAAGCAAGAGAAGTGCAGAAAGAGGCAAGTGTGGTGCAGAAAGAAGCAAGAGAAGTGCAGAAAGAGGCAAGTGTGGTGCAGAAAGAAGCAAGAGCAGTGCAGAAATTACCAACAGAGATTTAAAAAGAAGCAAGAGCGGTACAGAAAAAGGTAGAAGAGGTGCACAAAGGTACAGAAAGGGGCAGGAGGGATGCAGAAAGAAGGAAGAGAAGTGCAGACAGAAGCAACAGAGGTGCTGAAAGAGGCAAGAGGAGTGCAGAAAGAGGTAGGAGAGGTGCACAAAGAGGCAAGAGAGGTACAGAAAGAGGCAGGAGGGGTGCAGAAAGAAGGAAGAGAAGTGCAGAAAGAGGCAACAGAATTGCTGAAAGAAGCAATAGAGGTGTAGAAAGAAGCAAGAGAAGTGCAGAAAGAGGCAAGTGAGGTGCAGAAAGAAGCAAGAGCAGTGCAGAAAGAACCAACAGAGGTGCAAAAAGAAGCAAGAGTGGTACATAAAAAGGTGGAAGAGGTTCACAAAGAGGCAAGAGAGGTACAGAAAGAGGCAGGAGGGGTGCAGAAAGAAGGAAGAAAAGTGCAGAAAGAAGCAACAGAGGTGCTGGAAGAGGCGCAAAGGGTACAGAAAGAGCAAGAGAAGTGCAGAAACAAGCAGGAAAGGTGCAGAAAGAGGGAACAGGGGTGCAGAAAGATGCAAGAGAGGTGCAGAAAGAGAAAAGAGGGGTGCAGAAAGAGGCAAAAGGGGTGCAGAAAGAAGCAAGTGAAGTGTAGAAAGAGGCAACAGAGGTGCATAAAGATGCAAGAGAGGTGCAGAAACAAGCAAAAGAAGTGCAGAAAGAGGCAAGAGAATTGCTGAAAGAAGCAACTGAGGTGTGGAAAGAAGCAAGAGAAGTGCAGAAAGAGGCAAGTGACGTGCAGAAAGAGGCAAGAGAACAGCAGAAAATGGCAAGAGAACAGCAGAAAGAGGCAAGAGGGATTCAAAAAAGGGAAGAAGGGAGCAGAAAGAAGCAAGAGAGGTGCAGAAAGAAACAAGAGAAGTGCAGAAAGAGGCAAGAGAGGTGCAGAAAGAGGCAAGAGAGGTTCAGAAAGAGGCAAGGGAAATGCAGAAACAGGCAAGAGAAATGCACAAAGAGGCAAGAAAGGAGCAGAAAGAGGCAAGAGAGGTGTAGAACGAAGCAAGAGAAGTGCAGAAACAAGCAAGAGAAGTGCAGAAAGAGGCAAGAGAATTGCTGAAAGAAGCAAAAGAGGTGTAGAAAGAACCAAGAGAAGTGCAGAAAGAAGCGAGAGCAGTGCAGAAAGAACCAACAGAGGTGCAAAAAGAGGCAAGAGAGATGCAGAAAGAGGCAAGAGAGGTTCAGAAAGAGGCAAGGGAAGTGCAGAAACAGGCAAGAGAAATGCACAAAGAGGCAAGAAAGGAGCAGAAAGAGGCAAGAGAGGTGTAGAAAGAAGCAAGAGAAGTGCAGAAAGAGGCAGGAGGGGTGCAGAAAGAAGCAAGTGAGGTGCAGAAAGAGGCAACAGAGGTGCAGAAAGATGCAAGAGAGGTGCAGAAACAAGCAAGAGAAGTGCAGAAAGAGGCAAGAGAATTGCTGAAAGAAGCAACAGAGGTGTAGAAAGAACCAAGAGAAGTGCAGAAAGAAGCAAGAGCAGTGCAGAAAGAACCAACAGAGGTGCAAAAAGAGGCAAGAGGGGTGCAGAAATAGGTAGGAGAGGTGCACAAAGAGGCAAGAGAGGTACAGAAAGAGGCATGAGGGGTGCAGAAAGAAGGAAGAGAAGTGCAGAAAGAAGTAACAGAGGTGCTGAAAGAGGCACAAAGGTTGCAGAAAGAGCAAGAGAAGTGCAGAAAAAAGCAACAGAGGTAAGAGAGGTGCAGAAACAGGCAGGAAGGGTGCAGAAAGAGGGAACAGGGGTGCAGAAAGAGGCAAGAGAGGTGCAGAAAGTGGCAAGAGGGGTGCAGAAAGAAGCAAGTGAGGTGCAGAAACACAGAAGAGAGGTGCAGAAACAAGCAAGAGAAGTGCAGAAAGAGGCAAGAGAATTGCTGAAAGAAGCAACAGAGGTGTAGAAAGAAGCAAGAGAAGTACAGAAAGAGGCAAGTGAGGTGCATAAAGAAGCAAGAGCAGTGCAGAAAGAACCAACAGAGGTGCAAAAAGAAGCAAGAGCGGTACAGAAAAAGGTAGAAGAGGTGCACAAAGAGGCAAGAGAGGTACAGAAAGAGGCAGGAGGGGTGCAGAAAGAAGGTAGAGAAGTGCAGAAAGAAGCAACAGAGGTGCTGAAAGAGGCGTGAAGGGTGCAGAAAGAGCAAGAGAAGTGAAGAAAGAACCAACAGAGGTACAGAAAGACGCAACAGAGGTGCAGAAAGACGCAAGAGAGGTGCAGAAACAAGTAAGAGAAGTGCATAAAGAAGCAACAGAGATGTAGTAAATGGGAAGTGGGGTGGAGAAGGAGGCAAGAGGGATACAGAAAGAAACAAGAGAGGTACAGAAAGAGGGAAGAGGGGTGCAGAAAGAGGGAAGAGTGGTGTGAAAGAGGCATGGCGGTTGCAGAAAGAAGCAACAGAATTGCAGAAAGAGGCAAGAGAGGCGCAGAAAGAAGCAAGAGTGGTTTACACACCATTAGTACCAATTTAATACCCACATTTAGCAATGAGTAACAGGTGACCATTCTAGGTTTGCACAGGGCCTTCCACCACGCTGTAACACTTGTCGCTGCATTTTTGGTAACGTTTGAGCTAGAAACAATGTTTTTTTTGTTCAAATCTGCAGATTATGCAGCAGATATTGGATTATGTGGCAAATGCTGTAAATGTATAATTGTGCAAAAGTCTGTGCAGCCAAACAGTCACATACTTCCAGTGCCCCGCTCATACCTTTGACTAGGACCAGAAGTGCTCCTCAGTGGTTCCTTCTCTTTTCTGTGTCATTGAGTTCATAGTTTAGCTTCAATGGAAACAAGGAAGACTAAACCTGAGGTTACAACTCCACAACACAGACTATCATACCACACAATTACTCTCCATAACACTTAATCCCACTCTACATAATTCCTACACACTAAATACCACATACTTTCTATCCACTTAATTTCACTGCACAACATACCACATAATTCGACTACACACAACCTACATCCAAACCACTCCAAGAAACATTATTAAAACACTTTTCCATTTACAACGCCAATAGCTCTAACTCTCGCAAATGCGAAACCTATTACATTGCAAATGCTTCTTTAACTAGTAGTCGCGTTTGCAGAGTGGTGGAGAAAGGGTGCTGGGCCTCCAACCAGCGCTCAGGAATTCCGCAGGGTAGGTCTTACAGGAGGTACCAGGAGGGCTTCTTAGCCCCTAAAGTCCCTCAGGAGTAAAGAGGACTTCATCCCCCATCCCGTAGTCTGCCAGGAGGCGCGTTTGCAGAGTGGTGGAGAAAGGGGGCGTGGCCTTCGTAGACGTCTTAGCAATCCCACTGTGTGGGACTTACTGGAGGTAAAAAGAGGGGTAGTTGGCCCCCAAGGACATCCTTGGGGGCCAACTACCCCTCCTATTATCTCCAGTAAGTCCCACACAGCAGGATTGCTAAGTTCTCATAGTAGGCCACGCCCCCTTTGCCCACCACTCTGCAAACGAGCTCCCTGGCACGCTCTTGGATGGGGATTGAAGTCCCCTTCGCTGCTGGGGGTGGTTAGGGGCCAAATAGCCTACCTCTTACCTGCAGTAAGCCCCACACAGTAGGATTTTCTTTTTTTTTGTCCTCATTCACCACCAGACTGCAGTACACCCACTCCTCGCCCATAAACCAGATGGAGAGGGTCAAGAAGAAATAACAAGCATTGGCATAGCCAATAGGTCTCGCTATTGGGATGTTATAAGTATTTAGCCATGCAGCACATTATCCTGGGTGCTACACCATCTACTGTTACTTCACGTACCAAAACCTTCCTGCTGGACACTAGTATGAAAGTCTAGTAAACAAAAAAAATAGAAAATGTACATATTAAAAATCGCCAACTGATACAAATGGAAATGATGAGACACCAACAATCAGCTTAATTATGCTTGTGAAAACACATCGCATTTTCTTTTTCCAGTTCATTCATTATGTGTCCAAAAACCCATTTGGTAGCAAGTAGCAGGTATACCCCAACTGCCTGGTATTTAGTAAATATCAAAGGAATTGCTAGTGGGTTGCCAACTATCAGGGTCACACTGAGATAGAGAATATGCACGGGCACAAAATAAAAATGCTCCCTATTAGTGAATTAAATTTAAAAAAATGGCTCACTTGTCTGCATCTATAAGCTAATTGTAATAGGCTCAGATAACATTCTTGCTGTTTCTCTTGTTAAGCCATGGCATTATTTTGTGAGCTTCTTGAGCTATGCAGGGTGTGAGCATCTTGAAGGGCACCCCGGCTCTACCCCTAACCCTCCCCCTCCTCTACTGGCCATGCTATGGCTTAGCATGAGAAACAGGAAGAATCTTATCCGAGCCTCTTGTCACCATGCATTTAAGAATAATTCAGGCTGACGGAAGAAATGTTGCAAAAATGTATCAGACTAGGTGAGTAACGAAGAATGACTCAGCGAGCTGGTCTGCCTCTGACCGTTTTGGAAAGTTAGGGAAGGGATTAGCAGAAAGGAGCTGCATGTACCCGCTTGGGATCTCCGAGAGCCAAGGAGATACAGCGGCCCCGGCTCTACCCTGCCCACTCCTCCAATGGCCTCGCCCGCAAAGCCTGAGAGGCAACAACGGAGGAGCAGAGCGGCCTCTAGCAACTGTCCGGGACAGGAAAGCAATGCAAAGTTGAATTGTAAACTCCACGTCTGCCACAGAAAATAAATGCATTTAACCTGTGAGGTGCGCTGTGGGTGAAGTCAACATAATTAAGCAATACAGGGTTGAAAATGTAAAAGCGGGGTCTGAGACATGAAAGCAATGACTCCTTAAAATGTAACCGCGAGGTATGTAAGCCTTAAAGCAAATTATTGCAGTATTATTATCTGAGCCAGGGAGTCCCTGAGGTATTGCAAGATCCTATCCCTTCTCGCTTTTACGCACAAACCATTAACATTCCATGTTAATACCTGAATACCCATCTCCTTGTCCTGTCCCTAAGCTTTTCAACTGAGATATATCATCCATTGCATCTATGGGCTGCCTTATTGAGGTGAATGAGGATTTTTTTTATGTTTTTCTCCCTTATGCTCCCCACCCGTGGCCCCCCTTCCTGACCCTCACCCTCCCCTCCCTGGAGAACCCATCCCCTCTTTCCTCTGGACCTGATGTTAGTCCCTTTTTGTACGCTACGGGATGTCCGCCACCCCCATACACGAAATACCCCCTACTAAAAAAGAAAGCAGAGAAGGTTTCACCCAATACTATGAAAGAAGATTTTTTGAGTGTTTTTTTTTTTTGTTGCCATTTACTACTTCGTTTTACTAATTACATATATATTTTTTTTTTTCGCATCCTTCCTTCCTTCTGTCCGCTTCTCCCCCCACTGTAAGCCACTCCAAGCCTAGCTGCCTATGCTAGCTACCACTCGCTTGTTTCAGGGTTTCCAAAAGGTCATCTACCTCCTGTAGACTCCTTAAACTATGCATTTTGTTGTTATGCATAACCTTCAAGAGCGCAGGAAATTTAAGTTGGGCAGTGGCCCCCTGCTTTTTGAAGTCATCTAGGCGCCTACCCATCTCCCATTGCCTGTCCAAAGTGTCCTTGCGAGATCTGATCTAATCTCAAAGGTGCAATCTCTCGCTTTTATAGACTTCATCCTCAAAGCTTTCGTCAAAATGTTCTCCTTTAGCGCATAAGTCAAAAAATTTAAGAGGATTTTGCGTGGTTTAGTCTTATTAGGGTTTCTACGGAAGGGGTCTCTATGCACCCTTTGAATGTCTCTAAATATTTCCTCCTCGCCTTTCTCAATCTGGAGACCTTCTTTTATTAGAGCAACCACAAAAGATTTTATATCCTCCCCTTCCTTTCCTTCTGGCACTTTTCAAAACCGCAAATTATTTTTCCTGGCGCTGTTCTTCAAATGTTCCATTTTCTCTCGGATGGCCCGATCCTCCCCCCTTAGAGTCCGAATCTCCGCTTTGGCCTTCCCCAGATCTTCTTTCAAAAGGCCCACAGAATCTTCCAGAGTCTGCGTTCTGATGCAGAGGAGATCTATTTTTTTCTCCAGTGCTTCACAGAAGTTTCTTATTTCCCCTTGGTTGGCCTCTGAGACTGCAAAACCCTTCCTGATATCCCTCGACAGTGATACAAACATGGCTTCTAGCGAACTTGTGGGAGAATCTGGATTAAGAACCCTGTTGCCCAAAGTTATATCCCCAATGGGGAGGAGCACTGCTTCTTGAGGGAGGCTTGCATCTAAATTGTCACCTGGCCCACTTGCCTTCACCCCCGCACTAACCTGACTAGAGTCTAAGGCGAGCTGTGGCACCCCCAGTATAGGGTCCCTTGTAAGTTTTGTTATACCTTCCTCTGAAGTCAGAGCTGGTAATGACTGACTATCTGACTGAACTGTTGCCTCCATGTTTGGCTTTCGAATGTCCCCGTCCGATGGTAATACCCTAAAATAGGACCGCAAAGAGGGAGTAATCGTTATTTTGCGCTGCAATCTCTCTGGGTTGCTTTTTTTGCCCTCACCCCTACTTTCCCTGAGTTTCACGGGCTTAACCAAGCGCTCCTTAGGTCTACAGTCTAAAATTCTGGGTGGCTCAACACTCTCCGTGTTACAAGCCAAGGTTAACAAAGGAGGGGAGCTACTATTAATTTCAGGGGGGCAAATAGCAGTATTAACAGTATTAAACAGTCGATATCTCCCCCTATTTAGCTCAACTTCCCTTTCTTGGCTCCCCTACCTTTACCTGAGCCGGTAGGTGTTTTCAGGGGACCCACAGCGTTGTCCCCGGCAGTTTCTCTCTGGTATGGTTGAGCAATGGGGTCCACTGAGCTGGAGCTAGCAGGAAGCACTCCAGCTGCCGCCCCAGCTATGCTTGTTCTGCCTCTGCCACCCAGGCCCCAGAGGAGACCAAGCGCTGCTGCTCTGCGGCTCCTCCTGAGCTCCAGGGCGGCTATGTCCCAATGTTGAAGTGCGGCTCGGGCTGAATCCGGGACCTCTGCGGGCGCCGGTGAGGAGGGAAAGCACATACCCTGTACTTGGCACGTAGAGGGGAGTGCATTCCGTGTAACCAGCCGGTTACAATGTAATTTTTAGCGGGCTGGCGGTAGCAGACGTGCCCGGTAGCAAACTAGCGACCTGCTAGCTCTGTGGCCGCCATGTTCTCCCCCACACCGTAGGATTGCTGAGAGGTGGACACAGGCCACGCCCCCTTTCTCCACCACTCTGCAAACGCGCCTCCTGGTGCGCTCTTGGTTGGGAGATGAAGTCCCCTTTCCTCCTGAGGGTCCCTAGGGGCCAACTAGCCCTCCTGTTACCTCCAGTAAGCCCCACACAGCTGGTTTGCTGAGAGTGCTCAAAGGCCGTGCCCCCTTTTTACACCACTCTGCAAACGCGGCTCCTGGCGCACTGCTGCTTGGGGGATGAAGTCCACTTTAGTCCTGAGGTCCTCAGGACACAAGAGGACCTCATCGCCCCACGAGCAGTGCGCCAAGAGGCGCGTTTGCAGAGTGGTGTAAAAAGGGGCGTGGCCTCGGACCACCTCTCAGCAATCCCACTGTGTGGGGCTTACTGGAGATACCTGGTGGGCTAGTTGGCCCCCTGGGACCCTCAGGATTCAAGGGGACTTAATCCCCCAACTTAGAACGCGCCAGGAGGCGCGTTTGCAGAGTGGTACAGGGAGAGGGCGGGGCCTCCGGGGAGATGCAGCTTTTCTTTTTTTTGTTAGAAGGGGGCTGTGTGGCCCCCCTTCTCTTAATATTTTGAGGGCCCTGGGGACCCCATCCCCAAGGGCCTGACCCTTTTTTTAAAAAAATTAAAAAACGGGAAGGGGCGGCGTGGCCCCCCTACCAAGGTCGATTTCAGCCCTGGGGACCCCATCCCCCGGGGCATGGCCTCGTTTTTTATTTAATTACGGGAGGGGGGCTGCGTGGCCCCCCTTCCCTAGGCCACTTCTGGCCCCAGGGACCCCATCCCCCGGGTCCTGGCCAGCCTTTATTTTAAATTTTAGAGGGGGGCCGCGTGGCCCCCCTCCTGAGGCCAATTATGGCCCCGGGGACCCCATCTCCCGGGGCCGGCCTTCTGTTTAATTTTTTTTATAAATTTAAATAAATTAAAGGGGAGGGGGGCCGAGTGGCCCCCCTCCCGGGCCACTTCTGGCCCCGGGCCCCCATCCCCCAGGGCTGGCCCTCAAGTTGGGGACCGTGGGGGGAGCCCCAATGCCCCCACGGTCCCAGCCGGCTTCCCGCCTCCTGCGGGAGCTGGCATTGCTTTTGGGCAAGGGAAGCTGCTAACATGCAGCTCCCCTTGCCCAAAAGCAATTCTGCTTTGCTTCTTGGAAGCGAGAGCAGGTTTAAACTTGCTCTCGCTTCCAAGAAGCAAAGCAGAGTTTGCTATCCCACCCTGCCATAGCAAACGGCAATGTCCCGGGGGTGGGCACCCCGGGACATTGCAGGAGCAGGCCCTGGGGGGTGGCGGTCCCCAGGGCCATCTAGGGCTCCAGGAGGGGGGCCGTGCGGCCCCCCTCCCAACGTGCACATTGCCCCGGGGAGGTGGTGGTCGCCGGAGGTCCATAACGGACCCCCGCATTAGCATAAAGTGTGCCCCGGGGAGGTGGTGATCCCCGGGGCAGTGTGGGGGGGGGCAGGAGCCCCCCTGCCAAACCTTTAATTTAAAAGAAAAGCCCCAGGGAGGTGGCGGTCCCCGGCGCTGCGGGGGACCGCGATGCCCCCCGCACTTAATGATTAAAGCCCCGGGGAGGTGGCGGTCCCCGGGGCTGCATGGGGGGGCAAGAGCCCCCCCACGCTTTATTTAAAATGTAATAATGATAAAGCTCTGGGGAGGTGGCGTGGGGGGCCGCGAGCCCCCCGCATTCAAATAAGGTTCGCCCCGGGGAGGTGGCGGTCCCCGGGGCTGCGGCCCGGGGGCTTGAAGAAAACGAAGTGCGGGAGACCGCACTTCGTTTTTTTTTAATCTTCTTCCAGATTCGCGCACCCAGCGCGACTCCGGCCGAAACTTTTTTTAAAAATGCTTTTTTTGGGCCTGGGGGTCCCTGTGGGACCCCCTGAGCAGGCCTAGGGGGCCGGAGTGTTTCTACCCTGCCCCCTTTTCTTCATTTTTAACTTTTTTTTTCCTTTTTCTTGTGACTTGGTAACCGAGTCACAAGATGGCTGCCAACACTTTCTGGTTTGGAGTGTTGGCAGCCAATCAGAATTAAGCTCGTGCTCGGGAGGATTCGCGAATCCTCCTCGGTGCTCAGATATCGATATTTTTATTTTTTTAATTTCTCAGGAACTACTGAACGGATTTACACCATTTTAAAAAAAGGTCGCTTTCTGAACCAAGAGCTACCTTTTTGCCAAATTTGGTGTAATTCCGTTCAGCAGTTCGGGCTGTAGCCTGTTCCAAAAATTCCTATGGGGAAAACGCGTTTTGGGACCCCCCTTTTTTCTCGGCCCCCGCTTGACGAATCATCCCGAAACTTTCAAGACAGGAGCTGACCTGAGTGAACCATTAGTTTTGAAAATTTCGCAAAGATTCATCAAACGGCGCCAAAGATATTGGCAAAAGAACAAATGCTTTTTGAATAGAAACAAGGACATAACTATAACTACCTACTGGCGACAGCCAGTAGGTAATATGAATACTCGTTACCCGCGTTAGTCCTCCTTCACATCATTCACCATTTGCCGAGGGCATGGAAAGACAGCACTAATCAGGTAAGAGAAGCAGCAGGGTCCATTATTCGATTTTGGAAAACGGTTTTATTCTTTTTTCATTTTTTCAAATATTAGCAAAGTGCAAGTGCAAGTAGAAAGGAAAGACCAACGCGTTTCGGCCTGGGGCCTTCTTCTGGGTCATGAATATATATATATAGTGCAAACGTAAGAAAGGCAGAGAGGTGTACAGGGTCAAAGGCACAGAGACAGTCAACATGTGTTAGGAAGGGTTGGGGGTTTGTGGAGTGTTACTGCATCATGATATAGTGTTCTTTAAAAAGTTACATATTAAGATGTTTCTTAAATTAGAATTGGGTTGGGGCTATCTGGAGGGATACGGGCATATCATTCCAGATCGCTTGTGCATAGATGGAAAATGCCTCTTGCCTTGTTTTTTTCTTTTTGGCATTTCTTTGTCTCCCTGTTGAAGGTGTCCTGGCTGCATGTTTGCAGCGAGCATCCGGAGATGGTGAGCTTGTCATTTAAGTAAGCAGGGGTGCCAGTCATGAAGGATTTCTAGTTGATGCAGCTGGTTTTGAAGGTGACTACTTTAAACTCTTTAAGACCAATTGTTGGGGCTGATCTTAATGCTGTTGTTATAAGCTGTCTTCTGATTGGCTTATGCCCAGCTAAATTCATGAAACTTCTTTTCCCTTTTCTCAAGGCTCAACAGATGGATTTATTTAACTGTTCTTTAGGACAATGTATTTTCCCCATCATGTGGAAAACTGCCACTGTGAAACCCCTTAACAAAACTTAACAAATACAGCAATTTGTCCAAGACAGTAACCTTTTAGATACCTTTTGAGGCTGATTCTGGCCATGGCGCAGTTTGGAACTGGTAATCCTATTGGTTTTAGAACACCTTTGATGCCTGGTCGGCAATGGGGTTGTCGGGGCACTGGGGCTTTTAGACTTGCAAGTAGCCTTCAATACCATAGGTCATTCCATCCTAAAAAAAAACCTAGATGACATAGGTTTAGGGTTGGGTGGCCACCTCATCCAAAGGATTACATAATTTTTATCAGACCGCAAGCAGATCTCTAAATTACCACCTTTTAATTCCACACCTAAGCAACGGAACCCTGGTGTCCTGCAAGGGTCAGTCCGGTGCACTCCGCTTTTTACATGCACTCTTCTACAACACCTAGGGTCAGTTTCTACATGTATGTGATCAACACTCAAATCATAGCCTGTCTAGTCCATGTGCAGAAACAAACCTTGAACAAAATGGAAAGGCTTTGAAAAACTGCTGCATTTTAAAATGCTAGTGGAATTTTTCTACCTTTTTGAAGAGAGATCCTCCCAAAACTAAGGCGATGCTTTGGGCATTAGCATCATGTGTCTCATGGCCTGCTGGCCTTAATTTATGCAATCTCTTCCATCACCACCTAAAGTTATACGTATTCTGGGGAGCTATGTCAACGCCAATGTATCACCCGAAACACAAGTGACAAAAGTGTCTGGCATGTGCTTTGACCAAACGTAGCAGTTGTCAAAGTCTTGTTTCAATCTAGGCTTGATTATATTAGGGACATTTATTTCGCTGTTCCTGAATATCTCTGTCTACTTTAACTTGTCCAAAATGTCTCATAATCGGCATCCCAAGACATGACAGGATATCACCATTCCCAAGAACCCTGCACTGGCTACCCATTTGAATGAATGAATGTGATATGTATAGAGCACACGATCACTCAAACAAGAGCATCCTGACATTAGCTCAACCACCCAATACATCTATAAGTAAATACAAAATAGTACATTAGAAGAGGACCGACAGAGGAAAGCATGAAAAGAAAGAAGAAATGAATGCCCGACCCAACTATATTAAAGAATGGCACAGAATAACAGGCGCAAGAAAGAGCCAGGGCTTCAGACTCTTCTTAAAACTGGCTTTGTTTTAAATGCCCCGAAGCGGACCTGGAAGTTGGTTCCAAGCTTTTGATCCTAAGACCATGAAAGACTTACCACCCCAGGACTTGAGCCTGAAAGACGTGGGTTTTAGCAGGTTGGCATTAAAGGATCTCGGAGTCGTGTGAGTCCTATGATGGCAGAACCAGTCAGCTAGATATTTTGGACTTGACGTGTGAAAGGCTTTGAAAACCAGAACGAAAATCTTAAATAAGACTCTCTTATGAACAGATCTCTGTCAGAATATCGATTCCAACAATATCAAGGGAAATAAATATTGAGTCAAAAATATTGATTACAAAAATATTGTTTCCCTATACTTATAATGGTAAGTACAAATATATCGGAAAAAATATCATCTTACACTATCGTTTAAAAACATAAAAAAATATTGTTTTTAATATATAGTATAAAATAGTAAATCTTAAATATTGTCATATATAACATTAATATAATGTCAATTAAATACATTTAATTAACATTTAATACTATGTATACATATATACTTATATAACCGTACACACATAAATATGTATGTGTGTGAATATTTATATATATATATATATAAATAGGTCCTAACTATAACTATCTACTGGCGACCGCCAGTAGATAATACGTGTATATATAATATAACAATATTATTAAAAATATATTTTACATTATATAATTTTTTTTATGTACTACGTAAAAGCATATGCATATATAAATATACATATATATGTACATAAACAAATAACACATCAAAAGGAAAATATTAAATACCTTGTAATATTAAATAAATATAAAAAAATACTAAAAATATTAAAAAACGAAATTATACAAAACAATATATACAAATATTATAAAATTATACAAATAATAATATTATATACATTTAAACAACATTTAAAAATATTAAAATCTGGGAGTAATACATATAGTATACCAACTTCAGTCTGTGCAACAGTAGGGAAAGGGTTGGACGTCAGAGAGGTAACAATTACCATTCCCTCTCCAGTCTTTGCAACAGTAGGGAAAGCGTTGGACCCCGGAGGGGTAACATTTACTAGTCCCACTCCAGTCTTTGCAACTAGAAGAGAAATTGTTATACTCCAGAGTGGTAAAATTCACTATTCGAACTCCAATCTGTGCAACAGTAAGGAAAGTGTTGGAATCAGGAGGGGTAACATTTACTATTCCCGCTTCAGTCTATGCAACAGTAGGGAAAGCGTTGGACTCCTGAGGGGTAAAATTTACTATTCCTACTCCAGTCTGTGCAACAGTAGGGAAAGCATTGGACTTTGGCAGGGTTACATTTACTATTCCCACTTTAGTCTGTACAACAGCAGGGATAGCGTTGGACTCCGCAAGGTTACCATTCCCACTCCAGTCTTTGCAACAGTAGGGCAAGCATTGGATGTCGGAGAGCTAATATTTGCTATTCCTACTTCAGTCTGTGCAGCCATAGGGAAAGCATTGGAGTTCAGAGGGGTAAAATTTACTATTCCCAAGCATTGGTGTTCGGAGGGGTAACATTTACTATTCCCACTTCAGTCTGTGCAACAGCAGGGTAAGCATTGGACTTCGGAGAGGTAGCATTTACTATTCTCACTCCAGTCGGTGCAACATTAGGGAAAGTGTTGGACTCGGGAGGTGTACAATTTACTATTCCCACTCCAGTCTATGCATCAGTAAGGATAGTGTTGGACTTTGGAGGTGTACAATTTACTATTCCCACTCCCGTCTATGCAACAGTAGGGAGAGCATTGGAGTTCGGAGGTGGAAAATTTAATATTCCCATTCCAGTCTATGGAACAGCAGGGTAAGCATTGGACTTTGGAATGGTAGCATTTACTATTCCAACTCCAGTCTGTGCAACAGTAGGGAAAGTGTTGGACTTCGGAGGTGTACAATTTAATATTCCCACTCCAGTCTATGCAACAGTAGGAAGAGCATTGGACTTCAAAGAGGTAACATTTACTATTCCCACTCTAGTCTTGTCAACAGTAGGGAAAGGATTGGAGTTTGGAGGGGTAAAATGTACTATTCCCACTCCACTGAGTGCAACAGCAGGATAAGTGTTGGACTTTGGAGGGGTAAAATTTACTATCCCCACTCCAGTCTGTGCAACAGTAGGGAAACTACTTCATTGCAAACACATAACATATATGAAACATAACCCTATTAATTTAACTAAACTATAAAACTCCTTATCTATACTTTATTAATTAACCCAACAAAGTATATATAAAAAAATTAAACAATTAATGTAATTATTAACCAATTTAATAATTATCAATTAAAACAAATTGGACATTCTTTATTACTTAATTAACTTACCACGCTATACCCCCAGATACATAGTAACCCACACTTAAAATATAACAAAAATAAATCAATGTAACACTATTAACATAATGAATAGCAATTTATATTAATTAATACATTCATATTTAAACTATTAATCAATTATTCAATTAATAAGTTAATCAATTAATAATTATTTATTAATTAGTTTAAATAATAATTAACTTTCCACCCTATACTCCTACAAACCCACCAATCTGCACCAAACAAATAAATGAAAAAATATAATTATTACCAAATGAAAATAATTAATAATCAATTAAACAATTATTAATACATTGTTAATTAATTGTTCATTAGTTATTACTTAATTAACTTCCCACCCTATAACGCTACAAACCCAGCAACCCACACCTAACAAATAACTTAAAAATATAATTATTATGCAATTTACATAATTAATAATCAACGAAATAATCAATAGCAAATTAATAACTAATTATTAATTAATTATACTTAATTAACTTCACACCCTACACCCCTACAAACCTAGCAACCTGCTACCACAATATAAATTACTTTTATAATTAAATTATAAATTATAAATCACTTAACATTACAAACTATATTTAAAAATATTATTAACAATTATACAATACACATAAAAATAATTAAAAAGTGATATTTTCTACAACTATGGGGCCGATTACGATGGCAGAAGGCCCGCCACCACCAGCCGTGCGATGACAGGCCCTCTACTATCGGACAACGATTTTCCCCCCGCCAAATTACGATGGCGGGGGGAATCGGTCTGGTACCGTGGCAGACGCAAAGACCGCCCGCCACGGTTCCGCCACAGGCAATCGTTCCGATTGCCTGGTGGAGCGGGCAGCATGTGTAAAATTGTGGCGGTGCCTAGCAGGCACCGTCCGCCAAATTACAACGCTGGCTGCAGGAAGCCTTTCCCGCCATGGAAAGGCTGGCGGGGATTGGATTTGGGGGCCTTTTGCGGGCCCCCCTTGTGTTGGGGGGGTGGTGGTGCACTGCTAAGTGGCAGGCACCGTGTGGTGCCTGCCACTTAGTGCAGGGAAATGCACGACATTGCTATTTAGCAGTGCAGCGGGTGCTGCAGCCAGCAGCACCCGCCGCAATGTTAAATTGCTGGATGCGACCGCCATGGTGGCGGTCGCATGGTAATGTGGGGTGCGAGACTGCCGCCTTACAGGCGGGCGGTCCCAATCCCCGCTACGATGGCGGAACGTAATCATCCCCTATATTATTGAAAAAGATATTTACGACAACGGTATTCTTGAAAAGGATACTACTTACCTAAAAAATCGATATTCTTAACAACGGTATTTCTGCATCAAGATATTGTTGTGTCACGATATCCTTTTGCAATTTTTTTGCATCCGATATTTCCAACACCATATTTTGTCCAAACATGAACCATTAGCCAGTGCAATATCCGAAGTGCTTCAGACGCAGAACTCTGTTTGGGGAGTTTAAGCACCAGTCTGGCAGCCGAGTGTTGAACTATCTGGAGTTTATGGAGCAACCGCTTTGAACTCCCTGCGTAGAGGCTTTTACAGTAATACAGCATCATTGTTATTAGAGCAAAAGCAGATGTTTTCCTTGCAACTAGAAGTCAAAGAATAAAAAAAAAAAATCATAATTGAAAAGCACATACCGATCTAGGGGTCGATTCCGATCTCGTCCGAAAGCGCACCTAACAGTATTCGTCCGGAAAAAAACCAAGCCGAACGCGTGTTTCTCGACCGATTCGAACAGTCGTCCGAATGAACAAGTACGATGCGCATAACAGCCCAGATTCCGAGCGAGCCGTACTCACCAAATCCAGCTTCTGTTCCCCGCCCGAGCCGGATCCGTAAACGCCGATTCGAGTCGCACGGAAGCAAATACACAGCACCTTCCGGCCGGACGAGTACGATGCGCCTTCCGTACGCGCCAAACCCGTCGCTACGTCCGGCACGTCAGAGCATCCGGGAGAGCTGTACATAAGCTCCGATTCGTGCCACAAGACAATCCACGGCGACGAGACGGACAAGCCAGCGTCGAGTTTGAGTCCAAGCCACGAGAAACCCGAATGAGACGACCCAACCATGAATCCCATCGTGCAGGTCCTACCAATACTCTACATCTATTACCGGGACCGGTACGGACGCGTACGACGCAGACGGTAAGTCAAACACCCACAACACAAACAAACGACAAGTACCCGAAATATGTCACACACACATAGGGATGCAGAAATGACGTACACTAGCAACAGCAGAACCATAGGGGCGGGATGGCTATCACCAATGCCATACACACCCATAGGGGGATGGATGCCTACCACTAATACCATCCCCACCCATAGGGGGATGGATGCCTGTCACTACTACCCTCACCACTCATAGGGGGATGGATGTCTACCACTAGCACCACCCCTACTCAGGGGAGCCTGGATGCCTGTCACTACTACCCTCCCCACTCATAGGGGGATGGATGCCTGCCACTAATACCATCCCCACTCATAGGGGGATGGATGCCTACCACTCCCACCACCCCTACTCAGGGGGGCCTGGATGCCTGTCACTACTACCCTCCCCACTCATAGGGGGATGGATGCCTACCACTACCACCACCCCTACTCAGGGGGCTGGATGCCTACCACTACCACCACCCCTACTCATGGGTGCTGGATGCCTACCACTCCCACCACCCCTACTCAGGGGGGCCTGGATGCCTGTCACTACTACCCTCCCCACTCATAGGGGGATGGATGCCTGCCACTAATACCATCCCCACTCATAGGGGGATGGATGCCTACCACTACCACCACCCCTACTCATGGGGGCCTGGATGCCTGTCACTACTACCCTCCCCACTCATAGGGGATGGATGCCTGCCACTAATACCATCCCCACTCATAGGGGATGGATGCCTGCCACTAATACCATCCCCACTCATAAGGGGATGGATGCCTACCACTAATACCATCCCCACTCATAGGGGGATGGATGCCTACCACTAATACCATCCCCACTCATAGGGGGATGGATGCCTACCACTACTACCCTCCCCACTCATAGGGGGATGGATGCCTGCCACTAATACCATCCCCACTCATAGGGGGATGGATGCCTACCACTACCACCACCCCTACTCAGGGGGGGCTGGATGCCTACCACTACCACCACCCCTACTCATGGGTGCTGGATGCCTACCACTCCCACCACCCCTACTCAGGGGGGTCTGGATGCCTACCACCCACACAACCCCTACTCATAGGACGGGTAATTCATGACACAACCAGCATACTCCAACATAAGGAGTGTCTGAAAAATACATCCCCCCAACACCATGACAAGCGTGTGTAGTCTGTGTCAAATGCCTACAACACTGAACATGACATTGAACATACAATGTGACCCCCTATCACATGTGTCACACATAAATGTGTGTGGCCTCCACAATGCAAGCAGACCATGACCACTGTGGCAATGGGGTCTAACACCCCATCATCACACTGACCAAAATGTAAGTGAGGTGTCCATAGCTGAAGCCCAATTGAACATGGTGGCAATGGGGTCTAAACCCCCATCATCACAGTGACCAAAAGGTAAGTGTGGGGTCCATAGCTGAAGCACATTTTGAACATTGTGGCAATGGGGTCTAAACCCCCATCGTCACAGTGACCAAAATATAAGTGTGGGGTCCATAGCTGAAGCACATTTTGAACATTGTGGCAATGGGGTCTAAAGCCCCATCACCACAGTGACCAAAAGGTAAGTGTGGGGTCCATAGCTGAAGCACATTTTGAACATTGTGGCAATGGGATCTAAAGCCCCATCACCACAGTAAGTGTGGGGTCCATAGCTGAAGCACATTTTGAACATTGTGGCAATGGTGTCTAAACCCCCATCATCACAGTGACCAAAATGTAAGTGTGGTGTCCATAGCTGAAGCACAATTGAACATTGTGGCAATGGGGTCTAAAGCCCCATCACCACAGTGACCAAAAGGTAAGTGTTGTCATGGGAAAAGCTGCAAATGCCAAACTGCATGGATGATTCCTGGTCACACAACAACAAACACATCAGTGGCATAGTAGTGCTTGTGTCCCATAGCAACATAGATTGGGTGAGGCAAACAGTGCAGTGCCAATGAAACATCGCTTTGGCCATGTGCAGACAAACATCACCCATGTGGGCTCACATTGTCAACATTCACGAATAACACAATGACAGAAGTGACCATCATAATGCAGACCCACATATCTGCACCAATGGACACACAAATGTAGATATCCTGGGGAGACTGTGGATGTCAGGTGAACAAATACCATTCCATGGCAGCAATGGGACATACAAACCATGATCATTGTGCTGACTGATGACCTACGAGTCCCAGGGACAGCAGGGGAAAGCCATCAAACAACATACAGCCAATGGCACACTAAAGAAATGCCAATGCAGTGGTGCAAATGCACAAACACAAACAGGCAGACTCACACTGCATATCAAACACAACAGGTGATGGGGGTGTGTGCCAGTGTCCCCAGGCAACCACACAACACATGAGGAGGCCTGAATCCCTATTACACAGATATCAATACAGTGCCACACAAAAGTAACTCATGGATCGGATTCCCCTATGTGGACAATCAGGCATTGTTAGATGAGAGGGAGCCCAAATTACAAATGTCACACAAGCTTGCAGGAACAGCAACTAACACAGCAAGAGACAGACCCACCACAGCACTACCCCCAGGGACCCCACATCGTTGTGACACTGGCCTGCATGATAATCCCACTGTGATGACAAAGGTAGATGTCGTACACACTGTGAACCACAGTCATGTGTCCTGAGCAACTAACTACCATGACACCTACACAAGCACAAATCAATCAGCACGGCCTGTCAGCCAAGGCCAACATGGAGGTAGGGGTCTAGCCGTGCAACAACTCTCATTTGCACACACTCAACACCACACACCTTGATCTCCACCAATGTGCAGCAGTGAAGCTCACATGAACTGGTGACATTGCACATGCACCCATGACAATCCCAGGGGTGGTGGGAGGAACTAAGGTGGAGATACCCATCACACATGGCCAGTCAACAAGACTTGTGAATGTCTGACACACTGCACAGTACGCTGTACATGGGCATGACGTCCAATCCACACCAACCAATGGGATCCCGGCCACAGTCACACACCAATGAAGAAGCCAAGGTCACCCACAAAGAACACACATAGACAACTTCCAACATTGCAGCTCTGACCCTGAGGAGTGGCAGCAGTCACACACACAACGTGTCACAATCACTGAAAGCTAACACAAACTGTAAATAACATGACTTGTGTAACCAACAAGTGCCAAGGGGAATCCTGACTGTGTCTCATCTGCGTTTGCCCACAAACTCAGCCCTGACAGCAAACACACCTATGGATGACACCCTGATGGCCAGTAATGTGCCATGCACCCACATCCCAGAGAACCCAGGGCGAAGATTTTGGGGGAACATAGGTCAACTCAGCAAGCATCACAAACAGGAACATCACTAGGGACCCCAGCCTGCGTAGCAAAATGGAAGTGAACACACATAGACATGCTCACACAACACACACCTTGGGCTCAGGCAATGTCACGGAATTACACACTGCCATGAGGGGACTCCACTCCTGTGTAAGGAAAGCTGTGCTATACGTTGACTCTGCAGGGCTCTATCATGTCAGCAGAACCCTTGGTCACTCAGTCAGCAATTAGCACAAAATGAAGGCTCCCGTCACATCAGCCTGGTCATGGCAGTGTCACCGAAATCATCTGCACAGTTCAAATACACATGTATAGCAAGTTGCACTGATACCACAGATGAGTCCTTCCCCATTGATGCCCAAACTTGCATGTCCAGTGGAGATGGTCACACGGTCAGGGAAATAGACAAATTGAACAATGGCAAGCACATCTGATGTGCAGGGGTGTAAGCCACAGATGTGATATTGCAAAAACATGTAGGGAATCCCATTGGCAAATATGAAAAACATGACACCCTCATATTGCTGCAAAGGATGACATGGCTACACACCAGGATAGGACACATTCACCCTGGACCACATGGAGTCCTGCACAGTAACACTTCTTTTACCTGATATCCAAAATCACCATCACTGCAGCAAGGGCATGGTTAGCATCCTCAACATCATGTACATCTGAAGCAAAACCACTAGAGAACTGAAAGGAGCTTTATTCAGCATATGTGAATTGAAAATAGAAAGTCCAGACAAAACCCAAAGGCCAATGGCCAGTCCATGACTGAAGTCCAAACAGGTTGACAGTGGCAGATGTCACCCTTCGCTTGCCTGACTGCTACTAACCAGGGACACTCCCCTCGGAGGGGCATACGGGGGGCAGGCCAGGCACCGCAGGGACAGGATCAGGGCTCACCAGAAGGAGGCAGGGAAGGGGTGGCTGGTGCTGGAGAGTCACTGACAACTGCAGTGGAGGTGTCTGACATGGTGTGTGCCGGCACAACTGGGGGCATGAGTCAGATGGTGTGGGTGCCGGCACAACTCCAGTGGGCTGGCCAGATGGAGTGGACAGGTTCCCCACTGCAGTGCCCAAGTCAGACGGAGTGGTAGTGGACTCCACTGCAGTGCCCATCTCCAGGGAGTAGAATGGGGTTCAGGTAAGGTGGGCAGGACAGAGGGGAGGACACGGTCTCCACACCAGTGGCACAAACATGTTCAGCGGGGGGGTGGGGCTGGAAGAGCAAGTGGTAGGTGGAGAAGGCCGCATCATTTTGGGGATGGTGTATCTGTGGGTGGGGGAACCTGGGGCAGGGTGTGGTGGGGGAACCTGTGTTGTGGGGGCCTGAGGGATGGAGGAAGGAGACTGTGTGGTTGACCTGCAGGGCGGTGGCGGGGTCTTGCTCTTCCGGGCCCGGGGGACTTGCGGGTGGGGGCCTCAGTCTGTCTGCGCCTGGGGAGGGTGTCCTGGGGCGAGGGCACTCCCTCTGTGTGGATGGACTTCCTCTTCCCCCTGTATGCTGGATCAGCGGGATCGGAGGGAAGAGGCCGAGGTCACAGAGGAAGAGCTGCTTTGTAGGTGGGGTTGCAGGTGAGGCAAGGGAAGGGGTCTTGGAGGGAGAGGATATTGAGGACTGCGGAGTGACTGTGGATGCCTGTGTGTGTGTCTGTTCCCCATCCCCTGTGGGTGTGGTATCAGTCCCCTGAGGATGCTTGTGTGCACGTTTTGCCCTTGTTTTGTGTGTTTCTGTGCTGCTCGTGTCTGTGTGTTTGGGTGATTGTGCAGGTGTGCATGTGCTTGGGACAGGTAGGGTGCCAGGAAGTGTGGATGGGGCAGAGGTAGGAGGGGTGATGGACTGTTGGAGGAGGGACACTGCTGCCATCAGGGAGGAGTCCATGGACCTATTGCTCCTCTGTAGGGCAGACATGCCCGTCGAGATGCCCTCCATGAATGACACCAGCTGTGTCAACAGAGTGGTGTGTGCATGGAGGACACTCAGCATTGCTGTCTGCCCTACATGGAGCTGGCGAAGGAGGTACACAGACTCCTCACTCAGGGCAGCAGGGGACACAGGGGCAGGGGGTGCGGTGCCTGGCACAAAGGAGACACGCTCCCGAACACGGGAGCCTCCACGGACCTCTGGAAGGGGAGCCAATGGGAGGGCGGTGGTGGTGGTGGTGGAGGCGGGGCCAGACATACTAGCTGGGGTGTGGTGGCTGCTGACACCCGCCTCCACAAGGGAGTCATCCTCTGAGCTGCTGTGGTCCTCAGCTGAGGTGGATGGTGCTGAGGACTCCTCGGTGTGGCTCCCCTCGCCCTCCGTGCCACTGGGTCCCTCCGACCACTCATCGGCTGCTGACCCAGTCTGGCTCTGCAGCTCCTCCTGGTCCGTGGAGCTGTCCCCTCCTGTGGCCGAGAATGTATCTGCAAACAATTAGGGAAACAGACAAACATCAGTCACCTGCACTGACCGCACACACCACAGTAAGTACAGCACATTACAGAGCAAGCCCTGGCATCCTTAGTTGAACATTGCCAAAAGTGCTCACACAGATTAGGAGACGCCAATTGTCAGTCTGATGGTCAACCATGGCACTCACACCCTCCTGCCCTTGCACCCATCTGTCTGGTGCCTGTTGGATGGTAATACCCCAGGGTGGACACATGCACCACGTACACAGTTGTTGGACATTGCAGAGAACACGGTGAAGTATGTGAACATGCACACATCACATCTCTTGCCACTGAGTCAGTACAGGTGTCCGGATAAAGGGATGGCCAGAGTCTAATTAGAGATGCATGTGATGCATACCAGCACCAGACACCATGATGCACCCATGTCCGGATAGTCAATGCCACAATGGGGTGCATGTTGCACATGTCACTCCCCTGCAAGATCACTCTTAGGAAGTTTAATGCCATGGCACAGGCATGCCTGCAAAGTCATACATCACTGTCTCCAGTCACATGGGCATGGCAGCCAGCCAACAACAGTCTGCACTGTGTCACAATCCTAGGTAATGGGGAATGCAAGTTATGTAACTGACAAGTGCACATGTCCATCCCCCACAAACCACATCATCTGAACTCTTATTTGTCCACGTCATGCCAATTGGACGGATCACTGACAAAATATCGAAGGTCAAAAAATCGACCTACAAAAATATCGGAGCAAGAATATCGATGTCAACAATATCGAAATCCTATCTACAACATGGTAAGTACAAAAATATCGGAAAAAATAATATCGATGTCAAAAATATCGTTATCAAAAATATCGGTTTTTTGTTGTTAAAAAAATATGTAAAATAAACTAAATAATACTTATAAATAAAATAAACATAGTTAAAAATATTTTATAATGTTTAAAATTAATAAGTAATATATATAATTTAATAAAACATTAATTAAACATAGACATATAATATATAATATATATACTTACTTAATAATCAGTTTTAATAATTATTTTAATACATTATAAAAAATATTATAAATTACAAATACATCTATACACATAAAACAATAACATAAATACAAATTAAATAATTATGTATAACAAATTAAAAAATAAAATTTACTTTTAATATTTTTAAAATTAATTATATACTACATTAACTAAAATAATACAAAAAATATTAAATAGCGGAGAGAATAAAAATACTATTTCAACTCCCAAAAAAACAACAGTAAGAAAAATGTTGGATAGCGTAGAGGTTAAAATTACTATTCCCACTCTAGAGAGTGCAACAGTAGAGAAAGTATTGGATAGCGTAGGGGTAAAAATTACTATTCCCACTACAGGTAGCGCAACAGTAGGGAAAACGTTGGATAGCGAGAGGGTAAAAATATATATTCCCACTCCAGTGAGTGCAACCGTAGGGAAAGCGTTGGATAGCGTAAGGGTAAAAATTACTATTCCCACTCCAGTGAGTGCAACAGTAGGGAAAGTGTTGGATAGCGTAGGGGTAAAAATTACTATTCCCACTCCAGGGAGTGCAACAGTAGGGAAAGCGTTGGATAGCGGGAGGGTAAGAATGAATATTCCCACTCCAGTGAGTGCAACAGTAGAGAAAGTGTTGGATAGCGTAGGGGTAAAAATTACTATTCCAACTCCAGAGAGTGCAACAGTAGGGAAAGTGTTGGATAGCGTAGGGGTAGAAATTACTATTCCCACTCCAGGGAGTGCAACAGTAGGGAAAGCGTTGGATAGCGTAGGGGTAAAAATTACTATTCCAACTCCAGAGAGTGTAACAGTAGGGAAAGTGTTGGATAGCGTAGGGGTAAAAATTACTAGTCCAACTCCAGAGAGTGCAATAGTAGGGAAAGTGTTGGATAGCGTAGAAGTTACAAATAACATACTTATAAATAAAATAATTTTTTTAAATAATTGAGGAATTATTAAATAACTGTAAACTATTTACCAATACCAATAAATAATTATTAAAAACATAATTACCAATATAAAATTTATTAACAATAAATTAATAATAAATACCAATAAATAATAATTAATAAATATGAATTACTAAATAATAAATATTGAACAATAAAATATTTTTAATAACAAAAAACATATAAATTATTAAAACTTAGGGGGTCATTACGATGGCGGGCGGAAGCACAACCGCCGTGCTGGCGGATGCAAGAACCACCAGTTACCTCCGGCACGCAGCAGTCCACACGCCCGCCCAATTACGATGCGAAAAGTAGGCCAAACACCGCCGGCAAGCCAGCAACACCGTCCGCCATCAAAGTGCGCCCGTACACGTAGCGGCGCAGCTCAACTGACACACACCGTCCGACGAAAACACGTCCCGCCCGGCGTATAAATTACGATGCCGCAAACAAACGGCTCCCACGGCCAAGAGATACCGTACGACAAACCGAAGCGGTAACACGGACGCCGAGCACGGACAACGAAGAAGCGGCTCCCCGAACATGAATCCAGCACTGCAGGCCCTCCCCATGCTCTTGCTGATGCACCACCAAGGACGCAACGTACCGCGGAGACGCAGGTAGGCACACACACAACAAGTGCACGCAAACAGCGCACACAGTGCAAGGGCGGAAAAAGCGGACAACCCCCCCCAGCGCGTGTACACTACACATCCACCATTGCATCCACATATGACAGACAGGCCAAATCGTAACATCGCGTAACACATGTGTACACACCACCTGGGACTAGGAACCAACGACCCCGTCACGGCCCCAAAGCGGCGATGACGCCGCCACACATGCGCACAACGCAGAGGCCAACCGCAGCGCCATGCATGCGACGCACACAGACACAGGGACACAACCAAGCAGCACACACATCAGCCCCACCCCGAACGCACATGACACGTGACAGGCCTGCCACAGACATGTCCCCAACGCCCAATTCACGGACAACACCCAACGCCACACAACCGACGCACACATGTCAGTGAAGTCACGCAACAGCAGGACACACCCCAGTGTAACAAACATGGCGAAGCACACAGCGGCGGCAACACCAACTAGGAGAAGCAGGGCCCCTTCGGGAAGAGGAACGCCAGTACCACACTGAAACACCCATACCACCCTGCACATATGAACAAGACATATAAAACGGAACACCAAAGAGCCCGGGGACCGACAACAGGTGGCCCAAGAATAACATTCACACACAAGGCCCAACGCAGAGCGGAAAGGCAGCCTGCCGCCCACACAAGGGAGAGCAGACAGCACTGAATGACCTTCCATTCCAACTCCGAAACCACAGCCCTACGAAAGAAGCCGGTGAATACAGCCATTGTCCAAGAAAAAGACCAACACAGGCATGCCGAGGAGACCGACCACAGGGCAGATAGCGCATATCACAGAAGCACACAACGGACGGGGAAGAAAGAAGAAAACACTCCCCATGTCGGCCACATGCAAGTTAATTGGAAGGAGTCACACATCACTGACCTTGAACTGTCTGAGAAGCATGTGGGATGAGGGCCCGTGTCCTCCAAACAAGCCAACAGAACACAAGTCCTGTCTCCCTACGACTACACAGAGCTCACAGCAACCTCGGAGCGTGCAAATTGCAGACTGCACACACAGCCGGAGCACGCCACCACAACGCACCGCTGCAAAATGGCAACCGCAACACACCTACCCAACTACGCCGGACAGCTCAAGCTGTACAAAACCAACCTGATACATATATTGGGATGCGATCTCCTGTCCCTGCTGAACGTAAGTTACCGACTGACTTACCGCATCACATTGTTCAGCTGCGTCATGCCCGTCTTCTACTGTCGGAGGTGTCCCTACCAGCATCCCGTGGAGATATGCCTCTCCAACCCGGCATGTCTAAAGGCGGACCTGCTACCACTACTCCTCCCTCTGGACGCACACGACAGGGCCTGCTCTGCCTATGGGGGTATGGCGTATGTGGCCAACATCGCACCCGCACTGAAATGGGACCACTGTGCCTCCACACGACGGATCATCGAGAACAGCTACATCGAATGTCACCCAGCATGCCCCATCATGGTCCTCCAAGGGACAACTTACGAACAACACCTTGACAGCCACCATCCGCTACATTGGCTGGCAAACATGTACACCACCAATGACATGGAAGCCCTGCTGGACGGCATCGCATACCTGACAACCTGTAAATTCGTCGGACCACAACGCAGGTTCCCCGATTGACCTATGATGTCCAACCCCGCACCCATGCTTAGCTTCCGCACGGACTGGCCAGTCACCACCACAACAGCCATACCAAACGACCGGCAACTGTTACCACACCATCAACGACATCGCCATGACATCGGATATGACCGGGACATGCACACTGTTCCCCATCACATCCAGGAACACCGCATGCATCGTGGGAGGCAGTGGCATGGGGTCTGTGTATCGCACCCACATGGACGGAACTGCACGAACAACCAGGACACGACATGGATCCAGCGCCCATGGACACACACACACCGCTCAGTGGACATGAATAGGTCGCCTGGAGTCTGTGGGTGCTGCACCCCTCCCACCCCCGCCCCGGGAATCCCATACCAGGACCTTTGCATGGACGACAAGTGCATACAACAACAACACGACCCCAGTGACTGTGACATGTCCAGTAACCACCACATTGCAACAACAAGTGGCACGCCGCTGCATGCACGCAAGCACATGCCCTGATGTCATCTCACATGCACGCGTGCATGAGGAACAACCGCAGCAAACCTGTCACATGGAACTGAGATGGACTGTGCCCATGATGCCAAGCGGTCTGGTAGGCTACATGTATACCGTCTGTGTCAAAGTCCGCAGCTCCGCAGCTATACGTAAATGTACATTAGCACAGCCTTGGCCAAGCAGATGTAACTCTGAAGCCCACATCCCACATGCAACAGCCAATCACATGTAACCCCACACCCTATCCCATTTGCAATCATGCTCAGTATATCCTCAACATGTATTCCGCTGCCAGTAGTGTCCACTATACTGCATCACAGAGGACAGAAGACTCAATATAATGTTTGAAACCAAAACTGTCTCCGCTGACTCATTTCACAAGTACGAATGAGAGAGGATGAGAGTATGTGAAGTACACGGCAGTCGTGACATGACCATGTAGTCCACTGGTATTGGATGTCAACGCAAATGAGTAGCACAACTGTGGAAGACACACATGTGTCGTGTGAAGTCGTATGGACGCAGTGCTCAGGTGGGTGGGTGTGACGGGTAGATGCGCACATGCCAAGTTGGAGCACGCCGTGTCGGGAGGGGTCATGAACAGTACACCACCGCTTCCCTGGGCATTGTGAGAGGACACCTGTCGGGGGAGTGAACACGTGTGTGCACAGCAGCCGGGCACACGTACAAAGCGGTACCAGGCGCACCTCAGCCCACCCTCTGTGGACAAGCTGGATCCTGTTGTGCGCCCGCCATGCCCCTTGACAAGGCACACACAGCCCCAGTCGACCAGGTGTAACCCCAACATAGTCAATCCGCACAGGCGATACAGGGCACGGGATGGCAGTGGAGCATGGTGTGTGAGAGGTCTCCTCGCGCTCCTCCTGGTCATATCACGCAGGCAATAGAACCTCAACGTCTAGCATGGCACAAGTCAAATGGAAGTGTAGGGGGACGCACCACAGCACGAGCAGCACTGACGTCATGGGAGGTGGCTCGCACCATCCCATCCATTGCCCATTATACCAACCACGCCACATGCCATTGCGACTAAGTGCAAGCGCGTGCGCCACCACCCCCGAGCCCTCCCCAGAGAGGCCAAAGAGTGAATGTGTGGGCCATCAGTCACAGACGGACGCGGCATGGCCGCAAGGGCAGCCACAGCCACTGGGTGTCGCAGGTGGCGGATCCGGAAGGCGAAGACTGTGATGCATAGTCCATGCAGGCCGGGTCTCCATTTGGGGCACCACGCAGGTGGACGGCGTCCCGCAACACATCATACCCTGAGACAGCCCACTCGTGCAACTGGACCCACACATACACTCCTTGCCCTCTCTGGTGCGAGCTTGGGGCTGCCTGTGCAAGCGCTAGCCTCGCAGGTGCACATGCATATTGGGGGAGCGAGGGGAGGACATGAGGGCTGGGGCGAAGATGACTGTATCACTGTCAGTGAGTACAAGGGATGACCCAGATGTGGAAAGGAAGAGACGTGTCCCGTGTGTACTGCAACTAGTCGCCAATCCAACTACCCCCATGTCCGGAATGTAAGCCCGCACCTAGGCCCGCCCATCCGCCACATCGAATATACCACCAGCACGACAACCTTCCCATTCGAAACACTGACTGGGGGTGGCGACCAGTGAACAATCATGTGTAGCCTACCCACGCGTACATGTGGGCCCTCCATGATCCATTTCACCTGCGGCAAAGTCATGACATGCGCAATGAGGGAAGTGAGGAGAGCTGTCCGCCCCACGCACAGAAGGTGCATCAGCTCCACAGACCCAGCAGCGAGTCCAGCAGGGGTCACATGTGCAGGGGCAGCTGTGCCTGGTGTGAAGGCACATGCATATAGACAGCACATCGACCAATGTGTAGTCTGCCCACATCTACAGTCCATCATCATGCGGACATAGGAATTGAACACAGGGCAACACATCTGAGTGGGTGCACCCACCGTGACCAACAATGCGCAATCATCGACGTACCCGCCCTGTGCATGGCCCCCCACCCAACGGAGGCACATCCAGTGCCACCATCCCACACACACAAGCCTTCCACGGAAGATGCTGTGTCCAATGCTCAGTACAGAGTCAGCGCCCATCTGGTGGATCCTGAACAGGAGACACATGCACACACATGCCAGCTCCCACTATGTACGTCTGCCACCTGGCACGTGCAATGTAACCTCTCACCTGTGACGTGTGACTGCAAGCACACAGCCGTCTTGGCATGGGGCTGTCAATGTGGACACCTGTCAATGTTTCGGGAGGTGTGATCCGTACAGTGCTGTACATAGGGTGCAGTGCTGACACCTACTACTGTCTCATATCCCCTCGTGCCACAGGTCCCACTTGTTTTGGCCGCTCAGCCTGTGCCCACATCGTCGTCGTCGTGTGCCATACTCATCCAGCCTCGGAAGCAGTTCCATGCTCAGCAGACATTCATGTTGCCGTGGCGTTGCCGCTTGACGAATATGCAGTCAGTCCCCATCAGCACGCCCCGCAAGTCATTGGGGCCTAGATCCCCATGTGCATGCACATGGCAGTGGTTTGTATCACTAGCCATTGCCATTGTTGGGAGACCTGTGTAAGTGTATTGTGGCCGTGCCGTCCCAGCTTGACAGCTGGGCTGTGGCTCATGTGCTTGCTCAGTCATGTCAGTGATGTGTATGCGAAATTGCTATGTGTTGTGTTGCTTTGACATGTGTCCACTGCCATTTTCCCTAGGCGGAGACCGAACATTGACCGCCCATACCAATTGCTGGCGGACATGGACGATACAGAGGTCATTAGGAAGTTTCGGCTGGACAGGCCAACCCTGCATCGACTGTGTGCCATGTTGGAACCCCATCTCCGTCCCCGCAGGGTGTATCCGACAGCTGTCACCCCCACGGCTAAGGTGATGGCCGCCATGCATTTCTTCGCCACTGGGTCATTCCAGCACACAGTGGGCAGTGGAGGAGGGATGTCCCAGCCCATGTTCAGCAAGGTGCTGAGGGATGTACTGGCAGCCATGATGCTGTGCCGAAACAGGTACATCCGCTTCCCCAGGGCTCGTGAATTGGCGGCAGTGAAGGGTGCATTCTATGCCCTTGGCAGAATCCCACACGTCGTTGGAGCCATTGACTGCACACATGTTGGCCTTGTTCCACCACAGGCCACTGAGCACCTGTACCGCAACAGGAAGCACACGCACTCCCTGAATGTGCAAGTGGTGTGCCTTGCGGACATGGTGATCACCCACGTGTGTGCAAAGTTCCCAGGCTCAGCCCATGACGCACACATAATGCGCAACAGCATCTTGCCACGACTGATGTCCAATCTGCAACAGGATCGTGGCTGTATTGTCGGTGAGTATGTGGAGTGGTGTAGCGTGCTGGTTGTGCGATGCTGTCCCCTGTCCAGTTGGAATAGCAACGGTTCTCTGTGTCCCTCACACCCAGGTGACTCTGCGTACCCGAATGGGGCATGGCTGCTCAGTCCATTGAGGAATCCTCGCACCCCAGCAGACGATCGCTACAATGAGGCACATGGGAGGACCAGACGTGTGGTCGAGCGTACCTTTGGCCTCCTCAAGTCCAGGTTCAGGTGCCTGGACCGCACCGAGGGTGCGCTGGCGTACTCCCCACAGAAGGTGTGCCAGATAGTGGTGGCGTGCTGCATGCTGCACAATCTGGCCATTCGGAAGCAGATCCCCCTCATCGTGGATGACGGAGATCAACCAGGGCCCCAGCCCGCAGACCAGGACAGCTCGAGTGAGGAGGACAGCGGAGAGGAGGAAGCTGGTAATGTGCGGCAGCAGCTCATCGCCCACTACTTCACTTGACGGTGAGTGTCCATGTACGACAGCTGATGTGGCTGTGTCTGTGCAGGTGTGTGTGTGCTGTGTCAGGGTGGCCGTTTGTTCACTGCGTGCTGTGTGTCAACGCTCCATGGCCAGGGTAGTATGCCACTGTTGGTGGCTGTGGCATTGTGCCCTATTGCTCTGTGCGATGTGTGTACATTGCTTGTAGTTGTTGACATGTACTGTGTGATGGGTGTGTGACACACTCATTGAATGTGCTCCTGTTCTGTCTCCCACCCCTAGGTCCCTACAGGCTCCTCCGGTTCCATTGCCATGCCACGCATCAGGTGCCTTTCCGCCCAAGGTGGCCGTTGTATTCCGTACAAATAAAACACAGGGCACAAACAGCAGTTTGTGTAAGAGGTGCATTTATTTCAAACTGTGACATGTGATTGTGTGTAAGGTGATGACATAAGTGGTGCGTGCAGTGACAATGAGCTGTCGGTCATGGCTGCGTGATGCTCAGGGTGTACCCACTGGTTCTATGTCCATAGTCCAACACACACATGCCATCCAGATGGCTGTGTGGAGTGGGATCGTAGTCCAAGTCAATGCAGTGGGTGGTCAAGGAAGGCTGGCTGGCTGCCTCACTTGCGTCTAGAGCGTGCGAAGTCCTCCCGGGAGATCTGTTTCCACTTCGGACGGCCCCTTCCACGTTTGCGAGGGGGGGTGCCTGCTTGCGACATGCTGGTGGTTGAGGTGTGCTCACTGGCTGTGGACGCAGGGGAACTGGACACTGCTGCTCGACCCTGCGCCCCGGCAGGTGGTGGCGGAGGTGGAGCTGCTGTCCCTGGCTGTGACCTCACCGCCACCACCAGCTGGCCCATGAGGTCCACGAGTTGGCCCATACGGGCGTCCATGGACCTCAGCACCCCCAGCACCTCCCGCGGGTCTGAAGCAGACCTGGCCCATTGTTCTTGGGCCTCTTCATAGGCCCCAAGGACTCTGGCCATTTGAGGCAGGGCATGGCTCCCAGGGGAGACTTGCGTTTCCCTGACCCTGCTCCTCCTACCAGTACTGCTGCCACCGGCCTGCCCACTAGCCACATTGCTCACCACGGTCCTCGCTGTGGCTCCCAGGGTGGATCCAGTCGGCCGGGCCACCACCTGCGCTGGGGCTGGTGCCAGCGAAGACGTGGTGGTGGTGGCGGCGGTGGTGGTCGGTGCGGCGATGGTGGCGGTTGCGGCAATGGTAGTGGCCGCAATGACCGTGGGTGTGGCCGCAATGACCGTGGGTGTGGCCGCAATGACCGTGGGTGTGGCCGCAACGACAGTGGCAGCAGGGGGCTGGGAATGTTCAGCAGCCCTGGATGATGGGTTGGTGGGTAGGAGGGGTCCTGGGGAGCGGCTGGGCCCTGCCACACCAGATGGGCCTGCTTGGTGGTCCGTGTCCGAAGAGGAGGACAGATCCTCCACATCCGTGTGTCCTCGTTGGGGGCTTGTAGGCTGGCTGTGCTGGCTGCTGTCTCCATCCCCAGCATCCAGCAGTTCGTCACCTGTGGAGAGAATGAGATTTGTTATTGTGTTGCACCTGGCGAAGTATGTATTTGTCGTCTGACATTAACAGTTCGTGCAATCTCGTACATGGGTTTCCCGGAGGCGTGTGTGTGGCTGTAGCATTTGTAGTTGTGTGTGCTTGACAATGGGACTGTGTGCTGTGCACATGTGGCATGGGACGGATTGGCCATGCCGATGGGTGTGTTGCTGTGCCCCTACTTATTGTGACTCTGGTGTATGCGGGCTCCTGGCCCATCCTGGGTCTGGTTTGTACTTTGCTTTTGGTGTTCAGATGGGACGCTTAGGAACGCATATGGCAACATGGGGGCCATGCCCCAGATTCGCATTTGGGATGGAATATGCTTTTGGGGTACATGCTGTGAGCCATGGGTGCCGAACGTGACATGTGTTGTGGCAGCATGACAGTGCATGGTTTGAGGTGTGTGCATGCTTGACATGGCCTGCATATTTGCTGTCTGTTGTGATTACTGGACATGGCATTGGACGCATCGTTATGAGTGAGTGATGGTTGTGTGCCAGCCAACGTATTGCAGTTGTCCCATCTCCTTGGTGTGCGTGCTGCCCTGTGCCACGTGACTGCTGTATGTGTGGCAGCTGTGCAGATGACATGCCTTTCATGAGACTGGGGCTGACGGATGGGATGGATGGTATGTTGTATGTGCATGGTGTGTCTGTGTGTTTGATGGGTTCAGTGGTGTTCGTGTGCATTTATGTTGTTCCGCTCTGTTGCGTCTAGTGTTGTTTGTCTTACATAGGCGTAGTTGTGGGGTGTGTGGTTGACAGGCAGTAGGGGCTACATGGACAGGACTTCAATGGTGTTTCGGTTGTGTGTGATGGGTTGCACAGTGGCTGCCGTGTGGTACTATATTCAGTGTGGCTTGTGCATGCAGACGTGGCTCCTTGGGTGTTGCTGTGTTTGTGATGGGTCATGTGGGGTGTGAGTCTGTGGTTCATGTCCGTGTGCACATTGTTCACTTGTTCGTGACGGTGGGCGGTGCTGCGTGTTCTTCTGCTACGTGACATGTCCCATGTGTTGGTCGTGTTATGGTCCTCATGCTTCTAGTAATCCAGACCTGTCCAGTTTCCCACCTGCAGGTTGTTCGTGCGTGCACTGTACTGGATGCCACATGGTTCTAAGCGGGGGTGCTCCATGTTGCAGGTCTGTGGGGGTGGGGGGTGTTGTGGGTCGTGGTGGTGGCTGGACACCCACTGACACCGATTGCTGTGGACCGTGATGTCTACCTTTCGGCTGTCGTTGTGCACTGCGGTGGCTGACACGTGGCTGTGGGGTGTGGGGGATGCTCCTCCTTGCTGTGCTGTGGGACTAGGGGCCTGGTGTATTTTGTACTTGGGCTGTCCACCCTCCCACCCACTGCACTTTGTGTTCCTGCCACTTACCTGTTACTTGTCGGTTAGTGCAGCTATGGCGGACACATGGGTGTGGTGGGTGCTCGTTGTGGCGCTTCTGGCATATTTGGGGACCTGTTGGTGGTTACGTGGCTGGCTGAGTGTACACATGTCCCCAAGCATCTTACAGTTGTTCGGTTTGGGCTGTGTGTGGTGGTGTCTGTTGCATGTGTGTGTGATGTGTTGTGTATTGTGTGCTGGACATGGGGGTGTTTGTCCCTGGGAGCTGTGGCATGGTGGTAGTGCATGTGAGTACATAGCGGTGTGCTGGTATACATTAGTTTGTACTTACCAGCCTCCACTCCCCCTGCTAATCCGGCGAGGATCTCGGGATGTATGATGACTCGCACCTTCTCCTCCCACGCTTTGAAGGTCTTGAAGAGCGCGGGATTCCCTCCGCCAGTGACGGCAGCCAGCTCTCTGTTCTTGCTCTCCTTCTTCTTGACCAGGCTCTTGACGTCATTCCACCGTTTGTTTATTTCGACTCTGTTCCTGGGCAAGGTCCCGACTGCATTGACCTGGTCTACGATCCGGTTCCACATTCTCTTTCTGGTGGCTAGTGGTGTGTGCTGGACCAGGTTCCCATAGATTTGTGGGTGCACCTTGATGATCTCGTCGACCATGACCGTCAGCTCCATGGGCGTGAACTTGGGCATTCTTTGTGGTGCCATGGTGTTTGTGGTGCTGGTGCGGTGTGTGTTGTGTAATGTGCAGGGGGTTTGTGGTGCCGGTGTTTGGTGGTGGTGGTGGTGGTGGTGGTTGTGATGTGTGCGTTTCTGTGGTGTGCTGCTGTCCTTGCTGTGTCACTGTGTCCTCTCCTCTCCTCTCTAGTTTGCAATGTTGCAAGGGGTGGTGGTCTGTGGGAGTGCTGCTTTTGTACTTACCTATGTGGGTGTGTCCTCATGGTCTGTTGTTTTCAGGTGTGTTGTGTCTGGGGTTCTGGCCTTTGTAGTTTTTGTTTGTCCAGGGGGGGGGTGTTTTCGGGATGTGTACTGTGCTTGTGTATTTGTGCGTGCCTTGCTGTGTGGACTTGTTGGCCATGTTGTGTGCGATTGTTTTTGTCAGCGGATGGTTTCTGTGCAGGGACGTGGGCGGCATGGCTTCTGCCGTGTCGATTCTCATCGGCGTTGTTTGCGCTGGCGGGCGGTATATTTGTAGTTTTCCCGCGCTCATGGCGGTGCGATCGTAATCTCACGTGCGGTGTGTCGGCCGTGAGGGCGGGCGGTTTTGTGTTGTCGTGCGTGTTTCCGTCCGTGGCGGGCGGTTTGACTCCGACTCGGACGATGGCGGGCGGTATCTTGTGTGATTTTCCGCCGATGGCGGTTTTCGGTTTGTGTAATCGTAATGGCGTGGTCGGTGTTCAGACGGTGTGTGCGGGCGGATTTTTGCCGCTTCCATGCCTGGCGGGTTTTTTTACGCCGGGTATCGTAATGGGCCCCTTAATTACCAATTAACAAATATTGAACAATTAAATGCTTTTTTATACCAAAAATAATAATAATTAAACATTAATTATCAATTAATAATTACTTCTTAATATATTAATTAAATGTATCAATAAATAATATTTAATAATATTTAATTACCAATTGCTGATAAATAAACAATAAATTAATTTTTAGAACCAAAAAATTCTAATTAAAAAAAATTACCAATTAATAATTAATGTCCAATAAATTAATTATCAATACACAAAAATAAATTTAATAATTACTTAATTAGATTTCAATTACTTCCAAAAGTATTCCCCTATAAACGCACAACACACTTCAATAATAAAATAATACACTTAACATAATGATCAATTAATCAATTAATAAAAATTAATAACCAATTAATAAAAAATAATTACCAATTATTAATTAATTAACAATAATATAATTATCAATACCAATTGATTAAAATAAATTATAACTTCATTACAATTAAATTACATAATGATCAATTAATCAATTAATAAAAATTAATAACTAATTAATAAAAATTAATTACCAATTATTAATTAATTAACAATAACATAATTATCAATACCAATTAATTAAAATAAATTATAACTTAATTACAATTAAATTACATAATGATCAATTAATCAATTAATAAAAATGTATAACTAATTAATAAAAATTAATTACCAATTATTAATTAATTAACAATAATATATTTATCAATACCAATTAATTAAAATAAATTATAACTTAATTACAATTAAATTACTTCCCACCCTATTCCCCTATAAACCCACAACCCGCTACAGAACTTAAACGCAAAAAATAATTAAAATTAATTTATAATTCCTAAAAATTAATAATTAATTTAGTATAATTAAATTACTTCCCACCCTATTCCCCTATAAACCCACAACCCGCTACAGTACAAAAAAAAACAATAACTTAAAAAAACATTATTAACATATAAAAATTGTATACATATATTTTTAGACAAGTAGAACACTTCACATAAAACACATATAACACATACATATTAAAAACATAACAAAATACATAACAATAATACAAATCTCGATATTAGTAACATCAATATTAGTAACATCGATATATTTGATTTCGATATTACTAACTTCGATATTACTTACATCGATATAAAAATTCGATATTACTTACCTTAGGGTCGATATTCTGTCCATCGATATTCTTAACATCGATATTCTGTCCCTTCGATATTGTGACTTCGATATTAGTGTATGTCGATATTTTATTTCCGATATTTTGACTGCCCACCCAATTGGACATATGGGAGACATGAAACACAACTCTATGAACCTGAGCACCTCACAGTCTGCTGTGAATGAAAAACAGCTGCCTGGAATTCACAGTCGCATACACCTGTGTGCACAGTCAAGTGGTCAAACGCCTATAAGTCACAGAAGTATCATCTCTCATGGTCACATCTCAGATGGCATGCTGAGCCCTAAACGATAAACATCCCAGTAGTCCTGACAACGAAGCCACAGCACAACGACACAGAGGCAGACACCTGAGGGAACATTTCACTGATCACAACATGTCATCTGATACACGGGAGTGGGAGTACAGAGTGTATTGTATGCCCTGGAGTAGGCATGACTGTCCTGCTCCACCTGAAAGAGGGATGAGCCCTGGACAGTAGGCAGGTGGCTAAGCATGTGTGACACACTTGATATACATACTCCTGAGGCCCAAACATTGTTCCCACCCGCAGCATGGGGGTGTGCCAAATACCCCAAGGACATGTGGTGATTCAGATCAGCAAGTGGACCACATATCAAAGTTACACCCAGATTACATGTCAGAACTTAGGCATTGTGTAAGCAATTGACCCACCCATGAATCCCACCACAAAGTCATGGGAACAAATGCTGTCCCCCACCTTGAGGGAAGCAAAATGCAAGGACACAGTACCCAAGTGACACAATTTCCTGACTGTAAGGGCCACACCTGCGTATCAGATGAGGAGTGGGCATGTCACAAGACTGGACCACAAGACTGATGTACTGTGGAAGTTTAACCAGGCCAGAGGAGGGCACATAGCATGTCAGACAAAGTTCACAGTGCAGTCATGGACTCACCCCTCCTTGCTGCTGTCTGGCCTTCAGCTGCCCATCCAGGTCAGGGAAGACCACCGCCAGGATCCTGAGCATGTGGGGGGTCAGGGTCCGGTGTCTGCCCCTCCTGCGAGGAGGCGACAGCTTCAGCTGGACCCTTGCGATCCTCCGGGTCCAGCCCCGAAGGTCCTGCCACCTCTTCTGGCAGTTGCGGATCCGGCGCTTGTAGACCCCCACGGATCTTACTGCCCGGGCGATGGTCAGCCAAATTTCCTGCTTCTGGTGGGCATCAACCTGTGAGGTCGACAAAGTGAAAATGCCATTACTACACATGCAACATATATGTGCATCGCACAGTTGGATATACATGTCTCAATCACAGGGGCATATGATGTACACAGGCAGTGCAACGATGGCTATGAACAGTTTGCCAGCATTTACTACATGGTATCATTGTCTGAGAAGTAAAAGCTTGTTGGAATGCACTGTTACTGCACTGTACCTGTTCAGTGCATGTAACTACACACTTTGGGGGGTGAGAACTACTCAGTGAGCATGCTAGCCAGTGGTGTGCACACTGTAAGTCTTGCTAGTCAGACAACATGCACAATTAGTAAGGCAGTGGATAGCACACTTACCTGCTCCCCTGGTTTCCCATACAGCTTGCTGTACTGTGGAAGGAGGCTGTCCAGCAGGGCCTGGTTCTCCTTCAGGCTGAAGGCTGGGGCCTCTCCACAGTACGTGCCATTGCAGTAGCCAGAGGATGCAGAGACAGCAGCAGTGTTGGTGGCAGATGTCGTCCTGGAGCATGTAGTGCAGGCAAGTGAGCTCTCAGGGGAACAGCCAGCATTATATGTGTGCTGCAGAGGCAGATACTGTCCCATGTGTCCAAAGTGATAGGTCCAAGTCGTTTGCATCTTCTGAATCTGGCCAATCCATGGAATTGCACCACTTATACACGCCCACAGCATCCTTCAAAAGTTAAACTTCATGACACCCATGAATTTGCAACATTGTTGTGGCTGGCCAACTGAATTCACTGCATCAGACTCGTTGAAGCTTTGAAAACGCGTCCGTTGCCATGCCAGGCCCTAGCCAATGCATGCGCACCGATCTGACCATTGCTGTACAACGCGTATTCCGGGAAACAACACGTACCCGCTCACAACAGATGCAATGGCTAGTGCGTGCACACCGATCGGTCCATTGCTGTACAACGCGTATTCCGGGAAACAACGCGTACCCGCTCACAACAGATGCAATGGCCAGTGCGTGCACACCGATCGGTCCATTGCTGTACAACGCGTACCCGCTCACAACAGATTCAATGGCCAGTGCGTGCACACCGATCGGTCCATTGCTGTACAACGCGTACCCGCTCACAACAGATTCAATGGCCAGTGCGTGCACACCGATCGGTCCATTGCTGTACAACCCGTACCCGCTCACAACAGATTCAATGGCCAGTACGTGCACACCGATCGGTCCATTGCTGTACAACGCGTATTCCGGGAAACAACGCGTACCCGCTCACAACAGATGCAATGGCCAGTGCGTGCACACCGATCGGTCCATTGCTGTACAACGCGTATTCCGGGAAACAACGCGTACCCGCTCACAACAGATGCAATGGCCACTGCGTGCACACCGATCGGTCCATTGCTGTACAACGCGTACCCGCTCACAACAGATTCAATGGCCAGTGCGTGCACACCGATCGGTCCATTGCTGTACAACGCGTATTCCGGGAAACAACGCGTACCCGCTCACAACAGATGCAATGGCCAGTGCGTGCACACCGATCGGTCCATTGCTGTACAACGCGTACCCGCTCACAACAGATTCAATGGCCAGTGCGTGCACACCGATCGGTCCATTGCTGTACAACGCATATTCCGGGAAACAACGCGTACCCGCTCACAACAGATGCAATGGCCAGTGCGTGCACACCGATCGGTCCATTGCTGTACAACGCGTATTCCGGGAAACAACGCGTACCCGCTCACAACAGATTCAATGGCCAGTGCATGCACACCGATCGGTCCATTGCTGTACAACGCGTACCCGCTCACAACAGATTCAATGGCCAGTGCGTGCACACCGATCGGTCCATTGCTGTACAACGCGTATTCCGGAAACAACGCGTACCCGATCACAACAGATGCAATGGCCAGTGCGTGCACACCGATCGGTCCATTGCTGTACAACGCGTATTCCGGGAAACAACGCGTACCCGCTCACAACAGATTCAATGGCCAGTGCATGCACACCGATCGGTCCATTGCTGTACAACGCGTACCCGCTCACAACAGATTCAATGGCCAGTGCGTGCACACCGATCGGTCCATTGCTGTACAACGCGTATTCCGGGAAACAACGCGTACCCGATCACAACAGATGCAATGGCCAGTGCGTGCACACCGATCGGTCCATTGCTGTACAACGCGTATTCCGGGAAACAACGCGTACCCGCTCACAACAGATGCAATGGCCAGTGCGTGCACACCGATCGGTCCATTGCTGTACAACGCGTACCCGCTCACAACAGATTCAATGGCCAGTGCGTGCACATCGATCGGTCCATTGCTGTACTACGCGTATTCCGGGAAACAACGCGTACCCGCTCACAACAGATGCAATGGTCAGTGCGTGCACACCGATCGGTCCATTGCTGTACAATGCGTATTCCGGGAAACAACGCGTACCCGCTCACAACAGATGCAATGGCCAGTGCGTGCACACCGATCGGTCCATTGCTGTACAACGCGTACCCGCTCACAACAGATTCAATGGCCAGTGTGTGCACACCGATCGGTCCATTGCTGTACAACGTGTCCCTGTACAGGTCACTCGCATATGTCACCATGCTTGTCACTGGTGAACGTATGCCAGTAACATATACTTGCCAGGGACTCAGGGGCACACCTACAACACCACAGCCTGTCCACACTGTATCCTAAGGCATGTAAGGCTGCATTACCTTTTCTGTGTATGGGGGTCAACATGTGGTTTTTGGGGTGGCACTTGGGGGCAGCCACTCCCAGGCTGTGCACGTGTTCATGGGGACAGGATCCTTTGTGTGTTGTGCACATGACCACTGTGATGTGCAACTGTTCATTTCAGAGTATGTGGCATGGTCACATTTCCAGGTTGTGTATGTGTATGTCATGTCACATACCCCCAGAGTCCCATGTGGGAAGGTATGTACGTCACAGGGTGACCCATTGCCACAATAGTGATGGCCCTCCACAGTCTGTGTGCATGTTGTGTTTCCGATGTCTCTGATTCCATGTGCACAATGGGAGACAGTCTCCACATCCACGTTGTTTGTGCATGGACTTTGATGTTGTGCGTGTGTGTGTCACAGACGTCCATGTCTGTCCTGCGGAGGCAACAGGGGCCACTACGTGTGGGAGTCATGTTTGTTTTGCTGACGTGTACATGATACGCCATGTCATGCCAGTGTCCATGTGGCAAGACAGGGTCCCTGGGAATCTACCTGTCAATGAGCTGTGATGCCTGTGGCGCATCTGTCCAGACATGTCACTGTGGTGTGTGTTTGGAACGTGACAGCAGTAAATGGGTACTGTGACACAGCCTAATGGTTTCCCATAGCACAACCTGGAACCTGTTGTCAACACATTTTGAACTGAGATGTTAGATGGTGGCCATGTAGGTGCCACATATGTCCATACAGAACGGCACACACATCAAGTACTTGTGTCTCTTAATGATGTATCATGTGATATTGAGTATGGTCAATGCCACATATGTGGGGTGACTGACAATATTTCTTTCTTCACCTATGCACTGCAGGGCACCAGCTGTCCATAGACCATTCCCTGACCTTGCAACGATGGTGGAACGTGACAGCATCCGACGGTACCGCTTAACCAGGCAGCTGATTGATGATTTGGCAGTGCGCTTGGCCCCACATTTGCAACCTGGCCGGCCGTACCCTACAGCGCTGACCCCCAAGGTGAAGGTGATGGCAGCCCTACACTTCTTTGCCACCGGTACCTTTCAACACACTGTGGCGTCTGCTGGTGGGATGCCACAGACTATGTTCAGCCGTGTGCTACGCGATGTTTTGGAGGCAATGTTGAGATGCCTGAACCAGTACATCTATTTCCCTAAACGTCAAGAACTCACTGATGTCAAGAGTGACTTCTATGCCCTGGGGAGGATGCCACATGTCATTGGCTCCATTGATGGGACACATGTGGCTTTGGTACCACCACAGGCACATGAGCAGGCATACAGGAACAGGAAACATTATCATTCGATCAATGCTCTGGTGGTATGTCTTGCAGATATGTGCATCTCACATGTGTGTGCCCGTTTCCCTGGTTCGGCACACGATGCCTACGTGATGAGGAGTAGTCGCATCCCGAGGATGATGTCACAGATGCAGAACCAGCGTGCCTGGCTTGTCGGCGTGTACTGACTTTGTACCATTGTGTGTGTTCTGCTATGTTGTATTCCGCCCTCTTTTCCAACTCAGCTAATGTGCAATTGTCTGTCTGTAGGTGACTCCGGATACCCCAACATGCCGTTGTTGCTGACACCCCTCAGGAACCCTGTGACACCAGCCCAGATGCGCTACAATAAGGCACATGGTCGGACCAGGAGAGTGATCGAGCGGACATTTGGTCTCCTGAAGAGCCGCTTCCACTGCCTGGACAAGACAGGAGGGGCCCTCCCATATGCCCCAGCAAAGGTGTGCAAGATTGTCATTGTCTGCTGCATGCTACACAACCTGGCAGTGCGGAAGGAGTTGCCTCTCATCCTGGATGACGATGACCAACATCCCCCACCTGTGGAGGATCCTGGCCTGGGCCACGATGCCAGTGAGGATGATGATGGTGAAGTCCGCACACAGCTCATCACCAACTTCTTCAGCTGAATGTGAGTATCCAGAGAGTTGTCATGCCAATGATGTGAGTTTGCGTGATATGTGTTGGTGGTGCTCTGGTGCTGTTTGAGTGTGGCCATGTGCTACTTGACTGGAAGCGTGCAGCGATGTGTCCTTACAGGTAGTCTGTACTCCCCAACAGTGTTGACATGCTGACTTGGTTTTCTGTGAGTATCTTGTGACATGTATTGGCCATGAGTATTGCAGTTCTGTCCTGTTCTTCAGTGCTTTTGACTGTGTGTCATGTCTGTCCTTCACAGGGTACTTTCAGAGTTGTTTGGTGAACTGTGATCCCCGACACCATGATTCAACTTTCAGGGTGGAAGCAGTCGTTTCCCTACAGGTGATGTGCCACACACCCCTGGACTTTCTTTCTTCTACACTTGTTGACTGTGTGTCCCCTGCCACGTAGGATTACCTTGCATCTGTAGTGGAAACAACATGTTGCAAATGTGTAATAAACTTGTGCTTCACTTTGGGATGTGCGTTGTCTGTGGTCACACATCTGACTGACATGTGCTTACTGCACCTGTGGGCTAGTTAACACAGACTGTGAATAGGTGTGGTGTCTGTGCATTCCACTGTATTTCCTGGCAAGATCAATGTAGGCGATGAGTCTGATGGCCCTGGTGTGTATGTGTTGTGTAGCCCTAGTGGTGTGTCTCCCTCATATGTGTCACGTCGCCATGACTCACATGACGGTGTTGAACTTGCTGTAGCAGTTAGCATGCACAGTGTCATTTAGCAGATCACCATCTCCATGACAGAAACCACGTTGGAATCACAACAGAGGCAAGTATGGTGTATTAGTGAGTTTATTTCCATACATGTGTGAGGATAGTGCACAGGATGGTGGGTGCTGTACATTGGGATTGTAATCCAAAGTTCCCAGATGAGTTGGAAGTCTTGGTAGCAGAAATGTCCTGAGTAAAGTCCACAGTCATCTGATACATTGGGCCAACTTAAGCTCCCATGTCATGTGGGAGAGTTGGGTTGCATTCGACAGGGTGGACAGTTTGCACACAAAGGAGATTTTCCAGAACAGGTGTTGGGTTCCTGGGGGATGTACATGGCCATCAACCTCTCAGTTTTCCTTCCTCGGACGACCCCTCTTCTTTCGGGGGGGACCCTCACGTGCAGGCTGCTGCGGTGCAGAGGACTCTCTGCCAGAGTCATCCTCCATCCCTGTGGCAGTTGCAGTTGTTGCAGCACCAGATGTTGTGGGCACACAGGGAGGTGTGGCCATGTTGGTGCTAATCTGGCGGAGGCATGTCAATATGTCCCTATGCACCGCTGTCAGTTCTTCCAATGTGTCCCACTTGGACTCCATGCCAGACATGTGTGTCTCCACACGGGACATGTGTGTCTCCACACGGGACATGTGTGAGTCCAAGTGGGCACGATGGGCAGCCTGCTGCTGTTGAATGTCCTTGAGGATCCCCACTACCTGGCTGACCTCTCCGGTGCTATTCTGGTACGCATCAGGAATGCGTGCCAGTTGTGGGTCATCATGCAGTCCAGACCCCTCTGCAAACAGCGACCTATGTCTACCACCCCTCCCACCACCCCTGGCGACACGTGCCGGACCTGCGGTGGCACGCACAGGTGACCGTAGGCCCACTTGGGGGTTGTTACTGGGGTCGTTGTCCGTTGCTCCACGTTGGGCCGGGGTCCCTGTGCTGTTGTCATCGGCGGTCCTTGGTCTGTCCGTGTTGGCAGGGGTGGTCTGTGTGTTGGCAGTTGTTGGAGGGGTGGGTGCAGGGGTGCAGATGTTGGTCCTGCTGGTGCTGCATGATGACTCACACCGGAGGTGCCAGGTAGGTCTTCACCATCCGAGGAGGGCAGAGGCTGTTCCACACCAGTGAGCTCAGTGTCCCCCAGAGCCTGGGACAGGGACTCCTCATCGTCTGCTGCTGTGTCCCCATCATCACCTGTTTTTGGAAGAGACACACAATGTATGTTATGTTTCTACAGGCATCAATGGTTCACACACCTGACAGTTGTGACTGTACCTCTGGATGCGGCCCTGTACATTGCATTGTCCTCAGTTGTCACAGTCAGAGGTTGATATTGGTGTAGCACATTGTCCTGCCAACCTGAAGCTTTTCAATGTGAATGTTGAGGTGTGTGCATGGCCAGCATTGGTGGTATTTGGTGGACATACGGCCCTCTTTCTCCCCCCAGCCCAGTTATCCCACCATGAAGCATGCCACCCTTGCAGTGTGTGCAGGTTGACTCTCAGGATGTCAGTCAGTGGTGTCCTGCTGTTGGTTGTTGCACAGTTCCCAGCAGGGCCTTGTGCTCCCCACAGCTGAGGCCAGTGTCAGACATCTTTGAAGTGGCTTTTCACTGCCTGTGAGGTGTGCATGCTTCAGTGTGAGCTTGCTGGGCCATGTGGGTGGGGGATGTTGAGCTGTGACTACCACTCCCATCATGCTATTGCCTACACCCCCCTTCCCAGCAGGCCCATACTTCCTTCCTTTTGAATGGACTTCACTGTGTGTGAGTGTGACAGCAATGGCAAGATGGCTGTCAGTGGTGTCCTGTTGTTTGTTGGTGCCCAGTTCCCAGCAGGGCCTTGTGCTCCCCACAACAGAGCACCAGTGTCAGACATCTTGGAAGTGGCTTTTCACTCCCTGTGAGGTGTGTATGCTTCAGTGTGAGCTTGCCGGGCCATGCGGGTGGGGGATGTTGAGCTGTGACTACCACTCCCATCATGCTATTGCCTACACCCCCTTCCCAGCATGCCCATACTTCCTTCCTTTTGAGTGGACTTCACTGTGTGTGAGTGTGACAGCAATGACAAGATGGCTGACAGTGGTGTCCTGCTGTTGGTTGGTGCACAGTTCCCAGCAGGGGCTTGTGCTCCCCACAGCAGTACCCAGTGTCAGCCATCTTGTCAGTTTTCTTCCACTCCCTGTGATGTGAGCATGGTTCAGAGTGGTGTTGATGGGCCAATTGTGAGGGTGAGCAATATCTGTGACTACAACTCCCATCATGCTATTGCCTACACCCCCCTTCCCAGCATGCCCATACTTCCTTCCTTTTGAGTGGACTTCACTGTGTGTGAGTGTGGCAGCAATGGCAAGATGGCTGACAGTGGTGTCCTGCTGTTGGTTGGTGCACAGTTCCCAGCAGGGGCTTGAGCTCCCCACAGCAGTACCCAGTGTCAGCCATCTTGTCAGTTTCCTTCCACTCCCTGTGATGTGAGCATGGTTCAGAGTGGTGTTGATGGGCCAATTGTGAGGGTGAGCAATATCTGTGACTACAACTCCCATCATGCTATTGCCTACACCCCCCTTCCCAGCATGCCCATACTTCCTTCCTTTTGAGTGGACTTCACTGTGTGTGAGTGTGACATCAATGGCAAGATGGCTGACAGTGGTGTCCTGCTGTTGGTTGGTGCACAGTTCCCAGCAGGGGCTTGTGCTCCCACAGCAGTACCCAGTGTCAGCCATCTTGTCAGTTGTTTTCCACTCCCTGTGATGTGAGCATGGTTCAGAGTGGTGTTGATGGGCCAATTGTGAGGGTGAGCAATATCTGTGACTACAACTCCCATCATGCTATTGCCTACACCCCCCTTCCAAGCATGCCCATACTTCCTTCCTTTTGAGTGGAATTCACTGTGTGTGAGTGTGACAGCAATGGCAAGATGGCTGACAGTGGTGTCCTGCTGTTGGTTGGTGCACAGTTCCCAGCAGGGGCTTGTGCTCCCCACAGCAGTACCCAGTGTCAGCCATCTTGTCAGTTGTTTTCCACTCCCTGTGATGTGAGCATGGTTCAGAGTGGTGTTGATGGGCCAATTGTGAGGGTGAGCAATATCTGTGACTACAACTCCCATCATGCTATTGCCGACACCCCCCTTCCCAGCATGCCCATACTTCCTTCCTTTTGACTCTGCTTCCCTGTGGGGTAGTGTACCTGTGCTGACAGGATGGCTGACAGTGTTGTCCTGGCGTTTGTTTGGCTACAAGTCCAAAGAGTGTCCCTGTGCTTCACACAGCATAACCCAGGGTGGTGGTTCTTTGTGGGATATTTAATTGGAGTGTGAGGCATTGCATTCTTCCAGGTGAGTTGTGTGAAGTTTGTGTTAAGGGGGTGTGTGAGAGAAGCTGCTTGTAACTATGGTCAGAGCTGTCAGTCCTCCTTCCCACCCAGCCAGATATCCCACCATGGAACGTGCTTCCATTGCAGGGAGTGCAAGTTGTCTTTCAGGATGTCAGTCAGTGGTGTCCTGCTGTTGGTTGGTGCACAGTTCCCAGCAGGGCCTTGTGCTCCCCACAGCAGTACCCAGTGTCAGCCATCTTGTCAGTTGTTTTCCACTCCCTGTGATGTGAGCATGGTTGAGAGTGGTGTTGGTGAGCCAATTGTGAGGGTGAGCAATATCTGTGACTACAACTCCCATCATGCTATTGGCTACACTGACTTCACCAGCATACACATAATTCCTTCCTTCAGTGAGCTTCCCTGTGAGGTGGTGTTCTAGTGATGGCAAAATGTTTAACTGTGTTTGTTGGTTATATTTGTGCCACTGCCTTGCTGTATTTGTAGTTAGGTTTGTACATATCATGACACAGTTACATATCACTATGAGATGGCATGTATTGTGTTTATCTGACTGACAGACAAATCTTGGGGTGATTATCTTTTGGTTGCTGTGGATTTGCTAAGGGTGCATGGTTTGACTATCCCCTTGACAGTGATGTGTGTGTATTGTCACACAATATTGGGTATATTAGTTGTGTACTCACCAGGCTCTGGGATGTTTGATAGTCCATATACGCTCACTGGTGGTAGGATGGCCCGCACCTTCTCCTCCCAGGACCTGAGGTATAGTGGTTTGGCAGGAGGGCCACTGCCGGTGCGCTGACTCAAGATGTAATCCTTCTTTAGTAGGTCCCTGACCCTCCTGCGCACATCATACCACCTGTTCTGGATGTCTTCCTTTGTGCGCAAACATGGTGATTGTGCGCTGACCCTGTCAACGATCCTCTCCCACATCTTGGTTTTCTGCGACATGGGGGTCTGTTGGACCAATGTACCAAACAACTGGGGCTCTACCCTGAGGATCTCATCTACCAGGACTTCCAATTCACTGTCTAGGAACTTTGGATTCTTCTTTGGGGGCATGGTGATGGGTGGTGGTGGTGATTGATGTGTGTGTGGGTGTGCAAGTGAGGGTGTGTGAGTGTAGGTTTTGCTGGGTGTATGTGAGGGTGCTATTTGTTGAGGTGCTAATGGTGTATGACTTGTGTGATGGATGAGCTGTGAGTGTGTCTGTGGTTGCTGTCTGATGGTGTTCTGTGCTGGCAGGTCAGATGAATTTGCAAAGGATCATGGTAGGGATTTGTGGCCTTTATATGGGTGGAGTTGGGGGTGTGTCCTTGTTCCATGTTTTTTTCCCTGTATTTATTGACTTTGTCATTGCTTGTTTGGCCCTTTTTTTTGTATTTTTCCCTTTGTATTTTTTGTGCATGTAGGAGACGTTCTTCTGACCGAGTGGGAAGCTGCAGTTGTCTCGTGCGAGCTTCTCCGAGTCGTTCACGCTGTGTTTCTGCTAGGTTTATTGTGCGGCGTACGCGTCGGTCTCCGAGTATTGGCTTCCTTCTGCTGGCTTTTGTATGCGTGTCGGTCGTACGGCTTGAGCTCCGTGCGACTCGGTCTGGTTTCCACGCATTGCATCGTACTGCGCGGGTCGGAGTTTGCGGGTACGTTTCGTTCGGGTTCATTCCTGGTGCGTGATGGTCGGTTCGATTCGCGTGGTTTCCCGGCCGGATAGCTGGTTTCCGTGCGGTTCGGTCGTTCGGCTTGTGTTCCGTACGAGTCGGTCGTGATTCACATGCATTTCATCGTACTACCCAGGTCGGGCGACGCCGGTACGTGTCGGTCGGACTATATTCCCATACCGAGTCGGTCGGTATGTTTTCCGGCCCGAATCGGAATCGGCCCCTAAGTGTTGCCTTCAAAGCCCTTATGATCATACATATAATATTACATCACCCCTGTCCTAGCATTCTAAGATCCAGATTTTTACTTTAGCAGCCAAAAAAACCTTTACGCTCCACCAGTCAGTTCTTACTAGCCATGCCACGAATTAGAACAGTTACCTACGGGGACATTGCAGCTGCCAAATTGTGGAGCCCTCTCTCAGAGGCCATTTGCTCAGAAGTTCTGTTTAACAAATTATAGAAAGTCATCAAACTCTGGCTTTTTAATCCATAACTTACATTTTTCTCTTTTTAGGTTAGGTATATTACCCTGCTTTAACCCAAGAAGCTCAGCGTAAGTGTGCTCTACAGATAAATATAGCACAACCTAGCATCTTTTTTGTCTCTAGACTTGGGTGCACCAACGTGAGAAAGCTAGGGAAAAATCAAAGACCGGGGGCCATATTATGGATGCGGCTCATTTTCCTGGTTTGCGCTGGGCATTCCTTTCAAAAGATGTGCCCAGCGCAATCCAGGAAAATGCACCGCACTATGGTGAATGTGCTGCCCCCAGGGCAGCTGCAAACTCGTGCTGCCCCCAGGGCATCGAATTCATGTGAAAAACAGAGCGGCTGCTTTCAAACCGCTCCTAGTTTTCACAGTGCAGGAGGCACCCGTCTGCACTTTTAAAGGGGGTTAGAGATCCCCTTGCAGGAGGGTGCAGTCAGTAACCTTTTAGTTGCCGCACTGTCAATGCGCCGCTTCTTCTTTGCCTCTGCGCCCACGTCTGTAATAATATTAAAGTCAACGGGGTGACACTGTGTCCCTCAGAACCTGGGTATTGTCGTTATAGACTACAAAATAGTTCCGTCGGGTAACAAAAGAATTCCTTTAGAGCAATAGAGCATTTGAACACAAGATTATTTTACGAAAAGGAAAAAATTCTTTATCTAAAGCACACACGGAAGCTTCTTAGATTCAAGTATATACTTTACTTTTCAATATCTTTTTTAGCTTTTAGTCAATTGAAAGACTGTCACACAAAAAGTATAAACGGTGTGAACAATAAATTAGTGACTAATGTGATATGTGGTGAAAGAGTGAATTACTGCCAACCAAAACATAAACCCATAAATGACGAAACATAACAAAACATATTTTTACATATATCTCTGTCCAAGTAATTAGTTCACAAAGTAACCCGACACATCAACTTTTTTGGTTACAATGACTATGGATATGAGTCAGTAGTACGTCGACGTTTCGACCAAAGTGTCTGTACTATAAGATCATCACGAAGGGTCTTCTTCATGACAAAAACGAAATTACAGCCTAAATGGAGGAAGGGTAGAGGGAATAATTATTATAAAGAGTGTGTGCAGAAATAAATGACTTAAAAAACAAAACCCACAGGGGGGTCATTTAGAGACTCACCGAGTATTAGCAAGAAACACTCATCCAGTCCTGGATAGAGCGAGTCAGGGAATTTTTCAAGACATAAAAAAAGTCTTACCGCAATCGCAGTGAATGCCCTTCCGAACCGTCAAAGCTGGCGGCTCGACCGGAATGCCCCGGTTTAAGAAGGTAAAAGTAAAAGAGTTGCGGCGCCAACGTGAGCGTTGAGGAAGCCGCATTGGAAAACCTACGAGGCGCGTCACGCTGCATCAGCTGGTGGAAGAGGGAGGAGCAATCTCTAAACGTCAACCTACGAGGCGCGTCAGGTTGCGCCAGCTGGTGAAGGAGGGAGAAGAAATCTCCAACTGTCAAACTAGCAAAAGGGGGGTTTATCCCGGTGTCACAGCGTACGCAAGGGTAGCGTGACTGGGAAACCTGCGTATCTCGTCTAATTGCATGAACTGGTGACGTGAAACTGGGGTAGGAGTGTCATCCGGCTATCGGGTCTCAATACAGGGGGTAACCCAATTCCAAAGTACTACAACGGGGCACAAAAAGCTCACAAAGGGATTACGCCAGCATTTTAAGAGCAAAAAGAAGGGGAGACTTCCTTGTAAAAAATGTGTGTGTAATTGTACACAAGAGGAAGAAATGCCCCGAGCTGGCTCACTCGAGGTACCATAAAGTATGTACTCACAAGGACTGAACGTTATATAACATAACTAAAATGACACATATATATGAGCACAATGAGTTGACAAGCATGGTCATGGACAGTGAGGATCAAACCTGTTAAGGCAAAGCACATAAACATCCATATTCAAATTACACATTTAATAGTACAGAATCAGTTAGAGGATACCTCTAAATGTATGTGGGAACCCCCCTGACCAGTGGGTTGGATAGGAGGGTATCTAGCTTATGTGATGGTAGCATGGAGAATAGTGTACCCCTGGTGGGGTGTACTATATATATGTCAAAAGGCATGTTTGTCTGTTGATCTCCTCCAATTCGTTCAGGCCCCCTGTTACTGAGTCCAAGATGTGTATCCATCTACATTCTCTTATTTTCAGCTTCTGTTGAATATCACCACCCCTAGGGTTACGTGTAATCTTCTCTAAAATCCACCATCCTAGGCTGTCGGCTGCATGATTGTTGCCTAAAAAGTGTTCTACCAAAGGGGCTCCCTGTGTTTTGCACCGAATCCTACTACAATGTTGGAGGATACGTGTGTTAGCTTTTTGTGTAGTTTTTCCTATGTATATTTTGTTACATGGACATTTGATGGCATATATCACTTCAGTCTATTTCAGTTTGTGTGGTGTTGCAAGGGGTGTGTCCGGCCAAGGTGTTGAAATTCCTTACACTCAGTGGTCAGTGCACAAGCCTTGCAATGTCTGCATTTGAAGTGGCCCACCAGTCGGGGTAAGTTAAGCTGTGTACGGAGATCAGAGGTGCTAGGCTTCCCAAGGAATGAGCTCACAACATGATCCCTCACATTCTTGCCTCTTTTAAAGGCAAACATAGGATGATCCTGAGTGTCAAGTTCCGTGGCCACCAAATTCCAATACTTGTTGATTATTTTCTTGATAGCATTGCTTTTCGTGTTAAACGTAGCGACGCACACCAGTTGGTTGGAAGTGACATCTCTAGGTTTTACATGCAATAGGGTGTTCCTAGTGCAGTACCAGGCTCTTTTCCTAGCTCTGTGGAGAAGACCCCTGGGATAACCTTATATCAGTATATAGCAGCTTCAACACTCCTGAAGTGACAGGAGTTAATCACTAGCTTCCTTCGTGATCAGAAAGTACCTTATTCTTGGGGCCACCCCTTCCGTCTGATTTTCAAGTGGCAGGGCCAACTCCAACAACTCCGCTCCCTCACAGAAGCAGCCGACCTCCTACAAATTGATCTCCAAGACAACCCTCGGCCAAATGTCTCCCTTAGCCTTCGGAAGCAAGACAGCAGAGAGCGATGGAAGAAAGAACCCGGGGAAAGCAGAGGATCTGGTCCAGACCCCGCAACGATGGCGACCGAACAAAAGGCGCTCCTGGCCAAGCTGACAGAAGACACAAGCAACAATGAACCGGCCTGAGGCGATATGGCGAACAGAGCAGGTGGGCGGGGGGCCTGTGACAGAGCAGAAGACACTAGGATGTACCACACCACCCCCAAGTCATAGACTTTCTTGCTGGTAAGGGGATGGCGATCCATTTGCTGTTCCCAACCCAGCGACTTTGGCTTACAATGGGTTTAGTTTTGGGGTTTGTCTTCGGGTGCCTACTAGTTAATTTGTTTACACACATATATTTCAGTCTGAACACACCTTCTTGGGTAGAGAATACGGGAGGGGGCCTCACTATGCAGGGCATGAGACTTGCTCCAAACACATACACATATGATGACGGTTTCACAAATTTTACGGGTCATTACACTTAGGGCCAGATTCCGATGTCGTTCGGAAGGCCTCCGAATCAGATTTGGCTTTACCGGATCCGATTCGTAGCCCTTGTTTACGACCGAATCGTACACAAGTCCGAATGACCAACTACGATGCGAAGATCGCGTAAGCGTCGACCGATTCGTTTCCGGACACGAACCGCTCCGTCCGTCTCGTTTGTAGACGAATCATGCCGTGCAATGGAGCCAATTTCCGACTGAGCGAGTACGATGCACGATTCGGACAGCCGCTTCGCCTCGGTCTCAGCGAGATGAAACGGCTGTCGGAAGCATACTTTGGGGGGCCGTGGCAGGCCCCCCTTCACCCGGGGCCCTCCGAATCCATCAAGGGGGTGCGCCCATGGGTCCCTCCGATCCAGGCATGCACAGTGTGGCGGGCACCATGGGTGCCCGCCACAGGGTGTACGCTTTACCCCACCCACCCCTTTTCTGCTATGGGAGCCTGTGTACGCGTCTGTATACGGGCTCCCATAGAGTTCAATGGAAGTCTGAGTGAACCGAGTACGTAAGCATACGGCAGCATCGTACTCGCTCGTTCGGACTCCCGGAGCACGTCTTGCTCGGAAAGCCCTCCGGATCTGGGTCGTACGGAGGGCTTTCCTAGCGAGATCAGAATCGGGCCCTTAATGTTAAAGGGCTGAATAACCCGACAAAGAGGAAGGCGATCCTTTCCTATGTCGAAAATGCGAAAGCTGACATATGCCTCTGACAGGAAACACATTTACTGCAGGGGACTGGCAAAGACTCGTGAGTAGAGCTTTCCCACAACAGTTTCTCTCCTCACTAACTCAGAAAGTTGCAGGGTTAGCAATATTGTTTTCTCGGTCTTTTCAGGGTAAAATAGGAACAAAAGTTGGTCAGGGGCCGCCTTTTGGATACCACATTCACATCGGCACAAGCACGCTACTGGTGGGGTCTATATATGCCCCTAACGAAAGGCAAGAACAATTCATCCAGGACACAGTGAGGGAGGTGTTGGAGGCTCATGACAAGTGGATATTGCTCGGAGGGGGTTTGAACTTGGTATTAAATAATGACCTAGATTACAGAGGCAGGGAGTGACGGGGGTGAACAGTGAAGGAGGTGCCCAGTGGTTAAAGGAAGAAGGAATGAGAGACCATTGGCGAGAAGTCCACCCTGAGACGAGAGACTACACATTTTGTTCACACGCACACAAATCATATGCACGATCAGACCATTTTTTAGGCACTAGGGAGGTGCAGCAGGCGGTGCATACAATTGTTATAGAGCCCAGATCCCTGTCAGATCATTTGGTGGTCCAATTGGAATTAGCCCTCCCGTCTCAGCAGAGAACTTCCCGAGTCTGGCAACTGGGAGAGTCTATGCTCCATCGTCCAGAGACGATTCAACAGGTAGGGAAAGCGATCACAGAATACTTGGAGCTCAACGATCGCCCCGAGACGGCCCCCGCAATGGTGTGGGATGCCTTGAAAGCAGTTATTAGAGGAGTCTTAATAGCCATTTCTGCAGCTGACAATAAGGCCAGACGAAAGAAACGCGATGAGCTCCAAACCCGAGTGCAGAAACTGGAACGCATCCACCACCGCACCGGTGCCCCCCGGGTCTGGAGGCAATTTGAGATAGCAAGAAAGCAACTGGGGGGATTGGACTTAAACCATGCAGAATACTCACTTCTACGGCTTAAACACGCCTACTACCCTGGTGGAAACAAATGTGGACGACTGCTGACTTCTAAACTAAGGGGGCAATGTCAAACTAACACAGTAGAGGAATTGAGAACTGAGACGGGAGGGAAAATAACTAAAGATGAGGAGATAGCAAATAGATTTGGTAGCTTCTACAGGGATTTATACACCGCCCAAGAAACAGATACAGTAACTAAATTAACAACCAAGCAAGCAGCTACACTAGATTGCCCCATACAAATTGAAGAGGTCATAACTGCCATATCGAAACTGAAACTCAACAAATCCCTAGGACCGGATGGGTTCTCAGCTCTATTTTATAAGACGTACTGCTCAATCCTGGCCCCCTTTCTTACCAAAGTCTTCAATACAATCGTCAGTGCGAATACACTTCCACCATCAATGCTTCAGGCCTCCATCACCGTTATACCGTTATACCAAACCCAGGCAAAGATAAAGCAACCTGCTGGTCTTATAGACCCATTTCACTCCTCAATGTAGATGCAAAGCTACTCACTGGAATATTAGCAGCTCGACTAGCCCCACTAAAGCCGTGACTAATGGCACCAGACCAATCAGGCTTTGTCCCTAACAAGCAATGCTCAGTTAATACCAAGCGCCTCCTCCACTTGATAGACAAAGCTCCTCGCACACAACAGGAATTGATGCTACTAGCGATCGACGCCGAGAAGGCTTTTGATAGAGTGCATTAGCCATACTTAAGGGCAGTGTAAACCACTTTGGGTTTGGAGAAAGGTTCTGCGCATGGGTGCTGAATGGATACGAGCTTCCAAAAGCATTGGTACAGGTGAATTGCAAGACTTCAGGTAGCTTCCTAATTGGAGAGGAACGAGGCAGGAGTGTACCCTCTCCCCATTGCTATTTGCGGATCACTGATACAACATCGACTTTCATAACATCGAACTACAGAATTATCAAGTCAACAATATCGTAAACAAAAATATCGACACACAATACACAAAATAGAAATAACACTAATATCGATAAAAAATATTGTTTAATTAAATCTCGATGACAAAAATATCGATGACAAAAATATAGAACACAAAAATATCGATACCATTAAAATAAAATGAAACACATCAAAAATATCGATACAAAAAATATCGACAACACATACATCGATAAAATACATATAAACTATATCGAAAAAAAAATGTAAACATAAAAAAATACTAATTACGATAATAAAATAAAATGACATATACCAAATAATTTAAAGAAACAATAAAATTAATTACGAATTAACCACATTAATTTACACAAATAAATTAAATATACAAAAACAAATTAATAAACAAACAATTTAACATAAAAAATAAATCAAAAGTAATGAAAATAAATAAACATAAATATATATAATATATAAAAAAATATAAAACATTTATCGACATATAAAATTAAATAACAAAAATAAACAAACAATAAATAAACATAATAAACATTAAATAAATTACATGGTGACAGCTAAAAAATTCTAAAAAGCTGTCTCAAGCAATAAATTTAAAACACACAAACACAAACCAACAGAAAACTCTAACTAATTAAACAAACACGATAAAAACAATTACATTATTAACATAAAATTTACCGTATAACCAATCAATCAATCAATCAATCAATCACAGAATTTGTAGAGCGCACTACTTACCCGCGAGGGTCTCAAGGCGCTGGTATAATGGACGACCACGGAGGAGGAGCGAACCTTTGAGAGACAAAACGAAAAACAACTACACCAAAAACTATTCCAAACATCCCGCAATAAAGGTAAGCACAAAACTTATAACTAAATAAATTTAAAAAACTTGTAAAATATTATAACATAATTTCCTTTATATATAACAGATTCAACATCACTAAAATTGCAACTACAAAATTCAACACAAATATTTACGTACACAACAATAAAATATGACACAAAGTAAGTATATGACTTCACCAACAACTAACGTAAATTATTTAAAAGAATTAAACTGAATAAAATAGCAAAACATAGCTAACAAATGTTCTTTTATTTTTAACAGCTTCTACAAAAATCGACAAAACCAGAACATCTACCAATGACACTCCATCAAGTAAAAAGAGTAAGTATATTTATTTAATTACAAATAAAAAAATTAAACACTTGGGGGCTGATTACGATGGCGGGCGGTGGCACATCCGCGGTGCTGGCGGTGGCGGAAAATGCCCTTTTCCGCACTCCATCGGCGGACCTTGCGTCCGCCGTATTACAATGGGCAAAGATAGCCCATTTCCCGTCCGCTGCGGTGTTCCGGGAACCGCCAGAAAACCCCCTCCGCAGTGGTGGCAGACGGAGCCAAAAGAGAGGGGCCGCCGTGCGGAATGCGGTAACGACCGCCGGTTGTATTACGATGCCACAAACAGCCCACCACACCGCTGCAGAGAATCCGGCCAATCGAGGATGGCGGTGGCAATACTGCGGATGGCTCCATCTGTTCCTGGCCGCTGGGGAAATGGCGGTCTCTGGCCTTTCCGCTGCAAATCCGACCGCCGCGGACGGCTTTCAGCTTTTCCGCCGCTGAACCCTGGAATCAGACCGCCGCGGTAGGGAGTTTCTGGCGGTGCATCCTAATCTGGCCGGCGGTAATGCCGCGGTACCTGCGGGCGGCAATTTCCCGCTAGCATGGCGGTCGGAGTGCTTTTCCGACCGCCATCGTAATCAGCCCCTTAATAATATAAATAATCAAATTAACTAAAATTACAACGTAATGTTTTATTTTTCACAGATCATAATTCACAACAACTCCACCCAAAAACCCCAAAACAAACATTACGTTTGAAAAAAATACAAAATCAAGATAATAGAAAATGATAATACAAAGTAAGTATATAAAATAACCAACAATTAGACCTAACTATTAAAAAACAATAAATTTAATAAAAAAACGAATTATTACTAAAAAATACTTTTCTCTTAACAGCTTCTACAAAATTCAACAAAAAACAACATCAAGGAAAGAAACTTCACCAACTGCATTCAGTAAGTATTTTTATTTCTCCAATAAAATAAATAGACTAACAAAGTGAAACAAACAAATAAACTGAAATTATAACCTTCTATTTTATATTTCACAGATTGCACTTCAATAAAAGTCCACCTTAAAACAACATAGCAAGAATTAACTTCGAAAACAGAGACAAAAGCAACATTATAGAAAAAGATAAAATTAAGTAAGTATATATATTAACCAACAAATACAACAAACTAATTAACAAAATTAAAATAAATTAAAAAGCAAATATAACTAACAAATATTTTTCTCTTGCCAGCTTCTACAAATTACAACCTACAATAAAATCATCGAAAAAAACATCATCAACAAAAATAGTAAGTATTTTTTTTTCTCAACTAAATAAAAATAGAAGCTAAATAAATAAAATAACACAATAAAATGTAACACTTTAATAACAATGAAATTTTGCTTTTAAATCAACAGAAAAAAACCAGTGAATAAACATCAACAATCAAAAGAAAATCCATCAAGAAATATAAAATCAAAATACATGTAAGTTTCTTTCAAACATATTAATTATACAAAATGTTGATTGTTCAAAATAGTATAATTAATAAATATATATACATATATCCATAGATTAACCAAAAAATGGCAGAGGGAGCAAAATTCATTACTTTACAAAAGGGGAAACTACTTCTCTGCTACATGGGATACACTTATACCCAAGAGAAAATGAGTGGAAACAAAACACATTGGAAATGTAGTAAATATTACTATAACTCTTGTTATGGTAGAGCCACTACAATAGAAACCAATGTAGTAAATCTCAAAGAACATAACCATCCCCCCAGTGTAACTGAAATTGAGGTTAGAGATGCTCTCAAGACAATAAGATAAGCAAGTACCAGCTCACAACAAACAAGTACCCAAATACTTAAAGATGTGTTAACTAGAGTACCTGAGCATGTTACAGGACAACTACCGTCTATCCCCACTCTGAAGAGATTCATTTCCCGAACTAAAAGAGCTAAAGCTCAAACACCACCCACCCCTCAAACTTTAGCTGAAATACAAATATTACCTGAATATACAATCACTCACAAAGATGAAAAATTCCTTCTCCATGATAACAAAAGTCATGAAAAACGAATTCTCATCTTTGCAACAAATAACAACTTACAAAAACGTAAAAACTGCGAAACGTGGATGATGGCTGGCACATTCAAAGTTTGCCCCAAGCCTTTTTATCAATTATACACAATCCACGGCGAAAAAGAAGATACTAACATACCCTTCATATACGCACTACTCCCTAATACACAGAACACCACATACATAGAGCTCCTAACAATATTAAAACAATACACCGACAATTACTTTCCCCAAAAAATCATCATTGATTTTGAACAATCAATGATTCAATCAATTTTAAAATTATACCCACACATTGCAATAAAAGGTTGCTACTACCACTTTAATCAAAGTATCTGGAGGCGCCTACAAAAATCTGAGTTAAGTATAGATTACGTCACCAATAGCAACTTCGCCTACCAGATTAAAAAATTAATAGCCCTGGCCTATGTACCAACAACTGAAGTAGCAAACCATTACAACCTACTTCTTGAAAGCCCCTTCTATCAGGCAAATGAAACAAAACTAACTCCCTTCCTACACTACTTCGAAGATACTTGGGTGGGAAGGTTACATAGGTCAGGGCACCATAGGCAATCCAAATTCCAAATACCTTGGTTGAACGTATTTGACAGTACTCTAGCTCAAAAAGCAAAAACAAACAATGCAGTGGAATGATGGTACAATGCCTTCCAAGCCACAATTGGAAGAGGACAACCAACCCTACATAAACGTTTAGAAGCTATTAAAAAAGAACAAAGCTATCAAGAGCTCAGACTAGAGCAATCCCTAACAGAAATCGGCCATAAACTAAGTAAACAAAGTAAAACGATGTATGAATATCTACAACATAAAACTAGACTATTTGCAAACACCAAAAGTCTAGAATACTTTAGGGGGTGATTACGATTGTGGTGAATCTGCCACCGGCAACCTGCCGATGGTGGATTCACCGCAATCTTGCGGCCAAATCCTGCCCCCCAGATTGCGAGGGCAGGCGGTGTGCGTGGCGGACGGAAAGTCCATCTGCCACGGGTCCGACAGCAGCAATCGTAACGATTGCCTGTCGGACCGCTTTGCATCAATAGAATGGTGGTGGTGCCTAGCAGACACCATCACCGCAAGCGTTTCCATAGCGGTGAAACCGCCATGGAAAGGTTGTCGGGGATGTACTTTAGGGGCCCGTTGCAGGCCCCCTTGTGCTGGAGGAGTTTGGCTTTGCACTGGGGGGGCACCTATGGTACCCCCCTACATTTCCCTGCACCAGGTGGCAGGCACCGCGTGGTGCCTGCCACGTAGTGCAGGGAAATGCAAACAGTGCATTTTGAACATTGTGGCGGGTGGTCCCTTCCCCGCAACGATGGCGGACGGACTCAAGTCCGTCCGCCATCGTAATGATGCCCTTAGACATGATAGCTAAATCTATACTGTAAAAAAGACAACAATTCTAAACGCCATAAACATAAAAAACTTCAAAACATTTAAACAACATAATTCTACTCTTTTTTTAAATTAATAATTATAACTATGTCACGTAAAATTCAAAAAATAACACAAATATATATAACATATAATTAATAAATTAAAAAAATACAAATAAATCAATGTAACAAAAAACATTTCCCACCCATAATAATTAAAAATAACTTACAGTTATGTAGCAGTAGAAGATCTGGGCAATCCAATAAATCCATAGAAGATAAATCGAAAAACAAATCCATTCGAAAAGGGAACCGAAAAAAAAAGCAAAAATACAACTGTAAAAATAAATTATCCAACGACACAATCCTGTCAATAACGAAACCCTCAAAAACCCGAAAATTTAGTGCAAAAAAAATGCAAAAATTCAACTGTAGTGTGCTGGCGGACGGAAAGCCCATCCGCCACAGGTCCGCCACATGCAATCATTACGATTGCCTGTCGGACCCACCCCGCATCCACAAAATGGTGGCAGTGCCTAGCAGGCACCGCCCGCCAGATTTGGATGCTGCATCCCCGCCAGCCTGTGTATGGCGGTTCAACCGCCATTCAAAGGCTGTCGGGGATGTACTTTGGGGGCACGTTACAGGCCCCCCTTTTGCAGGGGCATGTTACTTGTGTGCTAGGGGTGCACCTATGGTGCCCCCTACAATTCCCTACACCAGGTGGCAGGCACCGCGTGGTGCCTGCCACGTAGTGCAAGGAAATGCACAACATGCATTTTTATCATTGCGGTGGGTGCTGCAGCCAGCAGCACTTGCCGCAATGGTAAACATGCACAAGGCGACCGCCACAGTGGCGGTCGCATTGTAATTACATGTGCGGGACCGCCGCCATATAGGCAGCCGATCCCAATTCGAGAAATAATATTAAAATGCAAAAAAATAAATGTATATTTTTATATATTGTAAAAAAAATTACAAATGTTCCAAACAAAATTGTAAAATATATATTAAATATTATATTATCAAAAAACAAAAAATATAATATTTAATATATATTAAAATGTACTGTAAATTCCCCAAAATATTAAAATGTATTTAAAAAATATTTGTGAAAATATATATGTGTAAATTATTTAATATGTAAAATATTATTTGCATAAAAATATTATACAATATACAAAATAATAAAATGTACAAAAAATATGTAAAAGACATAGGGGCCGATTCCGATCTCGGCCGGGAGTGCTCCGAATCGGATTCGGATTTACCGGATCCGATTCGGAGCCCTGTTTCCCGAACGAATCGTACGCGGGTCCGGCCGAGCGAGTACTGATGCAAGCTCCCGCGAAATCGCCGACCGACTCGTACGCGGCTTCAACACGCTCCGACCGACTTCGCACGGACACGACTCGCACCGCGCTCATGGAGACGTTTCCCGGCCGGGTAAGTACGATGCGCGCCGCGAGCAGTCCGACCCGACTCGCGCCCGTCCGGCTCGAAAGAGCTGTCGGAGCCGGACTTTGGGGGTCCGCGTCGGACCCCCTGTACGCGTAGGCACGCGAGTCGCACACAGGGGGACCCATGGGTCCCCCTACCTGTGCATGTATGCCGCGATGCGCATGGACGCGTACCCGCTGTAGGGGGCGCCCTTGTTCGCCTCGCACCCATTGAGTCAATGGGAGCCCGCGTACGCGTTGTACGACCGGCTCCCATTGACTTCAATGGAGTCCGACCGAATCGAGTCCGATAGCATGCGAATGCATCGTACTCGTCCGGTCGGACTGCTAGGGTCCGATTTGGTCGGAATTCTCTCCGGGTCCGGCTCGGTCAAAGAGATTTCCGGCCGGAATCGGAATCGGCCCCATAATATATAATTGTATTAAAAAATAAAATTATATAAAATATATTAAAAAATTGTTTAAAAAAATTAATACAAATGTTTACTTTCTGTCACAAAAAATAAACAATGAAAGTCAAATAGTTTAAAATAAATAAACTATTGATATATTTACATTACTATTAGATAACTATACTTCAAAAAAAAGAAAAAAAATTCAATTATGTTTTAAAAATATATGTATGTTAAAAATATTGTTAATTTTCCAATTCTACATTAACAATGTATGTTAAAAAACATTGATAATTTTACAATTCTACATAAAAAATGCATGTAAAAAAATATTGTTAATTTTCCAGTTCTACGTGAAAAATGTACATTAAAAAATATTGTTAATTTTCCAACTCTACATAAAAAATGTATGGTAAAAATATATTATACTTTGTAATAAATTTTGAACAACATCAAAATACCTGGATAATGTTTTTAATACTGTGGAAAAAATGTATAACAAATGCAAAAAGAGAACAAATAAACTGTAAAATTAAAAAAAACATGTGTAACCCATAAAAATGTTTACAAGAATAACTAACATACATCTCCTTTCTTATTTAAATGTACATACAAAATAAAAAAATAAAATAACTAATAAACATTAAAAATGTACTATGCCTAACTCCAAAACTAACAAAACTCAGGGAAAGTGTTGGACAATAAAGCAAATTAAATTACTATTCCAACTCCAAAACAAAATAAACTCAGGGAAAGTGCTGGGTAATAAAACATAATACATTACTATTCCAACTCCAAAACCAACAAAACTCAGGGAAAGTGCTGGATAATAAACCAAATCAAATTACTATTACAACTCCAAAACTAACAAAACTTAGGCAAAGTGCTGGATAATAAACCTAATTAAATTACTATTCCAACTCCAAAACCAACAAAACTCAGGGAAAGTGCTGGATAATAAACCTAATTAAATTACTATTCCAACTCCAAAACCAACAAAACTCAGGGAAAGTGCTGGATAATAAACCAAATCAAATTACTATTCCAACTCCAAAACCAACAAAACTCAGGGAAAGTGCTGGATAATAAACCTAATTAAATTACTATTCCCACTCCAAAACAAAATAAACTCAGGGAAAGTGCTGGATAATAAACCTAATTAAGGGGCCTGTTATGATGGCGGGCGGATCGCCACCGCCCGGCCGGCGGTGGCGATCCGCCCGCCATCATAGCACAATTCACCCCCTGCCATATTACTATGGCGGGGGGTACCGCGGCGGACGGAAAGACCGTCCGCCGCTTTTCCGCCAGTCGGCAATCGTCACGATTGCCGGTCGGGCGGAAAAGGCCCACAATATGGTGGCGGTGCCTCGCAGGCACCGCCATCCATATTATGATGTGTGCGGTGGGTATGCCTTTCCATGGCAGAGACTCCGCCATGGAAAGGCATACAGTAAATCACATTGGGGGCCAGTTGCGGGCCCCGGGGGGTGGGTGGCTGCACTTGGGGGGTACCTATGGTACCCCCCTTCATTGCCACGCACAAGGTGGCAGGCACCACGCGGTGCCTGTCGCGTTGTGCATGGCAATGCACAACATGCCACTTTAACATTGCGGCGGGTGCTGCTTACAGCACCGCCCGCCGCAATGTTAGAGTCCAGAATGCACCCGCCAGTGTGGCGAGCACTTCCTAATTGGCCTCGCGGGACCGCCGCACCTCTGGCGGTCGGTCCCGTTTTCTGTTACGGTAGCGGGCGGACACAGTCCGCCTGCCATCATAATAGGCCCCTAAATTACTATTCCAACTCCAAAACAAAATAAACTCAGAGAAAGTGCTGGATAATAAAACATAATAAATTCCTATTCCAACCCCAAAACTAAAAAACTCAAAGGAAGTGCTGGAGAATAAAATATAATAAATAACTATCACAACTCCAAATTTATAATCAATAAAATAAGATGTTTATCAAATTTATCTTTATAATAAATTTTTAAATTAAAAAAATAATATTTTTCTACAAATTAATTTTTTGGTAAATAAATTACATAAAATATACAAAAATGTACTCAAACATAAATATAACCTCAATATTGTAATTTTTTTTCAAAGGTAAATTTCCAAATTAAAAAAAATTTACATTTTAAATTTCTACTTTTATTAAAAAATATTTTTAAACATTAAAAAACCACTCCCTACCCTTATCCCCTATAAAATCAACATCACACTACTAAATTCTCTCAAAAAATTCAAAACATTTTCACAAATTTACAAATAATATTTTCAAATTACTCCCCACCCTAATTTACTATAAACACAACAACCCGCTACAAAAACTTTACATATTTTTAAAAATATTTCTATTTTAATTTTAAAAAATTAAATACTCCACATACATATCCCCTATAAATACAAGATCCCACAAATAAATATTTTAAAAATATTTTTAAAATATATATATATTTTTTTAAATAACTCCCCACCCTTATCCCTTATAAACCTAATATCCCACTCCTAAAACTTTACAAATTTATTTTACATATTTAAATTTTATACCAATTTTTTTAATTACTCTCCACCCTCATCCCCTATAAACCCAACATCCTGCTCCTAAAATTTAACAAAAATTTAAAAAATATTTACATTTTAATCCTACATTTTTAAATTACTCCCCACCCTTATCCCCTATAAACCCAACATCCCACTCCTAAAACTTAACACAAATTTAAAAAATATTTAAATTTTAATCCTAAATTTTTAAATGACTCCCCACCCTTATCCCCTATAAACCCAACATCCCGCTCCTAAAACTTAATTAAAAAAAAAGAAAACAAACTTTTTAACAAATATTTTTTAACCTATAAAACATATAATAACTAATACTAAATTAATAATAATAAAATACTAACATTAAAGAAAACATTTTTATATAGTTTACAACAATATTTTTGACATCGAAATTTACAAAATCGATATTTTTGCATTACATAAAATTCAATATTTTTAACTACGAAAAAACTTACCTCGATATTATACACCATCGATATTCTTGACTCGATATTAATGCAATTCGATATTTCCACGTCGATATTCTGTCACTGCACCGCTTTTATATATGGAACTCCCCGGGGACTTTTAACTGTGATCTAGCACTATGAGGCCCAGGGGAGAGGGTTCTTTGTCTCTCTTCCACTGCTGGACCTCATTGTGCTGGCTAATATCTGCAAGGCCCAGGGGAGGGTGGCTCCTCTTCCCTGGGCCTCACAGAAATAATCCATGATTGCCCCCCATCCATTGGCCTGGCAGGTTTGCGCTGCTCCCCCAGGGAAGGCCACTCCAGGCATGGGTTAGCTCTGTGAAGCTCAGTGGAGAGGAATGACCTCCTCTGGACCGCGCAGCAACAGTCTAGTGCTGTGAGGCCCAAGGCCCCACTTTCTAAGGCCCTGAAGCCGATCTATCACTAGGGGGCCAAGAGAAGGGGGACAGTTTTCTTTATTCCTCGGCAGGGCCCCACTGCACTGGTTCATAAGTGCAAGGCCCCTCCAGCTATGGGTTAGCACTGCGAGGCCCTGGCGAGAGGGATACCCTCTCCATGGTCTCACAGCGCTAATCCATCACTTGGGCGTGGGATTCACAGCTATGGTTTAGTGCTGTGAGGCCCATGGGAGGCAGCCCTTTTCTACTCTCCCTCTGCTGGGCCTCACAGCTCAGTTATAGCTGCAAGGCCCCGGGGAGGGGACTCCTCTTCCATTGGCCTTGCAGCTATGACCCAGTGAGGTCCAGCTGAGGGGGAAAGAAAAAGAGGTGTAATTCATGGCACAATCTCTTGTGATTAAATGAACACAGGGCCCTGAGCAGCTGCCAACACTCCCCATGTCTAGCACCAGTCCAGAGAACAAGTATGTGTAAAAAGGGAAGGAGAGGTCAGACCCCGGGCCAATTGCCTAGGTTATCTATACTCCCAACGCTGCCCAATGCAAACTTACTAATTATTGCCTCAATCCTACCTCAACCCAGATCTTGTATGAAGTGAGCATTCCTTCCCCAGACACCATGTGACCAAGCCTTAACAAAGGAGAAAAGACTCCTCATGTAAAGCCTACCTCTAAACTCCCCTTCCACCACCTAAACTACCACCCAGATTCCTTGAGTCAAAAAGGGAAGAAAAAAAAACACATTGCTTCCTGTGTTTTTTGTCTGCTTCTCTTTATTAGCACCAGGGGACCTTGTTGGGCCAGGTCTTCTTATCTTTAAAAAATGTATCCCAGGTGCCTGCAGTCCCAGGTGTTACTCACCATTGGAAACCTTGTTTATGTGTATACTCAATGCATCTTCTAATCTCCTTGGGTGGTGCTGGCAGCTGAGAACGACGGGAGCTGGGGCTTGAGCTGGCTAAACAGTTGGACCCACTTTTCCAGGATTCAAGAGGACGAAAATCATCCCCCCTTTCTTCTGGTCCCAACATCCAGTGAGAGTGTGGTTCTCTGCTGCAACAGGCAGGAAGACCGCATCTCTTGGGGTGGCGGGGCTTATTTGTATGCAAACCTTGCTTCCCTTTCCAATGCAGGAAGTTGGGCTCCTGACTACAGCCTGCCCCTGGTATTTGGCTTATGTAAGTATTGCAAGATTTCTGGGCCCCTTATCTCTTTTTATGCCAGAGTGTGGGGGGAAGGGCATTTCAGGCCTTTTTTGTCTGGAACCACCAGGGTTTACCTGGGGGACCTGGACAGAAAGGACATTGGCAAGAGTTGTGTTGAGTTTGCCACAAGCATTTTCCCAAGTATAGAGCCTGATGAGACTCAACAATGTGAAAATCAGGTCCTACTTCACTACCAATGAGGGGAGAAATCAAGAGAATGGTGCACAGGACATCATTAACGTATTGACAGATACTTCATTATTATCCTTGTCTAAATGAGGCCCATCTTATTTGGATTGCTCAATGAAGAGAATGTCTTATTCCTTGCCTCATGACTCAGTTCCACTAGAAAAATGTCTGCAGCCCACATGTGGAAACATGCATGTTTCTCCTTGTTAGCCACCCTGCTATTATCTACTTCTGCATTTGGTCCACTGATGTCACTGTTGGTGTGCCATTAGGGAGGATAAAAACCATGTCCAAATTTCCTTGTGGTGGTCTCTTCTTTAGAGCATTAGGGCCCGTCCCTCTGGTTTTCAGGCACTTCAATTCTGCTCTTAAACATTGCCTGGCTGCCTCCACTTGCCCATAGTAGCATATTGGTGTTATGCGCACTAGGACCCTTGTGGTTCTGGGCTGACTCTCAAGAGGAAATACGTAATATGCGGGGAGATGTTAGGGTGTGGTTAATGGGACATATGATGTAATTTGCAGTGTTTGAATGTATGCTTAAGAATAAAGTAATGCTTAATAGCAGCTCCCTTGTGGCGTAATTCTTCTGCATGCTCCTGGGCTAGGGAAGACGCTACACCCCGTACCTCCAAGCATCATCGGGCAGCCTGGCCATAATGGGATGACAGTTGCGCATGGGTGCAAATCTCTTGTTGTAGGGCTTACCTTTTTACAGCCCTTCATTGTTTTGCTGAAGATGCTGCAGGAGTGATGCCATCACATAGATGAAATTCACTCTCAGAGGGCGTAGTATGCTGCAGCACTGTGTGAACTACGTCACTTGTTCTGTAAAAAACATTGATTTTGTTAAAGTCCCTCTTCCGTGTTTTATGATGACACACTCCTTGCTTGGATTGTGTTGTGGCGATCTGAACCTACAGTAAATGAGCCGTATCATATACTTTATTTATTGTCAACGATCTCTAACTAGTATTTCATGTTATTTTCTGGGAAATTCATCCATGAGCCTTTTTCCCAGTATGGTATATAAATAGCTCTTTTAATTACTAGACGTTAGTGAGCTAGTGCAAGCTGTAATCTTTGTTCATTTTTTATAATAGAGTTTTTTATATCATCATGCTTGTCACCCTGCTTGAAATTGTTTTTGAGGCATGAGCGAAAGTGCTGTTTTCTCATAATATTAACAGGACTATGTGGGCAAACACGAGCCTAAGCAGCCTTGTGCACTGGATGTAGTGCTGCTTGTTTCCTGTCCTGGGATGGGAATATACTCCTTTATGGATACAAGGTCTTGCAATAGTACTGTTCCTGGCAGAAACCATCCCCTCCCCCCTCGCTGAACTCTTCTTCTAATAATTTGGTTCCCTTGTTCTGCTTGCTCTCTCAGAACATTTCACCATGGTGTTTTCTCCCCCTCCATTTTCATATTTCACCCACTGCTTTGGGACAAGAAAAACAGGGAATGCCCATAGTAACTGCTTAATTATGGTCAACAGATACCTGGCACCACCTGAGCTTCAATAACATTAACTGGCTGAGGTGCTACAATTGAAGCACATGTCCAGTGCCTTTAGTAATTAAGATCTAGTGGTCCTTTACTTTTGGTTCCCTCCGACAACCCTGCTGCATCTTTTCATGCAGCCAGGCATTTCTATTGAATGATCTCTGCGAAAAGTGATCACTGGTGCTTCATTGGCCATTCTGCCTAAGAAAGGGTCATTGTCAAGTAGAGTCAGAAAACTTATAGTCCTTGACCTTTCCCCATGGTCTGAACTCTCACTCCCTTTTACTTCAAGCCTGTCGCCAATGGGTGTCGTTATTAAATGTTTCAATGAGTTGTCTTCTTATGAGGCGCCCTGATTTTCAGTGAGTGGTGCAGCAGCAGTTGCACTTCTGGGGATGTCATCCTTCACTAGTTCATGGGAGACAAAATGTGGATAACTGGCATAATATTGATGCATAGAATATCAAAACACAAAAATATTGGAAATTAAGTAGCGATAACAAAAATATTGACTTCCTATACTTGACTAGCAAAACCACAAATATTATATAAATGTAGCGGTGCACGCAAAATTAGAACAATATCGAAAAGAACAAAGTCCAATAGGCTCTTCTAATTTTCTGAATTTCTTCTTTATTTGTATGTTCCAAAATGCTCTTGTGTTTTGCTATTCCAAATGTTACAGCCTCAGCCAACGCCCTTTGTCCACAGCAGTGGACTTTTTCAAGGCTGCAATACAATGCAATACATGAAAACCATATCCTATGACAGCTTGAAAACAATGCTTTAAAACCCATTTCCAAACAAATGGGAAACCCGTCAAATAATGACTTCTTATGTGGTAACACCACAAGGTAAATAACCACAATAAAAAACCCATATTCACAGAACAGGAGTGCAATTCATGAGTCTCATTGTCAAATATTATTTACAGGTTAGAATCTTGTGACATAGAAGAGAAAAAGAAATGATACATTGGTTAATTCGGAAGCAACAGAACGTATCATATCCAAATCACATTAAATCCAGGGATGGCAAGTAGGAAAAGGGGGGGAGAAAGCATTACACATTCTTAACATTACAATGGTGCTCGTGTGACCCAGTCAATATTTGAATCCCATGAGGCGCACCATTCAGATTCTATGGATAAAGATCCACAAATATTCTTGTAAAAAAATTGATTTTACTTATATGGAGAACACAAATATCAGAAACAAAAATATTGTTACCTTTTAATAAATATAGAATATGTCAAAAATATTGATTCACGCAATATCTACCATAATAATATCGCCAAAATATTTAAATAATCATTAATAAATATAAAAAACACTATTTACATAAAACAATTATTTGAAATAAACCTAAAACATTTTATACACATATTTAAATTAAATATATATATATTACTACGTCAAAATATTTGCCATTCACTTCAATAAATTATATAACTGAATTCATAACAATACAACCCAAAACATTTTTGCATTAACTACAAACATTTAGACAACAACCTAAATATTAATAAATATTTGTAGAAAAAGATTTATATTCAAAACTATCAAACTATATATCATACATTAGAAATAAAACCTAAATTAGCATTTCCCAAAGAAGGACATAACTGATAAAAAATTCTAACTAAAACTAAACCAACTAATAAATAAAAGCATAAACAACTTTAACCAATAAAATCATACAAACAAATAAATCAAATATAAAAGGCTCACTAATTCAAACAATTAAAAACTTCAAAAGCGAGCGACAAACGCTGCAAGACGAGGAAACTCTGCAGGATTCTCTGGCCAAACCATTAAAGAAGAAATATATACATCTCAACAACTACCTGACCAAGTAAGTAAAACTTACATTTAAACTAAAACGTACTCGTTAATAAACTTTAATATGTAAAATAGCAAATAGTTAATAAAACGCTCTCCATCGTCTATCTCGTTACATTGAATTCCAAAAAGAAAAAACTACGACTTGGAAAATCGATAAATTGCCAGAAAAAAACACTATCACAACCAGCAAAAGATATAAAAAAGTAAGTGTACATAAATGAATTTATACAAAACTATAAACTCACCCAAACGCTAGTAAAAATAAATCTAACGACCTCAACCTCTACAAACTAACATTCAAAATGAAACTGACTTTTTTTTATCCAACACAAAAGAAAGCACCTCTTCTACATTAGAGCACCTCCAATGGAAAAGCTGCAAAACTGTGTGAAACATCTAAGCAGAACATTCATGCAAGTGCACAAAATAGAAGTAGGTGCATAAATTTACATGTAAATAACAAACGTGCCAACTTTAAAATATTTTATATATTTATACTATTATACTACTTTCAGATACAATGACAGTGGCAGCAATACCTAAAATCGCAGAAAGGAAAGCAGTTATTAAATCACGTGGCCTACACCTACACCCAGGAAAGTGCATCAACAGAAAATATAATTTGGAAATGTACCACATATTATTCTAATGCATGCTATGGGAGAGGAACTACAAAACATGATGTTGTAATTCATGTAAGAGAGCACAACCACCCTCCATATGTGACAGAAATAGAAGTAAATAGAAGATATTACACGATATAAAAGAGGCAAACACTAGTTCCCAGGAACCCACAACCAAAATCCTTAAAGATATACTGCCTAAAGTCACAGAGCACATCACAGGCCAGCTAACACCTATACTCACTTTAAAACAGTTAATTGCACAAACTAAAACAGCCACAAGCGATACTCTTCCTGCCCCTAGAAGATACCAAGACATAGAAATACCTGAACATTTAACAATGACACTTAGGAGCCTATTACGATGGCGGTCGGGAAACCTCCCCGACCGCCATGGTAGCGGGAAAAGACCGCCCGCATGTACCGCGACATCACCGCCGGTCGAATTACGATGCCCCGCGGTCGAAATCTGACCGCGGCGGTCTGATCGCGGGCATTAACATTGCGGCGGTTGCTGCTGCCCGCAGCATCGCCGCGATGCCGAAAGGAGCATGTCCTGCATTTCCCTGCACTGCGTGGCAGGCACTGCACAGTGCCTGCCACCTGGTACAGGGAAATGTAGGGGGGGACCATGGGTATCCCCCCAGTGCACCCACCCCCCCCCCAACACTTTGGGGGCCCGCAACGGGCCCCCGGAAGACAATCACCGCATGCCTTTCAATGGCGGTCTGACCGCTGAGGAAAGGCTGGCTTCCGCCGGCATCATAATCCTGCCGGCGGAGCCTGCTCTGCACCGCCACCATTATCCCGGTCCTGCTCCGTCCGCCAGGCAGGAGTGCGGATGGCAACCGGCGGTAAGGCGGCGGTCGGAATTTCCCACCGTCGCGGTCACCACAGCCATCCTAATATGACCGGCGGTTTTCCTGGTTGCGATGGCGGGCGGATGTCCACCGCCGGTACGGCGGGCGCCTCCGTCAGCTCGGCGGTGGACATCCAACCGCCATCGTAATAGACCCCTTAATGAGGAAACTTTCCTTTTATATAACAACCTAAACACTGAGAAATGAATCCTTATATTCTCCACAGCAAATAACTTACCAAAACTAAGGGCTTTATTATGACTTTGGCGGTCTTGGAGTGGGCAACCAAGCTGCTGCCCCGCTGCGAGACCGCCAAAGCCATTAAAGACTGCACACCAGAGTACGACTTATTTTTACTCTGGCAGCTGGTTCTTTGGCGGTCCCACTGCGGTGCCTTTGAAAAAGGCACTGCAATGGGAGCGTCAAAGACTGTTCCTGCAGGGTATGGACCGTAAGGTCCATGCCCTGCAGGAACTGGGGGTGCATGCACACAGGGGGCACAACATGTGCCCCCCTGCATGCACCGCATGGCGCAGAGGCAACTGGAGGCCCTGTAGGGCCCCTTTTGTTTCCTCACGCCACACTTTTCATGGCGGTCGTACCGCCTTTTAAAGTATGGCAGGAAGGAAACTCCTAATATGCTTGGTGGTACCACAGCGGCTCCGCCAGTATATTAGGGGTCTCAGACCACTGCGCCACCACCAGGGATGGTGGACCCCTGGCGGCAACAGCAGTCCCGTAGTGGTCCAACCGCCACAGTCTTAAAGCAGCTGGGAGACCGCCAGTGTGGTGGTCCGCGGATCGCCACCATGGGTTTGGCGGTCTATTGAACTGCTGAACTCCTAATAAGGGCCTAAGCCGCTGTCAAACCTGGATGATGGATGGGCCCCTAAAAATGTGTCCCAAGCCATTCACTCAGATATACACCTACCATGATGAATGTCAAAACACAAATATCCCTTTTATGTATGCCCTACTACCAAATAAACAAAGCATGTACTACAACCTCTTAAACCACATTAAACCTAACAAAATAACTACTTCCCCCAAAAAATAGTAATAGACTTTGAGCAAGCCATGATTTAATCCATTTTAAAAATGTACCCTTACAAGGCTGTTACTGTCATTTCCATTAAAGCATTTGGAGACACCTCCTGCAATCTGCACTAAGAGCCTGTTTATGACTTTGGCGGTCTTCCAGTGGCGCTACCACAGTGCCGGCCACTGGAGGACGGCCAAAGCTGTGGTTAGCCCGCCCGCTGGATTATGATTGTAATCCATGTTGGGCGGGCGGTGCTGCTGCGGAGTCATGGCGGTGGGCTGTGAGGCTTATAGGAGAGCCTAACATGCAGCCTACCGCCATGACAGCAACTGCAGCACGTTCCTTCCTGGTGTGGCCCAGTTAGAGCCCCCTCAGTTGCCTTTCTGCCACCCTTTTCATGGGGGGCTCATTTTCAAGGGCAGTGAAAAGGCAACTCAGAATACACTTGGTGGTGCTGGCAGCGGCACCGCCAGCATATTCATGCCGGTAGCGACTGCCGGCCCAGCGGGAACCTTGATCCCTGCAGAGCTGACGGCCAGACCGCCACACTCTGAATATTGTGGGCGGACCCGCAGTGTGGCGGTGGGCAGACCGCCACCACGAGTAAGCTGGTCCTGTGGACAAATAGTTTTCACAAAAATTACAAATTAAAAAATTTTTATAAAGAAAATATAATTATTTTGCATATTTTATAATTTAAATGTTTATCAATCTTTCATTTAAATTTGGTTAAATAATTTGAAATTAAAATTTATTGAAAATATTAAGGCAACAAAAAACAAAAAATTGCAAAATATTAATTTGCATATCATGAAAATAACTAACATGAAATTTACTTTAAAATATACACTTTTTAAAAATGTCCCCACCCTTATCCCCTAAATCCCCAATTCACGCTAGAAAAAAAGTATAAAACTATTATTTATATATATTAATAGAACTAAAAAATACAGATTTCAACAATTTCATAGCTAATAAATTATCTTGCTAAAAACACAAATAAAATTGATAAACACACACAATCAAAAACACTACAATAAATTACACACTAATTAACACTTACAAACGATGTTACATTCAACGATAATTTATACATTGATATTTTGTACAAATACATTATAAACAACGCAAAAAAAGTTATTTTTAACTTCAATATTCCTGTTGACGATATTTTTTACATCCCGGTATTCTTGACACAATACTTTAGTATCACAATATTGTTTTTCTGCTATTTTGTCCAAACAACCAAATTGCTGCTATCCTCTCCTTTCCTTTCTGTTTCTTCTTCTTTGCATTGATCAGGCCTTGTCACTGGTTTGAACTGCAAGACATTTCAGGTGATACACCAGCCTGCCAAGGGGTGCATTACCAGCCCTTAGTAGTGATGAGCATGCTGCCTAAAATGATTCAGAGACATTGAGAGGTTCTGGTTCATGCGGGGTGTCAGATTTTCCTTGCTGAAGTTGGCAACCAAGCATCCTGTCATTTGACATGTGCTGTCACCATTTATTTATCTCCTGTTGTCAACATACAATTTCATTTTTCTTTTCTGCTCTGTATCTTTGACTCAAAGTGTGGAGTTCAGCAGGTAAGCATCCATTAAGTAACTTGGTACTTACTATTTGACCAAGCATAAGCGTGGAGGGAATGTTCAGTTTGCTGCATTTCAAAAAGCCCTCAGTATCTTGCATAGTGCTTACTACTCAGTCTCGCCCCTCCGTCCTCAGCGCTTGACACTGTCCTTTTAAGAGTTCCAATAAATCTTTCAACACTGCTGTCATCTTCACTCCCATATATTATTGAGGTCACACCTGGAAGACACCATTAGTCTCAAAAGGAAATGTACCCTTTTCATAGAAAATGAAACCTGGCAGGTGTCCATCACTCCTCCTCTAGTGAGTTATGGTCTGTTAGATGGGGAGTGTTAGGAGTCAGACAAAACTATCGGAGAATCTCTTATCTGCAGGTGATGATAAAATAGAACCCCACCCTTATACCCTGAAAGAAGACACACACAATGATTGGTATTTTTAAATTAAATGGTTATTTATTATGCATTACTTATCTACATAACAAATGTATCAGAGTGAAAATGATTATAATAAATGACTCCGCAAATAATATGTAAATTAGGGCGAAGGTTATGAAAGCCAAATTCATATTTCACCACACATCCGTAACCGGTTAGTTCTTTCCCTACACAATGCGTCTACAATAATTTCAGCTATTCAGCCCAAGTGATTGTATTATTTCACTAAGCTTTTACTAGGCCAAGCCATGTATAGTTCCCCCAATACCTTAAGATGTCATGGGATCAGCAGTTGGAAGTCAGCCCTTCAGTATCTTTTTTGATCAACTAGTCCATGTAGTTCACCTTGCTCGTGCACCAGTAACGTATGTACCTTTATTACTAATAGTGTGATGGGTGAGAACAACTCCCCTATGTAGAAGCATATAGGAACTAATGCTACTTTTTCTTCTTCCTTTCAAGATAGATCTCCCCTGCAAATGTGATTGAAATTTGTGCACCAGAGAATTGGAATGATTTCCTTCTCTGTCTTCCTAGTTTGAACAATATTAGAAAAACATCAAATTGCTAAACTGAAAACACGATGATTGAACACTTACTTGTTAGCATTACCATCTAAAGTTAGTAGTTTTTTCTAGACCCTATGCCTATGCACACATTTGCTAAAGTAGGCTTGGATTACATTTGTATTATGCCGATGTAATTGGCATAATTTTTCCAATTTCTCATAACAAAATATTTGCAAAATTACAAGCATTATGCCATCACACCACCTCGCATAGTTTTGGGGAGAAATTACAACAGTAGACGTACCATTGGGGTCATTTTTGAAAGCGAGCTGCATTTCAGGTAGATTTAATACCCGAATGGACCGTTTGGGTAATTTTCGAGCGGGAAACGACAAATACGAACGTGAGCAGCAATGTTTTGAACATTACATCATTTCCTTTGACGTGGATAGTCAACATACATTTCAGAAAGATTTTTTTATCTGAATGGATTGTTCAAGTAATTTGTGAGCGCAAAACTACAAATCAGAATGCGAGTGGCACATTTTTGGACAGAAGCAACCGAAAATCAACTAGAAATTATATTTTCAAGTTTGGACTGTTTGGGTAATTTTTGAGAGCAAGATGCATTTTGCATAATTACGCTTAATTTTATGTAGTTTTGTGGTAAGTTTGCATAATTACACTACAGCAAATTGCACGAGTTTTGCACACCCTTACTCTAATGTTAAATATAGTCATATTTACATGCAAGTAGGTCTGTCTTGCAAGTAACCTTTGTTATTATCATATGAATGTACGCCCGCATAACTGTGCCTTTTGACTGAGGCCTCAGAGGTATTATTTTCTCTGTTAAACAGTGAGGCTGCTGAAGGAGTCATTGCTGGTGAATGGTCACATTGTCTGATTTTAACATTTCGATTATGCCCCAGGATGCAAATATTTTGTCAAATGCTGCTATTACCTTGGATGCACTGATGGACGATGTGATTTTCACCAGAGGAAAGCGTCAAATATTCGCTCCTGAACACTGCAAGGTATTTAGTTAAAGGCACAGCACCAATGAAGTTTATCATTACTAGGTCCCATACTCTGTCATGCACATCAAACATGTGTAATGGTGCTGGCTTACTTGAGTTTGTGGTGCACTGCCACATGCAGCACTCATGGAGTATGACGTCAGCCATTTTGTCTAGCACTGGAATCCACATTCCTTCTCTCAAAGCTCTTTTAATCACAAAAAATCCTCTATGTTTTTCGTTTGTCAGGTTACCCACATATTTCCTTGAGCTCCAGGGGACGACTTTCCAAATTCCTTGAAGAATAAACCCTCTTCTGTCCCAGACAACTCTTCATGAATGTTGTTGAATGCTTTGATTTCTTCCACATACATGTCTTGACTTCCTGTATTTTGTTCTTGGAAGTGTTTACTCTTCTATGACAAAAGTAACTGTTTGACAGATTTATGTCTTCACTGGTTGCAAAATAATTATAAAGGGCCCAACTCATATGTTGGCGGGAAGGAACTCCGCCGCAATAGCAACGGAGTTCCCTCCCCGCCGACATAGTAGTAGAACCACCAGATTTATATGCTGGCGAACCTTAAGTTCTCCGACAGCCCTGCAGAGTAAATAAGTACGGGCCGTCGAGGCAGACCTGTCTTTCTGCTCACCTAATTTAGATGAGTGGAATGGCAGGTCAGTTTTACTGCCTGTCACCTCCAGCAAAACCCTGGTAGTAAGGGCCAGTGAAAACTGCTACATGGTCTTCTCCCATTTCTATTTTCAAAAAGAAAATTCTGTTTTGGGATTTTCTTTTTGAAAATAAAAAAAGAAAACTGCTAGGTAAAGGCCTTTGTCCTGCTGACAGGTCATTGTACCAACCAAAAGAATGCATTGACAGGAACCGCTGTGATGGCAGTTCCTGGCAATGCTTTATAGATGACCGCCACCTTTCCAAAGACCCAATTTCTGTTTTTTTACAGTATGTTTTTTCTGTGTCTGATAGGCTTCTGCGTGCCTATGTCACTGTTTGTCGTTTTGACATGGTGATTCTCTGTCTTCCTCATTTTGAGCCAGTATTGCGCTCAGCCCCGCGGGGCTGGCTTCAACTGACTTCTCTGTGTAGCTTGGAGTCAAAGCTTGCGGTGAATATTGCGCTATTGATTTTACTGAATTTATCCTAACATTTTTGGACCATATGGATTCCTTTAAGGCCCTCTGTTAGAAATGGGGGTCTCTAGTTGGCAGAGGTAGGTACCTTTGTCCAAATAGGGACCCTTGCTTCTAGTCAGGGTAAGGGGGATACACTTCTAAAATAACCCCTGCTCCCCCCCTTGGTGGCTTGGCATGAGCAGACAGGCTTATCTCAGAGGCAGTGTGTAAAGCATTTGTGAACACATACAGTAATACAGTGAAAACACTACAAATGGACACCACACCAGTTTAGAAAAATAGTAAATCGTACGATAAAATCCAACATACAATACTCTTGAAAAATAGTATGTGTGCAAAATAACCTTTAAAGTGCAGGAAAATCAATAAAACACAGTTCTTTCGACTCGGTAGATCTAGCAGGACGAGAATTGATGACTGCCCTCTGTCCATTGCTAACCTGATGTTATCTGTTACTTCTACCAGAGCTGTTTCTGTACTATGGGCGGCCCTAAAACCTGATTGTGAGGGGTCGAGTAACCCATGACTCTCGAGGTGGGTGACAAGCTGTTGGTTGACCAGTGACTCGAGCATCTTCCCAAAATGAGGGAGCAACGAAATAGGACGATAGTTAGAGGGAAGTTTAGGGTCTGCGGTGGATTTTTTTAATATTGGCTTGACTCTGGCGGCTTTCCATATCTTTGGGACCTCGGATTGTAGCAATGACTTGTTAAATAAGTCAGTAAGATTATCTAGCAGCACCGGGGCTATGGTTAGAAGGAATTTCGGTGGCATGGGGTCTATTGGTGAGCCCGATTTAATTTTTAACATGGTTTTGGCCACTTCCTCTAAGTTACACTGGGAGAATTCTTCTAGGATATGAGGAGGGCTAGGAGATACGATGGAAAGATTTCCTGAGGGATTAGTGTTTTCTAGTGGTGGAAAGGAGTTATAGATTGCGACGATTTTATCGTCGAAGAATTTGGAAAGAGTGTCAGTCCAGTCCTGTGAGATGGGAGCTTGTGTCTGGGCAGAATGAGTCGTAAATTCTTTTAAGATTTGATAGAGCTCCTTGTTAGAGTTTGCCGCTTTTTCGATCCGGTTTAGGAGATACAATTTTTTTGTTTGTCTAATATTATTCATGTAGCTACGATGGATACATTTATATGTTTCACAATCAATCGGATCTTTACTTTTTCTCCATTTCCGTTCCGCTGTCCTACGGGAGAGCTTCGCTGTCTTCAGTTGCTCCGTAAACCAGGGGGCGGCTCTGGGTTTAATTTTGACCTTGGTAAAAGGGGCAATTTTGTCTAGCGCATCCGTTATTGCTTTCTCGAAGGAGGTTGCAGCTTGGTTGATGTTGACCATTTGGCTATATTGAATGGGGCAGAAATGAGTTGCAAAGAGGGGTAAGGTGACTTTACGCCATGACCTTCGCCATATTTGAACATTCCTGTAATCAGTTTTGGTGTACTGGAATAGTAAATTTTAGTAGATCGTGGTCTGACCATAGTAGTGGGGATGGAGGTTCAACTGTAATATCTGTGGAATTTGTGAACAATAGATCGAGCGTATGGCCAGCAGTGTGGGTAGGACCGATTACCATTTGAGCTAGTCCCAGAGTGCTCATATTAGTAATCAGCTGGTCTGTGTCCGGGTCCTGTAGTATCTCAGCGTGATAATTAAAATCTCCTATTAGAAGGAAGAAGTCTGAGGCCAATGCATGAGGGGCTATTGCCTCGAGTAGCTTGTGTGGAAAGTCTTTTTTGGGGCCGGGGGCTCTGTATACTAAAGCTCCTCTCCAAGTTTCACGAGACGGACCCTCTACTTTAAAAATACACAGTTCCTGTTGGTCGACGCTTATGGTTTCTAAGGAGGTAATGCTCACGCCAAGGATGGTGGCTATAAGTAGGCCTCCACCTTTTTTCTCCTTTTTATCCACTCTAATTATGTTGTATTGGGGCGGAAAGGCAATTACCACATCTGTGAGAGCATGTTCATGTAACCATGTTTCTGTGACAAAACAAATGTCTGGTGATTCCATATCCATGAGGCTCCATATTTCAACGGTGTGTTTTGGAATAGAGCGCGCGTTGAAATATATTGCCTTTAATGGTTGCGGAATATTGGTGGTGTTTGGGTTACAAGATGTTAGAGTTTTGCTCGGTGGAGCTGGTTTATTAATACATGATATATCGCGCACCCTGCTGATAGTTGTATCTCCCAGTGTGACTGACTGTCTAGGATGGGGATTGTTTAAGTTTTTTAAGTCTTGACAAGAATATTTTAATATCGCCATTTTTAGTCACTCACCGGATAGACACACCGGATCGGGCGCTGGAATATAAGTGGAAGGAGAAGGGGTCCTGGCAGCTGGCTGCGGTCAGGTGCGGACGGGCGCAGACGGGCTTGCCTTCGGCGCGCCGCCGGCGTGCCCGCTGCGCGCGTCCGCGCCCAGCCCCGCCTTTTGTAGAGCTGGAAGATGGTTTAGGGGGCTAGTGCGCTAAACTGCACTTCCGGTCGTGTAAACAGGAAGTGATGTCAATGCCTTCTCATCCCTCCGCTCAACCGGCACAAGCCGTGGCGGACCGAGGACTACGGGCAGCTTAATTAAAAGGTAAGTGAAATAAAGAAGCTGAAAGACGCACGGCGCAATTAAAAATATAAAAGTGAAACAACAACACTGTTTACCAGAAACAGAAGGTGAAAGATTTGATTTTATCAGTTAGTCTGTTTTAAATTCGTAGCAATAGGAAAGACAGGCTTAATGCCTGGGACAGACCCCACAGCCGACACTGGCAGAGTGTCCGCTGCGTGTCTGCGCCCAGCCCTGCCTTTTGTAGAGCTCCTTCTCCGTGGAGACAGGACATGAGCCCCTACACCCCTCCCACTACTTCGGGACCTATCTTGGCTACTAAGAACCTTTCCCGCCACCCTCGGTTGGGAAATACCTGAGCCAACTCCATCAGGATCACCCCCAGATGCCTCTTCAGACCCTCTGGAATCCACCAAAAGGTCTGCCTCCAGTGTGAGCTTCCTGGGGTCAGAGAACTCACACTCCACTAGGTGCTGGCATAGCTCTGGAAAACAGGGACTTAAAATATGCTCTCCACCAATTGAATCATACAGCCCCACACATGTGTTAACCAAGCTACCCTTTGCCTCACCATCCAGTGCCTTGCACAAGTACCCCACACCCCTCTCCTGAGATTGGCAAGACAGTGTCTGACTGTCTCTGTCACTCAACCCACACTCTTCTGGGCGGTCTCCACACTCACACACCAGGACTTCTACCGTGAGGGAACCCCTCTCCCTGCACCTCTCATCTAGAGTCAGTAGAGTGCCCCTCCTACCACTAGGACTATGAACCCCTGTGCCAGCTCCCCAATCCACCTCAGGGCCACTGCGCACCACTGGAGATACCTCATATCCTTGAATCCCCTGGTGTATGTTAACCCCCTCCTTCAAGTCAGGCGCCACATCTCAAGGTGTGTGTACTGCTCCCTCAGCACTAGATAACAGAATTTTGCTGCCACCATCTGAACTGGACTCCACCTCCACCCCAGCCAAGCTCACTTCCTGAGCTACACACATTTCTTCTTCTTGGGTTAAGGCCCTCTTGGCCTCAGCCCTCTCGAGCTCCTCATCAAGCTCTCTCAGCCTCTGCTCACAAGCTAGAAGCCAGCCATCTCTTTCTGGTAATGTTGGCCCCCAGTGGGGTGACTCATAATGAAATAGGGATGCCTCTACATCCTCCCTGGACCTTCTCTTCACAGGCAGCCCTCTTTCCTTGCAGAACACACGTAGCTCCCTCATTGTATACATGAACATGTGCCAGAAGTCAAGATCCATCTTGTCAAGACTTCACAGGTGCAACAACTAACCAGAGTCTCAGTATCAAAAATACTTCCAGCAGGACACCATAAAAAACAGAAAAAGATAGTATGTGGTCACGTAATGGTCTGCACTCTACTAGTAGTGTACACCAATCACTGTATGTAAATCACTAATGCAAGTCCAGGATTCCACCGCTGCCACCAATGTTAAAAATAGCGGTCTGTACTTGGCAGAGGTAGGTACCTTTGTCCAAATAGGGAGCCTTGCTTCAAGTCAGGGTAAGGGGGATATGCTTCTAAAATAAACCCTGCTCACCCCCTTGGTAGCTTGGCACGAGCAGAAAGGCTTATCTCAGAGGCAGTGTGTAAAGCATTTGTGAACACATACAGTAATACAGTGAAAACACTACAAATGGACACCACACCAGTTTAGAAAAATAGTAAATCTTTATCTAAACCAACAAGACCAAATACGATAAAAATCCAACATACAATACTCTTGAAAAATAGTACTTGTGCAAAATAACCTTTAAATTGCAGGAAAATCAATAAAACACAGTTCTTTCGACTCGGTAGTTCCTCCTGGGGCTACTGCGATACTGAGTACGACAGAGTCTAACAATTCCAGCCGACCGCGTCGATACGGGCCAGCTAAAGCATCGACAGACTTGGACACAGTACCTTTCTCGTTGCGACTAACAAGTCGGTGCGAGTCGATCGGGGCAAACGTCGTGGTCGTGTTGTGAAACGGAGCGTTGCGGCGGACGATGTCCTCACGATTCAGTGCAGGCAGCGGCTCGTTGACAGACTCGGTGAGACCAGGGCTTGCGTTGAAGGGTGAGACAATGCTCGCTGCGATGCTGGCAGGTCACGGTGCAGTGACAGAGCCGGTCGATGTTCGGGTCTGGCAGCGACGGAGTCGGTGACGTCCTGGCAGCGTGTAGCGAAGCGTTGCGGAGTGCGGTGCCCACAGGACGCGGTGCAAGCAGCGGCTCGTTGACGGAGTCGTTGAGACCAGGGTTGGGTTGTGGAGCGAGGCATTGCTCTCGGCAGTGCTTTCAGGACACGGAATCCTGCGACGGACTCAATGACAGAGTCGGTTACTCTTTTCTTCTGCAGAGACGATCAGAGACGGTGCCCTCAGAAACGGTGAGGTCTTTGCTGTTCCTGAGACCTCTAGAACAGGGGACAAGCTCAGTTCAAGCCCTTGGAGATCTTTTCTTCAAGCAGGGGGACAAAGCAAGCAGCAAAGTCCTTTTCTCCTTTCCTTGGCAGCAAGTAGCCACTGCAGGCCAACCCCAGACAGCAAACAGCACAGGGGCAGTATTCCTCCTCAGCTTCTCTGGCTCTTCTCCTTGGCAAAGGTTCCTCTTGATTTCCCAGAAGTGATCTAAAAGTCTGGGGTCTGGGCCCCTCTTTTTATACACAAAAAATCCTTTGTTCTCTGAAGGCAGAGAATTTCTGTACCCAGCCAAAACGAGTTCTGTCCTGACTTGTGCAGCTTCCTGGCAGGATGTGGAGACAGCATTGTGGAAGGCAGACCAGGCCCATTCAGGTGAAAGGAAATCTCCTCCCTCTACTCTAAATGCAGCCCAGGTCTATTCAGCCCAGCCCTGACTCATCAGGCTCTCTGGAGCCACTGCTCCTCCCCAGCCCCTGTCATCCAAAAGTCAGACACACAATACACAAACCAGGCAGAGTCATACTGGATGGCTAAGCAAGAAAATACCTACTTTCTAAAAGTGGTGTTTTCAAACACAGAGGGGTCGATTCCGATCTCGCTCGGACATCCCTCCGAGAGCTGTCCGTAGCCTTAGCTTGCGACCGACTCGTTCCGGGAGCCGGTCGTCCGGGCGATGAAGTACGATGCGCAAATGTGTAAAAATCCCGATCGGCACGTACGCTCCCATTCCAGCAACATTTCCTGTACGAGCCGGATCCGTAAACGCCGATTCGAGTCGCACGGAAGAATTTACACAGCAGTTTCCGGCCGGACAAGTACGATGCGTACTTCATACACGCCGAACGCATCGCCACTTCCAGCACGTCACAGCATCCGGGAGAGCTGTATTTCAGGTCCGATTCGCGCCACAACACGATCCACGGCTACGAGACGGACCAACTATCAACGTGTACAAGACGGAGCAACAATCAGCAAGTACGAGACGAACCAATGATGAATCCCATCGCGCAGGTCATCCCACTACTGTATATCTATGACCGGATCAGGAACAGACGCGTACGTCGCAGACGGTAAGTCAGACACCCACCACACAAACAAACGTCACGAACCCGCGAAATGCTACACACACATAAGGGGTGGATATCCCTTCCACCAGCAACAGCCAAACCATAGGGGTTGTATGGTTATCACTACCAGCAGTCTCCACTCATAGGGGGGGGGCTCATCACTACCAGCAGTCCCTACTCATAGGGGGGTGTATGGCTATCACTACCAGCAGTCCCCACTAATAGGGGACTGGATGCCTATCACTACCAGTATCCCCTACTCATAGGGGGCTGGATGCCCATCACTACCAGTATCCCCTACTCATAGGGGGCTGGATGCCCATCACTACTACCATCCCCACTCATAGGGGGCTGGATGCCCATCACTACCAGTACCCCCTACTCATAGGGGGCTGGATGCCCATCACTACCAGTATCCCCTACTCATAGGGGGCTGGATGCCCATCACTACCAGCAGTCCCTACTCATAGGGGGGTGTATGGCTATCACTACCAGTATCTCCTACTCATAGGGGGCTGGATGCCCATCACTACCAGTATCCCCTACTCATAAGGGGCTGGATGCCCATCACTACTACCATCCCCACTCATAGGGGGCTGGATGCCCATCACTACCAGTACCCCCTACTCATAGGGGGCTGGATGCCCATCACTACCAGTATCCCCTACTCATAGGGGGCTGGATGCCCATCACTACCAGCAGTCCCTATTCATAGGGGGGTGTATGGCTATCACTACCAGCAGTCCCCACTCATATGGGGGGGTGGCTTATCACTACCAGCAGTACCCACTCATAGGGGGCTGGATGCCTAGCACTACCAGTACCCCCTAATCATAGGGGGCTGGATGCCCATCACTACCAGCAGTCCCTACTCATATGCGGGTGTATGGCTATCACTACCAGCAGTCCCCACTCATAGGGGGGGGCTTATCACTACCAGCAGTACCTACTCATAGGGGGCTGGATGCCCATCACTACCAGTACCCCCTACTCATAGGGGGCTGGATGCCTAGCACTACCAGTACCCCCTACTCATAGGGGGCTGGATGGCCATCACTACTACCATCCCCACTCATAGGGGGCTGGATGCCCATCACTACCAGCAGTCCCTACTCATAGGGGGGTGTACGGCTATCACTACCAGCAGTCCCCACCCATAGGGGGGGCTTATCACTACCAGCAGTCCCCACTAATAGGGGGCTGGATGCCTATCACCACCAGTATCCCCTACTCATAGGGGGCTGGATGCCCATCACTACCAGTATCCCCTACTCATAGGGGGCTGGATGCCCATCACTACTACCATCCCCACTCATAGGAGGCTGGATGCCCATCACTACCAGTACCCCCAACTCATAGGGGGCTGGATGCCTAGCACTACCAGCATTCACACACATAGGGTGTCTAAGCCCCCCCCCCCACCATCTTGGCAACATTTTGTTATTTGTGTCAAATGCTTACAACACAGATTCTGACAGTGACCATACAATGTGACTCCCATCACATGTGTGCCCAAAAGGTGATTGTGGGGTTCAAAACACCAGCATATCAGGAACATTGTGGTAATGGGGTCTAAACCCCCCATCACCACAGTGACCAAAAGGTGATTGTGGGGTTCAAAACACCAGCATATCAGGAACATTGTGGTAATGGGGTCTAACCCCACATCACTACAGTGACCAAAATGTTATTGTGGGGTTCAAAACACCAGCATATCAGGAACATTGTGGTAATGGGGTCTAAACCCCCCATCACTACAGTGACCAAAAGGTGATTGTGGGGTTCAAAACACCAGCCCATCAGGAACATTGTGGTAATGGGGTCTAAACCCCACATCACTACAGTGACCAGAAGGTGAGTGTGGACATAAAAATAGCAGCATCTTCAAACCAGCATGTATGATTCCTGGTCCCAACACCACAAGCAATGTTGTGGCAATGTAGTGGTTGTGTCACATACAAATATAGGTTTGTGAGGCAAAGATTGCTGTGTATCACAAGAACACCCTCTGCCATGTGCAGACAAGCATCGTCCATGATCCCTGTCAATGCCTCCAGTGTCCAATTAGACTATGTGAAAAGTGAGCATCATGATGCATACACACATATCTTTACGAACAGACACACAAACTAAGAAATCCTGTGGAGACTGTAGATGTTAGGTGACCAAGTCCCATACCATGACAGCAATGGGACATACCAAACATGATGGCTGTGCAGGCTGATGAGCTAGGAGACCCAGGGACACTAGGGAAAAACCTCCAAACAACATCCAGCCAATGGACCGCAAAAGTCATACCAATGCAGTGGTGCAGATGCACAAACACAGACAGGCAGCCCCACACTGCATATCAAACACAACATGTGTGTGTGTGTCTCAGTGTCCCCAGGCTAGTACACAACACATGATGGTGGGATGAACTCCAATGACACAGATGTGTACACAGTGCCATACAAAAGTAACTCATGAAATGTGCACCCCTTTGTGGGCAAGCAGGCATTGTCAGATGAGTGGGATCCCAACGGATTCATGTGACAAAAGCTGGGCGGAACAGCAACCAACACAGCAAGAGACAAACCCACTACAGCACTACCCTCAGGGACCCTACATTGGGGTGACAGTAGCCTGTATGATAATCCCACTGTGATGACATAGGTAGATGTTGCCCATACTGTGGAGCACAGTCACCTGTGCGCACTGGGTCATGTGTCCTGACCAACAAACTTCCATCACACCTACACAAACACAAATCACTGGCCATGGCCTGTAATCAATGGGCAAAATGTAGGTAGGGGCCTAGCCATGAGACAACTCACATTTGGCCACTCTCAACACCACACACCTTGATCTGCACCAATGTGCATCAGCTAAGCACACATGGACTGGTGACATTGCTCATGCACCCATGACAATCCCAGGGGTGGTGGGGGATCCAAGGTACCCAAAAATCATCACACATGGCCAGTCAACAACCCTTGTGAATGTCTGCCACACTGCACAGTATGCGGTACATGGGCATGACGTGAAATCTACCAGAATCATTGGGATCCCTGCCACACTCCCACACCAATGAGGAACCAAAGGAGACCCACAAAGAACACATGTCGACACCTTCCAACATTGCAGCTCTGACCCTGATGAGTGGGAGTAGTCACACACACATACAAGTGACCCACTCACTGACAGATACCACATAGGATGCCACATAGGATGGAGAAGTGTGGCTCAATGGTTAGAGCGGCAGACCCTGATGCAGAGATCTGGCCCGGGACCAGGGTTCAATTCCCGCCTCGGCGGGTCTTAGGCTCAATTTCCTCGCACCTGATAATTCTCGCCTCGGTGCCTATTCTAATCATGGGTCCCACTCTGCAACTCTGGGCAATAGCTTGCTTAATCTCCACAACAGCGCTGGGATGCCTGGCTTCACCCTGGGGGTGCCCAGGAGTGGACATTTCACAGGGAAAAGCCAGGAAGGGTTCCACAGCGGTATGCGTACAGCGCCAGGACACCTCTTTGGGGGTATAAGTGCGCTTTACAAGTACGAATTTCATTTCATTTCATTTCATAGGGAAAACAACATGATGTTGGTAACATAGAAGTGCCAAGGGGAATCCTGATTGTGTCCCACGTGCGTTTGACAACATCCCCAGACCTTACAACTAAAACACCTAGGGATGACACCCTAATGACCAGTAGTTTGCCATGCACCTACATCCCAGAAAACCCATGGCAAAGATGTTGGATGAACACAGGACAACTCAGCAAGCGCCACAAACAGGAACATCTGTAGGGAACACAGGCTGTGTAGAAAAAGGGAAGGGAACACACACAGACATGCTCACACAACACACACCATGGGCTCAGGAAATGTCACGGAATGACACACTGCCATGAGGGGACTCCACTCCTGGGGAAGGTCAGCTGTGCAAAACGTTGTCTGTGCAGGGCTCTGTCATGTCAGCATAACACTTGCTCAGTGAGCCAACAATTACAACACAATGAAAGCTCTGGTCACATCAGCCTGTGTACGGGAGTGTCCCTTAAGTCATCTGCACATACGCAATACACATGTATAGCAAGTTGCACTGATGACACAGATGACTTGTGTACCATTGATGCACAAACCTGCCTGTCCAGTGGAGATGGGCCCAGTCAGGGAATCTTACAATGTGCACAAATGTAAGCCCAACATATGTGCAACAGTGTATGCCAAAGATGTGAAGTAGCAAACCAAAGGAGAAAATCCTGGTCCCAAAATTGTGCTATCACTACACCCTGAAATTGCAACAAAGGATGTCATGGATACATACCTGAATAGTACACATATCCCATGGACCACATGGAGTCCAACACATCAACAAATCAGTCTCTTATTCCTTTAAAACACCATTACAACAGCAAGTTCATGATATTCATCATCAACATCATGTACATTAGATGCAACACCACTGGATAACAACAATTGGCTTTATTCAGCACATACATCCTTGTAACTGTTAAGTCCACAATGTCAAAAGGCCAATGGCCAGTCCATATCAAGAGTCCTACCAGGGTGACATGTGACAAGTTGTCACCCATTGCTTGCCTGCACTGCTACGGCCAGGGGACATCTCCCCTTGGAGGGGCATACATAGGGGCAGGCCAGGCACCGCAGGGACAGGATCAGGGGATAGCAGAATGGGGCAGGGGACGGGTGGTGGGTGCAGGAGTGTCACTGACAACTGCAGTGGAGGTGTCTGACACAGTGTGTGCCGTCACCACTGCAGGGCTCAAGTCAGATGGGGTGGTTGCCGGCACCACTGCAGTGGGCAGGTCAGATGGTGTGGACGGGGTCTCCACTGCAGTGCCCAAGTCAGACGGGGTGGATGTGCTCTCTACTGCAGTGTCAATCTCCAAAGGAGTGTAATGGGGTTCAGATGAGGTGGGCAGGACAGAGGGGGGACACGGTCTCCACACCAGTGGCAGGAACAGGCTGAGCATGTGAGGTGGGGGTGGAAGTGCATGTGGTAGGCGGGGAGGGCCTAAGCATTTTGGGGATGCGGTATCGGTGTGTGGGGGAACCTGGGGCAGGGTGTGGCGGGGGACCTGTGGAGTGGTGGCCTGGGGGCTGGAGGACGGAGACTGTGTGGTGGAAGTGCGGGATTGTGGTGGGGTCTTGCCCTTCCTGGTCCGGGGTGATTTGCGGATGGGGGCCTCAGTGTTCCTGCGCCTGGGGGAGGGTGTCCGTGTGGCAGGGGAACTCCCCTCTGTGCGTGGTGACTTCCTCTTTCCCTTGTAATTTGGATCAGATGGATCGGTGGGGAAGAGGCAAGGTCACAGAGGAAGAGCTGCTGGGAAGGGGGGTTGCAGTTGAGGGAAGGGAAGGGGTTTTGGAGGGAGAGGCATCTGAGGACTGCGGAGTGCTCATGGATGCCTGTTTGTGTGTCTGTGACCCATCCCCTGTGTGTGTGTCATCAGTCCCCGGAGTGTGCGTGCTTGTGCGTCTGGATTTTGTCTTGCGTGGCTGTGTGCTGCTTGTGTCTGTTGTGGTGCTTGCCTGTGCCGGTGTGTGTGTGCCTTGGACAGGTAGGGTAGTGGGGATTGTAGATGGGGCAGAGGTAGGAGGGGTGAGGGACTGTGGGAGGAGGGACACTGTTGCCATCTGTGAGGAGGCCATGGACTGAATGGTCCGCTGTAGGGCAGACATGTTTGATGAAATGCCCTCCATGAAGGACACCAGTTGTGTCAACAGACTGGTGTGAGAATGGAGGACACTCAGCATCGCTGTCTGCCCTACATGGATCTGCTTAAGTAAGTCCACAGCCTCCACATTCAGGGCAGCAGGGGAGACAGAGGCAGGGGGTGCGGTGCCTGGCACGAAGGAGACATGCTCCCTTACACGGGAGCCTCCACGGACATCTGGGATGGGAGCAGATGGGAGGGTGGAGATGGTGGTGGTGGCGGGGACAGACTCGCTAAGTGTTGTCTGGGGTCTGCTGACACCCGCCTCCACAAGGGAGTCATCACTTGAGCTGCTGTGTACCTCAGCCGAGGTGGTTGTAGCTGAGGTCTCCTCAGTGTGGCTCCCCTCACCCTGCATGCCACTGGGTCCCTCCGACTCCTCTGCAGCGGACCCAGTCTGGCTCTACGGCTCCTCTTGGTCCGTGGAGCTGTCTCCTCCAGTAGCCGTAGATGTATCTTCAAACAATCAGGATAAACAGATCCACATCAGTCACCTGTATTGACCTGGCACATCACAGTCAGTACAGCACATTACAGAGCATGCCTTGGCATCATTTGCAAAATATTGCAAAAAGAGCTGACACATATTTGAACAAGACACTTGTCAGTCTGCCAGTCAACCATGCCCCTCATATCCTTCCCGTCCATGGACCCATCTGTCTGGTGCATGTAGTATGCCACTACTCATATGTGCACACATGCACCACATAGACAGTTGTCTGAACTGCAGGATTTGTGATTGAAATGTGTCAGTACACACATATCCCATCTCCTGCCACTGACTCAGTACATGTGTCAGGATAAGGGATGGCCAAAGTCATTGTCAGCAATATGGATATGCTTCCTTCACCAGACACCATGATGTGCTTATGTATTGATGGTCAATGCCACAATTGAGTGCATGCAGGACAACTGACATTACTGCAGAATACACATTTGCAAGTGGTATACCATGCTACAGGCCAGTCTGGCTAATCAGTCATTACTGGCTTCAGTCACAGGGGCAGTGCATCCAAAAACAAACAGTCTGCACTGTGTCACAATCATGTTTTTGTGGGGAATGTAAGCTCTGCAGCTGTCAAGTGCACATGTCCACCCACTGCTACCCACATCTTAAGGCATCTGATGATCCCACGTTATACAAATGCTACAGTTGAGTGACTGCAAGCACAAATCTGTAAACATGATCACATCACAGTCTGATGAGAACGAATTAGAGCTGCCTGCACTTTAATGTAGAATACACCATTAGGCACAGTCAAGTGATTACACACCTATGTTTTACCCCATTGTGCTGATCCAACAGCCACATCTCAGCTGGCTGCCCACCCCAAACTGTTTAACACCCCAGGAGTCTAAAAAGCTAGGCCACTCCACAATGACACAGAGGCAGACACCTGATTGCACATTTCACAATGCACAAAATGTAGGCTGGCACACAGAAGTAGGAGAACAGAGTGTACTTTCATGTCCGGAGTAGGCATACCTGTCCTGGTCCATGTGCAACATGGGATTACCCTGAACACCAGGCATGTGTCTATGCATGTGTGACACACATGATGTACATTCTTCTGAGGCCCCAACATTGTCTCACCTGCTGCATGGGTGTGTTGTAAATACCCCAGACACATAAGGTGAGCCAGAGCAGCAATTAGAACACATATTAATGGCCCACACAGAGTACATGTCAGATTTCTGGCAATGTGCAGACACATGTCAATCAATTGCCTCACTCATGAAGCACAAAACAATGCACCGGTAGCAGATGCTGTTTCAAACCTTATCCTTGGACAACAGCAGGGACACACAACCCAAGTGACACAAGTCACAGACTGAAAGGGCCACACCTGTGTATCAGATGAGGATGGGCCATAACCTAATTTAGGCACATGACTCTTGTTCAAGCAGACAGACGAACTGTGGGAGTGTAACCAGGCTGAAGGAGTGCAAATAGCATGTGAGACATAGTTCACAGAAAAGGCATGCACTTACCCCCTCCTTGCTGCTGTCTGGCCTTTAACTGCCCATCCAGGTCAGGGAAGACCACCGTCAGAATCCGGAGCATGTGGGGGGTCAGGATCCGTTGTCCGCCCCTTCTGCGAGGAGGCGACAGCTTCAGCTGGACTCTTGCGATCCCCCGGGTCCAGCCACGAAGGTCCTGCCACCTCTTCTGGCAGTTGCGGATGCAGCGCTTGTAGACCCCCACAGATCGAACTGCCCGGACCATGGTCTTCCAGATCTCCAGTTTCTGATGGGCATCAACCTGTGAGGATGACAAAGTTAAAAGACCATTACTACACATGCAACATGTTTGTGCATCACACAGTTGGATATACATGTCGTTATCACAAGGGCATATGATGTATACAGGTAGTGCAACTATGGTAATGGACAGTTGTCCTGCATTAACAACATGGAAACATTGCCTGGGTATTATAACCGTGTAAAAATGCACTTTTTCAGCACAGTACCTGTTCACTACAGGTACCTACACACTTTGGGGGTTACAACTACTCAGTGAGCATGCTAGCCACTGGTGTACACAATGCCATTAGTGCTAGTCAGACAACATGCACAATGAGAAAGGATGTGGACTGCACACTCACCTGCTCCCCTGGTTTCCCCTACAGCTTGCTGTACTGTGGAAGGAGGCTGTCCAGCAGGGCCTGGTTCTCCTCCTCTGTGAAGGCTGGGGCCCTCTCCACAGTACGTGCCATTCTTGAAGCCAGAGGATGCAGAGACAGCAGCAGTAGTAGCAGAGATGTCAATCTGGAGCATGTAGTGCAGGCAAGTGAGCTCTCAGGGGAACAGACAGCCTTATATCTGTGCTGCAGAGGCAGATTATGAACCATGCGTCCAAAGCGATAGGTCCGACACGTTTGCATCCTATGAATCTGGCCAATCCATCGCATTGCACGCCTCGTACACGCCTTCCGCATCGTTCAAAAATTTCAACTTCATGACACCAATGAGTTTGATACATTGTTGTAGGGAGCCAACGGATTTTTCAGCACACGAATCGTACAAGTATCAAATCTGCGTCCGTCTCCATGGCAGTCAATAGCCAATGCGTGCGCACGCCTTGGTCCCTAGGTGTCCGACGCGTCTTTTGAAAACCCACCCGCGTATGTCACCATTACATTCAGGGTCCAAGGCATGCGCACGCCTTGGTCCCACCCGCGTATGTCACCATTACATTCAGGGTCCAAGGCGTGCGCACGCCTTGGTCCCTAGGTGTACGACGCGTCTTTTGAAAACCCACCCGCGTATGTCACCATTACATTCAGGGTCCAAGGCATACGCACGCCTTGGTCCCTAGTTGTCCGATGTGTCTTTTGAAAACCCACCCGCGTATGTCACCATTACATTCAGGGTCCAAGGCGTCCCAGCAGGGCCTTATGCTCCCCACACAGAGCGCCATTGTCAGACATCTTGGCCAGGTAGTGGGGATCCTCAAGGACCTCAAAAAACAGCAGGCTGCCCATCATGCCCGCTTGGACTCCCACATGTCCCGGGTGGAGACACACATGTCCCGCATGGAGTCCAAGTGGGACAAATTGGATGATCTAACAGCGGTGCATGGGGACATACTGACATGCGTCCGCCTGATCAGTGCCAACATGACCACACCTCCCTGTGCGCCCATGACATCTGTTGCCACAACATCCGCAACTGCCACAGGGAGGGAGGAGGACTCTGGCGGAGAGTACTCGGCACCGCAGCAGCCTGCACTTGAGGGTCCCCCGAGAAAGAAGAGGGGTCGTCGGAAGAAGGGCAAGTGAGACGCTGATAGCCATGCACAACCCCCAGGAACTCAACACCTGTTCTTGATATTGACCTTTGTGTGCAAACCATTTAACCTTGTTGACTGACACCCAACTCACCCACTTGACATGGAGGGTCTAAGTTGGAACAATGCATCAAATTACTGTGGACTTTACTCTGGACATTTATCTTCCAACACTACCAACTCACCTGTGAACTTTGGATTACCATCACACTGTACAGCACTTCCAATTACGCTCACTATCCTCACTTGCCTCTGTTGTGATTTAAACTTGGTTTGTGTCATGGAGATGATGATCTGCTAAAGAACACTGTGCATGAAAACTACTACAGCAATGTAAACACCGTTATGTGAGTCATGGTAATGTGACACATATGAGGGAGACACACCACTAGGGCAACACAACACATACTCACCATGGCCATCTAACTCATCGCCTACACTGATGTAGACAGGAAATACAGTGGATGCACATAGACCACACCCATCCTGAGTCAGTGGCAATCAGCCCACAGGTACAGAATGCAAATGACTGTCGGATGTGTGGAAACAGACGAAGCACATCCGAAAGTGAAGCACAGGTTTATTAAAGATTCACAACCTGAGGAGTCCACAACTGATGCAAGGTAACCTCACGTGACAGTGATCAAAAAGTAACCAAGTGGTAAACAATGAAAGTCCAGGGGTGTGTGGCACATCATTGGTTGGGACAATGACTACTTGCACTCTGGAACAGGAATCTGGGTGTCGGGGTTCAGGCCTCACCATACAGCAGCCAAAGTACCCTGTGAAGGACAGACAGAAAACAGAATCAAAAACACAGATTTACAGCATACAACTACAATATACATGCCCAAAACAAATCCCAAGCTACGTAAACACAACCTAGTAATCAGGTAAACACTGTTTGGGAGTACAGACTACCTGAAAGGACACATCACTGCAAGCATCCTGTCTAGTAGCACACAGCCACACTCAAGCAGCACCAGTGCACCACCAACATATATCAGGCAAACACAATACTTTGACAACACATCACTGTATACTGACATTCATGTGAAGAAGTTGTGGATCAGCTGGGTCCGAACATCACCCTCACCCTCATCATCACTGGCATCATGCCCCAGGGAAGGATCCTCCACGGCTGGCGGATGTTGGTCATCGTCATCTTGGATGAGAGGCAACTCCTTCCTCACTGCCAGGTTGTGTAGCATGCAGCACACTATGATGGTTTTGCACACCTTAGCTGGGGCATATGGGAGGGCCCCTCCTGTCTTGTCCAGGCAGCAGAATCTGCTTTTCAGGAGACCAAATGTCCGCTCGATCACTCTCCTGGTCCGACCATGTGCCTCATTGTAGCGTATCTCCACAGGTGTCACAGGGTTCCTGAGGGGTGTCAGCAACCACGGCATGTTGGGATATCCGGAGTCACCTACATACAGACAATTGCACATTAGATGAGTTTGAAAAGAGGGTGGAAAACAACATTACCAAACACACACAATGGTAAACAGTCAGTACACACCGACAAGCCAGGCACGCTGGTTCGGCATCTGTGACATCATCGTCGGGATGCGACTACTCCTCATGATGTAAGCATTGTGCGCTGAACCTGGGAAACGTGCACACACATGTGAAATGGTCATGTCCGCCAGACATACTACCAGAGCATTGATTGAGTGGAAATGTTTCCTGTTTCGGTATGTCTGCTCATGTGCCTGTGGTGGTACCAAAGCCACATGTGTCCCATCAATGGAGCCATTGACATGTGGCATCCTTCCCAGTGCATAGAAGTCACTCTTGATGTCAGTGAGTTGTTGTGGGGTTGGGAAATGGATGTAGTGGTTGAGGAAATGCAACATCGCCTCCAACACATCTCGAAGCACACGGCTGAACATGGTCTGTGACATCCCACCAGCAGAAACCACAGTGTATTGGAAGGTACCGGTGGCAAAGAAGTGTAGGGCTGCCATCACCTTCACCTTGGGGGTCAGCGCTGTAGGGTATGGCCGGCCAGGTTGCAAGTGTGGGGCCAACTGCTCCGCCTAATCCTCAATCAGTGGCCCAGTGAAGCGGTACCATCGGATCCAGTCACGTTCAACCATGGTTGCAAGGTCAGGGAACGGTCTGTGGACAGCTGGTCTCCTGCAGTACATAGATGAGCAAATAAAGGTTGTCAGTTCCCCTATCTATGTGCCAGTGTCCACGCTAAATAGCACATGAAACATCATAACAGGACACAAGTACCTGATGTGTGTGCTGTTGGGTATGGGCACATATGTCAGCTACATGCCCATCATCTGACATCCCAGCTCTACATGTCTATACAACAAGGTCCATGTTGTGCTGTGACAAATCTATGGGCTCTGTCACAGTACATCAGTACGAGTGTCACATACCAAACACACACCACAGTGACTAGTGAGGACAGATGTCTTCCCCACATCACAGTTTTTTGACAGACACACACACAGGGACCATGTATTGCCACAAGGACACTATCATGATGTAGCGCACGGGTACTCATAGTACGGCCCGCGGGCCGCCAGCGGCCCGGCAAGCCTTCCTTGGCGGCCCGCGGACCTTGCAGACATCATACCTGTTTTTTTTTTTTTTTTTTAAAGTGTCAACAAACACCGCAGCGCGGACTCTGAGAGACTCTGCTCTATGGGGGCCGGGCGATTCATTAAAAGACCATTCACTTGTTAATGAGGCTTTGTTGTATTTTACCTCTTCTTAGCGCCCCTGCATCTCCACGAGATGCAGGGGCGCTAAGAAGAGGTAAAATACAACAAAGCCTCATTAACAAGTGAATGGTCTTTTAAAGACCTGTGAAGTACTTGGGTGCGGCTGTGTGTGTTCCCGGGAAGCTGTCTCAGCCCCGGCTGACACACGAGGGGTGAGGTGAGAGAGGGTGACAGAGAGAGGGTGACAGAGGGAGGGAGACAGAGACAGAGGGAGACAGAGACAGAGGGAGAGAGAGGGAGACAGAGGGAGAGAGAGGGAGAGAGAGTGAGACAGAGAGAGAGAGAGAGGGAGAGAGAGAGAGACAGAGGGAGACAGACCGAGAGAGAGTGAGAGCGAGACAGATGGAGAGAGAGACAGAGGGAGACAGACTGAGAGAGAGGGAGACAGACGGAGAGAGAGGGAGACAGAGAGAGAGGGAGACAGAGAGGGAGAGAGAGAGTGAGAGAGAGAGAGACAGAGAGGGAGACAGAGGGAGGGAGACAGAGAGGGAGACAGACAGGGAGAGGGAGGGAGAAAGAGGGAGACAGACAGAGGGAGAGGGAGGGAGACAGAGGGAGACAGAGACAGAGGGAGAGAGAGGGAGACAGAGAGAGAGAGAGAGAGGGAGAGACAGAGGGAGGAGAGAGAGACAGAGGGAGACAGACCGAGAGAGAGTGAGAGAGAGACAGATGGAGAGAGAGACAGAGGGAGACAGACGGAGAGAGAGGGAGACAGAGAGAGAGGGAGACAGAGAGGGAGAGAGAGAGGGAGAGAGAGGGAGACAGAGAGGGAGACAGAGAGGGAGACAGACAGAGGGAGAGGGAGGGAGAGGGAGGGAGACAGAGAGGGAGACAGACAGGGAGAGGGAGGGAGACAGACAGAGGGAGAGGGAGGGAGACAGAGGGAGACAGACAGACGGAGACAGACAGATGGAGACAGACGGAGACAGACAGAGAGAGAGGGAGACAGAGAGAGAGGGAGACAGAGAGAGAGGGAGACAGGGAGGGAGACAGAGAGGGAGGGAGGGAGACAGAGAGGGAGGGAGACAGAGGGAGGGAGAGGGAGGGAGACAGAGAGGGAGACAGACAGGGAGAGGGAGGGAGACAGAGGGAGACAGACAGAGGGAGGGAGACAGAGAGGGAGACAGACAGAGGGAGAGGGAGGGAGACAGAGGGAGACAGACAGAGGGAGACAGAGAGAGGGAGACAGAGAGAGAGAGACAGAGAGAGGGAGACAGATAGAGGGAGGGAGGGAGACAGAGGGAGGGAGACAGATAGAGGGAGACAGAGGGAGGCAGAGGGAGACAGAGGGAGGGAGTCGGGGGGAGACAGAGGGAGGGAGAGGGAGACAGACAGAGGGAGACAGAGGGAGACAGACGGAGACAGAGGGAGACAGACGGAGAGAGACAGAGACAGACAGAGGGAGACAGAGGGAGACAGAGGCAGACAGAGGCAGACAGAAGGAGACAGAGGCAGACAGAGGGAGGGAGACAGACAGAGGGAGGGAGGGAGACAGACAGAGGGAGGGAGGGAGACAGACAGAGGGAGGAATACAGAGGGAGGGAGACAGAGGGAGGGAGACAGAGGGAGGGAGACAGACGGAGGGAGACAAAGGGAGGGAAAGGGAGGGAGACAGAGAGAGAGGGAGACAGAGAGAGAGAGGGAGGGAGACAGAGAGAGAGAGGGAGGGAGAGACAGAGACAAACAGAGTGAGTGAGACAGAGGGAGAGAGGGAGGAAGGGAGAGAGAGAGGGAGAGGGAGAGAGATGGAGAGAGAGAGAGAGAGAGAGAGAGAGAGGGAGACGGAGAGAGAGAGAGAGGGAGGGAGAGATAGAGAGAGGGAGGGAGACAGAGCGAGAGAGAGAGAGAGAGAGAGATAGAGAGAGAGAGAGAGAGAGAGAGAGAGAGAGAGATAGATGTGTGTATGCCGGGTCTGGTGGCTCAGTGGACGAAGGCGTCCGCTGCAGGGGCCTGTGTTCAACCTCATGGTCATAGTTTTTTTTTTTGCTCTAACCCCGCCTCCCTCCCCCACTGACCCCGCCCCCACCGGTGCGGCCCTCGGCCACAAACCACACTGTAAATTTGGCCCCCGAGAGAAAGTTTGTGAGTACCCATGATGTAGCGTCTCATGTACACGCCACAACGCACACATGACACCCACATGAAGTGCCACCTGATTTGTTTGCAGGTCAGACATGGATGTCTGTGACACACAGACGCAACATCAACTCACATTGACAAAACACATGGATGTGGTGACCGTTTGACATTGAGCACATGAAATCAGAGTCATCTGCATTGCAAAACGCACACATACTGTGGATGAACATCACATTTGTGGCACTGGGACACCCTGTGACACACATACCATTCCACCTAAGAGTCAGGGTGTATGTCACATGTCATACACAATGTACCCCTGGAACTGTGTTCATGCCTTGTGCTCTGAACTGTACAGTTGTCAATCACAGTGGTCATGTGCACAACACACAAAGGTATCTGTCCCCATGACACCTTGCACAGCCTGGGAGTGGGTGCCACTAAGTGCCACATACTAAATCACATGTTGACCCACATACACACACAGGTAATGCAGCCTGACATGCCTTTTGACATACTGTGTCACAGGCTGTATTGTTGTAGGTGTGCACATGGGTCCCTGGCAAGCTATGGTGGGTGGCAACCTTTTGCCCATTGACTGCAATGGTGACAGACGCGGGTGACTTTTTCAAAGACGCGTCGTACACCTAGGGACCAAGGTGTGCGCACGCCTTGGACCCTGAATGTAATAGTGACATACGCGGGTGGGTTTTCAAAAGACGCGTCGGACACCTAGGGACCAAGGCGTGCGCATGCCCTGGACCCGGAATGTCCATTGCATTTGTCACCCCGAGTGGCTTTTCACTCACTCTCTTGTGGAGCATGGTCCCAGGTGTGTATTTTGGTGTTGGTGGGAGGGATGTGTGTGACGGGGGCTGCTGGTAGATGTAGTCAGAGCTAGCAGTCCTCCTCCCCCCCAGGCCAGGTATCCCGCCATGAAGCATGCTTCCATTGCAGGGAGTGCAAGTTACCTTTCAGGCTGTCAGGCATTGGTGTCCTGTTGTTGTTTGAGCACAGGTCCCAGCAGGACCTCGTGGTCCCCACAGCAGAACCCAGTGTCATCCATCTTGTCAGTACATTTCCACTCCCTGTGAGGTGTGCATGGTTCAGTGTGAGCTTGCTGGGACATGTGGGTGGGGGATATTTAGCTGTGACTGCAACTCCCATCATGCTTTTGGCTACACCCACCTTCCCACAATACCTGACCTTCCTTCCTGTGATTCATTTTCCCTGTGTGGTGGTGTGCCTGTGCTGACAAGATGGCAGACAGTGGTTTCCTGGTGTTTGTTTGAACACAAGTCACAACAAGCCCATGTGCTTCACACAGCAGAACCCAGTGTGGTAAATATCTGTGAGATTTTTTAATTGAGTCTGAGGGAATGCATTATCCCAGGTGAGTTGTGTGGAGTTTGTGTTAAGGGGTGTGTGTGTGTGCAAGCACCTGCTGGTAGATGTAGTCAGTGCTGGCAGTACTCCTTCCCACTCGGCCAGATATCCCACCATGATGCATGCTTCCATAGCAGGGAGTGAAGGTTAATGTTCAGGATGTCAGGCAGTGGCGTCCTGTTGTTAGTTTGAGCCCAAGTGCCACCAGGGCCTTGTGCTCCCCACAGCAGGGCCCAGTGTCGGCCATCTCGTACTTACTTTTGCACTGCCTGTGAGGTGAGCATGGTTCAGGGTGGGCTTGATGGACCATGTGGGATGGGGACTGTTGGCTGTGACTGCAACTCCCATCTTGCTTTTGGCTACACCCCTCTTCCCAGCATACCCAACCTACCTTCCTTTTGACTCTGCTTCCCTGTGAGTGAGTGAGACAGCAATGGCAAGATGACTGACAGTGGTGTCCTCTTGTTTGTTTGAGCACAATTCCCAGCAGGGCCTTATGCTCCCCACAGCAGAGCCCATTGTCAAACATCTTGGAAGTGGCTTTTTCACTGACTCTCTTGTGGTGCATGATCCCAGGTGTGTATTTTGGTGTTGGTGGGAGGGGTGTGTGTGACAGGGGCTGCTGGTAGATGTAGTCAAAGCTGGCGGTCCTCCTCCCCCCCAGGCCAGATATCCCACCATGCAGCATGCTTCCATAGCAGGGAGTGGAAGTTAACACTCAGGATGTGAGGCTGTGTTGTCCTGTTGTTTGTTTGGGCAAAAGTCTCACCAGGGCCTTGTGCTCCCCACAGCAGAGCCCATTCTCAGCCATCCTGTCAGTTTTTTTCAAGTCCCTGTGAGATGTGCATGGTTTGAGGGTGGGCTTGTGGGACCATGTGTGAGGGGGGCTGTTGGCTGTTACTGCAACTGCCATCGTGCTTTCTGCTACAAGCACATTCCCAGCAGACCCAACCTTCCTTCCTTTTGTCTCTGCTTCCCTGTGAGGTAGTGAGACAGCAATGGCAAGATGGCTGACAGTGGTGGGCTGGTGTTTGTTTGTGCACAGTTCCCAGCTGGGCCTTGTGCTCCCCACAGCAGAGCCCAGTGTCAGCCATCTTATCAGTACAGTTCCACTGCCTGTGAGGTGTGCATGGTTCAGTGTGGGCTTGATGGTCCATGTGGGATGTGGACTATTGGCTGTGACAACTACTCCCATCATGCTATCGGATACACCTACCTTCCCAGATACCAAACCGTCTTTCCTGTGAATCAGCTTCCCTGTGAGGTAGTGCGACAGTGGTGGAAAAATGGCTGACAGTGTTTGTTGGTGATTTATAGTTCCATATTACTGTGAGATGACAGGTATTGTGTTTGTCTAACTGGCATACATGCACAGGATACTTGCCTTTCGGTTGCTATGGCTTTGCTAACAGTACTTGGTTTCACTGTCCCCTTGACAGTGATATATGTGTATTTCCGCACAATATTGCGTATATTGGTTGTGTACTCACCAGGCTCTGGTATTCCTGTTAATCCATGGATGCTCTCCGGTGGTAGGATGGCCCGCACCTTCTCCTCCCAGGACCTGAAGTATGTTGGTTTGGCAGGAGGGCCACCGCCAGTCTGCTTGCTCAAGGCGTGCTCCCTGTCGATGAGCTTCTTGACCCTCCTGCGCACATCATAGTACCTGTTCTGAATATTGTCCTTTGTGCGCAAACAAGGTGCTTGTGCGTTGACCTTCTCGGCGATTCTATCCCACATCTTGGTTTTCTGTGACATGGAGGTCTGTTGGACCAATGTGCCAAACAACTGTGGCTCTACTCTGAGTATTTCATCAATCATGACTTCCAACTCACTATCTGTGAACTTTGGATTCTTCTTGGGGGGCATGGTGCTGGGTGGTTGTGGGGATTGATGTGTGTGTGAGGGTGTAAGTGAGTGTGGTGGGTGTGAGTTTCTCTGTGAATGTGTGATTGATTTTTTGAGAGGTGCAACTGGTGTAGATGTTGTGTGGTGTGTGAGTTGTGGTGTGTCTCTGCAGTGTGGTGGTGTTGTCTGCTGTCCTATGTCTGTAGTTTGCAAAGGATCATGGTAGGGATTTCTGGCCTTTATGTAGGTGGAGTTGTGGGTGTGTCTTTGTTCCATTTTTTTTTTAAATGTATTTATTGGCTTTGTCATTGCTTGTTTGGTCCTTTTTTTGTCTTTTTTCCTTTGGTTTTGTTGAGCATGATGGAGACGTTCATTTGACCGGGTCGGACGCTGCCAGTGGCTCTTGCGGGGTAATCCGAGTCTGTCACACTGACATTGTGCTGTGTTTCTTCGTTGGCGTATGCCGGTCGCAAAGGAGTCTATTGTTTGCTTGTCACTGTTTTCTGTACGTCTCGGTCTTCCGTATTGTGCTCCGTGTGAGTCGGTCTTGTTTCACACGCATTGCATCGTACTATGCGGGTCGTACAGCGCGGGTACGTATCGGTCGGGTCCATTCCTGATGCGTGTTGGTCGGTACGTTTCCCGGTCCGTTTACGGGCGAATCACTGTTTTCCGTACGGGTCGATCGTGCGGCTTGTGTTCCGTACGAGTCGGTTGTAATTCACACGCATTGCATCGTACTGCGCGGGTCGTAAGGCGCCGGTACGTGTCGGTCGGTCTACATTCCTGGTCCGTGTCGGTCGGTACGGTTTCCAACCGGAATCGGAATCGACCCCAGAGTGTAAAATTCACCCTTACTAAAAGATGCATTTTAACATTCTGTGTTCAGGCATATCAAACTTTATTTTCTACCTTGTTCCCAGGGGCAGTTACGTTTATAAGATGTTATAAACAAACTCCCCATTCTATCCTATGGGAGCAGGTAGCCTTGCAATAGTGAAAACGAAACTGGCAGTATTTCACTATCTGGACATGCCACACACATCAGGACATGTCCTACCTTTCACATACAATGCACCCTGCCCACAGGGGTACCTTGGGCCTACCGTAGGGGTGACTAACATGTCAAAAAGGGAAGGTTTAGGGACTGGCAAGTGTGTGCTCTTGCCAAGTCGACATGGCAGTCCCAGACTGCACACAGGCTCTGCAATGGCAGGCCAGAGTTACATTTTACAGGCTGCTTCTGTGGGTGGCACAATCAGTGCTGCAGCCCACTAGCAGCATTTGATTTACAGGCCCTGGGCACACACGGTGCACTGTACTAGGGACTGACTAGAAAATCAAATAGCCAATTATGGAAACACCAATCCATAACAACAATTTACAGGGAGAGCATATGCACTTTAGCACTGAATAGCAGCCCGGAGTCATAAAACCAACAAAAACAGGTCAGAAACAGGTGGCCAAAAAGCAAAAAGTCTGGGGATAAACCCGTTGAAAAAGTCAGGTCTAACACCCTCCTTATGAGCGGCCCTAGAAATGTGCGGAATTTTCCCCTCCCTGGGAGCTATCAATACCGGTGATACCAGAAACTGCGACGGTGGGGAAAATCCTGCTCATTATGAGTTGGACCCTGAGAGTCCACTAAGAAATGAGTAGTTACTGGGCAAATTGGTAATTCCAGGTCTGAATCACCCCAATAATTCTTTATTTTGGGTTGGACTTACAGTCTGTGTTTTTTGGCTATTTTGAGAGGCAGAGAACTCAAGGTAAAAGTAAAACATTCAATATTATGATGGAGGGCCTATGACCTTACTTCATTTTGCTGGTGGCCAGTTGGTGAGTGCCTTTACCTTTCCAAGTTCTGGCTCCAGCCCTTTTCTGAAAAGATGTACTCAAAGTGCTTGAGCTTTGTCTTGTGAAATTCGCACTTTTCAGCTTTAAGTCTCAAATTAGTTTCTACTAATTCTTTGCATACTTGTTGCAGTTCAGTGTCATGATCTTCTTGCTTTGATGATCTAAATACAAGGATGTGATTAATGTAGTTGAATTCATTGATAAGGGGTGGATTATTCTTTGCATAGCTTTCTGCGAGATTGCATACGCCAATGAGACTCCTAAACTGAATTGCATGTACCTCAATAAGCTGCGATGAGTGGAGAATGTTGTGATGAATCAGCAATTGTTTGCAGCTCCAACTGATGACAACCCTTGCTGAGGTCACGAGGAGATAATGGACGGAGCACTGAAACTTTTCAGACACTCACCCCAGTCACAGATCTGGGTTGAATCCATCATCGTTCTTTAGCTCACTTGGCCACCTCAGTTTAGACCCAGCTATATGCAAATCAGTCTTGACCCTGTGCCTCATGGAAACAGTCCAGCCCGAACTGCCAAGCCAGGTCTTCCCTGAACCGGAAACAAGCATCCAGGGACCGATTTCGGGATAACACCCGTCATCAGCCAGGCTAGCTTGAATCCAGTGGCAAAGTGAGCAAGGGACCCAAGTCTGGGCATACCCTGCCAACTTAGGGCGAACAAAGCAAACACAAGGAGATAATGGACGGAGCACTGAAACTTTTCAGAGACTCACCCCCAGTCACAGATCTGGGTTGAATCCATCATCGTTCATTAGCTCACTTCACCACCTCAGTTCAGACCCAGCTATATGCAAATCAGTCTTGACCCTGTGACTCATGGGAACAGTCCAACCATATGTCTACATGTATTTTGGATTTGTTCAAATTGTCTTTACTGGACCACCACAACTGGAGAGGCCAATGACATTGAGCCTTTGGATTCTTCGATTATGCAAAGTGTGAGCATGTTTTTAATTTCTCTCTCCGCTGCTCGCTGTAGGTGAAATGCCACATTTCGGTGACTTTGTGCAATGAGTCATATTGTTCATCAATGTGAAGTGTGGCAAAATGCAACAGGCACAGGAAAGTGAATTTTCAACTTAAAACATAAACTGAAGTCTTGAAGGGTGAAGAATTATATTTCAGAGTCACACAGCAAACATAGTACTATAGAGAAGATACCACTGGAAGGTTGGTGCCAGTGAAAAGGCATCACTTCTGAGAAGATGGATGAGCGCTAAAGAGGCAAGGGTTGAGCAGTATGTATATCATTTTCACCTCTAAGGGCCTGATTTAGATCTCGACGTCCGGGTTACTCTGTCACTACGGTGATGGGTATTCTATGGGATTTATGTTTCAGTGGACGGGATAACCGTAACCGTTTTGACGAAGTGACCCGTCCGCTGATGCCTAAATCAGGCCCCCAATCTTTAATAAAATCATGATTGTGGTGCACAGGCTGGGGAATCTCCATTGTATGGAATGGTCAAGCAAGAGTCCTTATAGGGCATGTTTAAAGCCTATCCAAAACCAAAGAGGCTGAATGTCCAATGGGTTTAAAGAAGAGTGCTCTTCAGAGGTGGGAGACATAGATTTTTCTCCAGCGAGCAGTCGTTGGGAGAAACTGCAGGCCAACATGTAGCACTATTGTGTACCCTAGCTGCTATGTCTACGTTGAGAGACCTCCCAGAGGAAATGATTTGTGGCAAATTGATTAATTTAACTTCAAATTTGAGGATACAAGAGAAATGATTAAGTAAGAAGGAACTGTCCTTAGAAAATTTGGAAGATGAGGTTCACTTGATTTTTATCATCAAATGGGGTGAAAGTGTTCCTGCTTTGTGATTACTGCTAAGTGAACATAGTTCGGTCATTGACCAAGCGGAGGGGGCTTAATGTCTAACAAAGATTGATCCTGCATTGCATCTTTACAGTTGGACTCCTGTATGCCACATCAGAAGGTACACAAAGGACTATTAAGTGAACTCTGTCATGTGCACGCTATATCACAGGAATGCATGGGAGAAGCAATTCTAACTGGGTTGAAGCTAACAAGCACGTGCATCACACACTTCTTGACATCCTGCTGAATTTGAGCAATGCATGCAAAGACTAACCCCAGCGGTACCTATGGCACTGTGAAATGCGAGCGCTCACTTCTTTCGCTCATCCTTCAGTTCAAGCCGCATAAATGTCCCAAGATTTTAAATTAAAATTAACTTACTGTTCTGTCAAGACTTTTCTCAGGACTCGCTGAGTATCTGCTAAACCCTCCTTCCAAGGATAATTTCCTAAATGCTGACTGGATACAAAAACAAAGTTCCCATTGTTTCCTGCTAAAGGCAACATGATTGGTGCATTCCTGTGGGTGAAGGATGGAGAGGCAGACACTGAAGTGAGGAGGATGAAAAAAAAGCGAGGGGCTACAGATTAGTCCTTCCTGAGTGATGCCATTTGCTGTGCTACTTGCGGTGAGAAGTACCACTCTACCCAAAGGCTCAGTCTGGAGAGCAGCCTGAGCAGGACACTGGTAATGGGAAGCAGTCCAAACCAATTCGGATGTTTGAGACAGTGGATACTCATCCCATGTCCTTAATAAACAAGGAAAGGGGGTGCTCTGCAGAGTACTTGAAGGACTGCCGTGTGACCAGGGCTGGTGTCTGTCTGACAGCAAGTCTCCGAGAGGTGAAGAGACATTATCCGAAACCCTGCACTTTCAGCTGGGGGAGCTGTGGGGCTTCTTGGGTGCCTTAAACCCTGTCTGCCTGCTGAGACAGGAAGGAGTCTGCCTGGCCCTGCTGGAGGAGAAGTTGTTGTGGAGGAGAAGCCCTGCAAGTCCAAAAACTGTTGGACATCCAGAGGAAAGAGGCTTTCCTTCTAGTACAAGATCTTGAGGTCACCACCTGAGATGGAGTCCTTTCTATGTTGGTGGGGGCAGAGGGAGAGCAAATAGCACTGCGGGGAGGTGGGCTGAAACTTCACAGGTTTCATCAGAAACAATCATAGTGAAGTCGCACACATGCAGGCAAATGCACTAGTCAGTCAGTCAGTCAAGTTTATTCGATCAATACACAGAAACATAAAAATCACAATACATACAAGATTTCATTAATGATAAAATACGCGAAGGAATAGATGCACTATTTCCTTCACATTTGCTCTAATCGCTTACTTTACGTTTCACTCTCTCTCTCTCTCTCTCACTCTCTCTCTCTGTCTACTACTAGTAGTTATAATGCCTCTGAGCTGCAAGTACACATTCGGCAAGAGAGCGTCTGCACTATTATTCATGTTAAGGGAACAGAATCATGTGACAACTGTCCCTTATGTTGGCTGTCAAATTTGCTTAGTGTGCATATATTTGCTACTTTTTTCATCTTTTTGTAAGTTCAGTTACATATTAATATTTGCTCAATACTGCTATGATATGCAAACCAAAGAAAAGTAACCTATTTTGACTTGTACTTTTGTTGGCTGTTTGTTTACTTAATTTTATTTAATTGCAGGACTTATTCAGATGTACCCGTAAAATTGGCCTTTTGCCCTGAATTTTTGTCCTGAATTTTAACAGTCATTGTCCTGAATTTGCCACTTTAGCAAAAACCCAGAAGCTGGTGGAATTTCAGTTTCGGTCTGACTTTCCCGGCTTTGTCTGGGTTTAAAATGACCCCCATTAAGACTGCAAGAAACAAATTTACCTGCTATTTTCGAGGTTGCAAATTGAGACAAAGAACTGTTGGCAGTTTCGAATAATATCCGATAGAACGATGGTTTAAGATGTTTCAGTGTTTGATAGTACATTGTGCAATGATCCCCCCCTCTCCTGCCCTCCCGAGCTAAAACAGGAACAGAATCTATAATTGTTGTAAAACAAACATTGGCACAGCCAATAGGTCTGGCTTTCATGTCATAACCCAGGCAAACAGCATTTGTCCATGCCATGTTTGCATGTGTTAGCACATTAAAGCCAGATCATTGCTTGTTATTTTAGTAGCTTAGTGCCAAACTAAGGGGCCTATTACGATGGCATTCGGAAAACCTCCCCGACCACCATGGTAGTGGGAAAAGACCGCCGGCATGGCCCGCGACATCACCGCCGGTCGAATTACGATGACCCGCGGTCGAAATTCGACCGCGGCAGTCTGATCGAGGTGCCGAAAGGAGCATGTCCTGCATTTCCCTGCACTGCGTGGCAGGCACTGCACAGTGCCTGCCACCTGGTACAGGGAAATGTAGGGGGGGCCATGGGTACCCCCCTGTGCACCCACACCACCCCAACATATTGGGGGCCCGCAACGGGCCCCCGGAAGACAATCTCCGCATGCCTTTCCATGGCGGTCTGACCGCTGAGGAAAGGCTGGCTACCGCCGGCATCATAATCGTGCCGGCGGAGCCTGCTCTGCACCGCCACCATTATCCCGGTCCTGCTCCGTCTGCCAGGCAGGAGTGCGGATGGCAACCGGCGAAAAAGCGGCAGTCGGAATTTTCCACCGCCGCGGTCACCACCGCCATCCTAATTTGACCGGCGGTTTTCTGGCTTGCGATCGCGGGCGGATATCCACCGCCGGTCCGGCGGTGGACATCCGACCGCCATCGTAATACGCCCCTAAGTCACCTAGACAATAAGGCAACTGACCATACACTGCCATGGAAATGTGTCCTTGTTAGTATGTAGTTCTAGTTTCTCACAATACCTAGCGCCTTTTGGATTTTGGGAGCATCTCCATGGCACTAGGTACAGTGGAAGCCATGCCCTCAAATAAATATTTAAATAGATTTACCACTCAGAAGCCCATTTCTTCTTCCTTACTATTGGTCTCCACTCACACACTGTGTTGTGTAATTCTTGCCCACATGAAGCGACTAACACTTCATTACTTTAGACTAGTCATCTGTTCATTACATCAATACGTTTTGTAAGTTGAATATTTTAGCTCTTAAGAACCTCCCTGCAACTCCGCTTTTCCACATGTTAGATTATGCCAACGCTACCACACTCTGTGGTTATAAAGGGGTCATCTCACCTCCTGGTATTCCCACGGTCCTCGGAATGGGAGCGTTACCTCATCATCAATAATCTTTATTCAACCAAATCAATGACCATAAAAGCACAAAAATAAATACAATCTTCACAATGACAGTAGAGATAAAAAGATACAATTTGGTTAAAATATTATAAAACAGCATAAAAAACACCACAATTTGTGACTCAAGATGCATAATTTTCCTTCGCTTTATAGCAGCAGTAATATACCCAAGTACAGAGAAACACATTTCTGGTGAAGCTAGAGATTGCAGATATCTCAGCCCCTCTTTATATGGGGTAAAGTGCTTCTGCAAGAGAATTGGATGTAAAAATCGTGCTCTCAACGTACGATACAAGGTGCAAAATAGCATAAAGTGCACAGTAGATTGAGAGGAGATAGCATTACATGGGCATCGTGGAGGAGAAGCTACCCAGGAACTAGCCACAGAAAAGGTAACTAAATAATGGACCATATTTAGGGCCCGATTACGAGTTTGGCAGTGTGAAAGTGGGCCGCCACACCACCATCTCGCTCCCACGCCACCCAACAGGGCTGCCTGCCAGATTACGAGTATCCTAGTGGTCTGGCGGGCAGTCCTTTGGTGTTCCCACGGCAGTGCCTTTCAAAAGGCACCCAATGGGAGCGTCAAAGCTCATTCCTGCACAAACCGAAATGCACAATGTTGTGCATTTCTTTCCATGCAGGAACTGGGGGTACACACATACAGTGGGGCACAAGATGTGCTCCCCTGCCTGCACCCCTGTGCACAAAGACACAAGGGGGCACTCTAAGGGCTCCAAAAGTTACTTTGCCGCCGGATTGCAGTAAGGAAACTCGTTATATGCTTGGCGGAGCTGCAATGGCACCACCAAGCATATTACGGCCTCACACTGCCGCACCACCGCAGATCCCTGGCAGTTGCGGCAGTCCCAAAACGGTCTGACCGCTCTATTCCTAATACGGCAGTCGGTCCGCTTGTGCAGTGGTCCCCGACCGCCACCGCACTTCCACCATGGGTTCGGCGGTCTGATGGACCACTGAACTCGTAATCAGGCCCTAAATATCATTTCACAGACAACCCCCATCTTTTGCACTCTCTGATTAATTAGCCTCTCCCACGCCTCATTAGCATCAAGCAGAAGGCCTAAATAGTTACAAAAGGTACTTTATTTATAGGGGTCCCCCAATATTAAAACATTTCACTTTTGGGCGTTTAGGGCCACAAGTCATTATAAACAATTTTTATTGATTCACCTCAAGATTTAATTTTATCATAAAATCATTAGAACCGTTTAAAAGATTCTGAAGGCTGTTTGCTGTTAGTGCTAACAGAACCGCGTCATCCGCGTATAGAAGTACCGGGACTTTGTGAGTGCCGATTCGTGGGACGCCTTTCCTGCATGACCCTGAGAAGGTGTCTAAGGAGTTCATATAAAATAAAAATAGGAAAGGAGCTAATATGCACCCCTGCCTTACTCCTCTAGAAAGGAGCTTTACCTATTAGTGTGAATACCTTTCTTCAGAAAGAGGTGCTGTGAAAAGTGGGCACGTACTTGCATATTTCTGTTTTTTATTTTACCATTTTAAAATAACCAAGTAAAAACAAAAATAAGGAATATGTTAAAACACTAGCAGAGCACTGCTGACATATTTTTTTTAATATATTTTTTTATTGATTTTCGGCCATAATAATTCCCCCCCCAACATAGTCACATATGGCGTTGTTACACCACACCATTATACTTGTTGTATACAATACACAATGGCTTATTCATGTCCATACAGTATGAGATTTGCAACAGCTTTTAACCATTCTGACTGTTTCGCTCGCTCCAGTTCGTGATATCTAATCTGTCTAGTGGTCGTTTAGACTCTATACGCCAACCTATCAGGTTCTCACATCTCTTTATCTGCGAGGAGTGTCTGTGTGCAGTGCATGTGTCTTGTCAGTTTTGCACTGTCTAAGGTAAGTCACGAAAGGCTCCCAAATATCTTTAGGTCGCGTAGCCAGGGGCATCATGTCCCAGTATGCTATCAGCAGCTCCTGGCAATGTGATATGTCTGCAGTCCAGGCCTGTGTCATCGGGACTGGCCGCCTCCTCCAGTGTATCGCCACCCTGCGATTTACTAGCAATAATAATATCGTCGTAAGTCGTCGAGTCGACACCCACTGGGACTGTCCCAACGAAGCCCAGCAGGCAAACAATAGGGTCTGGCAAGAGTGTCTCCCCAGTGATGATGCTCACTGCATCACACACCACCGCCCAAAAGGCTGCTATCCCAGGGCAGGACCACGCTAGGTGTAAGAAAGTAGCCTCCGACCCCCAGCAGCGCAGGCATCGCGACTCTGACGTTAGTCCTATTCTGTGAAGCTGTGTTGGTGTGCAATAGGTTCTGTGTAGATAGTTCAAATGTATCAGCCGCAGCCTGTACTTGGGAGATAGTTTCTCCATTTGAGCACAGAAATATAACCATTATGTCGCCGTTATCATAGATTTCAGATCTTTTTCCCAAGCCACCCGGGCCCCCACTGCTGACATATTTTCTAGTACATGCTCTGCAGTACAGCCAAGTGTAATACACAACTTATCACTGTTTCCCACACCCAAGTTATGATGATTTTTCCATATCCCTCTTCACCAGTGCACCAGGAGAAATCTTTACCATGTTGACCACAGAAAAAAAAGCAACACAAAACTCCAAGATGGCAGTCGTGGCCTGCAATGGACAGTCATATTTGGTCTGTCCAGGCCCCAAAGCAGGGCCTAGATACAAGGTAAAGATAGATGAATGGGTGGGCACCCAAAAAGCAGGGGATGAGAGAAACAAATATTCGAGAAACAGGAGAGAGTACGAGGGGGCAGAAAGCTAGCCAAGGAGATAATAATGGGGGTTACAGAAAAAACAAGCATTTGCAATGCAATAGGTCTCGCATTTACGAGAGTTTAAGCTATTGGCATTGTAAATGACAATGCCTATTATTTTTGTTTTTTAAAACATAAATAAAAGGCATTGTTAAATACAATGCCAATAGCTTAAACTCGCGTAAATGCGAGACCTATTGCATTGCAAATGCTTGTTAGGAGCCACTGTTTGGGAGGTACATTGGATAAAAATAGAATTAGGCTTTGATTTATGGGTGTGATGTTGATGTAGGAATTGACAATTTAACCCTTATGGAAACAACAGCCAAAAGGGTGATGTTTATTTTCAATTGTCTATTTCTGGTTGTGTTTTTTTGCCAATGGATCTAAGTCACTCGTGTTTTCAGGTTGGGACATTTTTGCTTGACGGGTGGTTTATTCAGTTAATGAAAGAGTTCTGATTTATTTTATTCATTTTACTTTCCAACGATGTGAACAATTTTCTCCAATTGACTGCACACCCATTCTTCGAGGATATAAAAATCACAATTTCACGATCATTGTGCACTCTTTTCTACTAGGCGCCATCTTTCCTGCCACATATTGCGTTTTGCCTTGCACAAAATGTCTCACGTCAAGAGACATTGAAATCTGTAGTTTAAAAATGGCACATTGGTGCTCATTGTGCATTGTGACAAATGTGTATCAGTTTTTTGTGCCTTTAACGAGGAACAGAGAAAACAGCTGTGGCTCATTTTTTAAGTGCTTATATGCTACCATAACTACAATTCCTCATTAAGTGAACAGAAAAACACATTCAAAGTCGATAGCTACATATCTGTTCTTACTGATGTAGGAATGCCAGCCATTTTGCTACCACATGACCAGATATCTGCTGCTGCCTGGGCTTTCCTTCTCACTATAAAAAGCAGTGCGAAGATTTTCACCATTCCAAAGCAAAATATAGTTTTCCAGTTGGGGTGCTCACCGTTGCTCTATAGTTGTTCATTTGTTTAACATTTTATAAAACACGAACCGTGCTGGGGCTTATGGAGCACTCAACAACAAGCAGGGGCAAAAAAGAAAACAGCAATTACTTTACAGTATACAACAAACACTGGCAAAGCTAAAAAAAAAAAGTCTGCCGTAAGCATTCTGGTGTAAGGGTTCCTTTCTTTGTTTACATGCTTTATTACAAGTTCATGCCACAAAAATAAAACGAAAAGAAATAAACACAGACTGCCACATATATGTGGTAACAGTAGCCGTGCAATAAATATGTTAAATCAAAAAACACAATTGATGACATGACTCCTTTACTAGAAAAAAAAAAGCCTTTCAGTTCATAGCTGCCAAGGTTTCAGATTGCTATGTGTGACATTTTCATAATTTAAGTGTAATTATCAGTGACATTTCAACGACTATGAGTGACACTTTATCGCATGCAAAATCAAGCCATGAAGACCGGGGAAACATATAATTATCAGAAATTACACCTATTTGAGTAACGAGAAACTCTAAGGGGATCTTAAAGTTGCTGTAAAGCACCAGAAATAAAAAAGTGGCCTTGTAACCTGATTGGACAGTAGTCACTGACACTCCGCATCGGGCAAGCATCAGGAGAGTGAGGCTGAAGCACACATAGGTTACAGCCAGCTAGGGCAAGACTAAGGAATGTGCACGAGGAAGATTATGCAAGACAGTTTTATTCGTCCAATTAGTAATCTACAGCCCTAAAATACCAAAAGCAAAAAGTACTTGCAAAATGTAACTAGCACCTACGTCTGGAACGAAAGGAGAATAGCCATGGGTGTGGACTGAGGGGCAGAGTTTTAAAACACACACTTCACAATACCACATGAAGAAAAAATAAATAAACATAAGTCAACTGTCAACGTAAATCCGGGTAAGACAGTTGAGTTCAAGTGGAAATGCACACAAACATAGACACCATGTTGGAATGGAAATGTTTTCAGTTTTGTTCTGTTAAAATTAACCTAAATCAAATGTTGGACGAAACGCTTTCCATAATAGAATCAGCACTTTAAAGAGTTAAATGTAGCAGTTATTCTTTGAAGTAGCGTTCGGGGCAAGGCAAAACATGAATGCACATACTTAGAAAACTTTGGGTTTCCTTTCAGAGTTTCACTTTATATAGTTTCTAATGTTGCGGTTAAGGGGAACCAGAACCACCCCCAAAGTCTGACATCTCAAGCCGTGCTTTCGGTGTCCATAATAATCTTCTTTGACTCTTTAGCAAAGCAATGCAGAGAACTGCACAAATATTTGTGCGTTAGTTCACACTACTAATGCGTGAATTGTGTTTGTTTTCATGTTAACAATATACCGCTTCCTGGTCAAAATTACAAGTAAACAAAAGCACCCTATAGTAACGTGTTTAGTTTAATAGGATTCATTGTTTTTTCTTAAACATGTAACAGGTACAACAGAACACGAGTATTTCCAGCAATCCTTGCATGTTTTAACACTGCTGCCGAAAGTAAAGGACAGTTAGAGCTGTTGGCTGGCCGAGGGTGAAGTGAAAATGTACGGCAGCAGACAGCAGCATGCGCCCCCGGGCATTTTGGGCAAGGCAGCCTCAGGCTCTGTGAGGCAGCACACTTGGTCGCGGCCCACCAGCAGCCTCGAGCCTGCAGCCATGCCCAGGGCAGAACTTCACCAACACAGCAAGCAGCTGATAACGCGCTGCCACTTACACAAAAAACACATATTGAAGGTAGCATCACTGCCACTTACACAAAACAACAAGCGCGAGACGCACAGGGAAAGTTCTTACCTACTGAGGACATCAGGAGCTGAGCGTGCGTGCGCATTAAAAAGCAAAACTGCTTAAGGCTTGCGACGACGTCAGTTGCGTGGGGCATGGGCGGGGCATGGAGCGCGCGGCCGGAAGTGTCCGGGGCTCCCGTGAGCTGAGGGAGCCCCGTGTGTTGGAGAAGCGAGGCGGGAGCCCACCCCGCAGAGGGAAGTCCGGCGGGAGCCCACCCCGCCTTCGTGAATGCCGCATGCTGCGGCCGGAGCAAGATTTCAGGCGGGGCTCCTGTGAGCAAGACGGAGCCCCGCGTGTTGCTGCGCCAGTGACCGGGTGAAGAGGAGAGTCCCCCCTGCCATTGAGGAGACCAGCCTGGGAGCAGCGCAGAGTCCCCACAAGAGCCGGTGAGTGGGGTTGATCGGGAGGCTTGCTGGACGCCGCGCCTGGACAGGACATGTGCACGCGTATGGTGCGAGCAGGAGTTGTAAAAAGACGCGAGCCGTACGCGTGCACATCTCCTGTCTGTTAAGCTTGAGCACAGACAGTCGATGTGCACGCGTACGGCTTGCGGCGTTATTACAACTCCTGCTCGCACCACACGCGTGCACATCTCCTGTCCAGGACTTGCCGTAAGCGTGCACATGTCCTGTCCCCCTTCGCAAGCAAGTCGGCAACAATAGTTCTCGCTTACGCGTGCAGCGCATGGCGCTGCATCGCTAGGCAAGACCTAAAAAGGCAGGTCCATGCACTTTTTATTGCGATAAAGAGAAATGCCACAGAAAAAGGTTTATGGAAGAACAGATCCCTGACATCAGTAATGGTAGGATACAATTCAGACAATCAATAGCCATGGTAAACCAGCTGCCGTATTATGCAAAGCAGCGCTTTTTCCTTGTTAGCACCGGGCGCACCTTTCAAAAGGTGCGCTCAGCGCTAACAAGGAGAGTGCCCCATATTGGATTGAGTGTGATAGGAAATTGGGCAACCCAATCAATCCTTGTGGGCTTGGGTATTAGAATTGTAAGGTAAAGTTGCCTACAAGGGATTTATTGAAACCACAAGATTATAAAGATTCTAGAAATATCTTTATGGAGTGATAACTAATAGCACTCAAGAGAGTGAATCAAAATTGTGTTAAACAAATTCGTAAATTAATTACAACAACCTGGTGATGAATTGTAGAAAAATATATTTCAAAAGCCAAAGAATAGCACAACAATGACATTAAATCAACAAAACAAGTATATGGGGGTACAGAGAATACAATGACACAGACTGAAATCACATTGAAAACAGAAACCGGAACTGCTACTGGATTTGCAAGACAGGCGCCGCGGTCGCAGGAATAAGATATTCATTTTCTCTACGCTGATCAAGAGGTTAAGCAAGTCAATTCATTTGTTCTCTCCTGACTCTTGAGACACCTTTTTTCCAGTAATTTTTCAACTCATTCTCGGTTGACCAAGATGCCAAGAACCTTCATAAGAATTCTTATTGTCCTGAAGATGGTCTCAATGATTTATTACAGCGAAGACCGAAACAGCGACATCTAATCCATTCTCTTTAGCGACTGTTAAAATGTATTTATCTATGAGTATTTGATCCTATGTATAGGACATACTCATAGCTTCACTGTTGGGAGATGGATATATACATTGACAATTAAGATACTTCTCTGTATTTAATTTATATGTTTTCTGTTGTCAAAGTGATTTCAGTCTGTGTCATTGTATTCTCTGTACAAAACATATGCTAGACTCAGGCAGGCACCCTAGCACTATGGTGCTAAGGTGTGTACTTGGAGCACAGCAGCTGAAATCAGCGTCAGGCCTAGGGTGAGGGGAGGAGAGTGCCATATCTCTGTGAATATGGTGCTCTCCTGCTCTCTCCCTCTCACGCAGCGCAGCGCAGCCTCTTTGGGGGCTGCGCTGTGTTCCGTGACGTTTTTAGAATCTGGGCCTGCATGCACTGCCCCCAGGGCAGCTGTGAACTCATGCTGCTCTGGGGGCAGCACATTCAAGTGAAATACAGAGCGGCTGCTTCAAAGCCGCTCCATGTTTCCATGTGCAGGCGGCAACCCGGATGCACTTTTAAGGGGGATTAGAGAGCCCCTTGCCCCCTTCCAGACTGCTGCTTACAGGGGGCGTACCGACAGTGCTACACCTTTTAGGTGGCGCACTGCCAGTGCGCCTCCAGACAGCTTCTTTGCCTGTGCGCCCGTGTCTATAATGCAGCGCAGGCGCAGAAGCAAAGAGATTCCCTCATTTTCATGGGGTCACGCCCCCGTGCAAATGAGGGGACACCCTCTGGTGATAGTGCCTCGCTATATGTGTTCCAGCGCTATCTGTATTATAGAAAGGGCCTCACAAGCGTCTGCGGCCCTTTCTGTAATGCAAAGTGCCCCGGGGGCACACTAAGCGGCCACACATGCCTGTTGCGCTCCCGGGATACTTCTATAATACGGTCCCAGATATGCTCCAGGGGTGGGACAAACACAAGAATAGGGAGAAAAGTCATTGAATGAGGAGCAGGGAATTGTTAAAAGCAATCCAACCATTTGCAAATGGCCGACCCAAAGCACGCTGTATACAGCTACACCTCTCTAATCAAATCACAAAAAACTAAATGGGTGTTCGAAATCACAAGCCAAGAAAATCAACTGAAGTTGCAATGCCAAAGTGGCTCAGCACAGTGCGAGATTAGCCCTACTTAATGTGAATACAGTTAAAGAAGTGGTTAAAGTTTTGCATTTCCTCTTTATTAGCATACCACAGCAATTTAACAATCATGAGCAAAGAATGACAGACTCGGGCGGATGTAGCAGCTCGAGTTACAGAAATACCCAGAACGACCCAGAGTGTGTCATTTCTTACTACAAGAAAAATATGAGCAATTACTGCCTCTGCTCGTCTGTAACCGCTGTAAACATGTACATCTAAGTCTATGCCTGTTATTAGCTGTCTGTCAAATAAGATGGTCGCTGTCTTTCACGCGGATCTCCACAGGGTGGCGCAAAAGATTCACATCAGGATAGTTCAGTCTAGTTAAAGCACACCACCTACTCTCCCTCTGGCCCAGTATTTTGGTACGCCCTTTCTATTCGAAATGCTAGTACTGATAAATAAATAAATAAATAAATACATTGAGTAAATGACAGCAACGAGCGATAGCCAGGCTTAATCTGACAAGAGAAGAACCAAACCTGTGGTCATATTGGGTGCGGCTCTGGGCACATTCAAATAGTTTTCTAAGTGTTGGGAGGCGAGCTTGAACCGAGTGTCCGTACACAGCAGGTGGACAAGCTATTCCAAATAATATTTAACTAATGAGTAACAATGTTCAATGTGTGGGAAACTAATACATCCAAACAGAGGTAGCCCCAAAGTTTTATTTTGCCTCATTTTGACTATAAAACATTACATCTTGAAATCATTATGCGTTGATTTAAGTCCGCGGTCCTTTACAAGGTTTGTCCACAGCTGTCAGCAGCAGGACCTGTATGCGGCCATATGTGTGTGACTCATTTGCATATCACAGGCCTGGCCTGAAGCCAGCAGAGCGCGGCACAGGGTCGGTACCTGGCTTCTAAGGGGAGGGGGGAGGTGCACTGATGGATACAGGGAGGCCATTCCATATCCTGTGCACAGATGGGGCGCGCTTGTTGTCTTTTTCTACTTGTTCATCTTCAGTTTGACGGTGTCCTGGCTGCAGGGGGTTCCAGGAGGCACTGAAGCTGGTGAGCGGCTTAGCCAGGGCCTCTGGGTTACATGGGTGCACTGTGGGATGCACCAGGGCGAGTTTGGTAAGAATGATCATTCATCAACACCCTCACTGGCCTGAGGGCCTCAGGTTTGTGGGGCCGCCGCATGCTGTGCGTCTTATGCTGTGTTTATTTTGCACTGTATGACTGATTCATGCATCAGGAATCCTGTTTCCTTGCCCCTTACTTTGTTTTAACCCTTCAATAAAGAATTGTGAAGCAAAAAAAAAAAAATCTCAGTCTACATAAAGACAGCACTGGCATGTTTGTGTGTGACGCACATGTGTGAGTGAGACTGACAGGGGAAGAGTGTTAGTGAGAAAGAGGTAGTGTAAAAGAGACAAAAGGGAGAGAGAGAGATCAGAATCTATGTAGTAGGAAGTAAGAGGTTGTATGAGAGAGGACGAAGCGACTATAGATTGTGAACCATAGAAAAGCAAACTGGCCTGAGGAGAGAGGAGGGGAGACAGAGCAGGGTGTCAAAGCTTGGAGAGAAGAGACATGCAAGCTGAAGACATTGAAGGGTGAGAGAGGAAGGGTGTGTGAGTCTAAGAAAGAGGGTAAGAGGTAAGAAACTGGAGCATGCGTGTGAGGGGGTGAAAGAAGTAGAACAGGTTGAAAGAAAATGTGTGATTCGAGTTGTTGGCCCTGTTTTATTCTCCTCTTGTTCAGGGCCATACTGGGAACTTAAAACAGCCCTGGTAAAAATGATAAATTAAGCCCCCATGTGCAGACGTGCTGATGCGCGCTAACACCAGAGCAACTCTTTCAAGTTGTCGCCAGGATCGCATACTGTGCACCACCACCGGCCTCCTCGGGCTCCAGCCTTTTGGGGGATTGCCCGCTAGCCCGGCTGGCCAGTCCGGCCATGCTCTTGTTCCCTATGTATCCAGAGAAGTTTGTAGTGGAATGTTAAGCATTAGTAGCCCGGGATTATTCTGATGAGGCTAGTTTTTAAACGTAGTCAAGGGTCAGGCATTCTGTTCAGACTGATGGCCTCTTTTATTTGCTCCAATGGGCATCGAGTACTAGATAATGAACAAAGGAACTATACTAGACCAGCATTTCCCAAACTGTGGGTCGGGACACACTAGTGGGCCGTAAACTCATTTTTGGTGGGTTGCAAAAGTGCAAGCAATAAAGAAAGATGCCTTTAAATTCTGTGTTTATTTTGTCAAATTTGCTGCACTTCAAAGTGAGAGGGGAGATGTCAGGTTATGTCTTCTGACAAATTGATGCTAATGTTTTTTAACAATGTGATTGGTGTCTGCAAACTCCTCTCACTTTGCAGTCAGTGAAAGAAAAGTAAAGTGAATTATGTGACAATCTTAATGGAGTATAGAACGTGTGAAAAGAAAGGCAATAAGAAGTCGTTTTTTTGTAACACAACAAATTGTAAATAACTGCAAATGTACACAAGCATAGATCAAGCACATCTTTTCGTAATTCTGAAGTGTGATGGAAACATATTTTAAGAGGATCAAAACCAATCAAGACACCTTACTTGGTGATGCACAAATGATAAGCATTCACTGAAACCCAATCTCCGCACATTATCATTTGCGTGAAATATAGTTTGATCAGAAAAACTGTATGTCTGTGAACATTTAGTGTTCATTATAATGGAAAATGTGCTGTCTTTAAATGACAGTGCGCTACCACACGATGCTTTAGTTACATTAAGAAATCACCCACCTTATGTCCGTTAAAGCTAGATGGATCGCGAAAGTTTGTCGTTCTAAAAATTGGGCTGTGGTTCTTAAAAGTTTGGGAATCACTGTGGTAGAGCATTATATGTGGCCATGTGCAGGGGATGCCGTTGACATCTGATGCAGTGTTGGGCCTGAGACCGGAAGCATGCAGCATCCGCTTGGCTTCTGGTGTGAGGAGATATATCACCTCGCCTGTCAGGTGCACTGGCAATTTTCCAGTGACCCACAGAGAAGACAGTGGGTGGCATGGACCTATGGGGGGTTGACAGAGGGCACTCACCTGCTTCAGAGAGTAAGACCTGTGTCAAGTGCATGGGTCACTGCTTTCACAAAAATTGCGGGCAGGGTTTTACTTGAGCGTCTTCAAGACTGGGCAGAGGAGAATTCCATTCTCTCCGATCTACAGTATGGTTTCCGGACTGGTCTGGGGACTATAGAGCAGGGGCTGAATCTTTTACTTTTTGTGGGGAAATATACCAGGGCAAGGAAGGGGCATTTGTTTTTAGCTTTTGTGGATCTCACAGCCGCTTTTGACTGTGTGGTCCACGCCAAATTGTGGTTAATTTTAGAAAATATGGGTGTAGATCTAAATATTATTTATTTTTTTAAGCGTTTTTACTGTGATGCTAAGGCCAAGGTCCGATACGGTATGAAGGGTGAGTGCTCTGAAGCCTTCCCGATTAGGAGCGGAGTCAGACAGGGGTGTGTCTTGGCTCCGTTCCTTTTTAACCTGTAAATAAATGGGCTAGGGGAGGCCCTCTTGAACGGGAATCAGGATTTCCCCATAGTTGCTGGTCGCCCAATTCCAGCGTTATTATACGCGGACGACGCAGTTTTAATGTCTCGCACACAAGTTGGCCTTCAGCGTGTATTGAACAGTTTCTCCCGTTTCATGATAAATTTAGGTTTAAGAGTAAATATCGCTAAGACATTTATAATGCGATGTGGTACTGGTATAAAGAAATGCAAGGACATGTTCTTGTCAGGTCAAAAAATTGCTGTTTTGCCTAGATTCTCATACCTAGGTATTCTTTTTGCCAATAATGATACGTGGACACACGCAGTTTCTGCCAAAAAACTGGCCTTTGCGCGTACAACTACGGCGTTAATTGCCTTTGCAAGAAAACTGGTCAAAAGACCTCCCGTCGAGCTCTTAAAAATTTATAAAGCCAAGTGTGTGTCTGTGGCATCCTATGGGAGTGGGATCTGGGGTTTTGCTGAGCTGTCATCAATTCAAAGAGTGGAAAACTCATTTTTAAAATATATTTTATCTGTTCCTTCCGGCTCTCCCACACATGTTTGTCATGCTGAATTGGGTTTGCCGTATATTTCTGATTTAATTAAGCTCGAACCGGTACTCTTGTGGCATAGACTTTGGTCTAAAGATGAAGCTAAACTGAATCGGGAAATTCTTTTAGACATTATGAAATTGGATGGAGCCCTGAAGATACCGTGGCTCAAATATCTTTTTAACTTTTTAAATGATCTTGGTCATCCAGAATTCTATACTAATCCCCGTTCTGTGACCACTATATCGAGGAAGGACTTAAAACACAAGGCTTTGTCTCTGTTAGAGTCCGTGAGACTAACTACTGAGATACTGAAACCCACTGTCTTGTATAATCAGTTGGTTTTAAGTACTTTCAATATACAACCATATTTAACTATTGTTTCTAGTGCATATGAAAGATTTTTACTGACCCGTTTTAGGATGGGAACTTTTCATCATCTTGTTACCTTTCCTACGAAACATGATTGGTCTCAATGCCTCTTGCCTTGCCCCTGTGATAATGTCTCACTACAGACTACGATTCATGTTATTCTCTTCTGTAAATATTATTCTGTATCACGGACCCTGTTCTTAAAACCTATTCTTAAAAAACTTGGCCTACGACAATGTCGTCCTGCCTTATTAGTCTTATCCTTATCAGCAACTGGACAATGTACATATTATTTTTAGCGTCTCCAATTTCTTGAAAAAAGTTCTTTATCATAGAAAACGATTGGTTATGACTTGATTAACCTGTATTGGAAAGCTTTATAGTTTAATATTTTTTTATTCCTGTGTAAATAATTTATTGTAGCTATGAAATGTTTTTTATTGCTGTGCTTTTATGACTGTTTTGTTTAAACAATCGAATAAAGCTTTTTCTGATCTGATCTGAAGTGCATGGGTCACATATAAGCACACCCAACAAATGTTGTATCCCAGAACACCGGCTCTACACCTTGAAGGAAGTACACAGTTGTCTGGTGTGAGACAAGCACTGTTTATGGTTATCCCCAGCTTTATCAAGATCAGTCAGTTACTGTCTGAACTGATGAAGATGGTGCCCACTGAGAGAGTGCTAATCAGTCAGCTCAGCCACAAAATATGTGTGCCATGTGGGCACAGAGGGACTGAACATTACAGGTAAGCTGCAAAAGAAGGCATTCGCCGATCCAAGTCATGCCTATTTCTGCACACTGATGCTTGTACTAAGTACCTTATTGATCATAAAGCAATGATGCAAGGCCGCCACATAATGCAGCATTTGCCTGTCATGTTAGAAGAGAGCATATGCAGCAAACAAATTCATTCTTCACCCTTAAGTGAGCAGGCAGTAGGAAGTTCCATGCCTGCTTGCACAGTGCCTAATTGTGCTTGGAAGACTGGAACCACCCCTTGACATACATAAAGACAACCAACTAGTTTGATGCTGAAAGGCACTGATGGTTAACTGTTCTGTGTACCTAGGGCTTCCAGCTCTGATATGACCATCGAGAGTGAACATTAATTCTGACGCATAGGAATCAGGGCAATGTGCCAACCAGCCTTCAGCTTGGTGCCAAAGTAGGCCTGGGTGGAAGTCGCGGAGTTTCACGTAAAAAACTCAGCCAAGCTACGAGGAGTTCTGCGAGCGGCAGAGTGTGATACCTTTTTAGCACTGGGTGCTTGTACCGCACTGTAAAATCAGCGTGAACTGCATCACATGCAGAGCAAGAGGGCGCTGCTTCTTTCTGCCGCTCGAGGAGAAGTTCTACTCGAGCGACAGCTTCCTCAACACAAACGGTAGGTTTCTCAACGCGAGCTGTAGCGACCATCCGTGAAACGCCTGTGTAGAGAAATCTCACTGGGGAAGCGGTCTAACGTTGGATTATCCTCGCTCGTGCTCGCCAACTTACCGTTGGTGAGTGTGAGAGAGGAAAAAACTCCACTCCACTATGCGGAGCGAAGTTTTTCAGAACTCCGCGAGCTCTGCGGACTGCGAAAGAAAACCCTCGTACGGAGTGGAGTTCACCGCCCAGGCCTAGTGCCAAGCTATGGATCTGATGTTACCTCAGCTATTACACAATGAAGATATCATAGCAGCACAACGCAGGGCCCCCTAACATCTGTGTAGCCCTGAACTTTAAGACAGCACTAAAAGCTGTAACATCCTCCAGTTTTGGATACCCAAACATCCACGTGATTGCCAGAGACAGAAACAAACTTGCTGGGCAATGAGAGGTCCTGCACACAGAATCCTATGTCCACTGCCTACCAGTGGCTGGTGCTGCCTCAGCAATACTATGAGACGGTGACAAGCGGTGCATGCAAGAGGACGCGACCTTTGACTTTGTCTCACAGTGAGGTGGCAGGAGGGTAACAACCCAGCCATCCAGATCTATGGTGATGGCACCACTCGAGAGGAAGAGAGCCTTCGCTGATGTGAGCAGCAGAATTGGTCTTGTTAAAAGTACTGTTACCCCTAGACTTTTCATTGACTTTTAAGCACCTAGAGGCTAGTTCTAGCCCAGCAAAGCTCACCATCTTACGTACAGCTGAGTAGACAGCTGTCTCTAAGAACCTGCTTCTCTGTTGTTCCCTCAGTGACAGAATGCCATTTCACCCTAATGTAGTATCTGTAGTGTTAGAAATGGGGTTCTCTAGTTGGCAGAGGTAGGTACCTTTGTCCAAATAGGGACCCTTGCTTCTAGTCAGGGTAAGGGGGATACACTCCTAAAATAACCCCGGCTCACCCCCTTGGTAGCTTGGCACAAGCAGACAGGCTTATCTCAGAGGCAGTGTGTAAAGCATTTGTGAACACATACAGTAATACAGGGAAAACACTACAAATGGACACCACATCAGTTTAGAAAAATAAATAATCTTTATCTAAACAAAAACAAGACCAGACGACAAAAATCCACAATACAGTAATAAAATATGACTTTCAGATGGTAGAAATAGTTCAGTTCAAGCAAATTGCAGATGTGACACTTTTCTCACAAAGTACCTGGGATGTGTCACGCAGACAACTAAAACGGGCCGCAGGGAAGGTGATACGTCAGTTCCTTACACTCAGGGAAGGTGATGCGTTGGTTCCTTGCTTCGGGGGAGGTGAAGCGTCGGTTCCTTACTGCAGTTCAGGGGAGGTGATGCGTCAGTTCCTTACCGAAGAGGAGGTGATGCGTCGATTTCTTACTGCATGGGGAGGTGATGCGCCGGTTTCTTACTGCGTCCCCCAACGATGCAACAGACTTGGCGCCTCGATGCGATGCGACGATGCGGTGATGATGCGTGAACTCGTGCAGCCGCACAGCAGGCCTTGCGTCGAACTCGGTGCGATGATCTCGGACGTTGGAGATCGATGCGGTGTGTGGCGATTTCTCGAGCCGAGGCAGGCGCTGCAACGGTTTCTTCAGCGATGCGTTGGAAACAGGTGCGGATGTGTCTCGCTTCTTCGAAGTTGCGTCGATTCTCCAGCTCCCAGAGGGAAACAGTCTCTAGAGGTCCAGAACAGCAGCAGACACCTCTTTGCAGATTAGAATTCCCAGCAAGGAAATTCAGGGGAGCTGGTGGTGAAGTCTTTGTGTCCCTGAGACTTCAGAACAGGAGGCAAGCTCAGTTTCAAGCCCTTGGATATCTTTTCCTCAAGCAGGTGACAAAGAAAACAGCAAAGTCATTTCTCCTTTCCTTGGCAGCAAGTAGCCACTGCAGGCCAACCCCAGACAGCAAACAGCATAGGGGCAGTATTCCTCCTCAGCTTCTCCGGCTCTTCTCCTTGGAAAAGGTTCCTCTTGATTCCCAGAAGTGATCTAAAACTCTGGGGTCTGGGCCCCTCTTTTTATACACCAAAATCCTTTGCTCTTTGAAGGCAGAGAGTGTCTGTACCTAGCCAAAACCAGTTATGTCCTCACTGGTGCAGCTTCCTGGCAGGAGGTGGAGACAGCAGTGTTGAAGGCAGACCAGGCCCATTCAGGTGAAAGGAAATCTCCTCCCCCTACTCTAAATGCAGCCCAGGTCTATTCAGCCCAGCCCTGGCTCATCAGACTTCTGGACCCGCTGCCCTTCTCCAGCCCCTGTCATCCAAAAGCCAGACATGCATTACACAAACCTAGCAGAGGCACACTGGATGGTTAGGCAAGAAAACACCTACTTTCTAAAAGTGGTATTTTCAAACACAGAATGTAAAAATCACCCTCACTAAAAGATGCATTTTAACATTCTGAGTTCAGACATACTAAACTTTACTTTTCTACCTTGTTCCCAAGGCCAGTTATGTTTATGAGATGTTATAAACAAACTGCCCATTCTGTCCTATGGGAACAGGTAGCCTTGCAATAGTGAAAAACTAAATTGGCAGTATTTCACTATCAGGACATGCCACACACATCAGGGCATGTCCTACCTTTCACATACAATGCACCCTGCCCACAGGGGTACCTTGGGCCTACCTTAGGGGTGACTAAGATGTAGAAAAGGGAAGGTTTAGGGACTGGCAAGTGTGTGCACTTGCCAAGTCGACATGGCAGTCCAGACTGCACACAGGCTCTGCAGAGGCAGGCCAGAGTTACATTTTACAGTCTGCTTCTGTGGGTGGCACAATCAGTACTGCAGCCCACTAGCAGCATTTGATTTACAGGCCCTGGGCACACACAGTGCACTATACTAGGGTCTGACAAGTAAATCAAATATGCCAATCATGGAATCACTAATCCATAACAACAATTTACAAAGGGAGCACTTGCACTTTGGCACTGAACAGCAGTGGCAAAGTGCCCAAAGCATCTAGACCAGCAAAACAGAGTCCAACAAACAGCAAAAACACAGGATGCAAAGGCAAAAATGCAGGGAAGACCCACGCCAATGGTGCCAGGTCTAACATGTAGTAATCATATATACAGCAAAGAGAGAAAAAGAGGAAACCTCAGGCCATGACTTCCAATTAAACTATACTAATATAGATGCCCAAAGACAAGAAGACATTAAAAAAATAACAATTGTAATGACACCTCAAATGTCGTATGCTAAAAAGGAGTCTCACTAACACGGTTGAGCTGAGAGTGTGTTCCTTAAAAGGCGTGAGCCCTCCTCCACCCAGGGGTGGCATGCATAATCAATGGGCCCGCCACACACTAGTGTAACAACACATCAGTGTGGACTTCTACCTTAATCAATCAGAGGAGCTCTTGGGGCTGGTACAAAGAACGGGGTACACAATGGACTGGTGTGGAAGGGTAATTAAGTGATAAAGAGAGGGGAGAGACCAAAAAAGAGGGGTGGACCAAGTGCTCTTTAATAAACTTTTCTAGTGTGTAGAGTTAAAAAAGTATAGGGGAAATATTTAACCCTTAAGAGGAAGGTCGACATGTTTCAGCCCTATAAATGCCCAATATGGCACAGAGGGCTTTCATCAGGACCAGCCCTCTTTAATTATCCACCTGTTAATGAGTCTCCGTAGTAATCCACATCATAATCTGTGCAGATCAAATATGCCAGATAAAACAAACTTTGTGATACTTGTGAATATGATGATACAGGTCAACCCCCTTCGTGACAGAAAGGCGAGGTGAAGAAATCGCCTCCATTGAACTGAACCTTTATCCTTTGTTGATGCAGAGATGTTTTAAGGTATGGGCAAAGTGGGCTCTGGCCCAGGGCCCCAGCCTTTGAGGAGGCCCCCTGATAGAGACAGCTCTATTCTGCAGAGAGTCTTGCCCTGATTATCTTGAACAATTCTTAAACGGTTTGTTTTAAATACCGTTTTTCTTTAATTTATTTTTAATGTGAGTGATGTGCGAGAGTTTATTACAGACATTTTGCAGAGAAATGTTGTGTTTATGTTTCATGCAACATCCATAAAAAGTTTCTTTTAGATCAAAACAAGGCCTCACATATGAGAAATGGAAGGGCGTCACAGAGATTATTTGCAGTAATATTAGTGAGGGGCTGCTGTGTTACAATATTGAAAACACCGTTCGTTATCCCTGAATATTAGAATTAAACACATTGAGGGGCATATTTATGACCCGGTTTGCGTTGCGTTTGCACCACGCAACCTGATACATGCGCAACGCAAACCTTAAGTGAGATTTATGAAACCATGCAAGGCCACTATGAGTGGCCCTGAGTGGCTCCACTATCTGGAGTAAAGCAAATCGCTGCGTTGCTTTACCCTGCCCTGAAAAGGCGTTCCATGGGCGTTGAGTGGGTGTTCCCGGCAATTTCCATAGATTTTGACGCATTCCCATATTTACCAGAATTGGTAAACCTGAGAAGGCACCAAAAAGATACGCCTTCCCAGGTGGAGGAGTTAATGAGGAGAAATATCTTTATTTCTCCTCGTTACTTCCTCTTTCTGTGTGTGCTGCATTTTGCCCTTCCTGCACAAAAACAACCCTGTATGCAAAGGAGGCGCCCTTGCACCATGGTGCAAAGGTGCCTGCATTAGTGCTAGGCCGCAGGGGAAATGCAGGAATGTGCTGTACTGACTTAAATACTGTGCATTCCCGCCTTTTCCCTGTCATGCAGTGCAGCACAGCAAGGTGACTTGCTGCGCTGCGTGACTATTTCGTAAATATGCCCCTTAGTATTTGGACGAGGGTGTCTGTGCACTGTCAGTGACCTGGCCAAAGAACGCACGAAATACCTGAAATTAGATTATAAATTCAAAGCTGTTCCGAACAGAGGTCCCCAAAATACATTTGGCCCAGGACCCTCAAAATCCTTCAAATGTCCCTCTGTTGATGCGGTAAGCGTAAGTTACAAGACAACAAATGCATTGCTCGATTTGTTTTCTAGTCTGAATATATAACTGAGGTGGGAGACAGGCTGCTGGCCAGCAAGCCATGTTGGAGGATGGTGCCAACGTGGAATGTATAGGGCTGTTGGAAAGGGCTTCTAAACTGAGACCTTCGAATATGTCCAGAAATGCTTTGGAGGAAGCATTGACTGAAGCTGACATTTGTAATGAATTGGAGGGGTTGGGTTGTTGGAAGTGAGGGTCATTGGTGATCACCATATGTTTATATTGGTAAAGTAAAACCGAGAGGAGAGGGTGTAAAGACTGATACTTATGGGTTACAGACAGTGGTGGCTGCAACTGAACGGGGTGGTGCGGCAGGGGTGTTAAAAATAAAATAAGATCACTTACCTGTGAACTCCTGCTGCCTCTCCTCCAACCTCTTCTCTGCCTGACTCCCGGCAGCACAGAAGCACACAGGCTCCCAGACTTCCCTAAGCCAATCGCGACGCTGCTCTTCCCAGCATGACAGCAGCGTCGCGATTGGTCTGAACGGTCTGTTTGGCTGCTCAAGCAGTGCCTGGGACAGTTCTCCACCCGGCTGTGCAACACAGCCAGGTGGAGAAATGCTAAGTGCGCATGTCTGTTTGGCCGGCACAAGATGGCTGGCGTAACTATCACGCACACTTATAGTGCACCAACCACTCCTCATCCCTGTGACCCCAGCCCCACCCTGCCCTAACCTGGCCCGTAGCCTGTACTAAAAATAAAATGATAATAATGTTGTGTTATTATCATTTTATCTTTCCTTTTTTACACTGCTCAGAGAGCAGTAGGGCGAGGCTCCTCCGCCTTAGCGGAGGAGCCGCCACTCACAGATACAGCTCTAATGAGGAGTGCAGGGCCAGCATCAAATCACCCTTAAGGCCCAATAACTCTTTTCAATTCCTCTCCTGCTCTGAAGGGCTGCATCTCTGCAACATCAAAACAGCCTTCTGTCCCTTCGCAGGACGACATGAGGGCAGACAAGTCTTGCTCCCTTTATGCTCTGGGAGGGACAGAGTCAGTTTTACACCTGCCGTCAACTCCTCTGCTCAGGATCACCATAATGAGGGAAGCCATATTGAAGTCCAAAGAGAAGCTTAGGTGGCATCCTCTGATATGAGGGTTCACAAATCCAGCCGCCTCCCTCTCCTGTACCTTGGATAAGGAATTATTTTTTTGCTGTTTTTTTAAATATAGCGCAAACTCGACCCAAAGGTATTGGAACGTTTTACATGAGCACCAGTTACATTACACAAAGATACATTCATTTTTGGTAGGCACAGGGAGATTAAGTGATTTGCCCAGAATCACAGGATGTTAAGCCAAAGCCGAGATTCAAACCTGGTTCCCCAGTTCCAAAGTCAGCAGCTCTGACTGTTATGCCACATCCTCTCCCCTCTATCTAGGAGGGTGCAGGAGGGCCAAGCCCACAGGTCACCATGATAGTCAAGCCAACAATGCAAGCCAGCAGTGGGGTAGCTAGACCTATGTCCGCCCGAGGCGGTCCCTGAGTTTGCCGCCTCGCATTGGCTGCAGTGAAGGGGGTGAGGGGGTTCTGGCCATTCCTCGGATTGCTGCCCGCGACGGCCGCACTGAAGAGTGGGGGGTGATGATTGCTGCCCTGAGATGACAGGTAAAAGCAGGGTAGGCTGCCGCCCCCAAAACTCATGCCGCTTGGGCGGACCGCCCCCTGACCCCCCTTGCTACGCCACTCCAAGCCAGTAAGCATAGGACAGACGTAGGAGAGGGAAGGCATGCAGGGTCACATCCCACAGTGTCAGGTGTCTTACAGGTCGCCAAATCCCATATATGTGAACAAGGGTATTAGTTGGAAGAGGCATGGGCAGAAGGGTGTGAGTTCAATGTACCCAAATGCCAAGTTTTGGCCACCAAAAGCTTTAGAGTAGGCCTTTATTCATGACAGCAATACCCCAAGATGTTTAGCTCTTTAAAGAATAATATAGAAACAAAAATGTCTTCCGTCCAAATTTGAATTCTTGAAAGTGTTATCTTTGGCTCCGGCTGGGGCTTAACTTGTGCTGGTGCTTGCAGGTGGTGGGCACCAGCACACATTTTTAGGGGCCAGGACTCAGGACTTATTTTACATCATCAGACTTTGAACCAGAGGAGGGTCAAAATAGGGTGAAAATGGAGAAAGAAGGGGAAAGTGAAAGATAGGAAAACAGTGACAACAGGGAAAACGCAGGGATGAGTAAGAACCTGCAAGAGAGAGCTAAAGGGACAGGGAATGAATAGTGGGGCGTGATAGAAGAATGAGGCGAAATCAAGACCAGGCAGCTTTGGGATCCGGCAATCTTGGTATTTGTTCGTTTTTTTGTTTTGTTTTTTACAAATGAAGCACTGCTCAGTTTAGATACCACCATGTCACACCTAATTAGATCAAATACAACCAACGACAGGGTATAAATAAGCACCGCATTCATGTAATAATAATGGAAACAGAATTGTGCAATGAACTGCCTTTCGAACTTGTCTTCTGGTGTGCACCCTTGTTCTCCACTGGTTTTGGGGTGTGCATTCCACGTATATTTAAAGATATAATGTAGGTCCAGTTTGGTTTGCACTTTGGTTTAGAGTTTTTACTCTGTGCACAGAATATAGCTGCATTCTGGTATATGATTTTTTCTCACTGCTATATTCAGGACATGCCATATGGCTTTTGCCTGATACATGCTTCGAATTCTCTGCTGTATTCGTGGCATGTGGATAACCGAATCCTCAGTGCCACAACGCTGCCCAGGAAGCCTTGGGACCTTTAGTGATACCGAGCTCAGAGCTCTCGTTTAAACAGAAGGGGAGGGGAGCGGGGACATGAGGGGGGGAGAAGGGGGACATTCTGCACGGTGTTAAGACACTGTCCACTAACACAGATCACACTTCTACATCTCCATAAAGGGGAGCATCCCTAATTCTAGGCCTGGGAGGTGTCCTTTATCACATACTGCTGATGTAAGATAGCGCCTATACACTGTGGGAGGGCGTCGACCCCGGGACAGTGAGCACGAGCAGCACTGCCCAGGGAAACTCTCCGGTGCTAGGCTTGCGGGAGAGGCTTATCTCACAAACTGATGGAGGTAGAGCTGCGTCCCTTCAATGAAGAGCATCCGCCAGGTAGCTGGCTCCACTGTCCAGATCAGGGTAGGTCACTCAATGAAGCGCATCCCCCAGGTAGCTGGTCCCACTGCCCTGATCAGGGTAGGTCACTCAATAAAGTGCATCCCCCCAGGTAGTTGGCCCCACTGTCCGGATCAGGGTAGATCACTCAATGAAGCGCATCCCCCAGGTAGCTGGCCCCACTGTCCAGATCAGGATAGGTCACTCAATGAAGCGCATCCCCCAGGTAGCTGGCTCCACTGTCTAGATCAGGGTAGGTCACTCAATGAAGCGCATCCCCCAGGTAGCTGGTCCCACTGCCCTGATCAGGGTAGGTCACTCAATGAAGCGCATCCCCCAGGTAGATGGCCCCACTGTCCAGATCAGGATATGTCACTCAATGAAGCGCATCCCCCAGGTAGCTGGCTCCACTGTCCAGATCAGGGTAGGTCACTCAGTGAAGCGCATCCCCCAGGTAGCTGGCTCCACTGTCCAGATCAAGATATGCCACTCAATGAAGCGCATCCCCAGGTAGCTGGCTCCACTGTACATCACCCAGGTAGCTGGCCCCACTGTCCGGATCAGGGTAGGTCACTCAATGAAGCGCATCCCCAGGTAGCTGGCCAGACTGTCCAGGTCAGGATAGGTCACTCAGTTAAGCGCATCCCCCAGGTAGCTGGCTCCACTGTCCAGATCAGGGTAGGTCACTTAATGAAGCGCATCCCCCCAGGTAGCTGGCCCCACTGTCCGGATCAGGGTAGGTCATTCGATGAAGTGCACACCCCCAGGTAGTTGGCCCCACTGTCCGGATCAGGGTAGGTCACTCAATGAAGCGCATCCCCAGGTAGCTGGCTCCACTGTCCAGGTCAGGCTAGGTCACTCAGTGAAGCGCATCTCCCAGGTAGTTGGCCCCACCGGATCAGGGTAGGTCACTCAATGAAGCGCATCCCCAGGTAGCTGGCCCCACTGTCCAGGTCAGGATAGGTCACTCAGTGAAGCACATCCCCCAGGTAGCTGGCTCCAGGATCAAGAGAGTCAAATGTGGGGGTCGGTCGTTTTCCTATAACTCAGCCAAACTTTGGAACTCCCTTCCCTTTCATATGCGATCAGAGCCCAACTTACTTCTGTTCCGTAAACACCTAAAAACCCTGCTTTTTAATAAAACTGAATAACTTTCAATTGTCTTTTTGTATGCGTTGTCCGTAGCGCTAGGACGCCTGAGGGTAGCTATCGCGCTTAATAAATGGTCTTTTCATTTCATTTCATTTCAGATCAGGGTAGGTCACTCAATGAAGCGTATCCCCAGGTAGCTGGCCAGACTGTCCAGGTCAGGATAGGTCACTCAGTGAAGCGCATCCCCCGGGTAGCTGGCCCCACTGCCCAGATCAGGGTAGGTCACTCAATGAAGCGCATCCCCTGGGTAGCTGGCCCCATTGTCCTGATCAGGGCAGGCCACAACCTTTCAGAGTTAAAAAGGATAACAGGGCAGGTTGCAAGACACCGGTAATATGTTTTTCGGGGGTATTTGCAATAGATGAACCTAACACTTTATACTTTACAGAGAGTATTTTTGCAGCATAAGAACGGTTGGCCATAGTGGATTTAGGTTTTGCACTGAGTTTTATGTCATTGCTCTCACTATGATCCGTGCCTCGATGGAGTGAACTTACCTCTGGAGGGATCAGCACAGAGTACAGAACCTCAAGCTGGTGGAAGTCACATTCTACACCTTATCGCCTGTTCTTCACCTGCACCCTTAGCACCCCTTGTGCTGATTCAAAGACACTGCTAAAAGTAGGCATGTTTAATCAATTCAATTTTTTTTAAAAATCTTTTTATTATAACAAACAAAATTATGGCAGTACATCATCAATCTTTTGGTTTCAAATTGCTTTTCAACAGTGCCGCCGAGCAGCGTGTAACACGGATGCCTTTTCCAATGGCTCTTGAACCACCATGATAAAACGTCTGACAGGGCCGGTCTGTGGGTCCAGTATCTCGTGAGACAGAGTGTGGTGGAGGTGGAGAATTCTGCCTGCTGCCAGGAAAGCCTTCTGAATGAGAGTTTGCGGAAACCTGGAGAGCCACGCCCCCACGGCAGTGCAAGAGATGGCACATGAGGATGGGGGTTGGGCCTTGAGTTAAGGCTGGAGGTAAGGAGTGCACATGCGCAAATATCTCATTCCATTGAGTGCTTCAGAATGTTCCCATCGAGAGCAGGGTCAAGACTAATTTGCATATGGCTGGGTGCTAACTGGAATGGCATGGGGAGCAGAAACAATAGATTTAAGGACGGATCTCTGTAATGGGGGTGAATGTTTGATATTGTTCAACATTTGTTCTTCTTTTTGCATTTGTCGCCTTAATGGGACGGGAATGCCCGGACTTGGGTCCCGTGCTCTCCATGCACTGGAGACAAGCTGGCCTGGCTGATATGGGGTGATTCTCCGAAACCGGCCCCAGGATGCCTGTTTCCAGTCCAGGGAGAACCTGACCTGGCTGTTCAGGCTGGACTTATCCCATGGGGAGGAGGGTCAAGACTGATTTGCATATGGCTGGGTATAACCTGGAATAGCGTGGTGAGCAAAAAACAATGGATTTAGTCCCAGGTCTCTGTATTGGGGGTGAATGTTTGACATTGTTCAACATTCCATCAATCAATTGTTCTTTTTGCATCAGAATGAAGGAGTACCATTCTCAAACGTAATACTTCTTCCTTGAGTGATCATTAAGAAGTGAGTAGATGAGGAGGGTGCTGGAGGCGTGAGGGCAGAAGAAGATTAAAGTTCTGGAGTTGATCACAAAGAAGCTGGAGTGGATGGGAAAGATGGTAGCAGCATTAGAAATGCAACTAGGAAAGGTGGAGCAGAGGATATCTAAAGCTACTGTGGAAACTATGAAGCGGTCCCAGCAGAGAGCGGACTATCTGCAATCAATGTGGGGGTCATGGAGATGAGAATGTTTAAAAAACGCAGTGAGTGCCCCATTTCCCTGGATGGTAAGGAGGATCCTTTCACCATGCAGACCGTTTTCAATGACTCTGTAGTGCTTTAGGGATACTCTGATCCTTCCTCTGTGAGAAAGGAATACACTTTAACCTCCAGAGGATTTAAGATGCCTGACCCCTCCTCCAGTGGCCCCTTCTCCAGTGGCCCCTCCTCCAGTGGCCCCGCCTCCAGCACTACGGTCATTTTGGTGGTGGTAGACTCAGAACTGTCTGAATCCAATTTGAAAAAAGCAGGGGGCACTAAACCATGAACTCCAACATGACAACGACATTTTCTTAAGCCAGGACACAAGTGCTGAGATCCAGGACAGAAGGCGGCAATGGCTGGAAATGAGAAAAGAGTTGCAGGCAATGAGCGTTCCAACTACACTGCGGTGTTGGTGGAGAAATCTGTCCTATTTTCTGACCCAGATCCAGCAGAATCCTTCCTCAGCAGAATAAAGAGGAAGTCGACTGAAGGCTGGAACGCGGGAGGGAGGAACTATGTATATGCGTCATGTGACAATGCATAAAACCGATCCTGTGGTATTTGTCGGGTAGGGGTGAATTATTTGATAAAGTGTTTCTTGATCACGATATGGAGAGTGCTTCCTTGCTTGTCCTCTGGTCCTTCCTCCCTTTGTCCTTCCCATTCATTTCCTTTCCTTCACTGACTTCTTCCTTCGACCTAACTGTCTTGGTTAGGAGAATTCAACCAATCAATCAATCAGTCTGGACTTGTATAGTGCAACTAATCACCCTAGGGGGTATCCAGGCGCTGAGAGTACTGCTTCCGGGGGCTCAGTTGAACATCCAGGTCTTGAGTCCTTTCCTGAATTCCAGCAGAGATGTGGCCAACCTGTGCTGTTTTCTCGGTGCTCAGATCATAGTGCGTATGTTTGGGCAAGGAATATTCTGTTCTAACTTAAAATGAGTTTATAAAAAAAATTCTGAGTTGGATTTTCTTCAAATCTGATCTTCCTGGCACCCGTTTGCATAGTGAGACTTCTAGTCGATGTACTACTCAGAACATACAGATCCCTCCGGGATGTCTCACTCTGGTATGATGTGTGATTAACATTGAAAAGACGATGAAGGCCTGTTGCAGGATCATGCAATTCTGGCCCTGCCACTCACAATACTCATTTTGTGTAGCTGGATAATTTCTCTTCACTCCCAACTATGGGGCTGTAATGACTGATCTAGAAACCAGATGGGAATAAACTCAGAACTAAGGCACTTGAAAATGGGAAGAGTAGTAGGTAAGAGGATCCAAGGAGAAAACATGCTACTGTAACAGGTTACCCAAGCAAAAAAATAAAAAAATAAATTGGACCAAATAACTTAAACTGTAGCAGTGCATCTAAATGGCTTTGGGGTTCTACTTAACATCATATTACATCTTGTAATTGTGCATGTTTATGTTTTTTCTAATACTACATAACAATGTTACAATTTCTAATATGGTTCTAAATAACACATTGGTGCAAATTGACAACAGCCCATCCTTTTATTCATTTTGAACCAAACGGTCCTTCTAGCACAAAAGCTATGTCGTTATCATGGATTACTGAGAGAAAAACGATGTTGATGGAGTGAATGTTTTAAATAATTCTGGGAATCAATTAGACCACATCCCATCCATCATTCTTTGCCCAATGTGCCACTCCAGATAGGATGACGTTTGAGATGTCATCAGCGATGTCACTGACCATGTCATCAGTGATGTAATATGTGAGGTCATAAGCAGTGCATTGCGGGGCTTAAGTTATAGTTAGGTCAGTTAAATATAACTGCTGAATTTTTATGGTTTTGTGCATGTGAAATCTGAGCCTACCTATAACGTCCCTGTAACCTTTGTTTTTTTCAGTGAATTTCTATGTTTTTTTAATGGTATTTCCTAACTATAACGTCCCTGTAACCTTTGGTTTATTTCGTGAATTTCTAAGGTTTTCTTTAATTTTATTTCCTAACTGTAACCTGTAACCTTTGAGAGTGGGTGTGTGAGTGGCTGTATGGGTCTGTGAGTGGGTGTGTGAGTAGCAGTATGGGTCAGTGACTCTGTGTGTGAGTGGCTGTATGGGTGTGAGTAGGTGTGTGAGTGGCTATATAGGTGTATGAGTGGGTGTGAGTAGTTTTGGGGGTCAGTGTGTGGATGTGTGAGTGGCTGTATGGGTCTGTGAGTGGGTGAGTAGCTGTGTAGGTGCGAGTGGGTTTGTGACTGGCTGTATGGGTCTGTGACTGGATGTGAGTGGCTGTATGGGTCAGTAAGTGGCTGTGTCAGTGGGTGTGTGAGTGAGTGTCTGTATGGGTCTGTGAGTAGGTATGTGAGTGGCTGTGTTGGTGTATGAGTGGGTGTGAGTAGTTTTGAGGGTGTGTGAGTGGCTATATGGGTCTGTGAGTGGGTGTATGAGTAGCTGTGTGGGTGTGTGAGAGGGTTTGTGACTGGCTGTATGGGTCTGTGACTGGGTGTGTGAGTGGCTGTATGGGTCTGTGAGTGGGTGTGTGTGTGGCTGTATGGGTCTGTAAGTAGGTGTGTGAGTGGCTGTAAGGGTCTGTAAGTGGGTGTGTGAGTGGCTGTAAGGGTCTGTAAGTGGGTGTGTGAGTGACTGTATGGGTCAGTGAGTGGGTGTGTGAGTGGCTTTATGGGTCTGTGAGTGGGTGTATGAGTGGTTTTGTGGGTATATGAGTGACTGTATGGGTATGTGAATGGCTGTGCGAGTCTGTGAGTGGATGTGGTAGTGGCTGAATGGGTGTGAGTGGGTGTCTTAGTGGCTGTGTGGGTGTGTCAGTAACTGTGTGAGTGACTGGGCCAGAATGGAACCTCACCTGCCTCTTTATCCAATAAGAGTCCACAGTTTTGCACAAAATGTCTGCCCAACTGGAGTACTTTCTACTGGTTAATTAGTAAGTGCTAACTTGTTGGGTAAATGTCTAGTGTATATTCTACACTAAGGCTGTGTAATGGACCCGGAGGAAATGTTTCCAGTCACCTGTGCATTTAATTTCGGCAATGTGATTGTTCCTCAAGCGTCTTCCTCCAGAAATCTGTGATAACATGAATCCTCCTACAGAGAAGATGACGCGACTACGAAGAGGTGAATCTCCAAACAAGGGTACTTCCTCTTAACTATATAAAGTAAGTGCTGCTTTGTTTGGTGGAGATGTCCTCATACTCCTTGGCATCAAGAACGCGTTTCTAAAATCTGCGGGAAACTCGCTGGGTGGGGCCTTTTGGTAAGCTACCCATCATCCTGGTAAAAGGCGGGAAGACCTTTGCATACTACTAAGGTGAACGGGGCGTGGCCAAATGGGTGGAGCTTCCAGTTGATTTTGCACATTTGGATACACGTAGTAATTTAAAAGGAGAACCATGCACTCTGCTCTCATAGGAGATGACAAGAAAGAACCCACAGTCACAACTGATTGCGCTCGAATATATCAATGATGCATTCACGTCCAGAAAGAATTTCAGAACGTTTTTCAAAGTGGAATTGCTGAGAAAACATACTTGCTTTGCCTTTGCCAAGCCCAACAAGTTAGGATTATTTGTCCTTTACAGAAGGGGAGGGGGGCCATGTGGCCCCCTCCTGGGCCAATTTTGGACCTAGGGACCCCATCCTCCGGGGTCCGACCAAAAATTAATGGGGAAGGGGGAGGCATGCGGCCGCCCTCCCTGGGCTGATTTTAATCCCGGGGACCCCATCCCCCAGGGCCCTGCCAATTACTGGACGGGGAGGGGGCCATGTGTCCTGCATCCCCGGGCCAATTAAGGCCCCAGGTGACCCCATTCATCTGGGCCCTGCCAACTACTGGAAGAAAAGGGGTCCATGTGGCCCCCCTCCCACTTAATAAACATTGGCCTGCCCCGTGGAGGTGGCGGTCCCCAGTGCCGATATCGGCCATGGGGAGGGGGGCCACGGGTGCTCCCCTCCCTAGTATAGTTATTACAGTTTGCCCCCGGGACCTGGCCAACCCAGCGGCCAAGGTTTAAACAAGTGCGGGAGACCACGCCTGTTTTATTTTTATTTTTGCCAAGATTTACGGAACCACCTCAATTTTTGTGGCAAATGTTTTTTAAAATGCTTTTTGGCCTATGCAGGGTCCCACAGGGACACCACCACCAGGCCTAGGGGGTCAGGGTATTCCTACCCTGACCCCTTCTCTTTATTTTTTAACTTTTTTCCTGGGACTCGGCTGAGTCCGAGTCCTAAGATGGCTGCCAACACTTCTGGGTTGAAGTATTGGCATCCAACCAGATCTCAGCATGAGATCTGTCGGATTCGCGGAGGGTCTGTGTCCCTAGATATCTATATTTCTTTTTTCTTAAATAACTCCAAAACTATTGAAGGGATTTACATAAAATTACTAAAAGGGCTCTTTCTGGACCAAGAACTAGCTTTCTGCCAAATTTGGTGTAATTTCGTTCAGCGGTTCAGGCTGTAGTCCTGTTCAAAATCCCTATGGGAAATTGCATGGGGAAAACACATTTTTGGGACCCTCCTTTTTTCTCGGCCCCCGCTTGATAAATCACCCCCAAAACATTTTAGACAGCAGCTGAAGTGAGGTGTACACTAGTTTTTGAAATTTGGTGAATATTCGTCAAACAGCACCAAATTTATTAGCTTTTCCTATGGAAAAAAGTTCCACCAATTGGTTTTATTTATATATATATATATATATATATATATATATATATATATATATATATATATATATATATATATATATATATATGTTTACCAATGGAGGCTCCTTCTGTTTTCCCCCGCCCTTTGCAGAGGATCGCTCAGAGTTGGCGGAGCTATGCCAACCACGAAATTTGTTTCTGCAATCCAAGTAAAGCGATCACTCAGAGTTCAGCTGACACCAGAAGTTGTTTATTTCAGGTTACGCGTTTCGCTTGTCAAGCAAGCTTGGTCACACAGTGAGTTCCAAGAAAAAGACTGCATACATAGGCAGTGCAAAAAGTAAAGAAGGACCAAAATTATAAGGGTACATAACATGGTCAAAAGGGCATCCATTTTGTAGTGGACCCTCTGTGGTTGTATTCCATCATACTAGACTTGCATAATTGTTATTTCAAGCAAAAACAAAGATTCATAATAGTTTGTAAACTTTGTAAACCAGTGTGAGCATCCTATTAACCAACTCTATTAATATATTAATATAGGAACACACGTATTGCATTATACTTATTATAAAATATACATTGAATTAGTGTGCATTCCAAAAGAAACCTGAAAGGGAAAAGGCAAATTAAACATGATTTGATCCCTGTAATTAAAAGTGCCTAATTGTAAGAAAAATTCTGTTCTCTTTTTAGCGGCATAGTGCCTTAGTATTGTCCATTACAAAATAGTAAGATGTTTATTCAAAGCACTAAATTTTGGACAAATCTATTCTCCAAGATTAGTTACAGGGTGTAGCAAATAGTAGGAAGAAGTCAAATTCTTGCGGCACTGACCCAATATTGTCCAGTCTCTCATAATTACATGAACTATTATGAATCTTTGTTTTTGCTTGAAATAACAATTATGCAAGTCTAGTATGATGGAATACAAACCACAGAGAGTCCACTACAAAATGGATGCCCTTTTGACCATGTTATGTACCCTTATAATTTTGGTCCTTCTTTACTTTCTGCACTGCCTATGTATGCAGTTCATAAGCATCGAAAATTGCCTGTTTCCAGCACGATCGGAAAGAGAGTTCTCCCCTCCGAATCCCTTCCAAGCGCTCTCTGTATTTGCTTTAGTAGCACAATCCTTAATAGGTTAAGAGAGGGCAAGTGGGTCATGCTCCTCATTCAACATCCAACAAACACCCTCCGAGTACCGGAGCCCCCGACCCTTCAGGGCGGCCTCTCAAAGCGATGGGCACGGAGCAGCCCACCCAAATCCAAAAGAACAAGAATAGAGGCCCAATGCTGGAAACAACTGCATTTATTCAAGGCTTGGCAGCACAGAAACAGCCTCCGTCTCCTTACGCGTTTCGGCGGTCAATGCCGCCTTGCTCACAGGTGGAGGCAATATCACAAGCAAGGTGCAAATGTGCATGCTTTAAACAATAAGTCACATGACCAGTCAGTTAGAACTTCATATCCCATAATGCAGGTAAGTTCATTTTTCAAAAGTAAATAGGAAAATCCTAGTCTTATTTTACCCGCACTGTGTTGGAGTGGAAAATGTCCAAAATGCAACTGATCACGTCTATTTACAGTTTTTGCATGGTGCTCGATTGTTCATAAGCCTCGAAAATTGCCTTGAATTTCCCGCCGTTGTTTTACGATATAAGGTTGTGTTTAATTTACCCTCTGATACAAACACCTTCAGGTCCAGGTAGTTCACTGCCACTGGACTAACTGAGCCCGAAAAGTGCAAATTTAATTGATTGGTGTTCAGGATATTAATGTACTCATATGCTGACTCTGATGTACCTTGCCATATTATAAAGAGATCGTCTATGTAACAATACCACACAATAACTTTGCCCATCAATGATCCACATTCATATGATCTGGACACCTGCTCCTGCCACCAGCCAACGAACAAGTTCGCATAGCTGGGGGCGAAGCAGGTGCCCATCGCAGTCCCTGAGATTTGTTTGAAAAAATTCTCTTCAAAAAGAAAAATGTTATTCGTGAGACAAAATTTCGCAAATTCGATCAACTAATAGAGTAAAAGGGATTTCTAGAGACCAATTATTGGTGAAAAGAATAAATAATATCCCCAATACTAACGAAGGGGGTAAGTTTAGGATGGTCACTACATATTCAGCAGAAGCAAACTATCTTAAACGGATGCTTAAGAAAAACTGGCATATTTTAAAAACAGATAGTATTATCTGCAATGACATCCCAGTCTACCCAATGGTCACTTTTAGAAAGGCCCGATCATTTAAGGACATGTTAGTTCAAAGTCATCTTGACAAGATAATACAGAAAAAGGGTACCTTGAAAGAAATGCGAGGCTTTTACCCGTGTGGGAAATGTAAAGCCTGCGCGAATAGCAAAAGGGTTTTGTCTTATACTATACCAGACATAAATAGAAACAGACTCATAAAAAGATTTATGACATGTAATACCAGGTATTCTGTATACTGTCTAACATGTCCTTGTGGGTTACGATACATTGGCAGTACCATTCACCCACTTAAAATAAGGATATTAGAACACTTACGGGCAATTTCTAAAAAAGACGCAACATATCCAGTGGCAAGACACTTTGCCGATAAACATTCCAGTAATAGAAATCTGGTACAGTACTATGGTCTGGATCATGTCCCGGATAATATCAGAGGGGCGACAGAACCCTGAGACTACGTAGGTTAGAGTCACGTTATATTGTAGATTTGCGAACTAAATTCCCAAAAGGATTAAACAGTGGGGAGGAGTTGGCGTCACACTTGGGTTTATAGATTGTAAAATTAAAAACCGTTAGGCTGATACACAGCGGTATTAGTTGCAGTTATAATAATATGTCTCTTACATATTATCTATGTCACAGGATATGTGTAAACAACAATGGTTAATAATAAGGGACTTGAGCGATCCACGGAAAGAGAATAGTACACTAAGGCACTAGTTGGTTAATATTTGTTTTGAATGATTGATGAATTTTATCAAACCTTGAATGGTAATTAAGGCATGTTAATGTATTTTAATTAATAGGATACATTATGTCATGTAGTGGTTCAATATTTATTGAGTATATAGTTAAATCAATGTAATTATGACACTATATGTTTTGCATATTATAGTTCCTGGTATTGGAATGAATAGTTCCCTCCTTTTGGTCGCATTTACGTGACGCAGTAAGAGGGGACCAAAGCCGATCCACGGCAAGATAGCCAAACATATGACTGTTTTATCTGACATCAGCAGAAACCAATTAATTGATGAAATTATAATTTGTCACAGTGTGATTCAATATTTATTGTATACAAATTATGTGCACGCAATTTAAAATTTATATGTATGTATAACATTTCAATATGGCGCTAGATTTTGCGCATTGCGTTAGTCCCCTTTCCATTGTGATACACAAGTGACCAGGATGTAAAATAGAGTCGCTTCCGGTGTGACAGTAACACCGAAGAAGGCAGACCGCCGAAACGCGTTTGTTGCTAATGCTGGAAGAATAAATATCTTCAAAACGCCCCCGTGAGTGCTGAATTTCTTTTACAAAAAGGAAAAGGAGCGATAATAATTTGCGGAGTACACAGCCGCATACTAGCACCCGTCCGAGAGTGCTTCCCATGGAGGTGTAAAGTGAGCGTGAGATATATATATATATATATCCAAAATCGCAGCTCAGTGCAAACGCACTGAAATCGCCTTTCCCCTTCCTCTCACGATGGCGGTCCGCGGCAAGGGGGCGAGCCTCAAAACACCAAAGAAAGCTGTTACCTCGTAACATTACAGCAGCAGCGGACACCAAACGTCTTTCAAGCTTGAAAGACGTTTGGTGTCCGGCTGCTATAATGTTACGAGGTAACAGCTTTCTTTGATATATATATATATATATATATATATATATATATCTCAACAACGCCTGCACATGTATTATTCTGTTATACATTTGCAATAATGTTTGTGCCCAACGAACTATTGTATTTGCTTCCATTTATTGATTCATTTTATATACAGTACTACAGTTCTCATAATGCCCCATAATGGCTTCAATGAGTTATTGTATGAATTGTGACACTAAGAAAGGACTCACATACTGTGAACATGACTTGGCAATCAAATCACGTTGGTGTTTGGAGAGACGCGGTTGTTTTGTCATTAAAAATTTGGAAATATGGAGCCTCCGGGAGTGCAACATTTTAATTTGTAAGGATAATTGATTGGGAGAGTGGTCAATCTCCGACGCTTGCACTGGCAGCAGGAGCGTGCCGTCAACTGATCGCATTGTTGGATGTATATATATATATATATAGCTATGGCCAAATTTTTGAGCTGGATGTGGGGTATTCGTGATAACAATTTGAAGAAGCAAGAGCTTATGAATGGTAACAATGCTCATGTAGAACCATGATTATAGCATTTGCACTTAACGCTTCTTGCTTAGTGACCTAGCTTTTTGGCCGATGCCCGGTGGAGCTACTTGATAGCTATAGAGGAGATGGGCTGTGGACTACCCCTTCGGCCGTCACCTACCCAGCCGGACATTGGGCAGACCTTACTTCGTCTCTCCGTCATACTCTCCCTTCTACCCCTTTACTCCACCCACTTTCTCCTTTACGCTCCATTTATTCCTCCTCTTTGCTCTCTAATTGTTTTCTTATTGAGACCTAGCCGCTTGACTGAGGCCCGGTGGAGCTACCTGATAACTATAGAGGAGATGGGCTGTGGACTTCCCCCTCGGCCGTCACCTACCCAGCTGGACTTTGGGCAGACTCTCCTTCGTCTCTCCATCCATCCTATCTCCATCCTTTCTCCCTCCTACACCTTTACCCCACCCCCTTACCCTTCTAAGCTCCATTTATTTCGTCTTCCGACGCTCTTGAAATGTTTTCCTGTAACTGTTGTAACTTGTAACTGATGTAATTTTGTAATTCTGTGGAACCTTATGTAAAGCGCTTTGATACCTCCGGGTCTAGCCAGCGCTATATAAAACTCAAATAAACATAAAACATAAACCTGTTTTTATCGTCATTAGGAACATGTTTTATTCTATAGAAAGTTTTAACACCATGATGAAATGGAAGTTGTACTTGAATGGTAGTTAAGCACAGTAGCTAGACTGATGTGTTCCACTGTTTTATCAATTTTTATAATGGTTTATATGATTGTTTTTAATCTTTTTAGCGTAGTTACTGTATTATAGTTCTTGTACATTAACCTATTTCGACTTTTCAGTCTTAATATAATATTGTAAATAATACTTGTGTCTTTTATGATCTGAAAGATTGAAATAAAGACTGATTTGACTTTGACTTTGATATATATATATATATATTATCTACTGGCGGTCGCCAGTAGATAGTTATAGTTAGGACCTATTTTCCATAGGAAATCCGCAACATTCTATTTGAAATAACTCTTGCGTCGGTTGACGAATCTTCACAAAATTTTCAAACTTTATGGCCCGCTCCGGTCCGCTCCTACCCTGAAAGTTTCGGGGTGATTTGTCAAGCGGGGGCCGAGAAAAAAGGGGGGTCCCAAAACGTGTTTTCCCCATTCATTTTCCCATAGGAAACTTTAGCCACGGCTACAGCCTGAACTGCTGAACGGAATTACACAAAATTTGGCAAAGAGGTAGTTCTTGGTTCAGAAAGAACCCTTTTTGTTAAATGGTGTAAATCCGTTCAGTAATTGCGGAGAAATTAAAAAAATAAGAGTCAAAAAATCAATTTCCCATAGGAAACTTTATGCAAGGCTACAGCCCGAACTGCTGAACGGAATTACACCAAATTTGGCAAAGAGGTAGTTCTTGGTTCAGAAAGAACCCTTTTTGTTAAATGGTGTAAATCCGTTCAGTAGTTGCTGAGAAAATCAAAAGTAAAAACACATATATATCTGGGCGGAGCCTAACCACACATGTCATCGTGAGATCTGATTGGCTGTCAGCACTTCATCCTGGAATTGCTGGCAGCCATCTTGGGACCAATATAAATGATAGTACCCCATTGAAATGCATTGTAGTGAATCGAAGATTTTGAGGGTTACCAAAAGGAGAACTATAAAGGGTGATAACAGACTTTAGTTACATTAGAATTCATTTGTTGATGGTACCATACTAATTTCAGGAATTGTGGTGTGTTCTAAGGTGATTTTACCCTGTGAAAAACCTTCTGCTGGGATATCATGAATCATGTTTGAGAGAAAACTATTTTCACATGCTTGTCCCATACAGTTTTGGAAGGTGCTCCATAAGCTAAAATGAGAGCATATTTTCTGTAAATTCACATTATCTTTCTCAGTCATGTGAGAATGAAGTCTGACATTCTCAGTAAAACATGTACATCCAACAGTGGCAGAGACTGTCAGTTGATTCCTTTGTGTTCTACTGCAGCTTCCCAGAGTGTTCTAAAGAACAACTAGAGTGCTAACAGCCTTACTTATGACAAAAGTATGGCACACCTGAAGCCATCTTGATTTGAATAAACTGGTAACACTTAAAACATTTAATTTAAAAAGGAACAAAATGATGGGGTTCATTTTGTCATAGAAATTATGGTTAGTGCTGTAGAAAGAAAAATTAGGACATGTTTCAAGTGTGATCTCAAATATCTTCCTGTTATATTTCAACAGGAGCAGCCTGTCAGTTGATGCCTTTGTGTTCTAATGCAGCTTCCCAGAGTGTTCTAAAGAACAACTAGAGCGCTAACAGTCTTACTTATGACAAAAGTATGGCACACCTGAAGCCATCTTGATTGGAATAAACTGGTAACACTTAAAACATTTAATTTAAAAAGGAACAAAATAGAAATTATGGTTAGTGCTGTAGAAAGAAAAATTAGGACATGTTTTAAGTGAGATCTCAAATATCTTCCTGTTATATTTCAACAGGAGCAGCCTGTCAGTTGATGCCTTTGTGTTCTACTGCAGCTTCCCAGAGTGTTCTAAAGAACAACTAGAGTGCTAACAGCCTTACTTATGACAAAAGTATGGCACACCTGAAGCCATCTTGATTGGAATAAACTGGTAACACTTAAAACATTTAATTTAAAAAGGAACAAAATGAGGGGTTCATTTTGCCATAGAAATTATGGTTAGTGCTGCAAAAAGAAAATTTAGGGCATGTTTTAAGTGAGATCTCAAATCCTCTTCTATTTCATTAGAAAATTCTGACATGCAGACTGAAACAATCACTTTCAATACCAGCAGTAGACTTCCAGTTAACTCCTTGGTGAGCAGTAGCTTTACTACAGTGATCTAATGAACAACTAGAGTGCTAACATTCTGAATTTATGGCAAATGTGTGACACATCTGAATGCCTTCTTGATGGAATCAAAGTAAAAAACTGAAAGCATTTCCTACTGAGGAGACTGTAGTAAATGAGGAAATTAGGAAACTTCATAACAAATAAGTCTCCCAAGATGGCCACCAGAGAAAAAGAGCCCAAATGTAGCACAAATATCACCCAGAGGTAGCCCACGTATAGCCCAATGACAGAAGTGTGCAAAACACTTTTTTTATTTTTTGTTTTTTTGCAGTTTTATATAGTGCAGACTGGTCAGGTATTGGAGTGCTTTACATGAGCACTGGTTACATCACACAAGGACAAATTCATGTTGGTTGACCCCTACACTACCCAAACACCACTGCACTACCCTAAACCCTAAAACACTACCCCCAGCACGACCCCCTTCACTACCCAAACACAACTGCACTACCCTAAACTCAAAAACACTACCCCCAGCACAACCCCTACACTACCCAAACACCACTGCACTACCCTAAACCCTAAATCTACCCCTACACTACACAAACACCATTGCACTACCCTAAACCCTAAAACACTACCCCCAGCATGACCCCCTACACTACACAAACACCACTGCACTACCCTAAACCCTAAAACACTACCCCAGCACGACCCCCTACACTACCCAAACACCACTGCACTACCCTAAACCCTAAAACACTACCCCCAGCACGACTCCCTACACTACACAAACACCACTGGACTACCCTAAACCCTAAAACACTACCCCCAGCACGACTCCCTACACTATCTAAACACCACTGCACTACACTAAACCCTAAATCTACCCCCAGCATGACCTCCCACACTACACAAACACCACTGCACTACCCTAAACCCTAAAACACTACCCCCAGCACGACCCCTACACTACCCAAACACCACTGCACTACCCTAAACCCTAAAACACTAACCCCAGCATGACCCCCTACACTACCCAAACACCACTGCACTACCCTATACCCTAAAACACGACCCCATACACTACACAAACACAACTGCACTACCCTAAACCCTAAAACACTACCCACAGCATGACCCCCTACACTACACAAACACCACTGCACTACCCTAAACCCTAAAACACTACCCCCTACACTACACAAACACCACTGCCCTACCCTAAACCCTAAAACACAACCCCCAGCATGACCCCCTACACTACACAAACACCACTGCACTACCCTAAACCCCCTACACTATACAAACACCACTGCATTACTCTAAACCCTAAAACACTACCCCCAGCACGACCCCCTCACAACACAAACACCACTGCACTACCCTAAACCCTAAATCGACCCCCAGCACGACCCCCTACACTACCCAAACACCACTGCCATACCCTAAACCCTAAAACACTACCCCCAGCATGAACCCCTACACTACCCAAACACCACTGCACTACCCTAAACCTTAAAACACTACCCCCAGCACTACCCCCTACACTACCCAAACACCACTGCACTAACATAAACCCTAAAACACTACCCCCAGCACAACCCCCTACACTACACAAACACCACTGCACTACCCTAAACCCTAAAACACTACCCCAGCACGACTCCCTACACTACCCAAACACCACTGCACTACCCTAAACCCTAAATCTACCCCCAGCACGACCCCCTACACTACCCAAACACCACTGCACTACCCTACACCATAAAACACTACCCCCAGCATGACCCCCTACACTACACAAACACCACTGCACTACCCTAAACCCTAAAACACTAACCCAGCACGACCCCCTACACTACCCATACACCACTGCACTACCCTAAAGCCTAAAACACTACCCCCAGCACGACCCCCTACACTACTGCACTACCCTAAACCCTAAAACACTACCCCCAGCACGACCCCCTACACTACCCAAACACCACTGCACTACCCTACACCCTAAAACACTACCCCCAGCACGACCCCCTACACCACCCAAACACCACTGCACTACCCTAAACCCTAGAAAAGAAACCCCCACCCCATGCCCAATCCCCCTTACCTCTCACTCCTCGTGGTTCCTCTCTCCTCGTGGTTCCTGCTTCACGTTGTCTCTGAGGGGCGGTGCACGTCGTTGTGAGGAAACGGAGCAGCCTCTGTTTCCTTACAACGACATGGATCGTCTACATGTTTTTTAGAACGCATGGTCATTTACCATACATACCTTTACAACAAAATTCGTTGTAAAGGCATGCGTGGTAAATGACCATGCGTTCTAAAAAAATGCGTAGTAATGACTTCGTGATGTACAACGCATGCGTGGTAATGCATGCGTTGTAATGGTATCGCAAAGTAAAAAAGTCGTTGTAACGGCTGTTTACCGATCGAAGCTGGCCCCTGTTCTTCAGTGAGACGTTTATTTGATTAATTAGGAGGAAGTAATGTGTTTTTTTTACCGAAAAGTGCATTCTTGGCTGTTGTATTGTGAAAGTGTCCACGTGGCCTAGTTTCACTTCCGGTGAGAGAGTGGAAGAGTCTGTTTGGATCTAAAGGAGTTCTGTTGTTGGACGGGGCCGGCGCGACATGTCATCAGAAAACATAGCTAATGGAAAGCGTCCTCCCTGAAGTGTGGAGCAGTGCCATGAGAGGTCAACGCGTGTGCGTCCCACCGCAGTATGACCGTACCGCGTGACCCATGTGCCGCCTCCAGGGTACAGGAGGCAGAAGCGGCATCGCAGGTCCTCTTGAAGACCGTTGTAGCACTAATTCTACATTTTGGTACTAGGGCATTTTAACTTTGTTGTTCCTGCCAGATACAAAGAGAAGATCCTGTGTTATTCAGTGCCCTTGTTACCTTTTTTGTGGGTTGTGGTGCTTGTCACTCGCTGCCCCGCCGGTGCACACGACTGGGCACCCCACCTCGTGTGCCATCTGCAGGGCCTCTGCCCTCGGATCACTGGTTTCGGTTTCTGGAGTGGCAACATAAACAGTTGCTCCCAAAGGACTAGCCTGAACACTTAGGTGAATATCCCCTGCACCAGCATTCCACTGAAATTCTTTCCTAGCTCTCCCACGTCAACGAGGACGTCATAATAGCACGGCTCCGCTCGCGACACCGTATGACGTCATCGGAGCCATAAGAGAACCTCGTCGGCGTGCTGACGTCAGTTCCACCCATTTTTTCCGTGCCACCGAGGCAAACAGGGGACCGAGAGATTTTCACATGTATACATAGTATAATAAATATATATATATTCACTGAAAAAACCATAGGTTTCAGGCACGTTATAGTTAGAAATTAGCATTTAAAAACCTTAGAAATTCACTGAAAAAACCATAGGTTTCAGGCACGTTATAGTTAGAAATTAGCATTTAAAAAACCTTAGAAATTCACTGAAAAAACCATAGGTTTCAGGGCCGTTATAGTTAGTTGGACATTTCACTCGTACAAAACCATAGAAATTCCCCCGTTATAGTTAGTTCAGCTAACTATAACTCGTGCGCTCCGCAATGCACTGCTGATGACGTCACATATTACATCACTCATGACATGGTCAGTGACATCACTCATGACATCACTGATGACATCTCAAATGACATCACTGATGACATCACTGATGACATCATCCAGTGAATGTGTGTTTTCTGAAAATTAAATATGTTTTATATATGTATATCTCAAGGTCGATGGAAGAATAAATGGGTATATAAGTGTCTAAATGGATGATTTTGTTTTATAAAATTGATTGTAAAACTGACTAAGTGTATCTTAGTGAATACATGGGTGAGTAATGTTTAAATATGAAAATATCTGTATCAGTCTCTCACTTTGTGTATAAGTGGCTGCATGGGTTGGTGAGTAGCTACATGAGTGTCTATATGGGTTATTAGTTGGTTTTTTGAGTATCAGTATGAGTGTCTGAGTGTCTGTATGGTTCGGTGGGGGGTATTACTTAGTGCATAGATGCATGAATGAGTGACTCACTGTTTGTATGTGTTGAAGACAGCATGTGTGCAGGACTGTATAGGTGGATGAGTATGTGTATGGGTGTGTTAGTGAGTGAATGACTGTCTCAATAGTGTCTTTATGAGTAACTACATATGTTTTAAACTAGTATATGTGAGTATTGGTGTATATAAGTGAGTATATGTGAGAGTGAGAGATTGGAAGAGTTCCTGTACAAATAAGTAGGTGTTTCTATAAGTGATTGTTTAAGAGAGTAAGTATGTGTATGTTTCTGTAGAAGTAAGTGTGGTAGTGTGTGTATAACTGTATATGCAAGTAAATGGATGTTTGATACTTTGTTTGCATGTGTGACTATGTGTGTGAGTAACTCTATGGATGAGTGGCGGTGTGTAACAGGATGTATAGGTGTATGAGTACATATGATGAGTGAGAACATGTATGAGTGACTGTATAGGGACTGTTGGTGAATGAGTGGATGTGTGTGTAGATCTTGGAATTACTGAATAGGTGTGTTGTAACTGGTATTGGTATGTCCATTGTTTTGAAAATGTTAGTTTGTATTTTTGAGTGTGTGTATCAAAGGTTATATTAGGGTGAGAGGAGGTCTGCCACTCTATCACAAGGATGATGTCATCAGTGATGTCATTTGAGATGTCATCAGTGATGTCATGAGTGATGTCACTGACCATGTCATGAGTGATGTAATATGTGACGTCATCAGCAGTGCATTGCGGGCACGCGAGTTATAGTTAGCTGAACTAACTATAACGGGGGAATTTCTATGGTTTTGTACGAGTGAAATGTCCAACTAACTATAACGCCCCTGAAACCTATGGTTTTTTCAGTGAATATATATATATATATATATATAACCGAGAACTTGGAATGCCCTTTCTAAAGAACTACGTGACAACTAATCCTACTCTCACTTCAGGAAAAACTTAAAATTGTTTCTTCTCAACAAATTCCTAAATTAATCCTCCTAAGCTACCGTCCTTGACCTACCGCATACCTCGTCCAACAAACACTCTGATCACTCTGACCTCGATCCTAACCCCTCCTCTGGATACCCAGCCCCACAATATACTGTATTAATATTCGCTCCCCACCTGCATCTATCTCCTGTAAATGAGTCCTGTTTACCTGCTTGTTGCACTATATTGTATGACTTTTCTCACCCACTTCTGCTATGCCTACTGTAACTGATGTAAACAATGCACATGTAGCTCTTGTAAAGCCGTATCCTATGACGATAGCTCCTGTAATCGATTTATATGCAACTCTTGTAAAGCGCTGTGATGCCCTTGGGTCTAGTTCACGCTATATAAAACTCAAAAAAATAAAATAAAATATACATAGGTGTTTCTGTGAAATCCTATATCTACTGGCTATATTGTAGGTGTGTTGTAAAAACAGAGTAAAAAAAACAGTAAATACAAACATATAATTTAAAAAAATACATAAATACGTGCACACATAAGTAAACAAATAAATAAATGCAGACATACATACATACATACATACATAAATAAAAATTACAGAAATACACACATAAACAAAACACAAATAAATACAGACATACATACACATATATGCCTAAATAAAAAATACATACATCCACACATAAATGTATACATAGACAAACATGCACATACGTCAATAAAAAAGCATATATACATACACATATAAATAAACAAATACGGAAATACAGACATACATACATACACATACGTACATAGATAAAAAAATATACATAAATACATACACACGCATAAATAAATAAATACATAAATAAATGTACACATAAGTACACGAAAAAACGGTCACGGAATATATTGTACTAGCTCACTGCCAGTTAATAACTGGACGGCAGCTGTTTGAAATGTTTGATCACATCACACGATAGTGAAGACCACACGAGTGTCGCTCTGTGCCGAGTGCTGAGAGCCGGCACGCTGCCGCTTCCTGTCAGCAACAGTTCAAGGCCACGAACGCTGCTGGCGGCTGTGAATGCGCTTGAACTTGACCGGCCGCCCTCTTCCCATGGCTGGCTGAGCTCCGCTCTGCAGCGCGGGGCAGGGCTGGGCCGCCCTCTTCCCACGGTTGGCACCGCCGTGCCCTCCTCTCCAGTGCGGGGCATGGGCAGGGCCGGGCCCTGCGTGGGAGGCAGCCCGTGTGTTTCTCTCCTTGCTCAATCTTGGACTTGAGCCAGCTTTGACGTTCTCGCCTGATGCTCCCGGTATGACGGTGGCTCAGCTGACTCGGCGGTCACGTGACGCCACGACAGTGCTGCGCTGCTCAGGAAACTGTACTCTGTGCATTAATAACAGCCTATGCAGCGCACTGTACTAGTCCACCGACAGCTCGTGCGAGAACAACAACACTATATGTCTGCGCGTGCCAGGCGGTGCCCGAGCAGAGGGGTGCACAGGGCAGCTGCTGCACAGGGGACACCACTGAAACACCCCAGTCCCCAGAGTCATGGCCTGGACGTCATACCAGCTCTTCCTGGCCGGGCTGATGCTCGTCACCGGCTCCATCAACACCCTGTCTGCCAAGTAAGTAGGAGCGGGGGGCATCAGTGCTGTGGTTTCCAGGGAAACCCTTCTCTAATGGTCACTCTTGTTTTGTGTTTTTTTTTTTTACACTTTCCCTACATGGATGTGATCAAATATGGCCTTATTTGTACCTATTATTCTTCAATTTTAATAATGTTATACATGAGCCAACGTCCTATTTTTATGCATAAGCCAACATCGTGGAAGTCGAATAAAATCTAAGAGTTTAGGGACTGGAACAGATGTGCATTCTGCTGAGTCTGTTGTCTGTATTTTGTTATCCCCCCTCTTCTGCTGTGTTATATAGCACGGTAGGTGCCTGCATGCACTTTCACCTGCACTCACGGTTCTGAAAGTACCAGAGACTATTGTCGCGAACCGCGCCATGGCATAAACATATGCATATCTGCAGATCTGTAATAAACCCAGTCTGGAAGAACAGCATCATTATTTTTGTACAAATATGTGATTCTTGCACTCTAGGCAACTTCCATTTTGTAATTTGATTTATTTTGGATATTTTTAAACTGCAGGCCACTCTTAAGTGGCACCAGAGCACGCGCTGTACGTAAAACAAGACATTCTAGAATCAACAGTGGGGACGGGACATGATGATTCTGGTCTTGGAGAAGGGTCTTCCATTGACCAGGGGCAGCAGTTGTCAAGTTACGGAATGTTCTAATGGCGCCACCGCCGCGTGGGCAACAGTCCTTGACGGGCAGGGGCAGTGATCGCGGAATAAAGTAGGCAGTCGTCAGGAAAGTGAACAGTAGGGGCCCGATTCTGATGCGGGTTGGAAAAGCTTCCCGACCGATGGCCTGATTCTGATGCGGGTAGGAAGGCCTCCTAACGGCATTTGCTCCTTCCAAATCGGATCGGGAACGTGTCTTCCCGACCGAGTTCCCAATTCTGATGCGGTTAGGAACAAATGTTCCCATTGAAGTCAATGGGAGTTCAACCAAATCGTATCTGGAAGCATCCGGATGCATCCTACTCTGCCGGTTGGACTTTCCCGATCCGAGTGGGTCGGAAACCATTTTCCAACCGATTCGGTCGGGAAGCTTTTCCAACCCGCATCAGAATCGGGCCCTAGGTGTTTACCTCCTTTCTGAACTGTTTGCGAAAGTCTGAGTCCCCAGGGGTCTGAGAACCCGCGAGAGCTGCTTTCAGAGTCTGAGAGCATTACAGATTTGTGTAGTTTTTGTGTGGAGAAAGGTCATAAAAAACGTTATACGCCTCAGGGATGTGACAGAGTACGCTCTGCACACTACCACACAGAGTCCGGAGTGCAGGAGGTTCACTGCAGTTTTCTGAAGGCGGGGTGAGGAACCACGAAGAAACAAAACGTGCGTGTAAATGACCGCATTACTCACTCGTGCAGTGTCTTCCACTTCTTGGAAACTAAAAATAAGACCCTTTTGCACATTGGAGTACCGGGAATGTCAGATTGTCGTAGGTTTCCTCAAGTACTCCTGGGTCTGTCTGTGGATCCCATAAGAGCTTCTCCAAAGATAGGAGTAAGCCTGTGGGAGGGCACATTCCCACTCTGCCCTCTGTGAATCGGGTCCTCGCTGTTTTGGGGAACGCCTCCTGCTTTGATCTTTGGCAGACATACTCAGTTAAACCTCGTGCAGAGTGGATGTGAATGATGAGCTGCGTCTCCTGCCCTGTTCAGGGGTGGGTGCCATGTGTAAGCATGGACATCAGTCCGGATCACCAGGTACAGCAGTGCTACCGGGCCTGCTCTTCGGTGCCCCTGACTGACACTTCCTTTCCTAGCCCTCGACTCATTACTCCTAGAGGCATCGCAAGGAAGAGAGAGGAAATGGACCGTTTTTGGAGTACCTTTTCTTTTCAAATAAAAGCACTGCCTGTCCAATGATTTATTAACTGCTGTTATTTTCTATAGTGAGTTCTGTGTCTTTCCCTGATACCACGTCCCTGAGTAGGCCTCGGGCTGCTGGACCCTGCTACCCTGAGGGTCAGTCCCTCAGGGCTGTACCTGGTGCTCCGTTCTGGCTCCAGCTGTGAGGTGAAGCCCCCGGAGCACAGAGGTGAAAGGCTCTCTTTGTCACAAGCGAGTCGATCAATTCCTGATTGCCCAGGGATTCCAGAAAAATTCCATCAGCATTCTTTGAGCAATATAAATAAGTACAAATGCACATATATATATATATATATTCCCAAATAATGACCTTCCTCCACGGTCATAAACGAGGCGCACACTGGGGGAAAAAATATATATATATATATATAGTGTCATGTGATCAAGGCCGTGTCAGGCCGAAATGCGTCATGGCGGTCGTGGTGGCTTAACAATAAACAAGAAATCCAGCACGAATCTTGGGTTCGCATTCCGTTTGTTCCCAGTGGAAGGGAAGTTGCAGAAAACGGTTGAGTGGAGATATATATATATATAAATATATATATATATATATATATATATATATATATATATATTTTAATTCATGGACCCCGTGCACTCTAGGTCAAGGGGCACATGGAAAAGCTTTGTGGTAAAAAACATCATTAATGGACACATTCATGATAGACGTTTGCAACCAAGTGCAGGCTCACTGTTAGCATTGAGAGATGAACCAATAGCACCGAGTGGGGGATACATCTTGTTTCAAAGTGCCTCTGGGCTGAGCCTGCTTTTGCTGATATATAACACCTTTTGCGGTACCGGTGCAGAGCCCTGATCTGAGTGAGGGCTGGGGCAGATAGCCTCATCTGCCCTCCCCTTGTAACAGCCTGGGGCAGCTGCCCAGGTGAGGCGACCTCTGCTGGAGCCCTACCAGCAGGGGTGAAGCAGCATTTTGGGAACAGGGAGCAGCAGATGCAATGTAGTCTGTGGTGGACATGACGTGGTCTGTGGTGGACATGATGTGGTCTGTGGAGCAATCAGTACCATCAGTGGTAAAGTGGTGTGCGTTAGAAAGGGTACCAGTAGAGGTGAAATGGTCTGTGGTGGAAAGGGTACCAGTAGAGGTGAAGTGGTCTGTGATGGAAAGGGTACCAGCGGAAGTGAAGTGGTCTGTGATGGAAAGGGTACCAGCGGAAGTGAAGTGGTCTGTGATGGAAAGGGTACCAGCGGAGGTGAAGTAGTCTGTGATGGAAATGGTACCAGCGGAAGTGAAGTGGTCTGTGATGGAAAGGGTACCAGCAGAAGTGAAGTGGTCTGTGATGGAAATGGTACCAGCGGAAGTGAAGTGGTCTGTGATGGAAAGGGTACCAGCGGAAGTGAAGTGGTCTGTGATGGAAAGGGTACCAGTGGAAGTGAAGTGTTCTGTGATGGAAAGGGTACCAGCGGAAGTGAAGTGGTCTGTGATGGAAAGGGTACCAGTAGAGATGAAGTGGTCTGTGATGGAAATGGTACCAGCGGAAGTGAAGTGGTCTGTGATGGAAAGGGTACCAGCGGAAGTGAAGTGGTCTGTGAAGGAAAGGGTACCAGCGGTTGTGAAGTGGTCTGTGATGGAAAGGGTACCAGCAGAAGTGAAGTGTATGTGATGGAAAGGGTACCAGCGGAAGTGAAGTGGTCTGTGATGGAAAGGGTACCAGCAGAAATGAAGTGTCTGTGATGGAAAGGGTACCAGCAGAAGTGAAGTGTCTGTGATGGAAAGGGTACCAGCGGAAGCGAAGTGGTCTGTGATGGAAAGGGTACCAGCGGAAGTGAAGTGGTCTGTGATGGAAAGGGTACCAGTAGAGGTGAAGTGGTCTGTGATGGAAAGGGTACCAGCGGAAGCGAAGTGGTCTGTGATGGAAAGGGTACCAGCGGAAGTGAAGTGGTCTGGGATGGAAAGGGTGCCAGCGGAAGTGAAGTGGTCTGTGATGGAAAGGGGACCAGCGGAAGTGAAGTGGTCTGTGGTGCAGCTATAGGGAGCAGCGGTGTTCTAGTGGTCTGTTGTGGAATGAGAGGCAACTAAGATATGGTTTTGTATGAGAACTGAGGAACAGGAAGGTAAAGTAGTCTATAGGGCAGCAGAGGCGCAGTGTTCTATGGGAAAATCAAATGAATGAATGAATGAATGACGTGACTTGTAAAGCGCACGGCTACTAGAGTGTCCCGGCGCTAAGGTAGCCCACTCCAAGAGAAAAGGAGGCATAGTTTATCCTTTAAACAGATGGAGTTTTAATTGTTTAGGGAACATTTTTTTGTCTGGGATGCATCTAATGGGGAGAGGAAGAAAGAACATTCCAGTGTTTGGCGGCAAGGACCGTATATTCCAACGCACCATTGCATCTGTGCCTCCCAACATCTCAGAGCTCACCACCAGTGCAGTTATTCAGTGCAGTGACCTGACCTGTGGGCAGACATTTCAGTTTTATTATACGGTACTTCCCTTCTGCGAAGCTCCTCCCACAGGCTGGAAAAACTCCAGATCAGTAAGCTGGGGGATCTTGTCAAAGCAACAACTACTTTGAACTCTCACGCTATAAAATGGGCGTCGACTCGGTGCATTTCATTGGAAAATGAAACGATCTCCCATTTCTCACTCCAAATCTGCACATTTGGGGCGCTCACTTGTGAGTTTTAGTGTGTTTTCTAAAACAACACTTCCTGAACAGTTGTTTAGCCGGAGTATTTGCTTTCTACTTAGCATACATCATGGCTGTTCCAGGAAGGACGCGTCCAACTGGAGGTAACCGTAGCCCTGGTCACAGGCCAGGAAGCGCCTTGCCTGCTCTCACTTCATTACACCTGAGAGAAGCACTGCAGACCAGCACAAAGATCTGGTTACCTGATCGCTGTTGTAGCTGCTGCAGCCCTGTACACTTACACTTACAATGATTACGTCTTGGCCTTGCCCTTTGAGGTCTGGCTTTGCAGCGAAGCTGTCTGTTGCCTGTTGTACTTGACTGCATTTGCATTTGACCTGTTGTTATCAATGTTTTATACTGGCCTATTTGGCTCTGTTCCGATGCGCATTCTCCTCTCACCCCCTGCAATTCGTTGTTTGCTGTATCTTTCCAAAGCCTAATCAGTGCTTGCATTGCAATGCGGGAGAGGCCGGTAAGAGCACTAAGTACACTGAACTGCCAAGCAAACAACACAATCACCTTTAATGTAACCCCAAAGATGCACACGTGTACCATGCTGCACACGTGAGGCACTTTTAACCACTCCTAGCGCCCAGAAGTGTCCAGCAGAGGCCATGAGCACTTCACTCCCAGGACTGATGTGATAAACTCTCTTTTCCCTGACACGGCGGGCATGGCCAGCAGTTAACAGTTTCTTTCCATGCACTAAAGCCGGGCTTTATTTAGTGCTCGTATTTTGCGTTCACTCGCTTCAAAAAGTGAAAGTAATGGGCCCGTTTTCCTCGCCCACGTGGCCACGAGCCACAAGGTACGGTCATTGGTCCTACTGCTCGCAGCCAGCAGGTCGATGTCGGTGTTTTCCACTGGGTTTAAATGTTTTTGTGTTGTTCTGTTCTGAGTTCATGTTTTTTAGTTGCAGTGACAAGCAGCATGCGTTATTTTTCATTCTTCCACAGTCAGTATTCGCAGCGTGGCTTTCGATTTTTTTAGGGTTCTAGGCGCTTGAGTTGCAAAGGAGACTTTAAGAGCGAGCCTATCTGTGGTCAGCAACAGCGCCAGGAAGCTTTAGACGGGGAGCTCAGCACTTGTTTGATCCTTCACACGCACGCAAGACATACTTTATCTATTCGTTATTCGTGTTTCACTTTCAGTGATAAGAAATGAAAGTAAGTTATAAACTCGTTTTACTGCTACGTCGGTTGGGTCGGTTCAGCACAAGTCCAAGGTTATTGTCTTTCGTCGCAAAACAGATCAGAATTCAATATTGCCCTCCGTTGGGTGAGCGTTTTCACCCTGGTGTTTTAATTTAGTTTGGTTCAAATTCTAAATAATCCGGCAAAGCTTTATTAAATTAACTATACTACATCTGTTTCCCAACCCTTATAAATTATTTAAAAAAATTCTAGTCATCCACTCTCAGAGTCAGCCCTTGGGGTCTGTGTTGTGAGGGCCATGATTTTTGATTATCAATGGAGATTTTAAAAGAACGCTCTGTGCTCACCAGTTATCTGATCCTTTCCGTCGTGCAAAGCATCATGGGTTTCCAGAGATAAAGACCAACTGTGGTGTCAGAGCTCTGTCCTGTCTATCTTCCTGCATGAGCTCTGTCCTGTCCATCTGCCTGTGTGAGCTCTGTCCTGTCCATCTGCCTGTCTGAGCTCTGTCCGTCTGAGCTCTGTCCTGTTCATATGCCTGATGAGCTCTGTCCTGTCCACCTGCCTGCCTCAGCTCTGACCTGTCCATCTGTCTGTCTCAGCTCTGTACTGTCCATGTGTCTGAGCTCTGTCTTGTCCATCTGCCTGCCTGAGCTCAGCCTGTCTGAGCCCTGTTCTGTCTATCTGTCTGCCTGAGCTCTGTCCTGTCCTTCTGCCTGGTGAGCTCTGTCCTGTCCATCTGCCTGCCTGAGCTCTGTCCTGTCCATCTTCCTACGTGAGCTCTGTCCTGTCTATCTGCCTGCGTGAGCTCTGTCCTGTCTGTCTGCCTGTCTGAGCTCTGTCTGCCTGAGTTCTGTCCTGTCCATCTGCCTGCCTAAGCTCTGCCTGTTTGAGCTCTGTCCTGTCTATCTGTCTGCCTGAGCTCTGTCCTATCCATCTGCCTGCCTGAGCTCTGACTGCCTGAGCTCTGTCCTGTCCATATGCCTGATGAGCTCTGTCCTGTCCACCTGCCTGCCTCAGCTCTGTCCTGTCCAGTCCATCTGTCTGTCTCAGCTCTGTACTGTCCATCTGTCTGAGCTCTGTCTTGTCCATCTGCCTGCCTGAGCTCAGCCTGTCTGAGCCCTGTCCTGTCTATCTGTCTGCCTGAGCTCTGCCCTGTTCATCTGCCTGCGTGAGCTCTGTCCTGTCTATCTGCCTGCGTGAGCTTTGTCCTGTCCATCTGGCTGTCTGAGCTCTGTCTGCCTGAGCTCTGTCCTGTCCATCTGCCTGCCTAAGCTCTGCCTGTTTGAGCCCTGTCCTGTCCATCTGCCTACCTGAGCTCTGACTGCCTGAGCTCTGTCCTGTCCATCTGCCTGATGAGCTCTGTCCTGTCCATCTGCCTGCCTGAGCTCTGCCGGGGCTCTGTCCTGTCCATCTGTCTGTCTGAGCTCTATACTGTCCATCTGCCTGTCTGAGCTCTGTCCTGTCCATCTGCCTGCCTGAGCTCTGCCTGTCTGAGCCCTGTCCTGTCCATCAGCCTGTCTGAGCTCTGTCTTGTCCATCTGCCTGCCTGAGCTCTGTCTTGTCCATCTGCCTGCCTAAGCTCTGCCTGTCTGAGCTCTGTCCTGTTCATCTGCCTCAGCTCTGTCCTCTCTATCTGCCTTCCTGAGCTCTGTCTGCCTGAGCTCTGCCCTGTCCATCTGCCTGAGCTCTGTCCTGTCCATCTGCCTGATGAGCTATGTCCTGTCCATCTACCTGCCTGAGCTCTGTCTGCCTTAGCCCTACCCTGTCCATCTGTCTGTCTGAGCTCTGTACTGTAAATTTTCCCATCTGAGCTCTGTCTTGTCCATCTGCCTGCCCGAGCTCTGTCCTGTCCATCTGCCTGCCTGAGCTCTGTCTGCCGGAGCTCTGTCCTGTCCACCTTGCTGCCTGAGCTCTGTTCTGTCCATCTGTCTGCCTGAGCTCTGTCTGCCTGAGCTCTGCCCTGTTCATCTGCCTGCCTGAGCTCTGTCCTGTCCATCTGCCTCCCTGTCTGAGCTAGATCCTGTCACTCTGTCTGCATCAGCTCTATCCTGTTCATCTGCCTGAAGAGCTCTGTCTTGTCCATCTCTCTGTCTGAGCTCTGTACTGCCCGTCTGCCTGCCTGAACTCTCTCTGCCGGAGCTCTGTCCTGTCCATCCTCCTGCTTGAGCTCTGTCCTGTCCATCTGTCTGCCTAAGCTCTGCCTGTCTGAGCTCTGTCTTGCCCCTCTATCTCTCTGTCCTGTCCATCTGCCTGATAAGCTCTGTCTGCCTGAGCTCTGTACTGTCCATCTGCCTGATGAGCTCTGTCCTGTTTATCTGGAGCAGGAGACTGATTTTACAGGAGTGTTTCTGGATAAACCTCTTTTTGCTCACACACGTTCAAAAAATTTAAAAGAAATTTTGAAGGCAACATCCCCGCAACTTATTAACACACATAAAGGCATGAGAAAATGTTGGAATTGTGGGCAATGTGGCAATGTAATCACCGGCAACACTTTCCATCATCCCCATACTGGCAAAAACATCAGGCTGAAACACACTTCAGATTGTAACACAGAGGGAGTTATATATGCCATATGTTGTCCTTGTGGTTTAACATATGTTGGCAGAACTTCTCGCAAAATAAAAACAAGAATAATTGAACATAAAAGTATGATACGCAACAGAAATAAGAACTCTTGTTTAGCAGCACACTGGATTGATATGTCACACACCATCCCACAACCCAGATTTACCATTCTTGAAAAAATATGTGACTGTGTTGGTATAGAAACCCACACTTTACTAGCACAACGAGAAACCTTTTGGATAAAGTACCTCGGTACTCTTATCCCAAAAGGTCTCAATGACCATTATGAAATGTTATGTTTCTTGTAATCATTTAACCATTATGTATTGGTACTGTTTTCATCACATGATATCATTGTGTACATCTGTGCTTGTACCCACTATAACCACATGGGTTTTGCTAGTCTCACTCTTTTTGGCATCTTTCTAGTAACTCACACAAGGTATCTTTTGCTTTCATAGACGTCACTTTTTTTAATCGTCAGTATCATATTTTATATTATTCATACCGCTCGGGTTGAATTTGATATGTTTGATCACCGTTTGTCACATGACACGTTTGTTTATTTAGCTCGTATCTCTTTACACTCGCCGTTCTTTATAAAGTTAGATTCGTTTTGAATTCAGACCCACGCACGTAGACGTATAATCACGTGTTCAGTTCAGTTCAGTTCACACAGCTTTATTCGATCTTTTATAAAAACAGACCATAAAAGCATAAAATATCATACAGGTTTCATCACAAATATATAGTCGTGTATACAAGATTTAAAAAACGATTAAACAAATTTGCCATGATCATAGTGAACAATTCGAATAAAACCATGTAAAATCAGTTAAAATAGGGTAAAACAATACTAAAGTCTCTTAGGGGCAAGGTTTAGAACTATAATAAATTTATGGGACCAATTTATGTTAATCAAATACTGATGGGGTGCCTTGCCGCCATTTTCCTCTTTCTAAGGCAGGCCCATAAAAATGAGGCTACCGAGAAACATACAAATGGGTCTAAAAGGGCCTTTAAGAAATAGATAGCCACCCGACACTGTTTAAATTTGTGGTACCTCAGGATTGGGAGGATATATAATTTCCTTTCGTCAGAGTAGTTTTTGCAAAATAATAAGATGTGGAGGTCTGACTGCACAGCAAGGTCATTACAGGGGCAGGCTGCCAAATCTTCCAGTTTATATCTCTTTTCTGGGTACCCTAAAAGTAACGGGATCATGTTCATATGTAAGCGCAGTAGAATAAATCTATGCTGCGCGTTGTTAATACGAGAGAGATAGTGGAAACCTTCCCCTGGTCTAGCCGGAACCAAGTCATATGCAATAGAGGAGTTTTGTAATCGCTTGCTTTCCCTTTGAGTATAATTTGCTCTCTTAGTGAATAATTCCGTTATTTTCCCCTTTGTAACCCTTCTACAGGAGAGAGGTTTCGGAATAGTTCTCCCAGCCCCAAAGCATTCAATTGATCCTCCACATAGTATAGCCACCCAATCCTCTTGTAATGATCCAATTTGCAGCAGTCCCTGATGATACTTTGGGTCAGATCTACTGTGGTCCTCTGCCATATTGACAACCACAGCAGAACTGGTGCCAATCTTATACTGTCAGTCAGGTAAGGGAGCCCCAGTTCAAGATGCACTATATAGTTTGGAGATGATTGGGGTAAGGACACTCGATTTTTAAAAAAGCTGTCTTCTACTTGCTGTAATGGTTTGGGATCAACCATCCCCCACACTCCTGCCCCATATGTTGCTGCAGCCTTTGTTTTTGCAGTGTAAATATTTTTGATTATGTCCAGGGGACTACCTCCTAGCTTTTTAGCAAATCTTTTAATAGCATTAGTACTCCTTTCCATGCCTTGGACTCTAGCAGTCACCAAATTAGACCATGAGTGGTTCTTATCGAAAAGGACTCCTAGATATGAAAAGGAGTCTACCACCTCAATTTTCTTTCCTGCCAGCTGGAAGTGGGGATGTTTCTCTCCTCTGGGTGCGCCTGCAACAATTATAAAGGATTTAGATTTGTGTACTTTTAGGTCAAGGGAGGTCATAAAGGTGGAATAGGCCGAAATTAGATGTTGAAGGGCCATCCCTGTTCTAGCCATCAGCACCGCATCATCAGCGTATGCCAGGATAGGAAGGGGGGTGCGATTAAATTTGGGCACGTCTGCAGGCAAGGCGGTCAGGGCGGACTCTACCTCGTTTGTATAGATGGAAAATAGAAACGGGGCGAGAACACATCCCTGCCTTACTCCTTTTTCGATTTTAAAAGAACGTGTACACTCCCCCTTCCTACCATACCGGACGCAGGCGGTGGCGTTGGCATACAGCCGATGGATAAAACCAATTATCGACGGATCTATACCCATCTCCTTCATCATAGACCACAGCCTCTGATGTGAAACACAATCAAAGGCTGCGGTCAAATCCATAAAGGCCATATAGATCTTCCCACCTTTTGCCTTGGTATATTTCCCTATAGATAAGGATAGATTTAAACACTGGTCGACCGTCCCCATTTCCCTAAGAAATCCATATTGTGCTATAATCACGTGTGATTACGAAGTAACGTAAACTTCAGACTAGCGCGAGGATTTACCTTTAAATTCCATGACGCATAATCATCATTCACGTCTTCACGTAGGCAGATGGCAAGGAACGTCGTTTCAATTCAGACGCGGGTGAGTCTGGTTTCTTATAACGCCACAGTAACGGGAGGTCAAGCCCATTATGGGAGTTTAATTAAAGGTTTTTCTGTTACAGAACGCTTACTTAGATCCTTCTTTGGAGGTAAGATTTAATATCAGTCGGTTGATAACGCACAGATCACGGGTAACTTTTCTATTTTGATTAGAGGGTAATTGTGGACTTTTGCTTTGACTTTTTCAGATTAGGTTATCCTCCAACCGCTATAGGTAAGATTGGCCTTTTGACAATTGGACATGGTAGAAACAACCTTCCGTGTAATCGCAGTTTATATTCACGTTTTTTATTTTTGCATAGACACGGCACTTTTTGAAACCGGAAGTTCCTTATATCTCTTCCTGACTCAATTTAGGAGCCCGGAGGTAATTACTTGTTAGTATGACTAGAAGTTACATTTCATTTCTTTTGCTTGACTACACGAACACCTTACGGGCAGTCAGACAGGCATTAATCACATACTGTGTGTTTTTTGAGCAGTCACTGGTGATTTATTATTTACTGTTTTCGTGACATCACATAGATGCATGCAGAGTGCATTTAGCACATTCACGGCACTTTCGGGTATTTTGGTCACTTGCTTTATCACATATCCCTAATGGTGCATAGTGGTTTCAAGCACAGATAAAGCATGACGCTCTTATACATTGTATTCTTAAGTAAACATTCATTTGTCGTTCTTTCGCTTACTGTTCCGGAAGGAGGCTACAGATCAAAATACAGTTGAATGAAATTATTTATTTTCCCCCGACGAAGGGTTCTACCCGAAATGCATTGGGTTTTCTTGTCATATGTTGTTTAAATTGATGTTTTGTACATATTGTCTCAAGTACTACACGTGTTCAATTTTGAACCTTGGCTATTATTATCACATTTGAGTTGAAAGTTTGTGTTTACAAATCTGTGGTGAAAAATATAAAAACACTGAATGAAGAATTCGTTTCATTTACATTCGTGCATAAAGTTTTAGAGCATTGGATAGAAAAGATGTAAATTGTTTATGATCAGTGAAACCTTAGGGACTTTTTTGCTGTGCACTGTGTGACAGGAACGGAGGTTCTCCGTTTCCTACTCTGAACTGTTTATCTGCCTGCCTGAGCTCTGTCTGCCAGAGATCTGTCCTGTCCATCTGCTCGATGAGCTCTGTCCTGTCCATCTGCCTTACTGAGCTCTGTCTGCCTGAGCTGTGTCCTGCCCATCTGCCTGCCCGAACTCTGTCCTGTCCATCTTCCTACCTGAGCTCTGTCCTGCCCATGTCCTGTCCATATGCCTGCCTGAGCTCTGTCCTGTCCACCTGTCTGTCTGAGCACTGCCTGCCTGAGCTCTGTCCTGTGCATGTACCCGCCTGAGCTCTGTCCTGTCAATCCGTCTGCCTGAGCTCTGTCCTGTGCTCTGTCTGCCTGAGCTCTGCCCTGTCCATCTGCCTGAGCTCTGTCCTGTCCATCTGCCTGATGAGGTCTGACTTGTCCATCTGCCTGCCTGAGCTCTGTCTGCCTGAGCCCTGCCCTGTCCATCTGTCTGCCTGAGCTCTGCCCTGTCCATCTGCCTGAGCTCTGTCCTGTCCATCTGCCTGCCTGAGCTCTGTCCTGTCCATCTGCCTGCCTGTGCTCTGTCCTGTGCATGTGCCTGCCTTAGCTCTGTCCTGTCCATCTGCCTGACCGCTGTACTGTCCATCTGCCTGCCTAAGCTCTGCCTGTCTGAGCTATGTCCTATCCTGTCTATCTGTCTGCTTCAGCTCTGTCCTGTCCATCTGCCTGCTGAGCAATGTCCTCTCCATCTGCCTGTCTGTGCTCTGTCTGCCTGAGCTCTGCCCTGTCCATCTGCTTGAGCTCTGTACTGTCCATCTGTCTGCCTGAGCTCTGACCTGTCCATGTGCCTGATGAGCTCTGTCCTGTCCATGTGCCTGCCCAAACTCTGTCCTGTCCATCTCCCTGCCTGAGCTCTGCCCTGTCCATCTATCTGCCTGAGCTCTGTCCTGTACATCTGCGTGGCTGTGCTCTGTGCTGTCCATCTGTTTGCCTGAGCTCTGTCCTGTCCATTTGCCTGCCTGAGCTCTATCCTGTCCATCTGCCTGCCTGAGCTCTGTCCTGTGCATGTGCCTGCCTGAGCCATGTCCTGTCCATCTGCCTGCCTGAGCTCTGTCTGCCAGAGATCTGTCCTGTCCATCTGCTCGATGAGCTCTGTCCTGTCCATCTGCCTTACTGAGCTCTGTCTGCCTGAGCTGTGTCCTGCCCATCTGCCTGCCCGAACTCTGTCCTGTCCATCTTCCTACCTGAGCTCTGTCCTGCCCATGTCCTGTCCATATGCCTGCCTGAGCTCTGTCCTGTCCACCTGTCTGTCTGAGCACTGCCAGCCTGAGCTCTGTCCTGTGCATGTACCTGCCTGAGCTCTATCCTGTCAATCGGTCTGCCTGAGCTCTGTCCTGTGCTCTGCCTGCCTGAGCTCTGCCCTGTCCATCTGCCTGAGCTCTGTCCTGTCCATCTGCCTGATGAGGTCTGACTTGTCCATCTGCCTGCCTGAGCTCTGTCTGCCTGAGCCCTGCCCTGTCCATCTGTCTGTCTGAGCTCTGTCCTGTCCATCTGCCTGCCTGAGCTCTGTCCTGTCCATCTGCCTGCCTGTGCTCTGTCCTGTGCATGTGCCTGCCTTAGCTCTGTCCTGTCCATCTGCCTGACCTCTGTACTGTCCATCTGCCTGCCTAAGCTCTGCCTGTCTGAGCTATGTCCTGTCCTGTCTATCTGTCTGCTTCAGCTCTGTCCTGTCCATCTGCCTGCTGAGCTCTGTCCTCTCCATCTTCCTGTCTGTGCTCTGTCTGCCTGAGCTCTGCCCTGTCCATCTGCTTGAGCTCTGTACTGTCCATCTGTCTGCCTGAGCTCTGACCTGTCCATGTGCCTGATGAGCTCTGTCCTGTCCATGTGCCTGCCCGAACTCTGTCCTGTCCAACTATCTGCCTGAGCTCTGTCCTGTACATCTGCGTGGCTGTGCTCTGTGCTGTCCATCTGTTTGCCTGAGCTCTGTCCTGTCCATTTGCCTGCCTGAGATCTATCCTGTCCATCTGCCTGCCTGAGCTCTATCCTGTGCATGTGCCTGCCTGAGCCATGTCCTGTCCATCTGCCTGCCTGAGCTCTGTCTGCCAGAGATCTGTCCTGTCCATCTGCTCGATGAGCTCTGTCCTGTCCATCTGCCTTACTGAGCTCTGTCTGCCTGAGCTGTGTCCTGCCCATCTGCCTGCCCGAACTCTGTCCTGTCCATCTTCCTTCCTGAGCTCTGTCCTGCCCATGTCCTGTCCATATGCCTGCCTGAGCTCTGTCCTGTCCACCTGTCTGTCTGAGCACTGCCTGCCTGAGCTCTGTCCTGTGCATGTACCTGCCTGAGCTCTGTCCTGTCAATCCGTCTGCCTGAGCTCTGTCCCGTGCTCTGTCTGCCTGAGCTCTGCCCTGTCCATCTGCCTGAGCTCTGTCCTGTCCATCTGCCTGATGAGGTCTGACTTATCCATCTGCCTGCCTGAGCTCTGTCTGCCTGAGCCCTGCCCTGTCCATCTGTCTGTCTGAGCTCTGTCCTGTCCATCTGCCTGCCTGAGCTCTGTCCTGTCCAACTGCCTGCCTGTGCTCTGTCCTGTGCATGTGCCTGCCTTAGCTCTGTCCTGTCCATCTGCCTGCCTAAGCTCTGCCTGTCTGAGCTATGTCCTGTCCTGTCTATCTGTCTGCTTCAGCTCTGTCCTGTCCATCTGCCTGCTGAGCTCTGTCCTCTCCATCTGCCTGTCTGTGCTCTGCCCTGTCCATCTGCTTGAGCTCTGTACTGTCCATCTGTCTGCCTGAGCTCTGACCTGTCCATGTGCCTGATGAGCTCTGTCCTGTCCATGTGCCTGCCCGAACTCTGTCCTGTCCATCTCCCTGCCTGAGCTCTGCCCTGTCCATCTATCTGCCTGAGCTCTGTCCTGTACATCTGCGTGGCTGTGCTCTGTGCTGTCCATCTGTTTGCCTGAGCTCTGTCCTGTCCATTTGCCTGCCTGAGCTCTATCCTGTCCATCTGCCTGCCTGAGCTCTGTCCTGTGCATGTGCCTGCCTGAGCCATGTCCTGTCCATCTGCCTGCCTGAGCTCTGTCCTGTCCATCTGCCTGCCTGAGCTCTGTCCTGTGCATGTGGCTGTCTGAGCTCTGTCCTGTCCATCTCCCTGCCTGAGCTCTGTCCTGTGCATGTGCCTGCCTGAGCCATGTCCTGTCCATCTGCCTGCCTGAGCTCTGTCCTGTCCATCTGCCTGCCTGAGCTGTGTCCTGTGCATGTGGCTGTCTGAGCTCTGTCCTGTCCATTTGCCTGCCTGAGCTCTATCCTGTCCATCTGCCTGCCTGAGCTCTGTCCTGTGCATGTGCCTGCCTGAGCCATGTCCTGTCCATCTGCCTGCCTGAGCTCTGTCCTGTCCATCTGCCTGCCTGAGCTCTGTCCTGTGCATGTGCCTGCCTGAGCCATGTCCTGTCCATCTGCCTGCCTGAGCTCTGTCCTGTCCATTTGCCTGCCTGAGCTCTATCCTGTCCATCTGCCTGCCTGAGCTCTGTCCTGTGCATGTGGCTGTCTGAGCTCTGTCCTGTCCATCTCCCTGCCTTGCACCCTGGGGTCTCCCACAAGGTTTCCTGTTAGCTCGCCTCAGCTGCGCCTCTTCCGGCTCTGTCATGTTGCACTGCATGATCTGCCCCAGTGCTGCCTGCTCCCTGTACCAGTGTCAGCATGCTGACAAGAGTTCAAGGGGATCTTCCGTGTCAGTGCTGCTGTCCCCAGCTCCTCTGTAGCTGAGTGGAGGTCCTGGGGCTTGGAGTGCTCGGTGAGCAGCACATCCCTTTGTATCGCCACGAATCAGGAAATGGCAGTGGTTAATTTGTAAAAGAGTAAAGCACACAGACACCTAAAATAAGCCAGACCTATTGGCTTTGCCAATGCTTGGTTTCATGCGTCAGTGATGCACAATGTGCTGTTGTCTGTACTACAACTTATGACAAAACAGGTGGCTGGGCAAGACCGCTATTTAACGGTCCTTATTAGCATCGAGCATTCATTACATGGACACAAATATAGTATTTCTGGCAGTCCAAGTCCAATACCCGCCTCTTTAGGTCAACAGTATACACTGCTGGTGAAGGGGATGGGTACAGATGGCTTCATTGGTACAAAAACTGGATCAACCCAACCCATTGCGGGTGATAACATCACTACAAAATTAACCAGTTAGCAATTGTCACTAGCAAACAGCTGATTCTAATTAGAATACTACGTATGATGCAGGCATTATTTCGTGATAATGGACTTGGACAAGAGGATGCCCAATTTAAGGCAAAATTAAGAATCGGGAAACTTAAAAAAGCTATAAAAAATGTATTCTGATCTTTAATAATCCTTCTTCGCAGAATAATCCAGGCGCAGCCAACACGGTCATTTTTATTATGAAAAGATAAACAGGGTGGTACCTAGGCAGATTACACGGACATGTGCATGGAAGTTCGGTGGAATCTTACTTCTGTACCTGAAGTCCTCTGACACAGGATCTGCCGTAGAGTATGTTTAGGTCTGGCCTTCAAGGCACTTTACCAGTCCATTGTTTTTTCCAAAAAATCATACATAATTTACCTCCAAAGAGGGGCCTTTGGTCAGTGGGCGCCATCTATTACTCTGTGACACTGTAGCGTCCACATTCACTTTTGCTTTTGTCCACTAAAGCATACAGCATGGGACATTGGGTCAGCCCACTTTATCCATTGGCTCCCTGCACTTTGAGTGACTGCACAAAACATGTGCACATTGTACACATCTGCCTTAAATAGTTCCTTTCTCTTCAGTTACAAAGCTGGTTCAAATTATGCTTTTTTAATATATTTTTTATATTAACTTTGAATAGCAGTTATGTCTCTCGTCTACACTTCAGATGTCCATTTTGTGTCAATGTGGATGTTACATTGTTAAAGTTTTGGTCCGTACAATGATATGGGTTAGGTACTCCCACATACGGAGGGAGCATTTTTATTGGAAGAAGAGTTGGAATATAGTGTGGTAAGACTTTGGCCATTGACTGGTTATGCCTGAAATTTCTGTCACATAAATATGGGGAAAATGCAGGGTTTTTTTTTACCACGACTTTGATGTTTTCAGAACATTTGGAGTAAGAGAACATGTTAGTATCCAAGTAAGCCCCAATGCCCTGGATCTCCCCTGTTTCTTTAGGTTGCAGAAATGCCAAAGGTTGGTCAGGATACATGGGTGCCGGGGGATCCTGGGCCCAAATGTTGCAGCTCTTCCCCCTGCAAAGAGAGAGTGGAAATTGGATGTTCTATGCTTTTTTTAATTTTTACATTTACAGGATATTCAAGGTACGAAAATGTGCTGGGACACAGGCAAATCCATGACCCTGGATTCCCCCGAGTCTCTAGGTTTCAGAAATGTCCATGGTTGGTATGGTTCCCTGGATGCCGGCTTACCCAGAGCCCAAATCCTGCAGCCGTTCCCTATGGCAAGGAAGAGGTAACTGGGATTTATTTGGGCATAGCTTTCACACATGGGTTAGCAGAGAGAGGGTTAATCCCCTGAGTCTGCCTCCCGCTCAGGGCAGAAATACTTACTGATACCCAGGGTTGGACCCAGTAGCAAGATAGTCCAGCACCCCAGCCCTTTCCTTTACTCATCCTTTTCCATGGTAGTCCGGTGGGCTTTGAGCCCCCCTGGATCGCCCTGGGTGGAAAGATTTGGGTGTTTAGCCCATACCTACACAGACCATCAGGGAGAAAAGCGGAAAGAATATGAGGTGCTGGACTTACCCATCCTGGCACTGGACTGCAATCCCTACCCTCAGGCCCCTGACACTGTTTCTAGCCCTAGGAGTAAGATTGTAGGGTTCACCTCCTATCTGCCATTACCCGGGGGGAGGGGGGTAGGGGGGGAAGGGAACATCCCACTAAACGCCAGGGATTGTTGTCCAAAAATGGAATGGTGTGAGGCATCAGCTCGTCTTGGCATTGAGTCCTATCCCTGAGCTCCAGATAGTCTTTCTACCACCCGGGGGAGGTAAAATGGGAGGCTACCCCCTCTCTGCTTGCTCAAATGGCAACACTACACCCTATGGAAACAAAATGTCCTCTTTCCCTGGGGTTTGCTACAGGATGTGGGCTCAAGTCACCACATGGCAGAAAGACAGCTCAAAGCAGGGATTTGCTATGGATACCAAAAGTATCATTTGAAAGTGTTAGGGTCCATTGATCCTGCCATCAGGTGGAGCTACATAAATTCTTTTTGTGAACCTGCTTCCATCATAAACACTAGTTTGGAACCTGTGCTGCACTTCAGTGTTCATTCAAAGACTTTACAAATCCTCTTGGAATTTAGATCCGCTCCAGACACCATTCCAGAGTTTACGTACCATCTCCTAATGCATTATGGTACTTGTATGCCTTGCCTTAGCCTGAGCGCTGGGAGGAACTTGATCTTACCGTTTCCAGCATGCCGATGTGCTCCTTTACATGAATCCCTGCCATTTTCTGAAACACAGTTCGATCCTTGTTCCACTTCAGAGTTTTGTTCCACTCACTGGTTTCTTCCTGGAACTTCAGTGCACTCTTTTTGGCAGAGAACTGGAGGGGGTACTTCTACTGCTCTCACCAGCACTCTGCTGCAGCTAGCTCGCACCTGTACTGAGTTACAATCACCCTCTGCGGCTGTGAGGAGGAATTTAAGCCGGGCTTCTGCCTTCAGAACCTGTGCTAGAACTGCTGTTACTGGGAGCTCTTGCTTTCTTATTGAGTTGTCTACTCTGCTGAATCTTTGGAACCTGAGAGGAGTTCTGATTCCTGCTACTGGTGTTTGCAGTGTCCTGCCTTCCGGTAGGTGTTCTTTGTAGCATTGTGCTTTAAGTGTTTTCCTTGCTTCACAATCTCACCTTTCTTTCTACCTATCCTTTCTAGTCTGATATCCTGTTTCTGTGTTTTCCCTCCTGGGCTTCTGACCACATATTGAGTTGACAGTGGTTCCCGTTGTTTTCTTGTTCTGATTTACCATTCTGACCTTGTTCTGAATTCCTGTGTTTATTCTACGTATCAGCAGGGTGCACTGCGTGTTCTAGTGCCTGTGGTGCACTGCGTGTTCTAGTGCCTGTGGTGCACTGCGTGTTCTAGTGCCTGTGGTGCACTGCGTGTTCTAGTGCCTGTGGTGCATTGCGTGTTCTAGTGCCAGTGGTACATTCTTGAATTCCTTGTTCTGAATCCTAGTTCCAGTCTCCATGTACCAGCAGGGCTTTACTTGCCCCAGTGCATTTTGGGTACAGCCTGCTCTTGATTCCTGTATTCCTGTTCTTGTTCTTTGAAGCCCTGTTCATATCCTTGTCTTGGCTTTCATTCAGTCTCCTTGATGTCTTATATGCGCCATATTCAGTTTTTTCTTTCTACTCTGGTATTCTGTCCGTTCCAACTTCAGTCCACATCTGTTTCCATTTACAGTGTAACCTCTGGCTTGGTCTCTGTTCTGATCTGGTAAGGGAAAGACTTCTGTTGTTGTGCCTAGATCCTTTGAAGTCTTACCTGTCTCAGTGCTGTTGTCAGTCTCTGTCTACCTTGCAGCGAGTACAAAAGTCTCTCTAACAGCAGGCCCAACTATGACTTCGCTGCAGGACTGTTGTTAACAGCAATCTGCTGGTGTCAGTCCAAAGGTTGTTCCCTAAGCTACTAGGAGACCTCTTGTCATATACCATTACATCCCTTACTTTGATCAAACCTTGTTCTTGTCTGTCTTCTGTCCTCTATAGTTCTATGACCACATTTTCACTTTGAGTAGCTTGCTATTTACCTTGCTCTGTCACCTTGCTTAGTGTTCCCTCTGGAAACACCCAGCCCTGCCTTCACTTCTTGATAGAAAGGCGAGCGCCTCCAATTTCTGGTAATAAATCTCTTATTGTGATCAGTACTCGGGGGGACTGAGTTGTGGCCCCGAGCCCTGAACATAGTGAATGGAGAAGGATCCGAATGGCTCCTTTTACTTTCCCTTTCAGATGTGATGATATCATTGCAGCACATGCACTGATCGTCATTCACAAAGAAAAAAGGGAGCTCTTTCCCAACAGCTTGAAGTGAGGACTACAAAAGGGAATCCCTCTGGTGCATATACAAAAGGGATTCTCCCCCCCTAGTTCGGGGAAGGGAATTTCACGTTCTCCGCACTACAGAGGTAGTGTGGAGGACATGAATGTCAAGTCGCCAGCAAGTGGTTAAAAACTTAGGACAATAGGTGGGTCTTCAAAATGTGTCTAAACTTAGTGAGAGAGGCACCTCTCCAAGGTCATCAAGAAGAGCATTCAGTAGCACATATCGGGTAAGACCGTCCACTAATTCAACTTTTGTTGAAGTTAACAATATCTACCAAGTTAGCAGAGGAAGATCTAAAAGTTATTTGGAAGATCTAAGAATTCTTTGTGGTATGTAACATTTAATATACTTCCCTGTGAATGAGGGGATCGGGCATAGATGGCCTGATGAATGGTGCAGAAGGCTTTAAAATCCATTTGTAGTTTCCTGGGGAGGTAATGCAGCATTTGTAGAAGGTGTTTGGTGTGACAGAGCCAGGGTACTCCTGACACCAATCTGGTGGCAAAGTACTAAATGACTTGAACTTGTTTAACTAGATGAGATAAAAGACCACAATAGTCAAGTCAGGATCCAACAATGGCAGCAACCACAATCTATCTACCATTCTCATTAAGAAATGGCATCCTTTTACAAAGGATTTTCATGTGGTAAGTGCAGGAAGGAAATGTATGTAGGAAATGAAAGATTGGTATCAATCTTGCATCTTATACTTTTCACTCTTTTGACCGGAATAGGGATCTTGCCCATCTCTGGGGTCAGAGCAGCCATTTATCTCAATAATTACAATTTTTTCTGCTTTCAGTTTTTAGGTATTTGCTGCCCATCCATTCCTAGTTAAATTTCACACTCTGCTAGAAATATTGGCAAGATGTTAAATAACCATTGACATGACCAAATGTTGTGTATTATCAGCATATATGTACAGATGTATTCCTTATGTTTTTAGGGAGTTTAGCTGAAGGTCACATGTAGTTGTTGAGTGGGTGAGGCGAAAGCGCCGAACGCTGTGGAAACCATATTTGAGATGGACTTCCGGGCCACTAAAAAGAGGCAGAATTACTGCTTGGAGGTGATTTTCCAAACATGAAGTAAATCAAGTGAGTGCAGCATGAGAAATGCCACCAGCCCTTAGTCGATTGAGAAGAACGGCATAGTCAGCGGTGTCAAAAGCTGCGGATATATCTAATAAAATCAAAGCATTTATGTTGCCTTCAGTAGCCTTCATCCTCAGTCCGTTGACTGCTGCCACAAACACCAATTCCGTACTGCGGGTCTGATAGAATCCCCCTTGGGTCTGCCCCACAGCCTTGTTAAGGACACGTCAGTGCTTAGTAGACTCGTTACATGAGTTTCTGAAAGTTTTGCAGCAGCTGGTAAGGAGGACACAGGACGAAAGTTCATCTCTGTAGGATCAAGGGCAGGTTTTCTTCAGGGTGGGGTTAACTGTGGCAATCTTGTGCTGGGAAGGTAATATATGTTGAACTAGAGAAGAATTTACTTTAGGATGTAGAGGCAGGAGAGTGCTATAGTCAAATAATTTGTGAATGGCAACTGGACAAGGGTGACAGGTGGAGCTAACCTTTATTTAAACTTCACGAAGCATGAGTGCTTACCTGGTTAAATGCTGAAAAAAACTAGCAGTGAGGCCCTTTCTCTGATGGCACTGGAGGGAAATGCCTCCTCATTTTCCTTTCTACAATGTGAGATTTTCTTAATGAAATAATTGTTAAGGTTATTACATAGTGTTTGACAGGGAATTAAGTCCGGTATTGTTCTAGAATTGTCAGATAATTCCATCATAATATGTGGAAGCCTGCAATCCCTGTATAAAAGTCTGTCTCTAATTTCCTTATTACAGTGAAGTTGCAACATAATATTTTATCTGACTTGCATTAAATTGATGCTATTTCTTTTTACAACAAATTACTAACTGTGATTTGGTGTCTTTAACCTCGCTCTAGTATCCTGTGTTTATTATTATGTCTACTACCATCCTGTGTATTTGATATGAAAAAGCTAAATAAAAAGGATTTAAGTGGTTTGTGGGAAGGGTGATGGTGTCAGCACGTATTACAAGGAACAAAATACCCCCTGCCATAAGCTATAAGTTTGTTATTGCACGTCACCTCTGAGTTCCATGATCTTATAAAATAACTCGTCCTTTGGCTTCATTCTTCTATGTGGTCACAGAACTCCTCCATGATTTGCAATATCCTTTTAATCAATGGCAGGGGGTACTTTATCACATATATTTTCTGGAATATTGTTTTCTAGGGATTATGGGAAGTGATTACTTTCTCAAAGTAATGTGTGTGTCTGGCTGTTTTAACTGAGTGTATGCATTCTGGCATAGATTTTTTTTTAAATGTTTATTTTCACTTCTTAATATTTACATCTACATTTATGTTGAACGTTTCTTAATGTTCTTTTGGCCCATTTGAGCACATTAGTGAACCAAGGGTCGGAGCTGTTCTGTTATCACTTTAACGTAGATTCCCATGTTGTAGATTCCCACTCTCCCTGGATTCTTGATCAGTGGTAGTACATATCATGAGCACACAGTGCTGCTGATCTAGATATCGGTCTGCCATCCTTGCTGGCTATTCCGATCTGTCTGCATCGCCACTCACCGCGGCCAATCATGCTATACTCTATAAAGGTGACATGTGACATTTCATCTCTTGGCATGTATACCTGGACTCCAGGCACATGCAAGAATGCATAATGTACAAATTCCTGTAGTCATTGCTAAATAAGGACAAATAAGTAAGCCATGGTAAATTAGGCTAAAACATTACTTAAATCTTGTGTATTGTAGCCAAGATGTGCTGCTTCAGCGCATAGGAATCTACATGGTGGTGATTCAGTGCACACTGGAACTCGTGACCTAAAATAGCCATGGAAGGATGATGCAGAATCAGCAAATTTGTACTCAAATGTAGGGAAGAGGGATTTGAAGTACTAGCAAAAATGTTCTTGCTAAATACAAAAGAGCGGAGTCATCAACAAGCCAAAGCGGCGGTGAGTCAGAGTAGAACTTCAGTGCTCTGGTAGTCTGCCACTTCAGCTGCCTCTGAGTTCAGTTTGAACGCGTTGACTCACAGGATCACAAGCTATACAACAGTGTGCGCTGAAAAGTACCTCACGCTTGTGGACTGCGACAGACCTTGGAGCTGATCTCTTTCAGGCCCCATTGGGATTAGGGCCTTTTACTGGGGTGTTGGGTGTGGAAGGTGTGCCAAGTAGAAGCTTGGGCATGCCATATTTTGAAGTTAACAATCCACAATTTCTTAATTCTTTATTATGTTTATATGACTAACACACAACACCAAGGTATATCAATTCATAAAACAACTCCATACAATGCAAGATAAAAAATCTCAACAATATCATAAGAGAATTAAAATGGGTTCCCTATCAGAACATTTTAAGCACAAATATTGCCTGGTATAAATATTGTGACCTAAATTTAATTTAACAGAAAATATTGTCCCATTGGGGGTAGATTTTCTATTATTAACTCCAGTAGGTGACAATATTATATTTACATCAGACAATATTCTGACAATGATGTTCTTGCACAACACCCTAAAAGGTCTTTAAAAATCCCAAAATCATATAACAGTTACCACAGCTATGAGAATAGTAATACATCAAGGATCATCCAGCAAGGTTACAGTGTTAGATTTAAGTTTATTAAATACTTTTACCTAGCACCAGATAAACAAGGGCAGAAGATAGCACGGTAAATATCCTATATTCCCATTTTACATATGGTACAAAGATGCTTTTCTTGGGGATCGCAGCTCAACATCCCCAAGTAATGTCAATTGGGAGTCCACCAGGTCCCAGATTAAGATAAAATCAATGAGCATTTTCACCTACTAAATTTAATAGATATTGTTGCATTCAGCCACATCATCTCAAACTGGTTTTATTCCAGAAATTAAGCTGGAATGGGCTATATTAATTCAACGACTGACTACTTGCATCAATACATTAATATTTTGTTTTGCAACACCAACACCCCAGGGACCTCAAGGTAAAAGAATTCACCAAGTAAGGCCAGGTTCCATCATTTCATGGCTAGTATTTCATGCTGTGGTAGATTCATTTCCTAAGCTGATGAAAATGTCCTTTCTGCCCAAATCACAGATACTTGCTTCCTGCGCATTGTTCTGACAAACCATGGTACAAACCCTCAGGTTTCTTACTCGCGATTCCCACTACTACTAATTCAAGGCGCAAGATGCCTATGAAGATGGACCTACAGCCCTCTAGAAACCTCGGTCACAATTTTTCCTAAAGGTCTCATACCTTTCTATATGCAGGACCTGAGCACACACCGGGCTACCAATCGAGCACAGAGATTTAGCAGAAAATGGTGGGAAACAATATTGCATTGCCTTCTTTTCAGAGATCAACCCCCAGTATTACATACAGCCCCCAAAAGCTTAAAAATATGGACAGCAATTTTGGAGGGGGGCTTCTGCACATCCCCATTCGTCTCCAAGTGCCTCGTGCATAGAAAGACACCAAGGCTGGGATGTGCTGTCCGTTTCTGCCTATTCGTACTTTGCACTTTCTGTTTGCTCTGGACACAGGCACTAAGAAAATGGGGGGGGGGGTATACACTACAGTGCTGGGCAAGAGCGACAGACATTTTTCCCAGTAAACCACCAGCTCACCGTTTCATCTTATTTGGGCGTAGTTACAGAGTTGGCCTTCCTTAGTAGTGTAATAGTAGTGTAATCCGCCACCTAAATCGAGCACTCAGTGTCCACGCTGTCATAGACTGAGCTCCTTGAGAAGTCAACTCAGTTTCCCGGTACATGCAACTATGTCAGCGCTTGCACAAGTGGATGAAAAGTATCTGGCGGAGAGGACACCTTTGGACTCTCTGTGTTTCATAGTAAATTAGTTTTACTTCCTTTATTGAAACATTTTTGCCATGCAGTAAAAGAGAAATTTGTATGTATGTATGTATGTATGTATGTATGTATGTATGTATGTATGTATGTAAGGCGAGCATACAGTCAACAATTGATGGGAGAGGTGGCTGAATCCTGGGAGCAGCAATGTACTGCTACTGCACTGCGAGGCAGTGTCCTTTAAAGAGGAACATCTTCAACTCTTTCATAAACTGAAGCAGCGTTGGGGCGGTCCTGATGGTGTGCTGAAGCCACAAGAGATGGGATGCTTGGCTGCAAGAAAAACAGTGGTTCTGGTCAAGATGACTTTGTAAATAATGCAACTAGGTTTTAAGAAGGGTGAATCCAAGTGACTTGACATTCAGCAAAATTTGGGGTTCGAAGTCATCAAGGTTCATGTCATTGAGCCAGGCTAGTACTTCCATTTTTTCCTAACAAATTTGATTGGATTTTCGAATCTGCCCAGACGAGCAGCAAATAGGCACAATATCAACAGTATAACAATAACACATTCTCTGTTTCCAATCACCCACCCGCCCTCTTCCACGGTCAACATTATACATCATTGTCTCCCCGGTTACCCCAAACCTCATCTAAACAGCCCTCTCTATCCCTCTCTCCAGGGTATCAGACTTTAAAGTCCTGTATTTCCTCATCAAGCGTTGCGCGGATGGAAGTAATGGGAGCCAGCTCTATGCCCCGAAATAACTCCAGGCTCCCCAGATCTTGAGGTATTTATGTGGGCATCCTCTGGCCTCATATATAGGTCATTCTGCGGTCATACAGCTGACCAAGTCTTTCTGCCACCCCTCCGCCAATGGAGTCTCCGTGTCGCGCAAATGACGGACTATATTGCTTTTCCCCGTAACCATGCTTATTCGACGCAGAGTCATCTGATATGTGTTAGCTTCTCCCTCTGGGTTTTTTAAGTGAATAGCCAGTTTCGGGTCAGAGTGCAGCTTCCATACCAGAACCCTGCTCATGTCTGTGAATACCAATTCCAATAAGGGGGTGAGTTCACTGCAGCCCCATATAGTATACAAGAAATCTACATCCGTCAAGGCATTGGGGGGAGTCAATCGCCCCCATCTTCCAAAGACTGTGTAGGGTGAAATATGTTCTGTGGAGGTAATTTAACTGTATTAGGCAAGATGGTGGCACTTTGGCTACCTTTCTCGGGCCGCGCTCACCTTCCCCCACAAGGAGGCCCAGATCCCAAGTTTGTTAAAAAAAGTTTGCACTATTGCTGATCAAAGTGGAATAGACCCGGGTTATTTTGTGATCCTCCAGCTCCCCCATGAGGAGTTTGGCCTCCAAGGAATTGAAATCCAGGAGCTCCTCAAACCCCTTTTAGGTAGGATAGGTATATCAGTTGGTGATAGCAAAAAAACTGACTTTGATGTAATTTGTATTCCTCCTGGAGGGCTTGATAGGTTTGCATGGCCACCCCTGCAGCACGTCTCCCAGAGTGGAGAGGCCAATAATCTCCCACTTCTGGAAACCTCCTAACGCCAACACTTTTGGCAGCATCCTGCCTCCCAGAGAGGTGTCTCTATTGTCAGCCGACCACCCCAGCCCATTGGTTTTAGGGTCTCCTTTCAGAGCTGCAGCACCAGTCTAGTTGCAGCATAAGATCTACCTGTCCTCCATGTAGTAGATGCCCCAACGATGTTCCCCATGGTGCCCATTTTTCGGAAGCAAAAGCCGGGTCGCCCTGCGTGTCGTATCTTCATTCACTAATAATGAGCAGACGTGAGGCCCTGTGTAGGTTACTATGTCCGCATCTGCAATGCCACCCTCATAAATGGATTGAATGCAGTTAGAAAACAATATCTGTCGATGCTTCTGTTTCCAAAGGAAGCTCCGGAGTATGGATGTGAGTTTATTAAAGATAGCGCGCGGCAGGTCGTACAGGAAAATCTGCAGTTGGTATAGAAAGCAGGGCAAATGTCACTATCTTAAAGATGGTGGATCTACCCTGCAACGACAGGGTTAGTTCTGTCTAGTATTTAGTGTCATTTGTTAACTTGTCAAGGAGGGGTTGTATGTTTCTTGCCCATGCCAAGGTAGCATCCCATGTCACAAATGCACCTAGGTAGTAAAGTCCCTCCCTGGTCACCCTAGTTCATTGGCCAACCTCAGGTCTTGTGGGTGGTCATTTACTAGAAAAAAGGAAGATTTCGATGGATTGACCCGTAAGCCTGAGCTTTCCCCAAATATTTTGAGTATCTACAGGATGTGGGGGCCAGTCTCTTCTAGATCACCTGTGTGCAGTGCCGCTAAGGGTGTCTCCGCATCCCACTCAAACCCCCCCACTTGAGCATCTGTGCGGATCCATTCCACCAGCGACTCGATGCAATGGTGAAGAGTCAAGGCGACAGGACAACCCTGCCGGATGCCAAGAAATAGGACCTGAGGTTGCACCCACCCGGATGATAGCTGAAAGGTCCATATAAATGAGTCAGACAAATTTCAGACATTTTGCGCCAAAATTTAGCCTGTGGAGTAGGGCAAATTTATAATTCTATCCCACCGAACTGAAGGCCTTCTCAAAGTCTGCCAGCAAGACCGCTACGGGCTCCCCCAACCTGTTTGCCCATGCTAGCACATTGTGTAGCCTTCGCATCTTATTTTGCGTGGCTCTATTAGGCATGAAGCCTGATGGGTCCAGTTGAACCAACAGGTTTGTACTATTTCTTGCATGTTGTGTTTAGCAAAAAACAGGAATTCTATCTTTGTGAGGTTGAACTTCAGGTAAGGGCTGAACATTTAGAAATAGCTGAGGTGCAGGCAGGGTTTGAGGCATTGGATGTCTGGAGCAGAGGAGACTTTAAACAAGAGTTGTATATTGTGGGCATATTGGTCAATTTTGATGATATTATCTATGAGCAAAGCCCCAAGAGATCCATGTAAAGTTTGAGGATCACAGGAGGCAGTATGAAACCCTGGGGGACTCCATAGGTGATAGGATCTTTTGTGACCCAGAGGTGCCCATGTGAAAGAACTGGTGTTGGTTGGAAAGCTAAGAGGTGACCCAGTGAAGGACACTGGTCAAAAGGTAATGAATGAGTCCCGCAGGGAACAATCCTTTTAACACTTTTAGGAACAAACCTGTAGTTATAATGCCGACTTGTAACAGAAACATTAGACAAAGGATATACAGTGATAAAGGAAGGAAGAGCACCTTTCAAGAGCATTATGGAATGTTATGTAAATTTATTTTATCCTTTAGAGCTAAGAAGAACTGATCAAAGTCTCCTTTTATCAATGTAGCTTGAGTTTCTTTGGAAACAGCCAGGTATTACCCATGTTCTAAAGACCAAATCATTCTTAGGTGCCGTGAGAGACAACAAATGGTGTTCCACAAAAGTTCTGCAACCAGAACAAGACTTGACTTGTTAGTTTCTTCTCATATCTCAAAATTGTTAACAACTGCTTTGCAGAAGACGTTAGTGTCTGAGGTGGTACAAAGCAGGACAAACTCTTCTTGAATAAAGTAGTCGCAGTAGAACCAACCATCATGCGGGCTTCTGAGAAGTGGTAAATCTGTAGCTTGTGATCTCCTACATCATTCTTCCATTCTTCCTTTGTGAGCAGCTCCTGGTAGTTCCTGTGGCTTTATAATTGTGCCAGCCCTTCCCCCAGAAAAGCCCTAGAGTCCTTCCAGTGTATTTGGTGCCCTTTTTTTTTTTATAGTTCTTGTGTCCGGGTTTACCCTGCTGTTCCAGATGCAGAGCTTACACCTGACACAAGACGGCCCTAGATCGCAGCCACAAAGAAACAACAAAGCTTCAATGGCCCAGACAGAACCCTGAAGTGGAGGTTCCAAGAGGTGGTAGGCTGTCATCCCGAATAGCATGTTTCCATCTCCTCTTCTAATGTAAGTTAGAGGAGCTGTGGGATACAAGTGCAAGGAGGGAAATCACATGGCTTTGTGAGCTCCTGATTACAGAGGTAACGTCCAATATGACATCAAAGTCAACAAGTATTGGCAATGCCAATAGGTCAGGCTTAAAAAGAACATTGTATGGCAATGTAAGGCAATACAAGTAGATAGCATGGAAATGGATATGTATTTGTATGGAAGCAAAGAACTGTAGAATAATATTGGGGTAGGTAAAAAGGTCAGGTGACAGTTCAACTGTCAAACCACACCTAGAAATCCATGAAAGTTAGTGACTGCCCTCCTCCTATCTGTGCTGCTGCCAGAGAAAACAACATACATTAGCTAGTTATCTAAGACACTTTAATAGCATTACAATGTCATGTGTGTGCCCCTGAAGGTTCAAGCTCAGTCAGCTGGATAAATAATCAAAATGATCACAGCTGTGTGGAGGGCAAGCACTTTTTTGTGTAAACAGACAACTTCTGCCCAATCATAACATACTCCTGGCTCCCAACATGTGGATAGAGCCAATGTCACTCTTTGGTAATGCTCACATAATTGTCTAACGACAGCTGTGCTGTCAAGCCAGATCATAACGTGGGTGGAGTTTTGCCAATGCTTGTTAGGCATCGAGACAACACTTTTGTGATTCTGAACAAATTAAGTAGTCTCTCCAGGCATGAAAAAAGGGGAAAATATGACATTTAGCAAAAGATCTGAATACATAAAGAAAGCAATTGCTCCATGTCTTAGTGAATATATATTTGGAAGCAGATAACATCTGTTGTCACACAAAAAACAGATAACAGCTGTTTCCACAATAAACACCCATTTCAAAGGAGGAAAGAGCTTCTTTGAAGTGCTTGTGGCATAGTAAAACATAGCTACAAATGGTAAGAAGTTCAACAAAGATGACTGGGACGAAGAAAAATAAAAGTAGTACATCAATTACAGTGCCATCACCAGAAGGACAGTAATCAAGCTGAAGCAATCAGTACTTGGCCCATGCTTCAGCCAAAAGAAGAGGAAGTGAAGCCAGCATGTGCTGGCCAATTAGAAGTCAGCAAATAGGAGTGACAGTGAAGTCAATGAATGGTAAGCAATGGGCGGGCTGCCAGACCCTTTTTGTATACAATATCTCTCGCAAGCAAGAGTGCATGTAACACATGCACTCAGGCAGGCCAGACCTAAAAAAGCCAGAGCTGGCTGAAGATGTCACATTGCAGATAAGACACCTGGTGGTGAACTTGTCCATCGCCGGGTAAGTAAGTCTGCCATTACATCTTAGTCTCCTGCCTCGAATATACTGCGCCTGATTGACAAACGATTGTGGTCCTCACAACCAAGGATTGAGCCATAAGAAGCTCAGCGTACTCTGAGGCGGCAGATATCTGCTCATGCATAACTGCTGTGAGAACTGGAGTATGTGGAGGGCCGGATGAACCCGACACAGGGGAGCAAAACAATCAGGCTATTTCCTGCAGAAAATGACTGTGAAAGCCACTTGCATGCAAGGCAAATGGGGATGTGTTATAGACAAATATGTAGACACACATGCGCACACACACACATAGAGCAACCCCCCAAAAGATGATAAAGGGTCTGAAAAATAAAGAATATGCTAATTTGAAGTTTGCCTTGCCTCCTCCCCAACCCCTTCCTCAGGCTGCCTTATTACTAAACCTAACAAGGTGCAAGTAGGGGCACATGTGACCAAATTCAGTGGTGTAACATTAGCCCCTGCAGCCCGTGCAGGGTTTGGGGGGACCCCCGAGCTCCAAGAGGTCCTGTCCAGCACTGGGCATGGGTGATGGGCCCCTGGCCTGAGAGCTCCAAACTTGACCGGAGCGTGGGGGCCCCCTCCGTGTACGTTACACCACTGACCAAATTGTGCTAGTATGACCATCAGGATATATTAAGTAAAGTGACTTCTGTGTAGGCGCCCAATTGCATGTATTGCAGTGATGACTGACGGCCCATTCAACGCCACGTCAGGGGTAGTAATGTAATAGCAATTTCGATTTTTGCACCTCTGAATGGGCACTTTGGCTCCTTCATTTGCACTTGATGACCAGTGCAAACGTAATTAGCAGTGGGTTCTCCGATCTGTGTATGTCATTTTGCGCTTGTCAACCAGGGCAGATTTTCCCTTTCATCGTAGTTTACATACACATTAACATCCCGGTGATAACTCCATACCTGCGTTGTTCCAAGTAACGTTACCAACATAAAGCGGTTCCAGAAAGCCGCACACTCAACAAATGATAAAGATAAAGTGGTGCAAAACTTACCTTTATGGACACATATCCCATAGACCCTGAGCATGGGGTGCGGAAAAATGATCACATGAGAAGTAAGATAATCAAAAAGTAAGATAATCCTCCAACTAGGCCATCATAATTAACTCGAGCAGCAAGAGAATCAACAAAGTGACTTGCCTTCAAGCTTAAGCGCTATATAACCAAAACAATGCATTACCTTCTTCTTCCATCTCCTCACCACAGTCCGTGCAAGATGAGCTATCCCTAAGCTCGTGCTCAGAGTTTCACCCATAGAGATAAAAAATAATTGAACCCCACCATTCCAGTTGCACAGGAAGTGCCCCATTACCTGACCACAAGGGTGGTGCTTATCCGTAATACTTCCTGTAAATGACAAGTCTAATCAAAAAGAAAAAATTATTTCCATTCCCCACCCTCAAGGGAGGGAAGGGAGGAAAGGCAGGACTGTGGCGAGGAAGACTATGACTCAGAGTAATGAAGATTACCGACAAGTAACCGAGTCAATCCCATACATGGGGTGGGGATAGGAGGACACGATGAAGGCATCTGGAGCTTGAGCTGACATTATCACGCTACAGTCCATCCCACTGCATACAGCATTAAGAGACCGCACCAAAGGCTAAGACCGCTCAGTGGGTTGAGCGCTAGCTGCAGAGTCTGTCACTTGTACATTTGAATTCCTGCACTGATAGCTCAGGGTTTCAGCCATCCTACGATGATAACATTAATACAGTTGAGATGGGTAATGATAATGCATAGACCTGCTTCGGTGAAGTGCAACCGCACCAGCACTGCACCAAGGCGATATGTGAACAGAACAACCGGTGAAAAAAGATGTTTGCATAACTAACCGGAGCAAAAAGATGGCAGAGCAAATTCCGTTTCTTTAGTGGTCTGTTGGAGCAAATGTTGAAGCAGCTGCACTGCCCTAGGGAAATGGACGGATCGTTATAACGTGAGCTATTTAACCATGGAGAGGCAACTCACCTTGCAATAATTTAATAATCATTATGAACATACGTACAACTTTACTCTGCATCTGTGCACATTGCTCACAAATTCAATAGTGAGACGTTGGATCGCAAGAGACGTTACTGGTGCTGCACAAGACTCTTCAAGTGTACGTTGGTGCCGCTTAGAAGGCTACAGACTCATACCAAATTGGGGGTCATGTCTGTCCTTGACTGTCAAGGAGAACAGTTGACAGAGGCTAGACAGAAGTGTTGATTCTCCTTGACCTGTCTGCAGCCACTCACACCATTCTCTTGCAATTGATGGTGTCCAATTACTCTGTTTACATCTTTTGTGGTGAGTCACTCTACAGTGTTGCATTCCCTCAGATTGCACGCTATCTGCAACAGCCTCCTCTACTTTCCTAAAACCCAGCATGGAAACAGGCCTTCTCTCAAAACTTCTGATTGTCACCTCCTTCTTTCCTTCAATGGCACTTTCCTACTTTCCATACTTCCACACCTTCTCTCATTGAATACAGCCAACTCTGTCACATGTGTTTGCCTTAATCTCATATTTCTGCAAATTGCCTGCACCTACTTTCAAAGATCACTCAGAAAGTATTCCGTAAGCAATATCCAATAACACCGGACTAACCACTAACCTTGGGTTCCCGAGCAGCGTGCTGCCCGGCATAAAGCGCTTCAACGCCTCATCAGGGGTAGTAAGCATTATATAAATACAATTACAGTTACTACTGCTCCATACAGTGGTACAAAACCATTGTAATACTGGGTAGGGACATGCTCGTGCTGCCGAGCTAGGCATGGGCTGAGTTCCACAAACTCTGCGAACAGAGCAGAGTTCACTGCTCAGGCCTACTCACTTCATGCTTGGCTCCGGAGCGGCTGCTGGAATCACAGCAGCCAGTGAACAATGCAGGTGCTATGCATCCCGAGGTGGAAATACTCTACAAAAACCACTTTACTAAGTCCAACCACAGCATTCTACATCCTTCGTCACCTCGGGGTCACTGTCCTCGAGCCATCATTTAGACCATTCTATCCCTAGCTTTAGAATAAGGACTCCAGCTCCACCCATGGCTGGTTCACCCTCATTGAAATCCAGGCTCTGTTTCATTCCCACATTGGGCCTCGGGCTGCGGCAGCAGCAGCAGCAACCCCTTCGGCGGGCAACAGACACTGCTATAGCGACACAGTTCTGGGAACTCACTAAAATTGTGAGCATGTCTGTCGATACAGGCTGGATGCTTGTCCTGATCAGCGCCAATATTAGGATCAGGCTGTATGGATGCGGTTATCATACATTCCTGTATATTATATAAGGGATAAAGTACTCCTTGCCGTGCATTATAAGGATATTGCAAGTCACAGAGGAGTTCCAGTACCGTATAAAGGAACGAGGCCAAAGGCTGAGTTCCTTTATAAGGTTATAGAACTCCAAGATGACTTGCAATATCCTTATCAGGTATGCCAGAGGGTACTTTATCCTATATACTAAATGGTCACACCATCACCTTTCCCACAAACCACGTAACTTTTTCATATGGGAGAGCATGTTTGCAAACATAAACAAAACGTTTAGTGCAAAATCAAACACATCAAGAACCTGTTAGATATTTGTTGCAAAAAGACATTAGAAACAGTTCAATACAAATCAGGTTTTTAAAAAAAAAAATGCAGTAGCTCTAATTTGTAGACACATGCAGAAAGATTCTAACTTTAACTTTTCTATAATGATCTAAGGAGTACAAAACATAACATGTTCTTTCTGCTTGTCACTGAAATACAGCAGAAGAAATGAAAGCAACCCTTAGTTTTTCGTGCACCGTTACCTGACCTGCTAGGGAACAAAAAACTGGTATATCGTGGGGACCAATTGTCCAAAACACTTTCAACACAGTGGATACTAAAATTAGTCACCGGTATGCTTATCTATTCAGCACAGGAGTATAATTTATTACTTGGCTTATGAACGAGCTTCATAGCCCTGGCTCTCTGTACTTGTACCGAGAGAAACCATATGACCGAACCAATCCCTGGACATACAACAATACATATACACAATAGGAGTATTATGACCAGAAACCTAAACAAAGGATATTGAATATTCACTGTGACTCCATCCAATCACAAACATATAAATACACAAAGATAAATTAAAAAATGACGAATAGGCACTCGTCTTCAGTCTTCCAGCGATTTAAGGCAAGTGTGGTTGTCTCCCTAAATGAATAAACAGTCCACATGAGGAGATAGTCCTTAGAACAGTCACACACTGAGGACACACTTGTCCTCTGTTTCTTTTGTGTGTGTCCCCAATGTAGCTTTCCAAACTTACAATTTTTAAAAGACCCCTCCAGCAAGAAGTGCTGGCAACAGGCATTGTGATGTGTAATAACTTATTACAGTCGAGTTCTGGCGTCTTTTCTTTGTAATCGGCGACTTTGCGTATAACAAGTCACTGATTGTAAAGTAATTCGATTTGGGCGTTTATACAGGGATTGCAGAATCCAATCTACTATTATTATATTATGGTGCACGGCTTTCTCCTTGCACGCTGCTGCGTCATGATGTTTGAGCGCAGCGGGCATGCTAGGCAATGAAAACTAGTAAATGGCCAATAAGAGTGCAGTACAAGCACTCTTTTTGTGAAAGCACACCATATCTGCCCCATCAAATCGTGTAACTTCCAACGTGTGGGCGGAGCCAAATCCATTCTCCTGTTATGAGTATCACATTGATAACGCTGATTCTTATCTTATCTCTTTTAAGAATCTTCAGGTCGCCAGGATCTTTTTACCTGCTGAATAGTGTGAAGGGAAGAAAATCCTTTTCGGTTATACGACAAATTTTAGAATCCAGTTTACCTTAAAAGACCACTGACTCCGAATTCAATTTTGTGGATTTATTACAGCCAAGAATAATTGCACATGCAAGCACCTCAACACGAGGTTAAAGAAATAGATGGGCACTAATACAAATAGCATCCTACGCAGGAGTCTCATCCGACTCAGGATAAGAAGAATCGTTAGCTCCAGAAGTATTAGACAAGCGATAACTGCTCCAATCTCTATATTATTCTTCATTACCTAAATAAGGAAAACCTATTAACTGTCCCTACTCTATCACTAAGGTGGCATACCTACTTAACGAATATCCCCAGGCAAGAGTAAAAGAAAAGGTGTCAACTGTGAAGACTTCCTAAGAAGTGCACTCACTTAGTACTTAAGCTCAGATTTTAAGATGCTCCTTCACCAAGTCCCTCTCTGTCCTCCTCCCTGCTCTCCTCTACCTCTTCTCTGCCCTCCACCCTCGGGCACTATCCCTAATACAAAACCCAATACAATTGAACACGCCTTTTGTTACGCCTCTTTGGCCAGGTCTTCTTTCTTGTACTTTTCCATCGAAAGGTTACTTCATCCTGGACGGTTGTGATGACCTTGAGTCCCAGACACCCTTCTCCGCTGAAGGTATCATCCCTAAATTCCATTGCACTCCCAGTTCCATGCCTCCCATCGCTCTAACTTATGAAACAAAGAGCCAGTCTTTACTAACGAGGCATGTGTCCTTGCACCTGCAACAAAAGATACATTCAACAGAAACCTTCTACTTGTGCTAATTAAATCTAATTTCGGTGCCCAGAGAGCCTTTCCTAGAGAACCTTCTCTGTCTGCAAAATAAGCTAACATAAGAACAAACAGGCCTTTCCCTGTCGTATATGCAGTCAGGCCTTTACACAATTTAAACACACAAATCTTAATCACGTCTATAAGCATTGGTTCATTATATTTCATATGCAAAAGTGAACTACACGTACAATTTATATGGTACACGTTTAAACTACTGCAGCTCGATTACACATGGGCTGATTCATCTTATGCATTGGTTTACACATGATTCAGTTAAGCGTTTCATTTGCATGATTAAAAATAGCACAATTACAATTCTTATTCATTCTGATAACTGGGTTATAACTTCATTTTGCTAGTCATTCATGGATATATATCTGGATATATGCGGGTGCGAACTATCAGTGATTATGATGCACCCCTACGAATTTCACAAGAACATGGCGCTCTATCACATCATTTTCGGGAGACAGCTCTGCTGTCATGTCAGACCCTAAAAAGCAACCTTTTTATGGCGAAAGAAGAAGGGGCCAAGAATGTATCAATCAGTGCTATAAAGAAGGATACAGTGACCAGTTCAGGCAAAGCAAGGAAAGTTAACACAAGCTCGGGTGCCTCGGATGCCATCACCACCTCCAGGAAGCCAATTAAAAGGCAACAGATGTACATTTTTCAGATGTTCAGAAAGACCAGGATGGCTAACACTGACACCACGAGAGACCTTTTTTACGAGGCAATCAAATGAACAAGAACAGGAGATCCCGTGCCCACCTGGAGCAGGTTAATGGGATGATCGCACCAGTGCCGTCAGTCCTGAATGGCACTGACAGTGACAGAAGCACCTCTTGGGAGGAACAAGACCAGAGTGACCATATATTTTAAGACTCGGTTTCAGTTATTAATGCCTACAATCAGGGATAAGAGACTGGAAGAAATTGTATAGGACTAACAAAGTACAGTGATAAACAGAGTAGGAATGAGCAAAGAGACAGACTGAGAAACAAAGAGTTTGACTTCTGTAACTCTCTACTGGTATCTCTTTCCCATCTATTCTTTTACTACACTGGATAAAGTCTTAGATTTGCGTCCAATGGCTGTCTACAATCTTCCCAGACTCACTCCTCCCTCTCAGTCCTGTACCAACCAAATATTGGCCCTACATAAGCTACTGATCTTGGTCTTCTTCCTGAAGAATCTCTTTGACATCCCTGATTTATAATGTTCCAACCTACACTCTGTGAACAAGAACCTCTTGGCAACACCCAAGCCAAGAAGATCTCAATCATCTAATTTCTGAGCACATTAAACATAACCGGGCTGAAATTTGCTCATTCTCTCATAAGTAAATCATTTGAAATTGCTCTCAGGAAACACCTACCCAAAGTGCCATTACTGATGTCATAATCAACCTCAGCTCTCGCTGAAGCGCTGTACATCTGGATCATGATACATGTAAGCACTGTCCTCATATTGTTCAACGTCCATCATCCATGTAGTCCCATTAATAGCGATGGGTGCTGCACCTAAAACTGCCAGTGTCCGATGGTAGCAACAAATACTTTTTCTATGTACAGCATGTCTTATCAAAATGCTTTGATATATTCTCATAAATAATTAATCCTTGAAATGATGGTGAGAGAAGTTAGTTCCAAGGCAGCTGAAACTACAGGATCTGTGGATAATCAGGAAGGTTCAGATCACAGAATGTGATCAAACACATAGTATTGTCATGGGGTGTGGAGATGGAGGCCTCCCATTGTTTAGGTATGAGTAATGGCCCGAATAATTCAAACGTCCAATGGGGAGAGGGCTCAGAACCCATACACGAGACCCACCAATATTCCAGTCAAATAAATTTAATAGGTGTCCATTACCAGGCAAAGTCAGTAGAAGTCTGAGAACCCCTGAAGGTAAGGCTATTGCTAGCCAGCTCGTCTGTTGCTCACAGCAATGTGCTTGTGCTGTAAACAGGGATACCTGTTTGATAACACGGCTGACAATCCAAGATTTGGAAAGAATGAGTGGGGGCCACGCAATACGTGAGGTGATTGTCATCAAACACCTTTTTTTCTTTGTGCGTGTTGTAACTTTTTTTCACTTTCCCCTTCCTTCTTATTAGGTCTGGCGTTAGCCAAGAACTTTTGACTTTACTACAATTACACTTATATAATATACCCACTTACATGTGCTTTCAGACAGCCCTTAATGAACTTCTTCTGCCAACTACTGCATACAGCATGGAGCAGTGGTGAGACCACTTCCGCCATTGGCTAACTTCATTGCAAGCGACGCAATTCTGCTCTTTAACAGGAGACACATCCACACAATAAGTAGTTCTCTTCAGTGGCAGTGACTACTATAGCAATGTTTACTTTTTGAGACTAAAAATATTTTTGCTTATAGCCAATGTTTTTTTTTTTTAGAGTGGTGGGGTTCCATGAGCTCCCCCAACAAAAACGTTTTAGAAAAGCCATGACAAAACAAAACAAGCATTGACAAACCCAAAAGGCTGGCAGTTGAAACCAAACCTAATGGCTTTGCCAATGCTGGTTATAGTTATTTGTAGTTATGCACAAAAAAGCCTAAATTAAAATGCTTAATGAAATGGTTCAGTTATTGACATTAAATAGATGTGAACACTAATCGAAGACCCTAGGTAACATGTACTTGTTTGTGCAGATTTATATGGTTTAGTCCAGTCCAGATATCCGCGTCCCTTCACTGTAAGACTCATGTGAAGTGTGCATTACCAAAGGCAGCTTCTTTATATGAATGTGACTCACCAGTGATGACATGTCTAGTGATTCAACCTGCACAAACATAGAGTCGCCAAATGGAAGTGGTCACAGCATATGGACGCATGTATAGAGCCTTGGAGAATGGCTTGACATGCACATATACTGGGTGGTGAATCCGATGACGTGCTAACTTGAGTACAAGGTATCACATAGTTATTGTATTAGCATTAGCAGAAATTCTAGTGTGTACAACGTTCGAGCAGAGATTCAATCAAAACCGCTGCAGGTTAATCAATGGAAGAGGAACCAAAATGAATGCAGCTGTAATCACAAAGTAAGTACACTGCAGTTGGCCTTCCAGTGGCAGATGACACCTGGACAGCCTTGCAGAGGCACGGCATACCACAGACATAAGGATCCATGCTTGTCTGTCAGGGATTTACCTAAGACGAATGTCTTGAGTGCATTTCTGAAGATGAGATAGGATTGGACAAGGCCTAGATCAGTAGCAGGGATAGTCCAAAATCGATGGCAGCGGGATTGCTAAAGCATTTGCAGTTCTTGGAAGGCAGCGAAATGTACTGATGAGCTCCCACTAGTGGATATGAATCAAATTGCTTGGGCAGAAGTGATATCTGTCTTAGAAACAGGAAGTCTGACTCAGCGAGTGAATGCAGGCAGAAAGGACCTATTTTTGCTTCATTCAGAAAAAACTGAACAGGAGAGTGCTAGCTCAGTTCCGTAAATTATAACCACAAAAGAAGGTTCCTCTTGCACTCTCTGCGACAATTGGAAAACCTGCCCACACTCCCTGCGCCAACTCAGCTTCTTCAAAAACTCATACACATCAGCTGGGATTCCCTAATAAGGTGGATTGGCTGGAGGCCATGTCTTTGTGACGGCAAGTCTTGGCCAGTATGACTCACAGCACGTGAAAGCCAGACCGTGATAAAGCTCTCTCAGCACTTTGTGATTTCATCAGCAGAACACAATGGCACATAAGTGTCCTACAGAGCATGGTAGTCCAAGAATGTGCCTGCTGTCCAAGAAAATGTTCTCAAACTTTTTATAATTAATGTCAATGTTAGGAATCTTTACTTTGCCAAGAAAGTTCTTCTTGGCTAAGGGCCTGATTTGGAGTTTGACGGACCAGATTTACTCCATCTGGGCAATGGGGTAAAGTGCTCCGTTGCTCTGACGGAGTACCGTCCACCAAATTTACAGATATCCGCTGGCTGAACAGATGTATCTTGCATTGGCAAGAACCACCGTTATAGGGTCAAAATTGATTTGCATGTGGCTGAGTCCAATCTGAGGTAGCATAGTGGGCAAAAGAATGGGTTGGAATGCTACCCCAAGCAATTGCCGGTGGTTAGACTTATTGCAAGCATTCCTCCCATCACCTTTTGTGTGCGTTTTCAAAACTCATAGCAAGTTGTGCCACTTGCTACTCTTTTTTTGGTCTAAAGTTTTCCAGGCAGAGAAATTGTTTTAAATGTCTTTGGACCTCATTTAGAGTTTGGCAGATGGGATACTCTGTCACAAGGTGGATGCCACATCCGCCATGTTACAACGCATTATGCTTATTACACTCGTAATACGCAGACGAGGCATCCGCCACGTTCATGATGGATTATCCTGGCTATAGATCTCTAAATAAGGCCCTTTGTTTATTAAATATGACACTGAAGTACATGCAAATGCAATGACCTTTACCCGATGCATGTGTGAAATGGCTACCTCAAGAGGGATTGTCTGTTTTTTAAAAAGTGCAATTTATGAATTTAATTTGTGGTTTTCAATTTGTTTGTTATTATTGTGTTTGTTTTGACATTAGACAATCTTTTAAACTATTCAATGAATAGATTAGTCAGTACAACCCATTTTCCTCCCTGGCCCTCCCCCTTTCTACGTCACTGAATCCATATTTTGTTTTTTTCTGTCACTGGAAGCTGGTGCACTGACCTCTGCTTGTAATGGCCATGTATCTTGTGGGTCAACCTATCAGTAGTTTTAGGTCTCGGCTACAAACAGCTTTAGCTGTGTATCGACAAGACCTATTGCTTCTAATACATATACTTAGAATATGCTTTGAGATAGCCCCTACCTCATGATTGGATGTCTTTTTTTGTCAGATGTCTGCTTTTGATTGAATGCCTTACTTCCCTAATCTTGTGATTGTCCTGCCCAGAAGTATTTCAGTCTCACGCTTTTTGGATTAGTTGAGCTGTATCCTTCCATTAGTGAATTGATGGGGCTGTTTTAATTAAGTATTTCACACTCCTTCGGGTGCATGATTTCTTGCTTTCCCTCCTGCTTGTTTTTGTCTTCCCATGTTTTTTTCACTCCCCTCTACGATACTCCACATCGTCCCTCCCTGTTTTACATTTTTAGGTTGAGCCTGGGCAGTGCATGCGCTGCTCTGTGAGGGATGCTGTATTCAGGTATGGACTTGAAGCTCCGCCCACTCTCCGCCCATATTTTTCATTGGCTTGTGTCATTGTCCTTTGTAAACTGTAGCTTTTCATTGGTCAATAGGCTTTGTAGTCCCTCCTTAGTACCACCTTGTCTCATCTTGTAACCTCCCATAAGGACTGGCCCTCTTACGTGTGTTGGTACTTGGTGGGGTTTAATTTCGTTAAATTGTTTTCACCTGCCTGTTTTTGCTGGCAAGACACGCTCTCTCTTAACACTTCATTTTTTTTTTAATAGCACAGCACGCAACAGTGGCGTCCGCGTCTTTGGTTTATTTGTGGCACCGAACGTGACAAGCCGCATCTAAAGAAAGGTCCGTGGCTGCCATTAAAGTGAAAGCGTGGAATGGGCGCTTTTACAAAAAAAGCTTTTGTTTGTCAAGTTGAAAGCGCGGCATGGGGCGCTTGTAAGCAACAAAAAATATTTGCAATGCAATAGGCCTCGCATTTGCAAGAATTTAAGGTGTTTTCATTTACAACGGGAATAGCTCAAACTCTCGTAAATGCTAGACCTATTGCATTGCAGATGCTTGTTTTAAATGTGTTTATTTACGAGGGCTTGGTAGTGCAGAGTGGGCAAAGGTCCCATGCTAAATTTTCTTGCGTTTGCCCACACTTACTTTGTCCGTCCATCATGTTAGAATGGAAGATTAAAATTGGCACCATGTGTCCCTAGGCACTGTCACCACAACGCGTGCTCGCACATCAGAAGCCATCTTGGAATGGTTTTTATTTTAACAGAAAACCCATTGCAAAATTGCCAGTAATGCGTCTGCATGCGATGCAAGGGAGGAAATTGGCAATAAAAAAACATTGGCAAAGGCAGTGGCTCATCCTTCTAGAGGCCTGGTTACTACCACCACCTACCCAATTCCTAAAACACTTCGAGTTTTGGCAAATAAAGACTTTGCAGCAAAGACCGATTCACTGTTTTGCCCAGGGTCAAACGAGGGAGACAAGTTTGAAAGCCAGGATTAGAATGCACGATTCCAGTTTCTAGAATCACCTGCTTCACCGCCAGGCTCCCGCTGCTCTCTGTGTTTGGTAAGGAGGCAGCTGTTGTTTTCTTGTTATCTTCCAGAACAACAGAGGTTTGCCCACAGCTTGTTTTCCGAGTGTGCGTCAAATGACGGTCGGCGAATACACAAAGATGGCTGCCTTCGCTGAGCATGTGACAGGGTTTGCTGTTTACCGGTAATGTTCTGATACATATTAAACAAGTGCACCTTGTGATTGCAGAGCCTTATTGCTGTGTACAGAGTTTGTCTTCTAAGCTGCCTGTGTACTCAGGTGCCTTGTTGCCATCTATAGCCTGAGAACAGAGAGTCAAAGAGTCTGACGTCCCTGGGAACGCCCTAGTCTCCTCCCACCGCCACTTGTAGTCTCAGGGCTTAGACTTGTTTGTGACTCAGTGCTCTCACCCTGCCTGCAGCAAGCTGCTCAGTCATGTGCACATCATCCAGGCTGCTGTCAGATGGAATGCTCCTTCATGAGATCAAAGGCCTCTCTGCAGGCTTAATTTGTAAAACATAAATACATAAAGAAGACCAGGGGCCCAAAGTTTATCCTAGGCTGCTGGGGGTGATTCTTCCAAATGCCAGGACTGGTGAATATTTTAGAGTGCCGGGTCCTGGTCAGACCTCATGTCTCTTTTTTCCACCATCCTACACTTTCTGTTGCATTATCTCAGTGCTGTTCGTTCTTTTTTATCCCTGCTTAGGGATGCTACCTTTTTAGGATAAATATATTGATCATTTATGGACGTGTGAGTACTGGAAGGGAAAGGAGTTGATATTTTTTTTAATTTTTATATAGCTCGAACTAGACCCGAATGTATCAGAGCGCGTTACATGAGCACCAGTTGCGTTACAGACGGACACATTCATTTTTGTTAGGCACGGGGAGATTAAGTTATTTGCCCAGAATCACAGGATGTTGAGCATTCCTGCAGAGACTCGAACCCGGTTCTCCAGTTTCGAGGTCGACCGCCCTAGCCATTAGGCCACATCCTCTCCCCAACTAATGTTATTTTATGTTGTGTTATGCAGATTTGTAGCGCACACTATCAACCGGGAGGGTATCCTAGCGTTGAGCTGGTGTGAGTCGAATAACAGTTTGGATAATATCCTTTGTGCTCTGTTTTTTAACATCACAATTCTGACAGAGACGTACAGAATTACAATTATTTTGACAAATTTTCATTTTGTATTAGTAGAATTAAGTTTACATTTCAAAGGAAAAAATAACAGATGTCAATGCTTTCCTTTATCTTGTGCATGTCCTGCTATGAACATAACAGCCACATCTGTAATATACTGGTCATGTGTCAATCCTATACCTGCTCTTTCTCTGGGTCTCTGTTTCCGATCTTTCTCCTCCTCCTTCTTTCTCCCTTTTCTGCCTTTCTTTCTCTCTCTTTCGCTGTGTCACCGTTTGATGATGAAAATTAAGCTGCAGCTGCTAAAGGAGTGCTGGTGCCAGTGCTTAATTTGAGCTGGTGGTTTCCGGTGTTCAGCACTGGCACTTAATTGCCAACCCCAACACTTATGACAGTCTGCCACATGGTGTCACTGTTTGTCTAATTTAGAGATGAGCACAACAACTGCTGTTTATTACTTCAATATAAATTAAAAATGACCAATACCTGCCGCCTAAGCCAGTCTTGTAGCTTAGAGGGCCTGGAATAATCAGAACTGTCACACTTGTAGGACTGTGAGGGTTAGTAGTTGCGTTGCTACTGTCATTGCTGCGCTGGCAGGGGCAATGGGGTCAATGGGGGATGCAAGCAGCAGTGGCCTCCTGACAACGGTCCTGGCACTTATTTTTTCACAAATTAAGCACTGACTGCTGCTCAACGCCTACAGCCACCAGCACTAATACCATGTTCTTCCTACCAGAGACACAGTCTGACATGGTTGCTGTCACTACGTGCTTGGGGCATGCCTATCACCACTGCACGTGACTCTGCTCATGAGTTGGGATATCTGCATGCAGCATTACAAGATTGGAGTTTGATCTATGGGGGAAGTGTTTGGTGTGGTGGGAGAGGATCAGAGACATGCTCCATCATGACAACTTCTGCACTGACGGAATGCTCTATGTGTTATTGTTGCTTGGTAACTTGAAGACACTAACAATTGTTTTTTAATATGAAAAAAAAGTTCTTCCTTCCAGTTCTCAGGAAATTACATACTATGTCGGTAAACTGAGTAGCGCCTGCTATATACAGCGCTTAGAAAATGCAGCATGAAGCGCTATATATAATATAATTTATTTATGAGCTATGGCCCTCAATGCCCAGCATAATTAGCCTCACTCACCCACAGTCACTGGGATCCCTCTCAGATGCGTCTGTAGAACCGCAGCTCGTCTTCAGACAACACCCCGCACCCATAGCCCTGGTCCTGCCCTGACCCAAGTGAGTATTGCACAACCGACACCCCACACCCTTAGCCCTGGTCCTGCCCTCACCCAAGTGAGCATGGCACAATCTACACCCTTAGCCCTGGTCCTGCCCTCACCCAAGTGAGCATGGCACAATCTACACCCCGCACCCTTAGCCCTGGTCCTGCCCTCACCCAAGTGAGCATTGCACAATCTACACCCCAAACAAGGGGCGGCTGCATCAATCGAGATGGCAAAGCCGGGAGTCCAACGGCTCCTCAACCACGACTGCGCCTATCCTACCTACATATACTGAGTAATCTATGGGATTATTCAAAGGGCGAGGTGAGGTCTGCTTGCCCCACGCTGGTGCTGTCTCTCTGGCCAGTTTAGCTGTATTTCTGCAGGTGTTGTTGGTTTGCATCCCACAGCGCGGACCTGTTATTTGCTTATGAGGGCGCGACCTTAGATAGGGTAAATGAATTTGATTACTTGGATGTGAGGATAAGTGAATCTCCTAGTTGGCAACTCCAGATAGAAAAGAGTGTACTATCCCTGAAGCAAAGGGCTGGATCTATTTTAAGTTTTGCAAATAGGGCGTCCACCTTCCCCGTATCTCCCAGCCGCCCGCCCCCCCCCCACCCACCCGATTGAGATACACAAAAGTCAAGCTTGTGGAGCTGTTTTGTATGGGGCTGAATTATGGGGACATTTTAAACCTTCTTCTCTCGAAAAAGCAAAATATACCTTTGTGAAATCACTGTTGAAAATGCCTCGATGTTGCCAGTTAGACTAGACCTAAATCTTAGGTCTGTTTGGGATGTGGCCACTCTAAAACCCATCTTGTACTGGATTAGGCTGTGGTCTACGGAGGAGTAGGGACTGTGTGAGAGTTTTACCAGAGGGCCAGTCAGTGAGTAAGATATCTTGGCCATTACATATAAAAACGTGGCTCTTTGAATTGGGTTTAAAGGATTACTGGATTAATCCCACTGCTTCAACTCGAGTAGCAATGGAAAGGGTGAATGAAACTTATTGGAAATATGTGTTAGGAGCAAAGATGGCTAGCATGGGTAGTTCAGTAAACTCTTATCTGAGTTTTAAATTTGAATTTATGGGATTTTTAACAAAGCCCGCTGCACGAGCACTTTATATTAAATTCCTATTGGGGATTTTGCCTTTTGCAGGTTTTACCCAGTCATGGAATAAAAAAGAAAAGTTTTGTAATTTTTGCCTTATGGCCTGTCACGCAATTGAGAATGACGAACATGTGCTGTTTTTTTGTAAAACATATTCTGAACAACGTGCTTGTTGGATTATCCCCCTTTATTGTTGCTTGGGTACTCCCCCGAACTTCATATAGCATTTAGATTATGTAGGACCAGCATGCTTTTATTTATTATTTATTATTGTTTATTCTATTTATGGCTACTTGTCCTCGATGTGGAACACCAGGAAGAAGAATTTGAAATGAGGGGGATACAGGAAATTCCTATTGTCTTTTTCTTTTTAAGATAAGACCTGAATTTTATAAATGTATTTCTTCTTGTTCATGGAATTGTGTACTTATTTGTAGGCATGTATTTTGTTTAATTATGAAAATTTAATTCTGCAAGTCCTTAAGCGTCTGGTGCATTGAAAATTGTTTTTATAAAATTTATGATGCAACTGTATTGTATGAAAATCATTTTAGGTACAAATTTAAAATTTTGTGATTAAGAGAGTATTTTTATGTTCATGTTTTTATTGTACCTTTTATGGTTCATGCAGACGAAATAAAGGACTGTGATTGATTGATTGCTGATGACGTCAGCTAGTGACATGGCACAAGTCCTAAAAAAAGAAGTGGGGGGACTAACCAAGTTAGGCAGTATGCAAGTGACAAGATGGCACGTGACATCACAGAGTGTGACATCGCACCAGGCATCACAGGAAGTGGCAATAATCACACACTAGAGAGGCAAAGGACAAAGTCCCTGCACTACAGCCTCCACATAACACACTAAACTCACAAAAAGGTAGGGCAGTTTATAAAGTGGCACACCTTCGCCCATTCAGGTATTTCAACCGTGGTGAGCACAAGAACCAGAAAAACAAACATCCCGGTGTTTATGGATGGAAAGGCATCACCCACTTAGTCGTGGCATGCTTTAACCCCACCTTGTTAGGATAATGCCAACATGGTGGTCTCAACCTTTTTCTTAGAAAAAAAGGGATCTCAGAATAAAGTAGCTCTGGTCAGTATAGGGGTCCAGATATTCAAGTCAAAACAACCTCTGTGTAAACCAAGGAGTTATCCTTTATTCAAAGGGTACACAGGGTAGGATTAAACGAAGGTTCTACCATAAACCTTGGGTGATTCTTAGACTTTGGTAAGGTTTAGGGCGAATGACATTCCAAACAAACTGATTCTGATCTGATCACTGAATCACTGTGACCTACAAAGAATTCAGGAACTGTACACTTTCCTGTGAGATGCATACAGGGTACGAGTGATACACCCCCTATGGATAATCCATTAGCCCCCAATGCAACCCTGTTGTGGCGTTTGGTTGGTGACATTATTCTCCCACTGGGAATGGGGTGGCATACCACACTCGTATTCCAGGCCCACGTTGTTAACTTTCTCTCCCCCCACCCCCCATTTTTAATTACCATCACCAACTCGGGTATACAGGAGAAAACCTTGTGCTTAAGTATACTGTAAAGTCTTGCATGTGGGTTAAAGATAACTCCACCTTTCCCACATTGTTGAAGAGAACCCCTCAACAATTTACACCACATATTCCTTACTTCTTAATGTATAGAGAGTATGTTGGGTCTGGCTTTTTCATCTGGTCACTGCCACCATATCTGGCCTCCCTTCGCATTTCAATCCTGTCCTATGAACACGAGGGCATTGATATCGGGAAATGACTACATTTCCCATAATCCCTGCGCACTTCCCTCTGCCATCTAAACACGTCCTATGAACATTAATGGGGAATTCAATACAGTGAAATTACTACATTTTCCATAACCCCGAGCACGCCGCCTACACACTACTTAAAGGGACGCCCCTGGCTGCCGCCACGTGATATCCATGGCGGCCTCATCCAGTGTTCCTCCTGTAGGAGCAACACCATGGTGGCCCGGAATAGGTTACAAGGCAGGACCATCATATGACGAAGTAAGGAGTAAAGGGGCAGGTGTTCTGGTGTACGGAATGATTCTGGATGCTTGGGAGGAATGTCCTTGAGTTTCCATCCATAAACACCTGGATGTTTGTTTTTCTGGTTCTTGTGTTCACGAGACGAGAAATACCCGGATGGGCGAAGGTGAGCCGCTTTATAAACTGGCCTGCCTTTGTATGAGTTGAATCACAGGAAGTGGCATCACAAGAAGAGACATCAGACCTTAAGACCTCACACATATGTTTAGCAGGTCTATCATGCGTACATTTGAGCGTATTACAATATTTAAAAATTAAGATTTTGCATCTGAGTTGTGCCAAAATAGTGACACAACCCCGACTCAAAATCTAGGCCTCAACTTATACATTTATTTTTTAAAACTCTGCCACAAAGTAATTAGTAACAAGGAGCAATGCAGCAGTAAATTTGTTCTACTTAATTAGTTGCAAAGTCTGGATTTTTAAATATTTTATGTGGTCAAGGCACCCGTTGCATAAATCTTTGTGGTCCCAATTAATCTCAGGGAATAATAATAATGCTAAAATAACTCTAGAATTTAATGCAGTTGCTGGAGAGATCTGTGTTTGGTCTAGTCTCAGTTTTGAATCAAAGTAGCATAGAGGGTTAATATTTCTCCTGCGTAGCATAGTGTTAATATTCCTCCTACAAAGCACATTATGTAACACGCAGATGACAGATTTTTATTTTATGTAACTGGGTTACTGCTTTTAACACAGAGAACCTTTTGTTACTGGTAGTTCACAAATTGTAATCCTTCTAATGTAGCACAGTGAGCTATGAAGGACATGTGACTCCTACACCTTGTAACTCTCACTGTTTTATGTAACACATCCTGTACATTGATTTATACACATATGATTGATTGCCAATGCATAACGTGTACGTGTGATCTAAAGCGCTCCGACACACTGAATTGGGATGAGAAGCTATAAAAGAAATAAAACAAAAAAGTTGTATTTAAATTGTTATTTGTGTAAATACTGGGACAGACCAACACATCCAACATTTTTACAGTACATATATATGTCCTATCTACAGGGACTGAACAAAGTCACAAGCATGCCTCTCTTAAGTACCTGTTAAGCGATAACAAGCTGTGTGCCTTTGTTTTCCCTCCATTATGTTTGTATCTAGGTGTGAGGTTCCAGTTAGCCTGATGGCCCCTTAACTTCGGCCTTTGTTGTGAGCTCAGCTGGAATTTAAAGTAACAAAGCCCCCTCACTTGCACATTGCTGCTCCGAATGAAAGCAGACAACGGGCAGGCGCTGCTGAACGTGTCCCGGTGTCTGAAAATTACATCCGGACGAGTTCAGCATATTTTTGTGGGGCCCAACTTCTTGGCAGGGGAAACGGCATTCACCCTGTGAAAACAGTAGGTAAACGCCGTCTACCCATGTGCATGGACATCATTTAGGAGTCGCCAGGGGTCGCTACTGCGACCCCTAGCCTACAGCTTGCAACCCCTGGCAGGTGGCTTGCAACCCGTCAAGAGAGTATTCTTGTTTGCATGTCTCAATCTAAATGGCATAGCTGTCGAACTGTTATGTTATGTTAAAAATATTTATAAAGCGTGCGTACACCATACGGTTTCATGGCGCTGGGGTCCAGGGAGTTCTGCCGCTAAGTGATTTCAATCATACGCCTGGTGAAAGTGCCAGGTCTTTAAAAGTTTCCTGAATTGAGGATATGATGTCATAGATCTCATGTCCAGAGGAAGAGAATTCCAAAATGGAGGGGCCAGGGCCGCAAATCTTAGTCCCCCCAATTTCTTCCGTTTAAAGGACGGAATAGCTAGAAAATTAAGATGGGAAGACTTGAGGTCCCAGGTGGGAGTGTATCGCTGAACCCAATTAGATACAAACACTGGGCAGTTGCCATGAAGCGCTTTAATAATGATGCATCCCAGCTTGAATGCACTGCGTTCAACTACCGGGAGCCAGTGTAACTTTTTCAAAAAAGGGGTGGCATGCAACCATCTAGCCTGGCAATAGATTAATCTAGCAGCCTGATTTTGCACCAGTTGCAGTCTTTTAGATTGATACGCCAGTATACCGAAGTAGAGAGAATTAGCGTAGTCAAAATGAGAGATGACTACGGCTAAAACTACTTGGGTCAGGATTTCAGTAGGGAGGAATCTGCTGATCTTCCTGATCTTTCGGAGCTGAAAGAAGCAGGTAGAGAGCCCTGCCCCAATCTGGGGTTTCATAGATAGGTCACTGTCAATTGTAATGCCAAGACTTTTGGTTGATCTAGATGTAAGGGGGGATTTCCCAACTCAGTCGGCCAGAAGTTCGAATTCCAGGGGTTTGAGGGCCCACCAATTAGGATCAATTCTGTTTTGTCTGGATTTAATTTCAGGTGGTTACTGTTCATCCAGCTGTCTATATGTCACATGGTAGCTTGAAAGTTAGTGACGGAGGCGGCCGATTTGTCAATGTCGAAGATCAATTGAAGATCGTCGGCATAGTTGAAGGTGCATACCTTCCTTTCGCCTAAAGATTGAATAAGAGGCTATAAGTACAAATTAAATAGGTGCGGTGATAGGGAGGAGCCCTGTGGCACCCCACATGTCAATTTGACTTTGGAGGTAGAGAATTGGGCGAGGCGTACAGCTTGACGGCAATCTTCTAGAAAAGATATAAGCCACTTAAAGGCCAGGCCCTGTATTCCTGCTTTACTGGCAAGGTCCACCAAAAGTTCATGGTGGACCGTGTTGAATGCTGCAGAGATTTCTGGAGGGCACCAGGGCCTGCTTGGTGCCCCGGTCTGCCCCTTTCCTTAGTTCGTCTAGAACCATCAAAATAGCGGCCTCTGTAGAATGGAACGGTCAGAAACCCGCCTGATGGGGGTCAAGAAAGTGGGAATGTTCTATAAAAGAACAGAGGCAGTTTGCAACGTGAGCTTCCAGGACCTTAGCTAAGAAGGGGAGTAAGGAAATGGGGCGATAGTTCATTAGGGCTAGAAGATCTGCCCCTGCTTTCTTCAAGTTGGGGACTATTTCTGCTTCTTTACATGCTTTGGGAACCGCCCCCTGAGTGAGGGAGTTGTTCAATAGCGAGAGAGGACATGTGAGGACATGTGAGGAAAGCTTTCCTTAAGATGTGCGTGGGGCAACAGTCTGTCGGAGAGCCCTATCCGACCTTCATTAGTAAGTTCGATAAGATTTCTCTGCTGATGGTAGGGAACTGCTCCAGGGAGTAAGGATTCCTGAGTGTGGATAGCAGAGCTTTGGGGGAAGAGTTTACGGGTATACTGGTCTTGATGGTAGTGATTGTTTTAATGAAATAGGTATTAAGTGAGTCACATAGTGCTTGAGTAGGGGCGAGTTTCACTGTGACTCTATCTGGGTTAGATAGCTCAGCAACAATTGCAAAGATTTCCTTAGATTTATTAGTGGAATTCCTTATTTTGTTGGAAACATAAGTTACCTTAGTTTGTAAAATAGCATTTTTATACTCTTTAAGTTGGGTTTGATATAGGTCTTTTTTTATCTAAAGAGTAATTTCGGCTCCAGTCGCGTTCGGCGCAGCCGAGGGCAAGTTTTTGAGTTTTAGATCTTCAGAAAACCAACGTTGTGCGTCGTGGTGTCTAACTGTGTCGACTTTCCTGATGGGGGCATGACTATCACTGGCAGCCACTAACCAAGATTTAATACTGTCTTCATGTCTATTAATCAAGGACTGATAAGATGGAGCCATAGTAGCTAGCAGGTTGCAGAAGTCGTGAATGTTGGTACGGTTCAAATTCCTTGCCATGAGACTTGCCTTAGCTTGGGGTTTAGCTAAATACAAATTAGCGAGGGAGAATTTTATAAATTAGTGGGTCTGACCAGGTGCATGGAGAGACTGTCAAGTTAGAAACTTTCAGGTTGGATGTCCAGACTGTGAGTGTGACTGTGAGTGTAGTTTTTTAATGTGTGCTTTACTGCGTGTTTGAGGAATGTGTGTTGGTTGTACCTATGTTAGAATGTGTTTGTTTGTGTATGTGTTTTAGGAATGTAATCCAGGTTGTGTGTTAAGAATGTGTATGACTTTGAGCATGGTAGTCACTCATATGTGACTCAATGAAGAACGGTGCTAGAGCAGTACCTGCACTCCAGTGAGGCATGTCTTCATGCACACATGCTGTTATCACAGGTTTAAAATTTAAAAAAAAAGTGCTCTGTTGGATACCACCTAATAATAAAGATTGAAGAGACAATTCAGTTTGAAGCATAAACTATATATAAGGCTAACATAATTCATGTATGTCAAGGCAGGCCTGCACCATGCCGGATTTATAATATTCTCATAAAATCAAGAGATTATCCTGAAAATATCGATTTATCTAAAAAAAAAAAATTAAAAAAAAATTAGTACTCAAAGGTATGTATGTATATGCTACACAAATAAGTGATTAAGATAAATCACTTTTTCTGGAGAAAAAACAAACGATTGGAAATTGTGTGTGAGCAGATTGACTGTTTTTTTGGTGGGTATATTTGCTCTTGGGGATTGATAGCTGAATTCTGTGTGCAGATTGCCTCCTATCAGGAGAGTTTACACATATGTACCAACCAGGGTCAGTCTCTGATTAATGGTTACTATAGGCATATTGGGTTTTGCCTGGCATCTACTGGTTTTTCCATGGCACATGGAGATGCTGCCTGTGCTTTTGAAGCTATCATTTGGTCTTTGCCACTATGTCTAGGCTTGTTATGGTTGGGCTTGTGGTAATTATGGATGACATACACTGGCTGATCCCAGGGTAGGAGCCTGTGTCTGCGCATTTGAAACTATGTTGAAGAGAATTATGGGTGAGCTGGTCTATGATGGCTGTTCTCCGAGTCTATGCTGCTGTGTGTTTGTGGTTTAGCCCCAGGAAGGTCATCACAACAGCCTAGTTAATGTGACTGATAACTAAAGCACACTTTTATCTACTTTAATATACTTTTGCTGTTTTTCATTCATCAAATAGCGTAGGTTTTATTTTTATCAAATTCAGTGATTTCACTTTTGTTAATGACACCAGGATCAATGATTGTGTACATTACTTTCTGTGAAATCACCAGAGTCACAGGTCAAATGATGTCACTTTCCGTTGTCACTAGGGTCAAATGGCATTTGATGTCACTTCCGCTACCCCAGGCACTTTGGTGAATCGACGTCCATGTCCGCGTGTCCCCTCAACTTGTGCCCTGCCTAGTGACAGTTGTGCAGTTAGTTTTACTCTGACAGACTGCTCGGCCATCACTGTTGTGAGATGTGGACGGGCGCAATTGTTGTTGTGTTGATTTCTAAATTAAACAGACAGCGCCACCATGTGGCAGACTGTCATAAGTGCCAGTGAGGAGCACCATAAACCACCGGCTCAAATTAAGCACTGGCCTCAGTTAATCCATGGAGTCTTGGACTTGGGGATTTACAATTCACAGGCAAATACATCTGAGTTAAGGACACTCAGTGAGTTAAGCACGTCCATTTTGTGTTTCTGTGCACTGAGAATACAATCTTGGTTTACAGATGTGCATGCAGACATGCCAAAATATTCCCAATCTGTTATAGCTTTATGAAACGGCACAACTGTGATAGCAAGCATTATATAAATAGGGAAATGGAGAGACAGAGTCTTTAACAGGTTGAGACATGAAGGATGTGTTCTGATGTCTGGCTGTGGGAGGCTGGGTGTGTGCTGCAATGCACAGTGAAAACAGAGGGGCTTATTTAGACTACTGCATTCAGGCAGGCCAGCGGAAGCACAGACTCTGCTGCTGCGGCACAATACAGCCCACCATATTTAAGGCCAGATGTACAAAGCTTTTTTGAGGTCACAAACGGCCTGATTCACAGAATCAGGCCATTTGTGACTGCAAAAAAGCATTTATTAATGTACAAAGCCCTATTTGCGATTCGTTAACTATTACCAAATTGCAAATTGGGTTTGCGATTCGGTATTAGGAAGGGGCATGTTTAGGGCGTCTCTTGCTAACACCGAATAGCAGTGGTATGAGTGAATGTTTTGCAACCGAAATGTGGTTGGAAAACAGTTGCATTTTACCACCTACTTCAAGTAGGTGGTAACCGATTCGCAAATGCAAAGGGGTCCCCAAGGGACCCCTTCCCCTTTGTGAATGTTGGGAAAAAAGCTTTTTAAGACCAGGCAGTGGTCCCACAGACCAATGCCTTCTCTTAAAAATGAAAAGAAAACGTAATTTTTCTTTTTGAAATGTATCCTGTTTTCCTTTAAGGAAAACGAGCTGTATAAAAAAAAAAAAAAAAATGCTGTATTGAAAAAGCAGTCACAGACACGGTGGTCTACTGACCCCAGCAGGCCATCATCCCTGTGATTTTTGCTATTCCCAATTGGTCGCAAACCGAGACCTACCTCATGAATATCAATGAGGTAGGTCTATTTGCGACCCACTGGGAATCACAGAAAGTGTAAAGCAGACTTTCGTACTTTGATGTTTGCGATTACCAAATAGTGAATAGCCAAAATTTGCTATTTGGTAATCACAAACCTTTCCCTACGTACATCTGGCCCTAGAGTGCTCCGAAAGGCAGGCGTAAATCTTTGTGCGTTCAGAGGTGTGCGCCGTGCTGTGTCTGATGATGAGGGTATGGGGTGCTTAGGTGAGGCAACCTGAGTTTTTCGACAAAGATATAGGTATTGAAGTGGAGGGAACAAACACAAAGGAACTTGAGAATGTTCAGAGTCTATGGCAGGCTGGAAAATGCAAATTTTTCAAATCAAAGCTTACAGTAAGCAATAAACCATGGTAAGATGAACTTTACTTAGTGTGCTGCCCTCGGACGCAGTAGCCGTAGTGTAGGGACATGCTTGAGTAATGTAAAAACTGACACCGTGTTTCCTGAAAAACTAATATGCCCTTTCTTTTTCAGGTGGGCTGACAAGATCAAGGCGACGGGCTGCGAGGGAAGCGCGGAGCACAACTTTGACCATCCTTTCCTACAGGTACAAACGGCATACACTCAGAAGGGTGGAGTTAGTCAAAAACCTAACCTAAGCTCCATTCTAAGGGGAGGGGTTTCCAGCAGCAAGGAATGAAATGTATGCATTTACTGAGAAGCAGCTGATGACAGTGATTAGCCCTTGTTAGTAGTGGCGGCTCATGTACAAGGGTGTTGGGGCTCCAGCCCCCTTTTGTGTCCTTATGTTGAAGTTTGTAACAATGTTAAAAGATCATTGCCTGCCTGGACCTCATTCCAAGTGAAGATAAGACAATCATGAAGAGCTGCACCGGGGGGGGGCGTGGCCAAGCACCGAAGATGGCGGACGTGTTCTGAAGACACTCCGCTCTGTATCCCCCGGTTATCCTGGCAATCCTGAGGTAAAGCAACTGGAAACTTACCCTGTTGCCCAGGAGTATGCAGAGGACCTCACGCTGATCTGGATGAGGGGACTCTCACTGCTGAGGAGGCGATGGTGACGCTGCCCTGACTGGCAGCCTGTGTTGCGCGAGGCGAACGCGAGGGCCCGAGTGGCGAGGCCTCATGGACGAGCGTGAAATAGCGGCCCAAGCTGCAGCGGCGTGGCTGTCTTGAGCGCAGTGCCTGCGGGAGAGACGAGTGCGGCGATACCGACGAAGCCGTCTGTGGCCCTCGCCGGACTGGAGAGATGGGGTCCCGCCCGCCTATTGAACCGAGGGGTGGGGCGAGGCTCCCTGAGGCTGTCGGTCGAGATATCGCCCGGCGGATACGGCGGATCCTGAGGTACATGGGGGGTCCTTGCACCGGGAGCGCCCATTGGACAGACTGTGTCTGCCAGCTGGAGGCCGCCGGTGCGCCTGGTGAGAGTTGAGGTGGGCCGGAGCTGACTGGGCGCCCCGCGGTACCGGCAGAAGAGAGCGGGGCTGCCCGGGTGCCTCATTTGAGACTGGAGCCGTCCTGGTGAGTGCGGGGGAGCCCCCGTGGAATCGGAGCGGGGCCTTCCCCCTTCCCTTCCCTACAGCGCGATCTGGCACGGCGGGGTGCAGCTGGGCTCGGTGACGAGGCCGCTGCACCCGCATCAGTCGGAAGGAGTCCCTGCGAGCGGCTGCACTCCCTGAGCGATCGAGCCGAGGCGCATTTGGCTCATTCCAGCAGCGGGGGGCCCCCATTGAACCAGAGGGGTGCTCCCCCTTCCTCCCCTGCTGCCGCGTGTGGGGGCAGCAGGCCCGGAACCACGTGGGTGGCGACTGGGCCCGGTGCCAGGTGACACCCCCTGGGACTGCTGACTGCCACCTAAAGAATCCTTGACCACGCCGGAGCCGGCAGGAGACCCCCGCCTGAATCAGGAGCCACCATCTTGTGAAGCTCCCAGCCTTGACAGCAGTGGCAATACAGGTGAGCCTGAGGAGGGGAGTGGGAGGTCCGGGGGTCGGTCGGGCCTAGGCCCCCCCCTCTCCTGGTGTAAAAGGGTGCGGCGGTGGGCGAACGCAACAAAGGGAGCAGTGCGGGGGTCAGTTCGGGCCTATGCTGACACTGACCTTGTGTGACCGCGCAGAGATCCTTGCCTGCGATGGGGGTGACTAGCTGAGGCATTGGGGGCCCGGGGGCCGATCAGACCTAGTCCCTCCCCGCACGATCCTTCCTGTACCGGCCTAATGGGACTGTGGCAGTGTTAGAAATTGAACGGGGTGGGCCCTGCTCCAGAGTGCTTCCAGAACAGTCACGTCTCTTTCCTCATCTGCTTAGCCTCTGTGGTGGGGCACTAACTGAGGCGTTGAGAGGGCAGTGGAGACGCCGCAGAGTCCACGGCTGGAAGGCACTCACATCCGGCCCCATATGCCGAGCGCTCAGCTGATAGTCATGGGCCGCCTTCGTTCCAACGGCCGCCAAGATGCCCCCCCCCTGGGCCCGATCGAAGGGGCGCCCAAAACTTCTGGAACGTCCGCTGGGGCGAGCCAGTCGGACATCGTGGCCAAGCTGGATTCGGTGCTGGCGGCGGTGGAAAGGATAGGCACCACACTGGAACAGACGCGCACCTCCCTAGAGGGCAGGATGGACACTATTACCTCCGATTTTACGCTTCTAAGGGCAGATCAACACAAACTGTCTGACAGGGTCCGTGATACTGAGGCCACGTTGGCGGAACTCCAGATCCCGTAATTTTGCGACCACTCTGCAGGATCTTCAAAGAAAAAGATAGGTAGTAGTGTTCCCTATCAGGGAAATAACTGCACATCCAATAAGTACACGTATTTCAAAGCATCAGTAATTGGCGTGAGATATTTTGTAAGTGTTGCTAAATTGGCAACCAGGTGCTAAATCAGCTTCAAACACCTACTACCTAGAGGTGTCAACTGCACATTAAGACTTAACATGCATATAACTAAACACAACAGAAGAAGCTACTAACAGCACACCTTTTTGATATAAATATATTAATTATCCAGAAATAGTACTGGTCCTAAGTCAGATCAATTAATAACAAAATTAATCATGCACAATGAGGACGATGAGGAAATATCCAATATAATCAAAATAATCCATTGAGATCATCAGTGGAGATTTCTTTTATCCTTTATTAATGTCCAAAGATTAAAAATTCCCAGCACACGATAGCCGACACGTGTTTCGTCTGTACTCAGACTTTTTCAAGGCAAAAAAATTGGAATCTCGACAATCTGTAGTCAGAGAACGAGTCCGTCCCTGCAACGCATCAACTGTGAAAGTTCGGTATCCAAGTGAAGATGCCATACAGTGCAATAAAATTGTGAATAATGTACTGACGTACACTAAAAGAGCCAAGGGCAATACAACTATAACAATGCATCATTCAAAGTCAAAAACGAATTGAGTCAATTTTCCATTTGTCCCTCAAAACTAGCACCAGTATGGCGTGCCTTGGTGATACTTGCCTTTGTGCGCTCATTTTCCATCAGAAAACTGAAGAAGTTGTTTCCCTGCATTAGCACTAAAACTGCAAATCTGCCATTTCAAAGCACAGGAAATAAATAACAGATGTTGCCAGTACTCAATCTATGGTGCTCAAATGACCATGCTCGAAAAGACTGGGAGGCTGAGCCTCAGCCTGCCTTGCCTGAATCGAGAATTAAAGATCATTTCAGATGGAAAGGGAGTGAGAGAAATTGGCACTTCTTAATCTTAGGCCTGGAAAAAAATAATCACACCGTGACACCGGAGAACACCAACTGCAGTTGAAAGCTATTTCTTACACCGAATGCAACAGCCCATAGCGCAAACGCTTAAACTTTGCACTGTGTGTCTGCCCCCTCTCCCTACCCCGGCCGACATCAATGGCATCCATGCGACCGCATCCAAGAGGACAGGGTATCCAGGCGCTAGAAAGCACTCCAAAGTAAACCCTTTTTTTTTTATCCCAACCCTGATCTGAAGCACCAGGATATCAGCAGGAAGCCACGGCTTCCCAAACATACTCACCCCGGCCGGAGAGTCATGAGACCATTAATTCCACTAGGCCCCAATTAGCTCACAAACACCCAACACAATATCATGAAGAAGGGTGTCACTCGGCCAATTTCCAACAGGCGTGATATGAAACGCCAGTTAAGTCTGCCGAAAAGACCTATATGTGGAATGTGGAATGTGGAAACCATGGGCCAAAATCGCCCACATAGGCTATGCTTGAAGTCCAATCAAAAGCCAAAACTGAAAATACTGGCAAACAACATCATTATTAAGTTTGCCTTAACCCTTGTGGCCTGAATGCCATGATGAAACGACAGACAAGCACCTACACCGTTGAGGTACAGCTCACGGCTGCTGCTGACAGTGCTGGCCCTCACTTGACATGCACAATAGTACATCAGCATGATCACCATAATAGCGCCAAGAGCCCTCACGGTGTGATAACGGCACCTACATCTCTGTCCCCAGAGGTACCTAGCCACCCTCGAGAACACTATTATGCAGACAGGTCCTTTGCAGGAGGAACGTGCTGCCTCCCACAAACACACGCACAGTCCAGGCTCTAAATGGCATTGCCAGCACGAACACGGCAAGGGCAACTTTGTACTCTGGCATATTAAAGCGGCACTGACTGTCAATGGCGAAAAAAAAGCCCCACCCCCAACACACACAAACGCGAGCGCACGCTCCTGCAGTGTAAGTGCTTCACCTACCATGACATAAGTGGTGATGCAGCGCGTACAATAAAAACTATTCTCCTCCTAGGTCACTTATAGGTCATCCAGGGGCAAACTATATTTTCTCACATCCACATGACGATGGGGCCCATAAACATCGCCTAACACACACGCACACACCTGGATTTCCTTTATACCTTTACGAAATTCTGTATTCCTAGGAGAAGCATGAGAACTAAATGGAAAACACCATTTATGTACCGCTGGAAGGAGCCGGGATATCTTATTACCTTAACTTATCGCTTTCTTTTAGTTATTTCTTAAGATATTCCTGCTCATTGTTTTGTCGATGAATCATTCATGTAAAAAAATTAGTTCATAGTGATTAAGACCAGCTAAATCACAATAACCAATTACTGATGTCACAATTATTTAGGAAAATAACCACTGAGTCATTTGGTTTAAAGAATCTTAAATTTTATATAATTTTAAAAGCATGAGAAAAGAATTTTAAACCTTTATTCAATTATTCATTCATTATTAATTCAAATATTTATTAAGCATAATCAATTTATTGCAGAAAGGAAATATTTGTCATGAAGCCAAAACCCTAATTACCTGCCTACCTTCCTAATTTAGCCTAATGATTTCTAACCTAAGTTTAAGAATTAGAAATAACCTGATTCTCATACTCAACTGGAAAATTAAGACAGCAACAGCAACTTCAGCTCGTCAGCATCAGCTACCTGCAACCCGTCTCATCTAACAGTCTTTCAGCATCTCCCGCTCAGTAAGGGATCGATCAGGACCACCCAGCACTGGAAGCCACCAACACCAACACGACTCTCCAACTCCGCTCCTGACTGTGACTGCGACTGAACCCCTCCCACTAAGAGTAGGCCCTCTTATACCCTAATTCTAACTTTGCTAACTAATTGTTGCAACATTAATAACACGCTTTTCTTTCATTGGTCCATGCATGTCATCTTATTCATTCTTTTAATCAAGTTCTCTTGGATCCAATGGTCCTTGGATCATTTCCTTTCCCACACGTTTAAGACATGTTTCCATCCGCTTCGATCAGTACATTTGTAACTTCTTTCGATACATTCGAGAACTCCGCAGTCATTGTCCTTTCTCTTAAACTGGTTTCCCACGGGTCTTCTGCTGATCACCATGGCACACTATCAGTTCAATTAGGTCACATCAGCCTTGACCATTTCTCGCATCCTAGCCTCTCAGCAACATCACGAGGTTAGTTTTTCTCCGACTTCATCCCGTGTCACATGTCTCCCTTGCGCCTGCGCACATCACCCACTGGTAGCCATTTTATATCGCCACTCGGTTATACTTTAGAAGCACTAATTTGAAGTAAACAAAACATAATTAAAATAGAGAAAAATAGCCTTTTCGTTTCCCTCCCGTCATCTACGTACCCCAATTAGTTATTACCTAGCAGAAAGCAACATTTAAGCTGTTCCTTACTTACCATCACTATTGTTTTTGCAACGACACGTTTTATTTCTATGAAGCACAAAAACATGCATTTATTTTAAATTAGTACGCATTTATTTTTACGTTATAATTAGACACACGGACATCCATTAATAGATTATTTAGCACACACATTTGCATGTTACCCTTCCCACACATACAGTGTTGATTAATACATTTAAACGAACATTTTATTAATTATTTATAAAATTTGTTAGGGGTTAAAACATTTTTATTTTCTCTGCTCCATCAACTCCCCCTTTGGTGATTTTTAAATCACCACATAAAACCCAAGTTATACTTCTTTTCAGGCAGCATGTCTTTTATCCTTTGCTTTCTGTTATTTACACATCTGTTTCTTCTTCATCTTGTCTTTTTGTCTCCTTATACATGTTTTCTTTCATTTTCTCCAACTCAATTTCACCCATTTCTCTCTCTCTCTCTTTCATTATTCTGTTATTTCTTTTTATCTTATTTTGTCTTACTTTTCTTTTTATACACGTTATTACTATTTTCAACACCATGGCTAACAGTATTACTACAGTTGCTATTATTATAACTTTCCCTATCATTAGTTTACTCATTCTGGTCAACCAATTTGCTACTGAAGAAAACCCTCTACCAAGTTTTCCCAAAACATTTTCAACCTCCAGTGGAACTAGTTCTTTGTGCAAATTTGTAATATTTGTAATATACTTCTGTATATTTTCACTTTTATCAGGAATGTAAGTACAACAATGTTGGACTTTCAACATTCCACAGACTCCACCCTCTTTTGCCAAAAGAATATCAAGGGCAAGCCGATTTTGCATCACCATAGCTCTCATGGCAACCATTTAGCTATTTACCATTAAGAACCCTCCCGCAGTATCTGTAGACAAACGATCTACTACTGTGGATAACTTCCGAATTTTAAATGCATTCAAAGATATTCCCACTGCTGGTATTAATGCTCCAAAAATATCTCCTACAATTTCTGAAAAACTTTCCCTCTTTCTACGTGTAAAGCTATTAATCATCTTGTATGTTCCCTTTTCTTCTCTGTCCATATGAAAGATTTTTGGAAAGACCAGGCCTACATAGCAAGTTCCATACCAATGGTCCGGTAACCTGTAATAAGCTCTATTCCCACAAATATAATAGATACCTAGAAATATTGGATCTTTTCCACCTTTGAATCCCCAACCTCCCAGAATTTGATAATTGTCATGGCAGATACTGGAACCTACAAAGTAATTGTCATAGACTGTCTTATTTCTCCTAATACACAACTTTCCTGTTTGCGGCCAATCTAATGTCATTGCTGCATTTATCTTTTTCCCTTCATGATTTCCTTCCTCAAACGTCCATAGATGTTTTCCTTCCTCTTTTATTGCTTCTTTTTGAAATTTCATTCTTCTTTCTTCAACCATTTCTACAAATACTTTTTCTTCTTTCTTTAACTCACAGGTAAGGTTGTTACTAACTATTTCTTCTAACGTTAATTTTCTATGTTCTAAAAAGAATTCTCCTAAAACTTTTGCTGGTTTTACTTTGTTAAGTTCTGGTACTACTGGAATGTTTGCAAAAATCTTATCTATGTCAGTATAATAAGATTCTAATCTACCTGTTTTATAAAATAAACTTGCTATTACACTACATGTTATTCCATAAGTTAGAGGTAGGTGGTGATAAGTCACACCTTCTGACACTGATGCAGGCAACTGCATACAAACATAACAATCTCTCACATCCATTGTCTCTACATATTCGTACAACAATTTTGTAAAAACATTTTTAGAAAAGTCTGTTACTGACTTATCCTTATGTAACTCTGCACTACTTATCAAAATAACTGGTTCTTTAATATTAGTTTCTTTTTCTGGTTTAGTATCATTCTTTGCTTCTATTACAGCTAAACTAATAGGAATTGTGATTGCTAAAACTATCCATATGGTCATTAATAACCCTGTACAAAAGCAGCACATTTTGCACCATCTTTTTATAAACTCACATTTATTTCTTCTATCCCTAATATTTTCCATTTTTCTTTTTCTATTTGTTAAGTTTCAGAAAATTGTGTCACTACACCTCAGAAATGACTTAGATGCCACTCTGCTTTCAAAAAGTCTTTGCTTGGTACTTTCTTTTAATTCTCTCCAGAATTCTTTCGTTGTCACATCCGGTGATTTGTCACATCCAGTAAAATTGTCATGTCCGGCAGAAGCACTATAAGTCTTCACTTCAGGTTTGTTGCATCTCACCTTTTCCCATTCGACTTCTTAGTCTTTGGTTCTCGTGAGTGTTTTCTTCTTCTTTGTAATCTGTCAGTGCAATATACAGCCACTCAGGTGACTTATACTTTGCATTCACTTTCTTTGTTCTTTTGGACTTTTGTAATCTTTTTCCACTGGGTTTTTCTTGTCCCTTTTGACTTGTTATTTCATTCACTTGTTCAGCACTTTTGTCTCCTGCTCTTATTATTCTATATCTCAATTTTCTTATATAGCTGTTGGGCCAATTATCTCCTTTTCTTGGCCTTTTGGCTTCACCTTCTTTTTCTTCTCTTTCTGATTTCCAATTTCTTTTTCTTGATTCAGTTTTTGCCTTCTCCTCTTCTCCACTTTCTTCAGTTTCTGTTTCAACTGTTTCACTATTGTCTCTTATTTTAAAACTTATGATCTCGTCATCTCCTACTGGTGGATCTGTCTTCTCCTTCTTGTGTTCCCTTATTACTGTCCCTCCTCGGTGTTCTTCCGATTTGGTGTTTTCCTCCCTTTCTGCTTCTAAATTTCCCTGTTCTTCTGTTTCTCTATCTGTCCCTATTGCTCCTCGGGGTTCTTCTCGATTTTCTAACTTTTTGTGTACTTCTTTCCCTACTTCATCTATTAATATTATTTCTGAAGGATTTCCACCATAACTTGTACTTGGTTGTTCATCTAGCTCAATTTCTTGCTCAGTTTCTTCTCTAATTGGTTTATAACCCCAAGTTCTCCTTCGGAATTCTTCACAGTTTGCAACTGAATCATCAGATCCTGAACTTGTGTCAGATGTTTCCAGATGTCGACTTACAGGTCGATCTTCAGATTCTGGAACTTCTGAATTTCTTTCTTCTTCTTCCTCTTCGTCTCTAGAGGTGTTTGCCGTTGGGGTTTCCAGATGTCGACTTTCAGGTCGATCTTCAAGTTCTGGCACCCTTTCTCTTATCCTTGTTGTCCCAGCTGTTAAATTTTTATCACACACTTCCAGACGTCGACTCACATGTCGATCAGTAGGTTCTTGAACTCTGATTGTGTGGCTGGCATGGACCCAGTTCTTCACTCCTGCACACTTGACTGCAGTCGTTGTTACTAGGATTACCTGTCGTGGTTCGTCCCAGCGAGGAACTAGACAGTTTCTTGTCCTGTGGATTTTTATACGGACCCAGTCTCCTGGATTCAAGTCGTGGGCTGGTTTTCTTTCAAGAGTGGTCGCATCCGGTCCAACCTGATGAAACACAGAACGCACCACATCAGCCAGTCCCTTGCAATAATCCAGTACTAGATCATCAGTTATAGTTAATAACTTGTTGACAGGTACGTGTGCTTGTCTCATTGCTCGTCCCATGATCATCTCATGAGGACTAAGTCCAGTTTTCTTTTCAGGGATGCTTCTGATGGTCATCAGAACAAGAGGCAGTGCATCTGGCCATTTGAGTCCTGTAGCTTGACACATTTTTCCTAATCTGTTCTTAATTGTTCCATTAATCTGCTCCACTACCCCAGAAGCCTCTGGTCTGTAAGCGCAATGTAGTTTTTGTTTAATACTCAATGCTTCGCAAATCAATTGGATCAACTCATTTTGAAAATGTGTTCCTCTATCTGTCTCAACCGTGACTGGAAAACCATACCTTGGAATGAACTCTCGCAGCATAAGTTTTGCCACCGTTGTTCCATCATTCCTTCTAGTGGGGTATGCCTCCACCCAACGAGAGAACAAACAGACGACCACTAGAACATATTTTAGTCTGTTACTAGGGGGCATCTCTATAAAGTCCAACTGCATTCTAGTGAATGGACCTCCTTCTCGTCCTATTGTTCCTAGACTCACTACTGTTTTTCTTCCTGGGTTAAACTGCTGACAAATAAGACATCTTTGACAAAGACTTTCAGCAATGGCTCTGAATTTCGGGTTATACCAGGTTTGTCTAAAAAGTCTGATCATTGCATCTCTCCCAATATGAGCTTGTCCATGGTACATCCGTGCCATGTCTGCAATCATGCTATCAGGCATAACTGGTCTTTCATCTCTGTATACCCACACACCATTACTTTCCTGTCTTCTACATCCTGCTTTTATCCAGTAATCTTTTTCCTCATCACTTGCAGTTTCTTGTAACTGTCTTACTTCATCCCATGTCTCGACAGTATTAGTAAAAAGCAAAGGAGAAGAGACATGCTCCCTTTCTCTATTTTTGTTCATGGACACCATGTTCTCTGCACAATATTTGGCTATCTCATCGGCATAATTATTGCTGACGGCTATGTAATCTTCGTTTTTCTTATGCGCCTTGCACTTCACTACAGCGATTTGTTTAGGCAACTGTATCGCCTCAAGCAGCTTTTTAACAAAATCTCCATTTCTGATAGGTGTTCCTGCAGACGTCAAGAAACCTCTTTGTGACCAAATCTGACCAAAGTCATGTACGATGCCGAAACCATATTGGCTATCGGTCACAATCGTGACTCGTACATTCCTTCCTAGTTTACATGCTTGAATCAAAGCAATCAGTTCCGCAACTTGTGCAGACCTTATTCCTTTCAGACAAGACGCTTCCATCACAGTTGCCACTGTGCACACTGCGTAAGCTGCGCTTAAAACTCCTTCTTTTGTTCTCAAGCATGAGCCATCCACAAACATGACATAATCAGATTCCTTTAACGGTTCATCTTTTATGTCAGCTCTTGGTTTCGTGCAATATTCCAGCACGTTCAGACAATCATGATCTACTTCGTCTTGTTCAATTATACTCTCCTCATCTGGCAATGATGTTGAAGGATTCACATTCATGCATCTATCTATGGTCACATTTTCGGCACTCAAGATGACTTTTTCGTACTTAGTCAGCCGACTATGTGTCATGTACTGTGTTTTTGTTCTTGTCAAAAGAATTTCTACTGAATGGGGAACATATACTCTCAGTGGATACCCCATCACTATACCTTCACTTTGTTCCAGACTTACACAAGTAGCAGCAACTGCTTTCAGACATCCAGGCAATGCTTTTGCTATAGGATCTAAAACAGCTGAAAAATAAGCAATTGGTCTTTTCATTGTTCCATGTTTTTGTACCAGTACTGAAAACGCACATCCATCTCTTTCACTGCAGTACAACTCAAAATCCTTCTCATAATCAGGCATGCCTAATGCAGATGCCTCACACAATTTCTTTTTCAACTCTTTGAAAGATTTCATTTCTTCTTTGTTTAACTCAAAAGGGTCTTTTACATCTTTCTTGGTCAACTTTTGTAATGGTTTTGCAATCAAAGAGAAACCACTTATCCATTGTCGGCAATATCCAACCATTCCCAGAAACATTCTTACCTCTCTTTGCGTCATTGGTGCTCTCATTCCTTGAATCATTCTTACTCTTTCTGTCGCTATCTTTCGCACTCCTTTCTCAATTTTATGCCCTAAATACTGGACTTCTTTCTGACAAAACTGTAATTTTGAAGGAGACACTTTATGTCCTCTTTTCTCTAGATGGTTCAGTAAAGCAATTGTATCACTTACACATGCTTCTTTTGTTTTCGATGCCACCAACAGGTCATCGATATACTGCACCATCACTGACTTTTCTGGCATTTTCAAATCTTCCAGAGATTTCTTTAGAATCTGATTAAAGATTGAGGGGCTTTCTGTATACCCCTGAGGAATTCGGCACCATGCCAAAATACGCTCTCCGAACCGGAACGCAAATAATGGCTGGCTATCTGGATGCAAAGGAATAGAGAAAAATGCGTGACACAAATCTATCACAGTGTACCACTCAGCTTCATGTGGAATTTGATATAGAATTACTGCAGGGTTTGGCACTATTGGACAACAGGGCACAACTATTTTGTTGATCTTTCTCAAATCCTGTACTATTCTATATGTTCCATTTGGCTTTTTCAGTCCCATAATAGGTGAATTACATGGACTGCTCATTATTTCTTTCAGAATTCCCTGTTCAATCATTTTATTTATCACAGGAGTTATTCCTTCAATTATTTCTGGAGTTAATTTGTACTGTGGCGTATTCGGGTAAGTTGTTCCTTCTTTTACTGTTACTTTTACGGGATCAACTTCTTTCATTAATCCAATGTCTTCTCCTGTAAAATCCCACACACTTTCTTTCACTGCACTTTTTAGTTCTTCTGGAAGTTTTTCTGCATCAAATGCAGGAAACAATCCATTCATTTCAGGTTCCTGATTCATCAAAGTTACTTTATACAAGACATCTTCATCTGAGGTCTGAAATCCAATTCCATCTGGCGTACAATAAATTGTGCAATTCATCTTGCACAAGAGGTCACGACCCAAAAGATTTACAGGACTACAATCGCACACTACAAATTTATGCATTTTGCTAAAAGAACCAATTTTTACTTCCACCAATTCAGTAAGTGGGGTTTTAATCTGCTGATTGGCTACTCCTACTACTTGGATGTATTCACCTGAGAGAGGAAGGTTTGGAATTTCCACTGATCTAACAGTAGAACGGGTAGCTCCAGTATCGACAAGGAATGTTACATTTGCACCATTCACTTCTCCATCCACAAAGGGACCAGACTGATCTACCTCTAGAGTTGCGCCAAGTACGCACTCTTTCCCCTCTCCTGGGCACCGTCAGAATCTTTCATCCGGGTCATCCTCACTCTGACGCAACCAATACTGAGAAATGTTAGCTGCTCGCGGCAACTGTGTTACCTGCTCTCCTCTGTAGAATCCTGTTTCTGTACTGTATCTTTGCTGGTTAACAGTGTTGGGAAGTGGTGGTTGCGGCACCTGACTTTGTTGAACAACTACCTCATTCTGCACCTGTGGAGTTAATGATTGATTTTCCGGATTAGGTTTAGGTGGGAACTTACACTCGTTTCTCCAATGCCCTAATTTTCCGCAATTATGACATGGCCATTTCTTCTTTGCCTCTTCTAGACTCACTTGACCCTTTCCTTTACCTATGTTAGGTCGCATTTTATTCTGTCCTGTTTCATTTCCATTATTATTGTCCAATTGAGCTTCTTGTTTTTCTGCCACCTTCACCTGTGCCCACATTGCCTTCTCTTTCAACTTACGCTGTTTACTCTCTATTTCATCACTACAATACTTAGCATACCTCAGCACCTCATCTACACTTCCATTCTGCCAGTTTATCATGTGTTGCTTAATCATATCACTTATTTCTTGTTTCAGGCCAAACACAAATCGGTATACAAAATGACTCATGTCCTTTTCACTCAACTCCTCATAACCACTATACTGCTTGAAAACCAACAACAATCGCTCATAATATGCATGTACAGACTCCTTACTTTCCTGGGTCGTTCTGTCTATTTTTACCCAATCTGTCTCTTTAGGGGAAATCTTATTCTTCAAAAAGGTAATCACCTTATCATACTTTTTCATCACATCAGGACCTGGAGCTCCTGTCTTAGGATCTCTTGGATATTCTGTAGTTGGCCAGTCAACTGTAATCTTACATTCTGACCACAAATCAGTTGGTACCACTATGTCAAATAATCCATCTAAATCTATCCACAACACTTTTGAGACCTTTACAAATCTCTCTACTTGTCGGTACCACTCAACTGGCTTCTCTCTTAGCTTTGGAAAGTCATTGGTAAATGACAGTATGTCCTGCCTAGTCCAGGGAACATGCACATAACTACCACCTGGAGTTTTCTCATGGGGTATTCTTTAGCAACAGATTCTTTTTCAGTTATCATAAAAGCCAATGATCCTTTGTCTGTAGTTTTCTCATTCTTCTTCGTCCATCTAACCTTCCATCTGTCCACATCACCCCATTTTCTCACTAACACAATTAACTCTTTTATCTGTGTCAGCCTTCCTGCCGTGTTCAAATTTTCAATATCTTTTTCACAAAACTCTACTCTATATGGTTTCTGCAACGTTTTCACTTTCGCAAAGTCTATTCCAATCTCACTGGCTACTTCTTCTAGTTTGTCATGTAAATTCTTTGCCCTCCATGTAATACTTTTGCACAGAAACATTATTTCATCATCCTGGTAATTTTTTATCTTTTCGGTACCAATCGTTCCTAGAATTAATTCTTCCATGTCGATTTTTAATCTAATTACATCTAATGGTTTTTCTTCTGGTTCTTTTAATTTAAATGCCTTCATCCACTCATTTAATTCATCAGGAGTCGGACCTATGGGTGTATTATTTAGTTCTATCCAATTACCACTCTTTTCAGGGGTTTCTGTTGCAGATTCTGTTACCATATGCATTTTCCTACCATTGCACTCATTCACCGTCAAATTTGTAGGTGGACTTGGTCTGTAAGTACTAGCCAAATTACTTGTACTTGCGCTTTATTCCATTCTTTCTTTTTCTCTCTGAAACTGTGAACTCATGGGAATCACTAAAGATCTTTCATCAATTTTCTGATTCTCAAAAACTGGTATCACTGGACCTATTGTTACAGGTACAGTAACTGCTTCCATATTTTTCGTTAATTCTCTAATCTTTTCAGTTAGTTCTTTGGTTGTTCTTGCTAATTCGCTGGCATTGTCACTTTCTATTCCTTCATTTTGTGAAGTTCTCATTTGTTCTTGTGACCTATTTATTTCAATTCTCTTTTCCGGACTTTTATTTCGCATAGTCTCTATTAGCGGCGCATTTGGTGTCACCACTGTAGAACTCTGCTGATACGGAGGTGGATTTCTATTTAAAATATCTTCCAGCAATTCATCATCCGTTTCGCTCTCATGCATATATTTTTCCCTCTCTATATGTTTCTTTTTCTCAGTCCGTTTTTCTTAGTCCCTTCCTCAACTGTAAAAGCTGGAAACAAACCTCCTGTCATGTTAGCACATCTCCATCGTTTTATTCTATCTTCATGATTTATTCCCCACATCCTTCCAGGCATAAACTCATGATCCCTTAAACCTCTGAATCTCTCTCGCTCATACATCTCATCCTCCCATTCCGTCAACGCTTCAAACTGTGTCGGTCTAGGTCTAGGTTCTAGATTTGTCATCTTTTCTCGCAAATTTCGCAAAACCGCTACACTAAACGAACCATTCTCAGGGAAAGCTAAAGCACCATCATTCTTCGTATACTTTGCCCAATTTTCCAACCATATGCACGTATGATATCCATATTTCAGCATCATATGTGAAGCTGCTGATTTCGGCGGAGGAATTACTTGTCCCTCTCTAGTCACAACCTTTTTGTCTTTCTTAAAGAAATTCTTTAATTTCGTCGTCCATGACGTTCTCCCCCTTTCATACTCGTAATACGGCATGTTTTCTATTTGTTTTCTCTTTACGCTAACGCTGTTCTGTGTACGGAACTTCGACCAATTACAGCGCGACTCACACTAACGTACCAATCAGAACAATTCCCTCCGTCCGCGAACCAACCAATCCTAGCGCGGCACTTTTCTACGTCATTCCTGCTCTGGGTTCACGTGACTGGCGCACTATCCAATCCTAGCGCGGCACTGTTCTACGTCACTTCTGCTCTTTTACCCCTCCTTTACAAAATTTATCGGCAATTTTCTTTTCACTGTTTTCTTCGTTAGTTACAACAATTAAAACAATTCCATAGTCTGATTCGCTAAACAAAAGTGACAGCTTTGTCCTTTTACACAAGAACCCTGTATTTCCAGTAGGCAGCGCTTACCTCTACCCTACCACAGAATTTTTTACTCTCGCCGATAAAGTAGCACTTTCCTCTACCTTACCCTTCTTTCAAGCAAACAATTTACTCGTTTCTCTGGGGATAAGACACATGTGGAGACTAGGCTCCTGAGAATTAAGGCCAAAGTTTCACAAGTAAACGTGATTTGCTATCTCAATTACACACTTTTCGTACAGAATATCCCTAACATAACACAACCTGTGTTATTACCAAAATGAATTCAGACCATGTACCAAATTCCATGTGACTTCTCTTGCCACACGTGTTCCACTTCCTACATCCCAGAAGCGTGAAAACTCACATATAACATAACGCGACTCAACATATAATGTTAGTCATAAAAAATAATCAATAATCAATAAACAATAATCACTAAACTAATCTATAGAAAACCATAACTCTGCTACCAAGAAATCTGATGCAGCGCGTACAATAAAAACTATTCTCCTCCTAGGTCACTTATAGGTCATCCAGGGGCAAACTATATTTTCTCACATCCACATGACGATGGGGCCCATAAACATCGCCTAACACACACGCACACACCTGGATTTCCTTTATACCTTTACGAAATTCTGTATTCCTAGGAGAAGCATGAGAACTAAATGGAAAACACCATTTATGTACCGCTGGAAGGAGCCGGGATATCTTATTACCTTAACTTATCGCTTTCTTTTAGTTATTTCTTAAGATATTCCTGCTCATTGTTTTGTCGATGAATCATTCATGTAAAAAATTAGTTCATAGTGATTAAGACCAGCTAAATCACAATAACCAATTACTGATGTCACAATTATTTAGGAAAATAACCACTGAGTCATTTAGTTTAAAGAATCTTAAATTTTATATAATTTTAAAAGCATGAGAAAAGAATTTTAAACCTTTATTCAATTATTCATTCATTATTAATTCAAATATTTATTAAGCATAATCAATTTATTGCAGAAAGGAAATATTTGTCATGAAGCCAAAACCCTAATTACCTGCCTACCTTCCTAATTTAGCCTAATGATTTCTAACCTAAGTTTAAGAATTAGAAATAACCTGATTCTCATACTCAACTGGAAAATTAAGACAGCAACAGCAACTTCAGCTCGTCAGCATCAGCTACCTGCAACCCGTCTCATCTAACAGTCTTTCAGCATCTCCCGCTCAGTAAGGGATCGATCAGGACCACCCAGCACTGGAAGCCACCAACACCAACACGACTCTCCAACTCCGCTCCTGACTGTGACTGCGACTGAACCCCTCCAACTAAGAGTAGGCCCTCTTATACCCTAATTCTAACTTTGCTAACTAATTGTTGCAACATTAATAACACGCTTTTCTTTCATTGGTCCATGCATGTCATCTTATTCATTCTTTTAATCAAGTTCTCTTGGATCCAATGGTCCTTGGATCATTTCCTTTCCCACACGTTCAAGACATGTTTCCATCCGCTTCGATCAGTACATTTGTAACTTCTTTCGATACATTCGAGAACTCCACAGTCATTGTCCTTTCTCTTAAACTGGTTTCCCACGGGTCTTCTGCTGATCACCATGGCACACTATCAGTTCAATTAGGTCACATCAGCCTTGACCATTTCTCGCATCCTAGCCTCTCAGCAACATCACGAGGTTAGTTTTTCTCCGACTTCATCCCGTGTCACATGTCTCCCTTGCGCCTGCGCACATCACCCACTGGTAGCCATTTTATATCGCCACTCGGTTATACTTTAGAAGCACTAATTTGAAGTAAACAAAACATAATTAAAATAGAGAAAAATAGCCTTTTCGTTTCCCTCCCGTCATCTACGTACCCCAATTAGTTATTACCTAGCAGAAAGCAACATTTAAGCTGTTCCTTACTTACCATCACTATTGTTTTTGCAACAAACACGTTTTATTTCTATGAAGCACAAAAACATGCATTTATTTTAAATTAATACGCATTTATTTTTACGTTATAATTAGACACACGGACATCCATTAATAGATTATTTAGCACACACATTTGCATGTTACCCTTCCCACACATACAGTGTTGATTAATACATTTAAACGAACATTTTATTAATTATTTATAAAATTTGTTAGGGGTTAAACTTTTTTTATTTTCTCTGCTCCATCAACGGCAGTGAGCACCCTAACAGGAAGACCAACGTGCGCACCTTAAAGGCGGACCAGGCAGTGTCGCAGCAGGTGCAGTGGCACCGGGACTCACCCTGGATATTGCTGTGTTTCACAGTTCGAACAATGGCCAGGGCCCCCATTTCCCTCCTTGCACTAGTGCCCTGGACACACCAGCTACGCCCCTCACAAGACAGCTCGAAAAAAGGGTAAGCCCTGACACACTGCTGACTGAGATCGAATGTGTCCTCCTCCTTCCACACCGCCAGCACCCCGAAAAAGAACACACTTGTCCTACACCCCTTCTAAAGTTGATAAAATAGGTAACATTAAATTGGGTCACAGAAACGTCTGTTATTTACACTTTATAGAACTATCAAACGGCAACTTCTATGATGTCAAACTGCACTCTACATTTATTCCACAGCAATACACTGCTTGGAGGGCAGATGTACAAATGTAAGTACCCCCCACCTCCCCCCCCGAGCTTTGCAAACGGATCTGAAAGTACGGTGTTTTTTTCTTTTTTTAACAATCAACCCACAAAATACATATATCTGCATCACATATCTATGCTGTCTACCAAATTATTCCGAAAGCAAATTATTCCGAAAGCATTTTTTTCTTTTTTTCTGAAGACGCCACGGCACAATTTGTTCATATGGGTGAGGGCAAGGTAGGAAGGGAAATTTGCGCGTTTGGCTGGCATGGTGAAGGACTTCCAAAGAATGAATGCCCAAGCACCAACCCACCAGGGCTGCTGTGTTATGTACATGTGTCGCTCGAGGAGGCCCGCGGGAACAGGTGACCGGTTCTGATTGTCACTTTCACAGGTTTTCTGAAAGCCCGGCCATTTCAGAGGGCGCTTGGAACTCTGTGTGCTATTTAGTGACTGGGTTGAGAGATTTACTAACAGTGTTAACTATTGTGAGAGAGAAGCTCAGTTTGCCAAAGGAGGCCCCTAGCTGGTACAGTCGCGGCCGGCAAAACGAGCGGGAGGGTTCGCGCCGGGGGGGGCTGACGGTAATCAATATAAAATAATAAACTTACCTTACTTCCTCCGCGACCGCATCACGCGCCGCCGCCTTAGCTCCTGCTGCTCCTGGCGCGTTTTAGGCAGCCTCGCTCCTCCTGCTCCCCTAAGCCAATCACAACTAATGAATGGCAGCGTTGTGATTGGTGCGGCGCAGTGGAGAGCGCCCCAGCCGGGCGCCTCTAGGGGGGCCATTTTCTCTATGTAGGCTGCATGCAGCCTACATAGAGAAAATGGAGAGTGCGCATGACTGCTTTGGTCGGCCCCAGGGCCGACCAAACAGTCAGGGCCCTTAACATTGGGCAAGCCACTCCCCCCCTGCCCGCGAGCATGACCGCCCGCCGCCAACCAGGCAGCCAGGAACTTCTGCTTTCTCGCAGTGCGAGAAGCAGAAACATAAAATGGTAGTTTTACCATTTTATGTTTCTGCTTCTTGCACTTCGAGAAAGCAGTGGGGCGACGCCCCCATGGAGGAGCCGCCACTGCATTGGTTGTTGACGGATGTCTGGCGCGAGCGCCACCCCCACTCTAGGGTGTATTCTTTTTTCTCGCCAGTTCACAAGCTGCACGTCCGGCTGGACTGCATTCTGGTCTCGGCGGCCCTAGCCCCCCTAATTCAGTCCACAGAATATTTAGGTCGGACGCATTCTGACCACAATCCACAAATAATGCACCTGGCGTGGGAGGCCGAGATGTCCCCGATTCCAGCTTGGGGTCTACAGACGGCAGCACTGGAGGACCCTGCGTTCCGGAGCTCTCTGGAGTCTGTAGTGATTGGATACTTTGATCTTAATGCAGACACTGCGGACTCGGTATTGACGGAGTGGGAGGCATTTAAAGTGGTGACAAGGGGGCATTGCCTTGCGCACACGTGGAGTATCCGTAAACAGCTTGACGCATCCTTGTCCGCTATTGAGCATCAATTGCTCCGGTTAGGAGCGCAGGCCATCGATCGGCCTGATAGGCAAAAGCAACTTGATGACGCCCATGCTGAGCGGGAAGCGCTAGTAGAAAGATTACACTGTCACAATTTCATGGCGCATTCGGTTCGTTCGCACGCTATATCGGATAGGGTGGGCAAGCTGTTGGCTTACCTAATTAGACAAGAACACCCCCGGCGCACCATACAGCTCCTGGTGGATGAAATGGGCCGTAGAAGCTATACACAGCGAGACATCCATTCAGCAATGACAGCGCACTACACCGGGTTATATTCAGCTCAGCTGACTAGGAACAGCCTTCACATTGAGTCATTCCTCTCTACTGTGGAGCTACCCACACTGACGCTTGACCAATTACTCGATCTGGACTCCCCCCTGACAGTAGATGAAATTCGTGAAGCACTGCAGTCCCTGGCATCTGGAAAGACGCCAGGCCCCCGCCGGACTTCCCACTGAATTTTTTAAAACATACGCGGAGACTCTGGTGCCTCGTCTGCCCTCCTTGTACACCTTGGCAATTAGCGACCAGGCTTTACCACCCTCGATGAGCGCGGCTAACGTGGTTTCCCTTTTGAAGCCAAGGAAGGACCCAACCTCCCCCGGCTCATATAGACCGATAGCGATATTAAACGTCGACTATAACATTTTAGCCAAAGTTTTAGCCATTCGCCTGGTGCCCCTTGTTCCCACCTTGGTCCATCCTGATCAGAACGGGTTCATCCCCCAGCGAAACACGGCTCTAAATATCCGCCGGTACTTTCGGGTGGTAGCCGAGTATGCCCCCCTCCAGTGGCCTCGATCGGGCTGCCTGGTGCTAGACCTTGAGAAGGCATTTGATTCGCTTGACTGGAACTTCCTTTTCGCCTCACTAGCCCGGTACAGTTTAGGGCCTTATTTTCTCAGTATGGTTCAGCTGCTGTATAGGTGCCCATCCGTCCGAGTTCGGAAGGGCCCCTACTTATCAGATCCCATTCAGGTATGGCACGGAACTAGACAGGGATGCCCGTTGTCCCCTCTCCTCTTCGCGCTGGCGGTGGAACCACTGGCGGCGCACATCCGCGCACACGTGGACATGGGAGTTACACTAGGGGATGGTTCGCACATTATTTCGTTATATGCAGATGATTTACTGCTGTACGTACGAGACCTTCACAACATCCTGCCCTCCTTGGATCAGGCCTTATCACATTTTGCCAAGGCTTCGGGCCTGCGGGTTAATGCTTACAGGAAGGTTTACAATAGTTATTGAAACTATCATACTCTATTATGAAACAGCTGTGCTGCAACTAGAAAACATATGCATGCTAGCAAAGTAATTAGCATTACAAGTAAATTGTATACAATGAGAAGCCCCACCATGGTGAATGATATATCTGCCTCAGCCGATCCTCACTACGTGGGCACAGTGATCTATCAGAGATTTCTGGGATTAGAACCGGTCCCATAACTGGCATTTGTAGTTAGGTAATCTGCATCTCAGGTTGCGTAAAGCTAGCGCGTTCGTCTCAGGACCTTTTCCTCTGCAAGATTTCCCCTCTCTGTTTGCAAAAGGCAAGTCTCTGTGTATATAATAAGAGGTGTCTCACTAGAAAACAGCAGATGTGAATTTATGTTGTGTCTAAATGGCAAGCTAAATTTGCTAAACAATCACTGAAAAACAGGGGCCGGGTGTTGTTTGACCTTGAACAAAATGTTCAGACCTAGTCCCAGAGAAAAGAACCAAATAACAAAAACATGTGCAGTATTTTCTAAAATAATATTGTGGCACAAAAAACAACATGCTGTGTGTAACTTGTGCAAAGCAGCCTACAACTTGCAGTTAGGCTTAAATAAGGGAGAACTAAATGGGCCCTAAAGGGAAATCACAACACTTCTTTCCCCCTCCGAACCACCCCCATCCCTGTTGCTTCTTTCCCCCTCCCACATGCCCCACCCCTGTTGCTTCTTTCCCTCCCACCTGCCCCATCCCTGTTGCTTCTTTCCCCCTCGCCCCCGCCCCATCCATTATGCTACTCTACCCCTCCCACACGTCCCCATCCCTGTTGCTTCTTTCCCCTCTCGAGCCCGATAGCGTTAATGCAGAGAGGATGTGGCATAATGGCCAGAGCTGCCAACTTTGGCGTTGGAGAACTAGGTTTGAGAATTGGCATTGGATCAACATCCTGTGATTCTGGGCAAATCACCTAATCTCATTGTGCCTATCAAAAATGAATGAGTCCTTGTGTAATGTAACTGATGCTCAGGTAAAGCACTCCAATATCTTCAAGCCAAGTTCATGCTTTATAAGACTGCAAAATGAATAAAAAATTACATTACAATACAATACAATACATCAGCATTTATAAAGCGCAGCAGCTACCTCAAACAGAGGTGTCCCGGCGCTAGCATGATCCAGCAGCATAAGGGTATCAGATCTCCAAACTGAACAAATTTAACTAGTCCCGGCTAAAAAGCCATGTTTTTAGAGCTTTCCTGAACTCCCCTTCTTCCGGTATACGCCGAAGTCTTACCGGAAGTGAGTTCCATAATCTAGTTACTCCAACTGAGAAAGCCCTTCCTCCAATACGAGCCTTTGCGAATTGGGGAACACACAGCAGATTCTGTGAATTAGAGCGTAACAACCGCCTTTGCTGATAAGGGCGGATACGTTTTTTAATGTAGTTGGGACCGCTGCCATTCTGGGCCCTGAAAGCAATTGTCAAGGCCTTAAATTCTATACGCTGTACAACTGGCAGCCAATGAAGTTGTTTAACATGTGGAGAGATATGTTGTCTGAATGGCACTCTTCTAATCAGTCTCACTGCTCCATTTTGCACCATCTGCAATCTTTTTATCAAATATGCCGGGAGACCAAGGAACAGACTGTTGGCGTAGTCAAGCCTTGAAGTCACCGTAGCATGAACGACTAGTTTTCGACAGCTCTCCGGCAGAAAAAAAAGAAATTTCCTCAAACCCTTCAAAATTCCAAAACAAGTGGATGTAATGGAACGTATTTGGGAAGCAAATGTCATCTCAGCATCCCATTTTACACCCAGGTTTTTTACCGTAGAAGACGGAGAGGGTGGAGGACCCATTTCCTCCGGCCACCACAGACCCGATGGTGGAGGGGAATTCTTACCAAAGAACAGCCCCTCAGTTTTCTCTGTGTTCAGTTTTAATTTGTTATTGTTCATCCACCTAGAGACGTCACACAGGCAGCCCCTGAACCTCTCGAAGGTGTTTGCCGACAGGTCCTTAAAGGAGAACACCAACTGTGTGTCATCTGCATAGGAGACGGTTTTAATTCCCCATTTAGAAATGAGCGCACACAAAGGGGCCAGATAGATGTTAAAAAGTAGCGGGCTCAACGCTGATCCCTGCGGCACCCCACACCAGAGAGGCTTAGCTTCTGATTTGTAAGGGTGTAATGTCACTCTTTGTGGGCGATCGCTAAGATAGGACTTGATCCAAGCGAGTGCCTTCCCTTTCACTCCCACCTTCCTCAATCTAGCCAGCAATATTGGATGGTCCACCGTATCAAAGGCGGCAGACAAGTCCAACAGCACCAGCATAGCTGAGGCTCCGCCGTCCACTTCCATTCTTATTGATTCGGCCACCTCCAGCAGTGCCGTCTCTGTACTAAAGCCTGCCCGGAAGCCGGACTGTGTTTCATACACTAAGACGCATTAAGTTTTAGGTCTTAGTTATACAACAAATGAGCAGTCTCTTCACCCCTCATGTTGAGTTCATTGTCCCACCCCTCCTGACACAAAAAAGCGCTATGACGTGGCCGGCGCTGTACGCATCATAGTGCTTTTTTCCGTGACTTTCAGTAATGCTGAACAGTAGATGTGCTGCTATACAATATGGGTAAAAGACATTCACATTAACAACGCTAGCTAGGGCATTGCCAACACCTATTGGCTTTGCCAGTGCTTGTTTTTAATGGTGTCTTATAAAGTGTTCTCACATTTAATTTCTAATAAATTTGGTTACACCCCAGAACTTGTTCTTCAGTCCGTCTGGTTTATTCTGTATCTGCTGCTGGAACGTTTATGTTAATGTACTGTTTTGCAATATTATAATGTAAATATCTCACCCATCCTGAAAACTGGTCACTGATATTTCACTCCTGGCATGTATACTACCCTGACACCATCAGAAATCTGGTTTGTGGTAAGAAAACTACAAAAATAGTTTAATACATTTTTTCCAATTGACTTTACCTTTATTGGCTGTGCCTAGGACACTGAAGAGGCACAGTGAAAACACAGCCATCTCATCCCCACAGCATTATGATGCATGATTGACAAGCAGCAGTAAAAGTGCAAAGCTGCAGAGTCACAAAGTACTATATAGATGTGGGGGCTAGTGTTGAGATTTCACCCTGCTCTTTGCAGCGCTCTTTAAAATGTCGAGCCATCCTTTGATCAAAGGCATTGTCTTTTCGTGCTTCTCTCACTCACACACTTTGTTTTTCAAGTGGCACCCGTTTTAGGTTTCGCCTGCACAGCGCTTGCACTGTGCTAGAGAAATCTATTGTTTTAAATATAAACTTAAAGGGACTTACATCGCGCCTCCTCTCTTTCCTGGCTTCTCATTGGTTCCTGTGTGTGCCACTTAACTTTCCTCCGTTTCTATTGGCTGTGGCATAGTTTCCTGCATTTACCAATGCCAGTTCCTCGTCTGCTTCTCTTATCAGTTTCCCGCCACTGAAATACTGTTAACATCCACTTTGGTGGAACTATATTTTAATAAAGTTTTGCCTTTTACTCTTGCAGCATATTTATATATCAATTTATCACCCGGAGAGATTAAGTGATTTGCATAGAATCACAGGATGTTGCACGGTGCCGCCGAGAGTGGAACCGGGATCCCCAGCTCTCGAGACAGCAGCTCTGGCTGCTGCGCCACATCTTCTCTACTCCCATGTTATCTGTCAATGAGCTTTTCCTTTCTCCCGAGTCCCAGAGGATGATTGATGAAAACAGCTTTTTATTCATCATTACATAGGTGAAACCGATGCATTACCAATGCTTGTTCTATGTGTTCCGGGATTAAAGATAGCCTCGCACTATTTTCTTTAGTTTTCAATGCCTAGGTTTCTCTTTCTACTCTTCCTTTTCCCCCCCCATTTCTCTTTCAGGCATCAGCCTTTCTCTCTTTGCTGCCACAGAGGCTCTTCCTGTGTTTCTCTATCCCACCTCTGTTCCTATATTTCTCCCACCCTTTTCTTTTTCGCTCTCTCTGCCTGTCACTGTTGTCTCTCTCCCCCTCTCTTGTTCCGCACTCTTGCTTCTAGACTGCCCCCGTGTAATCATTTGATCGTGGTCAGGCGTGTGATGTACTGACATAGAACTTTCCTTGTTCACGCTGTCATCTTCCGTCGCCCCTCCTTGCTTGTCACACTGACCCTCTGAGCGATGGGTCGCTAGATTTGCACTTCCTCACGGCTTGTTGCTGATATCAAGACAGGATGTGGCAGTTGTGCCCACCCGCTACAAGCCTCACTTGCCGCTCTTTGTCTGGGACCCTCCTCTCCCCTGTCTGGTGACTCCTCTGGATTCCTGCACACTTTGTGGTTTTTGAAGACCATGGCGGCCATCTTGCAGATGTCTGAGCTTTCCACTCAGTGTGAGGTGCGATGCTGTGCTCACACATGCGGGCACTGGCCTCAGCTGTCAAGAATGGCACAAATACACGCTCTCCTTGGCACCTGTGCTGCTGGCAGCGCCACTGATCCTGCCATTAATCCTATGAGTACTGGTACTCTGCTTCGTCAAAGAAAAGTTGCGGTGCTAAGGGGGAAAAGTGAGAAGTGCTGGTACTCAGTACTGGTGAGTTCCTACCTACTTCAAACACTACCATCCTGCAAAAGAAGACTGGATCGGGGCAGCTCATGTCCACTCTGCTCTTAGTGCCAAGTGAATGAGCACCGCAGCCAGGGCGCCACTGATCTGCAGACAGAGGAAGGACTGTGACATGGCACTGCCAGTCTGCGAGTCTGTGCCCTGCTGTGCCATCACTATCAGCTGAGCAAGTAGACATCTAAAAAAATAAAACACAGTCAACTCTGTGAGTGTTAAAGTGTAGAACCCTGGTCCACTTTCTACTCTCCCTTCTCTGTCTCTAGAACTGATCTCTGATCTTCTCTCATAACCCTGTACCTCAAGTTAGTGGAGGGAGAGCACATACTAGGATGGTGGGTGGTTGGTTTCTGCCTCCCTTCACCGTCTCACCCTCCCCTCTCTACTCAGGCTCTCTGAGGTAACCATGGGCCACATAATTTCACTCTGTCTTTAAGGGACATATTTGGCCATGTATCGTTTGCTACGAGTGAGTGCTCCCACCTCACCTGTATTATTCCTAACCTCACAAAGCCAGTAGGCCTGTCCTTTTGTAAGAGTCCCTGCGTTTTACTTGGTGACTACATTTTGTGCATGTGGAGGTGTTGCGTACATAGGTCAGTCACTGAATGTGCGGTTTGAGTAAGTGGGTTGGTTAATGTGAGTGATTGGGTAAGTGCAATTTAGGGACTGAATGGGAGTAAGGGTGCTTAATGCGAATGGACAAATATCAGTGAGTTGGTGTGTGAAAGCTGGAGGTGCATGAGTGGGTGATTGTGAGTAGGTATATTTTTGGGTGGGTGAATGTGAGCAGATGGGTCAACAAAGGAAATGGTGGGTGGGCGAATGTGAAAAGGTTAGGGTTTTATGTGTGAAAGTAACTGACAGCGCACTGAAGTGACTGAACAGCAACTCACAACACTACAAAGCCTTAGAGAATGTGTGGATTAATGTTATTGTACGTCTCCTCTCACACGCTGAAGCCAATTCGTTTCTCCCTAAATCCCATTCATTTTTGCCATGGCATCTTGATGGAGGAATTGGAATAAAGTGACCCTAAACTAAACTAGATTTTTTGCGAACGATGAAGTTTCATGACTTGCTTCAACTTTGCAGACAAAGGTTTCATTTCGTCCACCGCTAGTCAGAATTCTATGGGAGATGTGTTTGCGAGTCAGCTGAAGGGCACAACTTCAAATCCTGTCAGGAGGTTTGAGTGGAGGCACACCGCTATGGGTGCCCGCAAGAATTGTGTCAGCTTCATTGACTCCTTCCCTGCATACAAACTCCGCTGGTTGGCATCTGGCTCCCATGTCGTCCTATGAGGTTGATCCAGCGGGTTACTAGCAACAAGCATTCATACACAAAGTACTCACTTGGGCCCATACATTCATACTACGCTAGCAATTTCCGCTGGTGGGTCAGTTGGTACTCTTTATCAAGATCCCTGCTACCAATTACTTTTCCGATTGAAGAGTAATGACTTACCAATGGACCCTTTGCTAATTGGGAAGTTTAAAATGAGTGACGTTCCATACAATTCATAATTTCTGAAATAATCACTGAGTCAAGAAGTTTTTAAAATATTTATCTAAAGATTTAGCAGAGTAAAATACAGAACCACATGATACTTAGATCGTATATCAAGGATGAAGCATAACAATCAATTATCGATTAATGACGGTCCCTTAGGAAAGGAGAAGATAGAGACAGCAGCGCAACTAAGGTTTGCATTTATATTTACCTAAAGTGCGAGAACCAAACCCCTTGGCCAAGGAGTTGGAAAGATAGGACCCTGGAAGGATGAAGAGCAAAGACCTCCTCCCGGATCAGGACAGGACCGGTGACCTCTCTATCAACGACGCCTGCGTCGTTCCCCTCTCTGGTACTTCGCTTCTCCTCCAATTCTCCCGTGACTTCCTTCTAATGGACTCCACCGCCCCCTCCTCAGGACCTCTCTGGACAGCGGTTCAGTCGGCAATCGATCAGCTTGTACGTCTGGAGCTTCTTCCTGTCAGCGTCTAGTCTCTGCTAGCATCTCCTCTCTCTGTGTGCTGCGCTAAAGCTTGTGCTAACTAATTAGCCAATTCTATATCTGTTATACCCTTCTTCGCCCATGTACCTCCCCTAAATGTTGCAGAATTATGGGGCCACTATTTCTGATAGGACAGGGACAGGGGGTTGATCCTCACACCATATTGATTTAATTCATTTTTTCTTAAAGCCCATTGTTTTAAAATACCGCCCATCACATTTAATACATTTGCTTTATTTCCCACCCGTCTCATGACAAAGTTTATACATTCTTCATGTACATTGTTGCATATTAGTAGGGACATTCATGTGTACAGCAATATTGGCCATCAGGTCACGGCCTTGGACGACGTCCAGGTTGACTTCATCCTTCTCTTTCTGGGCAGCCATTCAGGGAGCATGCGCAGAACCATTGTCACACGAGTTTTCAGTTCACCAACCCCAGGCCCATTTTACGAACTAGTAAAAGTCAAAGAGGAAAATATTAAAATCACAAATAAAATGTTTCACTGTATACCCACTCTTTCTACTCTATTCCCATTTATTTATAAACTCTATCCCGCTTTAGTAGCGTTAGAATACCACAGTTTAATTTCAACTCAAGAGCAAGCTGTAGCACGTGAAAACATGAAGCAGCCATTTTAATGCACACTGCGCAGAAGCAAGAGTTTCCCACCAAGCAAAGAAAGACGTCACACCACGTGATATGGTTGAGACATGCGCAGTAAAGTTCCCGCGCTTTAGCGGCCATTTTAGAATAGACAAGCGTTACTTGTTAGTTAAAACACATAAGCAAGCTTCCTTGCTACTTATATTTGTGTGTGCAGTTGTTAGTATGAACAATACAAGTTTAATACATTAATACTTATGAGAAGATTGCATCCGAGCAAGTCTCCTTTGTGAGTCCTTGCTCCATCAATCCCCTCTCTGATGGCGTTTCTGAGCCATCAATTCCTACCCACAACCAGATGCCAACTTTTAGCATAATATAGTTTCACTTTCATTTTTGCACTTTCTATTTTTCACATCTCCTTTCAGTTTCTTGTATAATTCGCTTCTTAAATCTTCAAGTTCAATTTCGTCAAACTTTCGCTTCTTTCCTTTTCCTGTCACATTATACGATTCATTCCTTCTACAACATTTGCACCATATTATTATTGAAAGTACTATTATTGCTATCCCTGCTAAGGGTACTAATATTTGACCTATAAGTCCTTTCCCTATATTAGCAAACCAGGTACCAATTGACCTAATACTATTGGTCAATCTTTCCCATACACTATCAACTTCCAGTGGTTTTAGTTCCTTCTCAAGTTTAGTTATATTCTGTATATACGTTCCAATTTCTGCACTTTTATCAGGTATGTAAGTGCAACAGTGTTTCGTCTTCAATAATTTACAGACTCCGCCCTCTTTTGCCAGTATTATATCAAGAGCAAGTCGATTTTGCATAACCATAGACCTAATCGCAACCATTTCCGCATTAATCATTAGAAATCCTCCAGCAGTGTCAGTCGATAAACGATCAACCACTGTAGATAATTTACATATTTTCCTTGAGTTCAGAATTATTCCCACTGAAGTTATCAATGCACCAAATATATCACCTACAATTTCAGAAAAACTAGCTCTTTTACTACGTGTTAATTCACTATTATTTTCATTGCTCCCAGTGTTTCTTTTTACGTGGTATATTTTTGGAAATACTATTCCAAAATAACAACTTCCATACCACCGTGCAGGAAGCCTAAAGTAAGCCTTATTCCCGCACACATAATAGATTCCAGGAAAAACTGAATCTGTTCCTCCTTTGAGTCCCCAACCTCCCAGAATTAAGAAATTGTGTTCACATTCACTGGTACCGATGAAAACATTGTTATACTCAGTCTTTAACCTATGTAGACAAATTTTCCCTGTCTTTACAAAATCTAGAGCCATAGCAGCTTGAGCCTTGTCAGGTGTGTAACTACCTTCTTTCTCAGCCCAAGGTGGCAAATGAGCCTTATGCTCAGAAGCTTTCTTTTGGAAATCTTGTCTTCTACTTTCCACTAAATTCAAAAATATCTTTTCTTCTTCATGTAAGGAACAAGTTAGATTGCTTCTATGTGCATGTGTTATGTCTATTGATTTCATTGTTAAGAAAAATTCTCCCATAAACTGTGCATCTTTGCTACTAAGCACTGGATTCATATTCTTTCGAATCGGAACCTCAGAAAATATCACATCTATATTTGAATAATAATACTGAAGTCGCCCTGTTCTATAAAATAAACTAGTCAGTACACTACATGATATGCCATAGGTTAATGGCAAGTGATGATACGTTAACCCTTCTGCTACTGATTCAGGTAGTTTCATACAGACATAACAATTACTAACTTCCATGGTATCTACATACTGAAACAATAACTTTGTGAAAACATTCAGACTAGTGTCATTATCTGTTACTTCATGATGAAATTCTGGTTCATCTTCTGCCTTTAGTTCTACTCTATTACTTTTCAAGTTATCTGTCCTTTCCTTTGTTTCGTTGTTAATCTTTTTATCTATTATCATAAGGTAAGGAATTGCTACGATCACAACTAACCATACTATAAGCATCACTACCAGATTGCATATGCATATAGCACAACATCTTTTACAACCTTTCTGCTTTGGTCTCCCAGTAACTCTATCGTCAGACATTTTTGACAAGGAAGATTGCTCTTCTTATCGTATTCTTCAAGTCTCTTTACGTTCTCAAGGTGGTTTTATTTCTTTTTCATAAGTCAGTTACGCACTGGTTCCTTCGTCACCACTTTCACTTGATTCTGAGCTCTCGTAATCTTCAAGGATGATATAAGTCCAATCAGGACCTTTAAATTTGTTATTCACAAGTTTCAGTCTTTTGCTTCTTTGTTTTTCACTTTTATTTTCTTGTCCCGTTTGGCTTGTTACTTCGTTCACTTGATCTGGATCTTCACTTCTGGTTGTTATGTGGTATTTTACTCTTTTAATGACACTAGGCCAATGATCACCTTTTCTTGTTTTCTCTGTTTGCACTGTCTCTTTATTTCCTTCTTCAGAAATTCTTTTATTTTCAGGTTGTGTTACAATTTGATGTTGTTCAATTTCTGTTTCTTCTATTATTTGTTCTTTTTCCCGTCTGATTTGTTTTTCTTCAGCTGCTCCACTGTGAGTCTCTAGTAACTGGTCTTGTTCTTGATTTACGTTTTCCTGCTCGAGATTCTCAAGATCTTCTTCTTCTGTGTACTTTTCTTGATCTAACTGGTTCTGATCAGGGCTTATTGCACTTTGTACTTCTGCAGCCTGACCGCGTTCTTCTAAACCTGTCTGTCCCTGCTCAAAATCTGTTTGTTCTTCTTTAATTTGAGCCCAGTTTCCTCTCCCTATCTGTTCCTGCTCAGGTTCTCCTATTATCTCTTCTTCTTCTTCCTGAGCTGCTTCTTCTTCACCTATCTGATCTTCTTCAATTTCTTCTAAATTTACTTGACTTCCTGTTCTGTGGTAAACTTCAGGAATTTCCACCACCGGTATCCAGTCCTGACTTGTGCTCGGTTGTTCTTCTTCAGCTTCCTTCGAATCTTGTTCCTGAGATTCTTCAGCTGGGCAACCTTCAGCTTCCTCAGCAATCGATACTATCTGAGTAGTTTCTTCTTCAGGATCTGGTACTCTTTTGGTGTGGCTTACATGAATCCAATTAGGAAATCCTGCACACTTCACTGCTGTGTTTGTGACCAGTATGACCTGACAAGGTTCGCCCCACCTAGGTGATAGACACGTTTCTCTGGTGTGATTCTTCACTACCACCCAGTCTCTGGGACTCAGATCATGTTCTTGTTCAGGCTGCCTGGAAACTGCGTCTTCTCCAACCTGGTGAGAGACAGAACGCACTAGGTCAGCCAATCCTTTGCAATAATCCAGAACCATATCATCAGATATATTCAGCAGTTTATTCGTGGGAACATGTGCTTGTCTCATTGCTTTTCCCACCATTATCTCGTGCGGACTCAATCCGGTGTTTCTATCAGGAATGCTTCTGAGTCCCATTAAAACAAGAGGCAATGCATCTGGCCAATCTAATGATGTTGATGCACACATTTTTCCCAGTCTGGATTTTATCGTGCCATTCATTTGTTCAACCACTCCAGAAGCCTCTGGACGATATGCACAGTGCAATTTTTGCTCAATTTGGAATGCTTCACAGATTATCTTAATCACTTCACTGTTAAAATGCTTTCCTCTATCTGATTCCAAAGTTACTGGAAAACCAAATCTAGGAATGAGTCCACGTAGCAACAACTTTGCGACTGTAATACTGTCATTCCTCCTGGTAGGGTATGCCTCCACCCACTTTGAAAACAGACACACTATGACTAGTACATATTTCAGCCCTCTACATGGTGGTAACTGAATGAAATCAAGTTGCAATCTCATGAATGGACCCTCCGCCTTTCCAATTTTTCCAAACCCAATTACTGTTTTTCTTCCTGGATTATGCATTTGGCAAGTTAAACATCTCTGACAAAGACTCTCTGCTACCGCCCTAAACCTTGGATTGTACCAATTTTGTCTGAAGAGCCTAATCATTGCATCTCTCCCTACGTGTGTCTCCATGATACATCCTAGCCAATTGTGAAAGCAGACAGTCAGGCATGACTGGTCTGCCATCAGCGCAAATCCATACATCATCGTCTGCCTTTTGAGAACATCCCATTTTAATCCATGTACTTCTTTCACTCTCATCAGCATCATCTTGCAATCGTTTTACATCATTCCATGTTTCAGGAGGTGCATACAGCATAAGTTGGCAGCTGATTCCCATTCTCTCCACCCTTTTATTTACTGACAATCTGTTTTTGGCACAATGTTGAGCCACCAGATCTGCGTATCTGTTGCCGACTACCACCCAGTCATCTCCTGACTGGTGTGCGGCACATTTCACCACAGCCAATTCTTTTGGTGATTGTATTGCTTCCAGTAGTTCTTTTACGAACTGTCCATTTTTAATGGGGGATCCTGAAGAAGTCATGAAATCACTCTGCATCCATAGTTGGCCAAAATCATGCACAACCCCGTAACCATATTGACTATCTGTAAATATAGTTACTTTTTGATTCCTCCCAATTTTGCAAGCCTTTATCAATGCAATCAATTCAGCTATTTGTGCAGATTTGACTCCCGGTAAATAGGATGCTTCGACTATTCCAGTTAATTCACACACTGCATATGCTGCGGTTAGTTTTCCATCTTCATGCCTTTGGCATGAACCATCAACAAACAGCTCCCTGTCTGGCTTCCTGAGGGGTAGTTCCTGAATATCAGGACGTGGTTTCGTGCACAACTCTGTGACTTGTAAACAATCATGTTCCTCTTCATCATCTTTAACTTCCTCATGATATGGGTCTGGTAGTAAGGTAGCTGGATTTACTATTGTGCACCTTACAATGGTCACATTTTCAGCACCCAGTATTATTCTTTCATATTTAGTCAACCGACTAGGAGTAAGATGCTGAGTTCGGGTTCTTGTCAACAAAATCACAACCGCATGTGGAACGAACACTTTTACAGGGTGTCCCATTACAATTGATTCACTTTGTTCAATGCTCAAACAGGTAGCCGCTACTGCTTTTAAGCAGCCTGGCAACGCGGCTGCCACTGGGTCCAATGTAGCAGAAAAATATGCTATAGGACGTCTGTCTAAACCATGTCTCTAGGTTAAGACTGAAAGTGCACAATTTTCTCTTTCATGGCAGAATAATGCAAATTTTCTTTTATAATCAGGCATGCCTAGGGCAGGTGCTGCACATAAAGCATTTCTTAATTTTACAAAAGCTCCTACGCTCTCATCATCCCACTCAACTGGGTCCTTTGCCTTCTTTTTCGTCATTTGAATTAAGGGCTTTGCTAACAGTGAAAATCCTAGTATCCATTGTCGACAATACCCTACTATTCCAAGGAACATTCTCACTTCTCGTTGAGAGACAGGCATTTGCATTTTCTTTATTAATTTTATTTTTTCAGTTGTTATTCTCCTTTTGCCCCTTTCAATCTGGTGTCCTAGATACTTAACTGCTGTTGTACAGAACTGCAATTTTTCAGGTGAAACTTTATGCCCTTCTTCAGCTAAATGATTTAATAATGCAATGGTGTCAACAACACAGTCCTCTCTGGTGTTAGATGCTACTAGTAAGTCGTCTATGTACTGCACTAAAACTGAGCTTCCTGGCATCACTAGTTTCTCTAGGCACTTTTTCAATATTTCATTGAAGATGGAAGGACTTTCCATGTACCCCTGAGGAACACGATTCCATACATAGACCTTGTTCTCAAATTTAAATGAAAATAGATACTGACTATCTGGATGCAAGGGTATCGAAAAGAATGCTTGGCATAAATCAATCACAGTAAACCATCCTGTACTCCAAGGAATCTGGTACAAAATCACTGCAGGATTTGGCACTATAGGACAACAGGGTTCCACAATCTTGTTTATTTTACGTAGGTCTTGAACAATCCTATATTTTCCACTAGGTTTCTTCAGACCCATGATTGGTGAGTTACAAGGGCTACTCATTACTTCTTTTAGTATTCCCTGATTTACCATTCTGTTTATTTCTTCAATGACTCCTGCTTTTACTTCTGCACTCATTTTATACTGTCGGGTGTTTGGGAAAATCGCACCTTCTTTTACAGTAATCTTAACTGGGTCTATTTTGGCCATAAGTCCAACTTCCTTCCCTGTGAAATCCCATACCATGGAATTCACTGTAGTTTTCAGTTCTTCTGGTAACTCGTCTTTTGTTATTAAAGAAAACATCTCATCTACTTCTGTATCTTGCTTTGCAATCATAAATTTATATACATGGTCTTCATCTGGGGTCTGAACTGCCACACCATCCGGCGTGCAGAAAATTGTGCAATTCATTTTACAGAGCAAATCCCGGCCCAATAAGTTTACTGGACTGGAATCACACACTACAAATTGATGCATTTCTCTAAAGTTTCCTATTTTTACTTCCATTGGTTCGGTAAGAGGTGTTCTAATCTTCTGATTAGCCACCCCCACAACTTGGATAGCTTCTCCAGAGAGAGGAAGGTCTGGGATGTCTGTTGTTCTCACAGTAGACCTGGTAGCACCAGTATCCAAAAGGAAAGTAATATCATTACCTTTCACATTCCCTTCAACATATGGACCTGACTGATCTACCGGTAAGGATGCACCAAGTACGCACTCCTTCTCCCCCTCTCCTAGGCACCGTCATTGGCTATAGGTACAAAAGTCATCCTGTAAAAGAAATTGTGATGTTACATAATCATTCTTACCACTTCCTCCTTGATATCCGACGTCTGTACCGTGCTTTGCTCTGCTTACATTACCCTGTATAGGTGCAGGTGGCAACTGAATCTGAGGATTTACACCCTGCTGTGAGTCATTCTGCGTCTGTGGATTTAAATTTTGATTCGGGCCATTATTATTCCGCATCTTTTTACATTCATCCTTCCAATGCCCCAATTTTCCGCACCCGTGACAAGGAAACTTCTTTTTAGCCTCTTCTCTGCTCATTCGTCCTCTCACCTTTCCTCCATTCCCAGTGTCACCATTCGTTCCAGAATCTTTTCCCTGATTATCATTTGGATTATCCAAATTAATTCCCTGTTTCTCAGCCATTTTTACCTGAGCCCACATCACTTTCTCTTGCAGTTTCATGTGCCTATCCTCAATGTCATCTCCACAATATTTCGCATATTTCAAAATTTCATCTATTGGCTTCCCTTGCCAACATAACATATGCTGCTTAATCATCTGACAAATCTCTGGCTTCAGACCGTAAACAAATCGGTAAACAAACTGACTCATGTTTTTATCTCCAATGTCCTCAAATCCACTATACTGCTTAAATACCTGCAATAAACGCTCATAGTAGGCGTGTACCGATTCACTGGCTTCTTGGGTAGTTCTGTCTATTTTCACCCAGTCTGTTTCTTTTGGCGGTATTTTCCCTTTCAGGTAAGTTATCACCTGCTGATACTTTTTCATTACATCATTTGACGGGGCACCTGTCTTTGGATCTCTAGGATACTCTTCACTGGGCCAATCAACTGTGATTTTGCAATCTGTCCACAAATCGGCAGGTACCACTATGTCGAACAAACCATCCAAGTCTTTCAACAATACCTTTGACACCTTCACAAACCTCTCAACCTGCTTGTACCATTCAATTGGCTTTTCCCTCAACTTTGGAAAATCATTCGTAAATGACAAAATATCCTGCCTGCTCCATGGGACATGTACATATCCCCCTCCTGGAACTTCTCGCATCGGGTACATTTGATCTCCTTTCCCTGTTTCCTTCATTAAATATTCAGAAGTTGTTCTACTGTATCGTGCCTCTTCTTTTTTCTTTGTCCATCTAACTTTCCATTTATCTAGCTCTCCCCATTTCTGCAAAACTGTCATTAATTCTTTTACTTGTAATTTTCTTCCAGAGGCATTCATATTTTCCAAATCCTTGTCTGAAAAATCTGCTCTGTAGGGTTTTTGTAACACCTTTGACTTCCCTATTTCAATTCCCATCTGTTGAGCTAAATCTGATAATGTCTCATGAAATATTTTTACATTTCTTGTGATGCTTCTGCATACAAACAATAGTTCTTCTTCATCGTACGTATTTAGGCGATCTACCCCTACATTTCCTGCTATCATTTCTTCTAACTCAACTTTTAATTTATAAATGTCCATGATCTTTGGGGGTGAATTCTGTTTGTCTGATCCTTGTGCCCACCTTTCTAAGTCTTCAGGTGTAACTACTGTGGCACTTTTCGTTCCTGATGAAGTTATTATGTTTACATCTTTGGAGCAACCAGGTGTTACTCTTCTGGGAGTACTATTTACAGAATCTCGAATGGGCAAGTCCATTAATGAAATCATAGACTCACAATCACTAAAGTGATCCTCAACCATTACTACTGCTTCAGGTTTAGGAACATTCACAGGTGTAGGCATAACTAGAGGTTTGGGATAAGTTACTTTGTCACCATATAAGGGAACCACTGGACCAATCGTTACAGGTATGGTCAATGAATCAGGATGAATACTCAATTGTGTTACTTTCTGGATTAATTCTGCTCTGTTTTTATCTATCGCTTCCTTTTCTTTATCGTGAAATACTCTACTAACTGGTGAATCATGCAATACTTGTGGTACCAAAGGTGTTCTTAACAAGGGTGCACTTGGGGTGCAACCACTTGTCCCTTCCTGATATGGTGGCGGATTCTTTAATATATCTTCCATAAATTCATCTTCGGAATCCCCAAATCTAGTCAAATGTTTTGTCTTTTCTGTGCATTTACTCCCTAATGATTCTTCTGCCATTAGTATCGGATACAGACCCTCTGTAAGCATTGCTCGTCTCCACTGTTTCATCTGACCGTCCCTTGACTCGTTTTGGTATCTGGGGAAAAATCCCCGATAACCCCTATTACTTCTGGATCGGTCACGTTCAAATGCCTCGGTTTCCCATTCTTCTAAGGCTTTGTATTGAGTTAATCTAGGTCTGGGTTCTAGGTCATTCATTCTTAATCTCAAATTTTGAAGAATTCTCCCATTGAAAGTACCATTATCGGGAAAAGCTAATATTCCATCATTTTTGGTATATTCCATCCAATTCTCTATCCATACGCAAGTATGATAACCTCTCTCCATCATCATGAATGAAGCGGGCGTTATAGCTGGTGGAATGATAATTCCTTCCCTAGTTTTGATTGCTTTATCCTTTTTTAAATAATTCTTAATCTTTTGTAGAAATGACATTTTTCTCTTTTCTCCGTACATTTTTGGCAAATCTCGATGTATAAAATTATATTCTGCAAAGCCTAGGAATCTCCTATCCGGACGAATTCCTATTAAAGTCGGATCACCTTTTAACATACAATCTCCACTATCCACTAAGATTTCAGCTTCTATGTTAACTACCAATCAAATTTCAGCTACCTTTTGTCTCTGAACCAATCCTAGCGCGGCCCTTTTGTGACGTTTATCTGCCAACCCCTCCTTTACAATCTGCGTTTCTCTGTCCCTCGCTGTTTCAACCAATCCCAACGCAGTACCTGTGATGTCAGTACTACTCCTGACTACTGACCCCTCCTTTACAAGAGTCCTTCTACGCCCGCGGTTTCAACCAATCCCAGCGCGGCGTTTTGTGACGTCAGCTTCCTCTCCGGTAGCTGACCCTCCCTTTACAAAATCGTACGCAAAACTTTATTTTCTCTACTCCTTTTATTAAAATTCAGTAACAACATAAAACATTCGCTATCGTGCCAGTTTCTCTAAATTGAAAAGGATAGTTTCTCTCACCCTTAGTAAAACCTTTCCGTTTACTATACATACACTACGAGTAAACCCTTCCGTCTACTCTTCACACAAGCTTCAGAAATACCTGTTACTTCTTCAATGTTACCCTTTCTAGGTGATATAACATCAAATTTTCACTAGCATATTCCTTTATTTTTACTCACACGCATAGAGTCCCTAACAAGTACTGATAGCCCTATTTAACTTTTCAGTACTATTTCTGCCTGACAGATAACCTCACTGCAGTATGGCTTCCACTTACCATCCGCTATTCAATTTTCCCCGGGGATTTCTGGACAACATAAAACAAACTTTAAGAACACACGGATGTTAGTTCATAAAAATAAAATTCTCATTACCCAATTAACAAAGTGCAACCATCCTCTGATAACCAGAAAACTGATCCAGCGGGTTACTAGCAACAAGCATTCATACACAAAATACTCACTTGGGCCCATACATTCATACTACGCTAGCAATTTCCGCTGGTGGGTCAGTTGGTACTCTTTATCAAGATCCCTGCTACCAATTACTTTTCCGATTGAAGAGTAATGACTTACCAATGGACCCTTTGCTAATTGGGAAGTTTAAAATGAGTAACGTTCCATACAATTCATAATTTCTGAAATAATCACTGAGTCAAGAAGTTTTTAAAATATTTATCTAAAGATTTAGCAGAGTAAAATACAGAACCACATGATACTTAAATCGTATATCAAGGATGAAGCATAATAATCAATTATCGATCAATGACGGTCCCTTAGGAAAGGAGAAGATAGAGACAGCAGCGCAACTGAGGTTTGCATTTATATTTACCTAAAGTGCGAGAACCAAACCCCTTGGCCAAGGAGTTGGAAAGATAGGACCCTGGAAGGATGAAGAGCAAAGACCTCCTCCCGGATCAGGACAGGACCGGTGACCTCTCTATCAACGACGCCTGCGTCGTTCCCTCTCTGGTACTTCGCTTCTCCTCCAATTCTCCCGTGACTTCCTTCTAATGGACTCCACCGCCCCCTCCTCAGGACCTCTCTGGACAGCGGTTCAGTCGGCAATCGATCAGCTTTTACGTCTGGAGCTTCTTCCTGTCAGGGTCTAGTCTCTGCTAGCATCTCCTCTCTCTGTGTGCTGCGCTAAAGCTTGTGCTAACTAATTAGCCAATTCTATATCTGTTATACCCTTCTACGCCCATGTACCTCCCCTAAATGTTGCAGAATTATGGGGCCACTATTTCTGATTGGACAGGGACAGGGGGTTGATCCTCACACCATATTGATTTAATTCATTTTTTCTTAAAGCCCATTGTTTTAAAATACCGCCCATCACATTTAATACATTTGCTTTATTTCCCACCCGTCTCATGACAAAGTTTATACATTCTTCATGTACATTGTTGCATATTAGTAGGGACATTCATGTGTACAGCAATATTGGCCATCAGGTCACGGCCTTGGACGACGTCCAGGTTGACTTCATCCTTCTCTTTCTGGGCAGCCATTCAGGGAGCATGCGCAGAATCATTGTCACACGAGTTTTCAGTTCACCAACCCCAGGCCCATTTTACGAACTAGTAAAAGTCAAAGAGGAAAATATTAAAATCACAAATAAAATGTTTCACTGTATACCCACTCTTTCTACTCTATTCCCATTTATTTATAAACTCTATCCCGCATTAGTAGCGTTAGAATACCACAGTTTAATTTAAACTCAAGAGCAAGCTGTAGCACGTGAAAACATGAAGCAGCCATTTTAATGCACACTGCGCAGAAGCAAGAGTTTCCCACCAAGCAAAGAAAGACGTCACACCACGTGATATGGTTGAGACATGCGCAGTAAAGTTCCCGCGCTTTAGCGGCCATTTTAGAATAGACAAGCGTTACTTGTTAGTTAAAACACATAAGCAAGCTTCCTTGCTACTTATATTTGTGTGTGCAGTTGTTAGTATGAACAATACAAGTTTAATACATTAATACTTATGAGAAGATTGCATCCGAGCAAGTCTCATTTGTGAGTCCTTGCTCCATCAAGGTGATGGTGGAGAGCAGCACGGTGGAGGGTGCACACCATGCATGATGGATGGGCTTGGCCAGGCTGGAGGTGGATGAGATCAGTAGTCACTTGCTCTGCTGAGCTCATGCTGTACTGTCCCAGTCAGGGCTTCACAATGCTGCCTTGGTAATGGTAACACACAGGTGGGGCAACAGGGTCTCCCAATGGAATTTAAGAAAAAAAGACTAGATGAGAGGCACCATCATTAAAAGAAAACACATACAAAGTGGGCCAAGGAGTATCATAGAGACAGCCCGCACTGTGAGTCGGTCTCTGTTATGGACCTCAGCTCACTTGAGTGGCTTTGTGGCCTCAGTCCAATTTCCCTGTTAGAGTATCCCCAAAATCACAGACTTCTTGGAGGGATCAGGGAATAAACATCAAAAAGCCACAAAAAAGGTATGTGGTGGGGCGAAGCAGATGGGGAACACATTGTGGAAAGGTCACTGGCATAGTACATCCAGTAGTGACCTTCTTGATGGTGATAACGCACGATTTAAAAAAATCATAATACACGACACACTTACACGAAAAGATGAAAGTACATTTTGCACACATTAGATACAGTGACACATGAAACGGAGACAAGTGTAGTAGAAGCACCGTAAAAGCATGCTTTAAAATGTGAGCTGAAGAAAACACCTTCAAAGTAATACTAATACATATAAAAGAGTTGCACTAATGAGAATTACTTATGAAAAAGTTGTTTATTAGCATTTACTGATGAATTAATGTTGTATTAATAGAGTGGCCTAGTGATTCAATTGCCTTTTCTTTAGAATGCATCATGTAGAACAGTCAGTGCAAAAATGTGTAGAAACCTGATATGAACTTGAAACTTTGCAAAGTATTACTAGAGATTCTATAGTTTATGAAAAGTGAAAAACACATTTTATAGAATGAATTTAGAAATGTATGTACTTGTATGAATTTTGAGAAAAATTGTAGTAATAGGGTATTTCTAACGTTAGCTATTTTCATGTAATAATATCTGGTGAAAGTTCTGCTTCATATCTTATTTCAAATTGCAGCATTATATTTGCTATTAATTTAGCGTTTATTTCATATAAATGTGATATGCCAACTTAAAGGATTCTTTTCAAATGTGCTTTCTCTAACACTGACATGTTCCCTGACTTAATACAATGGGTCTTTAACAGCAAGTGAAATGTTGCATTATTTGTTCAGTACATGTGTACCTTTTCGACCTTCCTGAATGTTTCTTTAATGTTCCCAGACAATTATTCCAGTGAGGACAGGATTTTCAGCTGTTGCTATAGATGGCAATTTTGAACTTATTTAGGCCTATTTTTAGGCTTTTGAATCTCTCATTTCTCATGACTAGCATGGGAAAGAATCTTACTGCTGCGAGTGTCCTAGGTGACATTGTGTTAATTTGACCATACAACAGTCTTTCGATGGTGGTGTGATGCCACATCACTGGAAATTGCTAGAGACTTTATAAAAGAAGAAACCCCAAAAGAGAGGCAACAAGACACCATTGATTTTTGCTTCTTGGCAGACGCCATACTTTTTCTTTTTCCCCTTGAGAGAGGACGCTATGCTCATCGATTTTTGATGTTCTTTAAGAACCATCCTTTTGCTTATGGACTACCTTGCTGAATGCTACAGTCGGTAGCAGATGGACTAACTTTCTTTGCCGAACCAATTCATTTCTTACCATTTTGCCCTATGCTAATCAACTCGCCCTTAATGGACTTTAAACCTGAATCTTTTTTCCATTTTTCTTAGGATTCAAGCATTTTTAATGACCAAACTACCCTTCTGCCTTTAATGGTAGTGGGACTCTGTAACTCTGTAAATTGGTTTATTTGTGGGGAAAAAACACATCCTTTTGAGTTTAGACTAAATGATTGGCATTCTGATGTAAGCTGTGCTTTTCTTAACTACCATACTTAAAAGATTATTTGTTTCAATGAATCTTTAATACAATAACCAAATTAATTTACAATACGTCTGAGTCTAATATTGAGTCTTGTTGATTCTTCCATTGAAGCTGTGCTATTTTACAAATGATTTAAATGTGTTGTAAGGAGACTCGGCGAGCTCTGTCAAAATATCAAGTTCTACTTATTTTATTCTGTGTAGTCGTAGCAGAGCTTTTGGTCTGTATGATCTTAGTCCAACTTAACTTCTTCAGGAGGGTGGATCTTCCCGTGTTGATTCTTTATTTCTATAGTATGGTTCTGAGAGTGGTGTACTAAAACCTGATCTCAAATTGGTGAGTTGGCTGTCAATTTATGGTCCTCATTGGACAGCTAACATGGTGTTTGGCTACCCTAATTTCCATCCCTCATATCGGCAGAGAAAGATTCATCAGAGGATCATTGCTTCAGTGGTAAATGAAAATGACTGTCTAATTGGTAAGGGCCTAATACAGTTAGAGTAGTGGAAAGAGTAAACGTACAAATAAGGATTTTTACCACGCTTCTGCTACAAAAATGGTGAAAAATCTTCAAACATTTCTGAAGGGGTTAAGGGAGTTTAGAGGACAACCGGATGTGAAGGGTGAAGCTCCATTGATCGCTGCCCCTGACATCGAAGGCTTTTAGCAGAAGGCCAGTTTACAGAGTGTAGTATTCAAGATTTCCATGGAGTTGAAGGTAGCTAGGTTCTGCGCGCAAGCTGAGGTTGAAAGTGACAATGCATTTGTGTATTTAACACAGAAAGTGCATTTTTAATATTGTGCAGAGCAATTAATCAACACTCAAATTCACATGTATATGCTCACATGAAACTACTGCAGTTAAAATGATTTTGCTATGACATGTTAATGTGTCCTGGCTTATGCTATGTAGGTCTCAATTAGACCTCAACACCACCTTGTTCAAAATGGATGTCACTGCATAATATTTATTCTTTGTTTGTATTTCTGTTGCACATAGTTAAGCAAGATGTAGATTTATTTCCCAATGACACTGCTTTTGAAGTGGTCCTAATGTAACAATTTCTCAAGGAACTTCTGCTTGTACACGGTATTACATTTAACCACAATGGTTCACTATAGCCTGATAGCCCACCATAGTGGGCTATACCGGCCATTAAAGGCCCGCTCCAGTTCGGCTTGGGCCTTTAACAAGGGAGCAGGCCTTTAATGCTGGTATAGCCCAGCTACGGCAGGCTATAAGGCTATTAGAACATTCTGCCAGCAGAGGGCAGAATGTTCTAACAAATAAAACAAAGGCCTCCGGGAGCCCAAGGGGATTTCAATCCCCTTGGGCTCCCTTAGGCCTTTGTTCACAGCAATAGCTGTGAACAAACATTGGAATGTTGGAGCTACGGGCTTCTACCGGCCCTTAGAAGCCCGGAGCTCTCCATTGTCTTCAATGGAGCTCCCAACATTCCAATGTTCTAATGTTGTTTATGTAACTAGTTTGTTCTGACACTTCTGGATGACATTAGGTCAGAGATGCTGAATCAGTATTCATAAAGCGGGTTAGTGCTAAGTGGGTAGGGTTATGTGATGGTTGTAATATCTGTAATTTGATGTGTTGATAATGTACTTCTTTCCTACTCCACGGTGACCTTGCAGTACTAATGCTTGCATATGGAGAAAATGGCTATATAAACCCTAGAATTTGGGGGTGAGCCAGAACACTCTTTTTGGGTCTCTACGAGGGATGCTGTCCGATTTCTTAATGATTTTGCTGCACACTTGGGACTTAGCTTTTCTCAGATTCTTGTCACTCTTTCTATTATTTTGCATTGACGGCCTTTATGCTAGTTAACTTCTATGTAACCCAGCAGCTTCTGCATTCCTTTATTCTGTATTGTACTCTTTTGAATTTGAAATAAGCCTACATGGTTTTTCTAAATTCCTCTCTAGAACTTACTTTTGAGGCATTCTGTCTTATTTGACTGTATTTTGATGTGCTGTGTTGATTTCTCTGCAACACATTGCCCCATGAAATAGAGGTTAACATCGTCTCTGATCCACCACACTCTTTCCTGGGCGTGCCACTGAGCTGTAAGATTCTAGGGTTCAGCACCCCACAAAAGTATTTGAGAGTCTGAGAATCAGGACAGCAGTTATTTGCCTCCATATTTCTGTCATTTGTAGCTCTGTTAGTATCTGTCTATGTATGGGGATATGCATAGCATGAACCTACAAAGGTACGAGCTCGCCAACTGTAGATTTGTATTGTAGGAAAGTAGGATCTGCTTTCATGGTCACCCCCACTTTTTGCTGGGGTCATAATGTTTTACTGATATGTCTGGCTGGGATCCTGCTAATCAGGACCCCAGTCTCTGTGCTTCTTCCCTAAATTAGACATGGGGAGTACTTAGGTACACTCCAGATTGGCTACTAGTTTACCCTGATAAGTCCGTAGTATGTGGTACTAAGGTACCCAGGGCATAGGTACACCAGGGGTCTCTCATGGGCTGAAGCATGTATAATGCCACCCATGAGAGACCACTCAAATTGTGACTACAGGCCTGCCATTGCAGCCTGTGTAAGTTGGTGCTAGCACCACTTATGACAGATATAAGTTTCCTTATATCTGAGGTCACTGCACTTAAAACCTATAAGTCACCCCTAAGGCAGACCTTTCAATCCTGAAGGCAGGGTGATCGGTTCTAAGTGTGAGGGTGCCCCTGCATGAACAGGACACCCCTACAACCTTCGGAGTCCATTCTCCCGGGTTGTAAGTGCATCAGCCATTAAGATACATAGAGTGGCCCTGCGTCATTATGCGATGACCATCTCTAAACTGGCTGTAATGAACCCTGTCATATTTCGTATCAAACATGTTGGAATCTCATACCCCCACACCATAAACAGTGTGGGAGTATGATTCCATGCACTTTAAAGCTCCTCCGGGAGGCCCTCAGTGCTCCCTGTACCAGTCTTCTAAGGGCTTGCCTGTGGGTGGGTCCCTAGATTCGTCGTGGGACAAGATTCAGATCACATACCACTTCAACTTCGACCTCTGGGCACTCTGGACCTCGCTGGACTTCGCGCTGGGAACCAAGACTGCGACTGGGAAGCCTCCTGCTGCTCCTGGTCTCGTCGTCTTGCAAGTCTGCTGCAACATCTGTGCTTGTGCTCCATACAGATTCTTCACAAGGCCTGTGGACATCCAAGACACCCGTAGGAATCTCCGTTGGAGTGAAGGAGTCACTCCCCTGCATCTGCAGGCACCGCAACACAGCTGACCAGTCTGCTGATCTGGACTCCCACGGACTCCCACGGACTCCGAAAGGCTCAGCAACACAGGTGGTGGTTCTGCAACTCCCTCGAGGCCTGCACTGTCTTCTCACTCAGTTTGAGGCCAGTAACCCTCATCGGAACTGCTGGAACAGAACCCCTGTGCACCGCTTCGACTTGCCGTTGCCAAGGCTTGTTGCCTCTCTCCTCCAGAGATCTTTGGGCTCCAAGAAGCTCCAACCTCAACCATCTCCTGCAGCCAAGATCTTCGCCTGCATCGCATCCTTTGCACCGTGGGCCTTCATCCTTTGGTGAGCTGCTCGAGGTACTTTTGCGACTCCAGTGCCTTTGGCCCGTGGGTCCCCTCGAGGGACTTCTTTGGCTCCAGTGAGCTCCCCTGCTTGTTTGGGGACTGCTCTAATCTACCTGCTCGTGGTGAGTCACTTTGACCTTGCTGGTCCCGACACCGCACCTTTTTCTTCAACTACATTGGTTGCCGTTGCCAAGGCTTGTTGGTGTGCCTGCCAGACACCGACCCCTTGACTCTTGACATCCGATGTGGGGCAGCTCGTGAACGGTTCCTGGTCTTCCACAGTGTTGACAGGCCCGTACAGCTGCAGCTTCAAGAGCACCGTCAACTCTCCTGCATCTCCGACGTCAGTGGGCATTCGTCTTCCGTGCCTCCTGGTCACTCCTGAGTGGCATAGACTCTGTCCCCTCTGCTTGCAGGTACCTCTCACCTTGAATTCTCCATTGTGGTCTACGGCGGTTTCCGACGTCACTTCACACCTATGCACCCGGCTTCCCTGGTGTAGGTATCCTGGTTCCTGGGGTATCCAAGGGTGGGGTGACTCACCAACCTTCCATCTTCCACGGGGTTTCTTCGGGGTCCGCTGGGAAGGGTCCGTCTTCTCTAAAATTGCAACCGCGCCTTATCTATTGACTAACATTGAGCAAACGGTCGTGTTCCCACTCTGCACAGACCTCCATGGGGTTCCTAGATACTCACCTTGGGTGGTTCTTTGGGTCCCCGGCTCTTATAAGTCTTCTGGGTCCATTCTCGACTTAGGTCATGGTTTGCATTCCACTATTTTAGTATATGGTTTAGTCTCCCCTTGGGGACCACTGTGTATTCTGTGCTATTTACGAATTCTATTGACAAAGTATTGTGTGTATTGTGTTGTATCTCCGGGTAGGAGATAATACATTGTGTTAGTGAGTGTTAATAATAAATACATATTTTTACAACTACACTGTGTGGTTCTTTTTCACTTAACCTATACCATAAGATTAATTACTGGTAAAACAAGCTGCTTTACACTCCTTCTGCTCTCCACAGCTACCAGCCAGCCTCTCACGTGTATAATGGTTTAACATATAGCTCAGTCAATGCTTATACTGCAGAAGCAGAAGGATTTAGGCTGCCTATGGACATTTGTAGAGATGGACTCTTGACAGTTGCATTCATTTGTTTTACCCAAGTCATCTCATTCAGTAGTTACACATACCCGTTATTCTAAGCACTATGCATAGCTGTTATTCTAAGCGCTATGCTTTCAAAACTGCTGTGATCTTGGATTACCTTGGAGAGTTTCTGTGATTAATGTTTCAGTTATGTGTTACAGACAACAAACAGAAAGTACATTTTATTATGGGAGAGTTATTGCATCTAGCCCATATGTAGATACCCATATTTTTTTCTAAATCACTATCCAGCTTACATTTATGGACAATCAGCGGAAAAATAGTAGTTATCAGGTCTTACGATCGAACCATTGTACAACTGATGCCTGATTAAGCATTGATGTATTTTGTGTAAATTGACTCATTTTGAAAGAAGGCTTTGCCAAGATGTGGGTTGGTGACATGTGCATTTGTTTGTTTCCTAGGCTGCGGGCATGTTCCTTGGAGAGCTCTCCTGTCTTGCCGCCTTCTACATCATGGTGGCGAGCGACAGAAGAAGGACAGAACCTCGGCTGCCACCATCTCGCCCATTCAGTCCACTACTCTTCCTCCCACCAGCCCTATGTGACATGACAGGCACCAGCCTCATGTATGTGGGTGAGTGATGGAACAGTCTGTACATGCTATATGGTAGAGCCAATGATGAAAGCTATTGGGGTGGGAAGAGCAGTAGATTAATGAATGGTCCTGAAGTAAGTACCGAGTTGGACAGGTGGTGCTGTATAGCAACCTATGGTCCAAGGACACATGGTGGTCCACGACTCTAACTGATGATGCCCGTGACTGCTTAGAAAATTAAATATTATTAGCAGATTAATAAAGTGTATATAAGTAAAGAAGCAAAAAGTAAAATTCAAAACTTTAAATGTCCTGTAAATAAGATGGAATTTGAAATTACAGGAAAAAAAATTAAGTTTGTATCTTCAGATTTATTCATGGGAGCAGTGCATCAAACAGATTATAGTATGGACAATGGTAACCCCAATTGAATTTAGAAAAGGTCCAACCTTCCAATTAAAATTAAGATCTGTGTATTTGAAAACTTGATTTAGTATTTTTGTGTATTGTTTTCTAGTTCAAATCATAGAAATTGGTTAACCGGGGTCCCTGGATTCCAATAATGATTAGTTGTTGGTCCACATATATCAAAAGGTTAAGAACCACTGATTTATTGCACAAAGACAACAATGATGCCTGGAGGAATTTAAGTTTAAGATAGTTTTAGCTTGTTTAGAAAAACAAAGCCTGGGTCTTCCATTTTCAGAAAATGCTTGAAACCCCTGGATATGAATTTCTAACCTTAACATTACAAGACTTCTCTAAGAGAAATAGCAAAATGAGTTGTATCATTATCTTATCAGCCTTCGAGAAGGATCACAAACGACATTGAGATTGAGCTCCCCTGCTTCTCATAAAATAGAGGATAGGTGTATCAGCTGTGTGTGTGTCATGTTGTCTGCTGTTTCTTCATCTACATTTGTTCCACACGGTTACCCAGCGATAGGCCATACCCGTAGATGATCAAAGGTACGACTTTAACTGTTATGTTTTAAACTTTGAAATATCTCAGAAATAAGTTGCTCTCAGCAGGGGCGTAACGGAGGTCCCCACATCCCCCACGGTGCGGGGGCCTGACACCGTTCACCTCAAAGGGGGCCCCCTTGGGCTGGCCGGCTACAGACAAATAAAACACTCAGAAACAGCAAGGCGGTTAGGGAATGGGTGATGGGCCCTTACCTTACAGGGGGGCCCTCTGAGGTTTTGTTATGCCACTGGCTCTCAGGTTTCTTAGGTACCCATTAGTACGTCCTGGGTTTGCTTGTGTCGATTACAAACCCCCACAGATACAATTAGCAGAGGGGCCTTGTTAACTTTAGGTGTGCAAAATTAATGGGGATTCCACGTTCAACCTTGAGAAACCCCTTTGAGCACAGGAATTACAGCAGGACTTGGTAACTCCAGTTCCCTTCAGTAATTCCTCATTGGCCCCTGCGCTTTCGCCCATAGGTTTTGACTGAAATATCCGGGTGAATGTACACAGATCCCCGGTGATCCCACAGACCTCGTAAGTCTGATGACGCCATTAACTGCTGTTGCTGGCTCCATGGGAATTAAAATGGACTTTGTAATGAGCCCTTTAGTGCCCTGCAGTGACCTCTGACTGCACAATCAAAAGCTGCAATATTCTAGCTCAACAAGCCTTGAATAGGCCAACTGACATCTAGTCTCTTATCCTGTGTGTAGAGTAGAGGTTTCATGAATTATTCACTGTCTTTTGTAAATATGTTTTTGTGGCAACCTTTACAGCTTACCTATCCATACTAGACACTAAATTGATGGCTTTGAGGTCTTTACGATGGGATTTCACCTCAGTTACTATGACAACTTCTAATCACCTAGGAATTGCAGCACATCTGTTACTGAATTTAAGGAAGTGTAAAAAAATCAACTCTGATTTTAGTAATGCGCTTATACTGGCCTTGAGGGATGAACTTCAGTGGGGCCCCTGTTGCTAGTCATCCTTACAGAGTCCTTTCTGAGATGTGTTGTAAATTTACCTCTCTATATAGATTCCTCTGGCCAATGAAAAGTAAGAGATTGCCTATTACCAGGATTTCAGTGTTAGTGCTCTTCAGATGGAGGTCCCTCTACTTCATCCAAAGGTGGCTACGTCAGAAGCAATTGATGATCTTGCAGTATTGATTAGGACTATATGTATAGATGGGCAGTATCTGCCTGAGATTTGCAATATCAGATGGTGAATTTACCTCTGCCTGGCATTGTAGATGTAGAAACAGTGTCAATAATAAGGAGCCTTGGGTGACCGCACATGTGGCGTTCAAGTTTTCACCAGGTGGCTTCCATCTGTAGGACTCTACCTGTTACCCGCGCCCAGTTCTCATTTGCTCAAGTAGAACGCCAAGGTCCACATGTTGCAAGTCAATGGAAGGTCAAAGAGGATCATGACTTACAGCTGTCCATTATCAAGAGACACGAGCAGATCTTCAGTTACTATGGTTTCAGTGCCTCTGAGCGGTCAGATGTTTGATCGGTGGCCATGTAATATGTTGTTTGCCTCCTCATAATCCTGAAGGATGGCCTCGCCCTTCTTCATTGTCTTTTTGGAAAGGAGCAATTCAAGCTGGGGCAATGGTCTGGCTGGTCCTTAGAGTCTGCAGTAGGTTTCCTCAACAGAAAGGCAATGACCGTTGAAGGTGATAATGGACTGGTATGGCTTGTTTCAGTGCCTTTGGTACATGCTTTGTTAGAAAGATGTGATGATCATGTGTTGTCAGAAGCCAGTGTGTGGATGTGGTCTTTATTTTTGGTAGCTGGACACAGTTAAGTCGGAGGATTTACAGCAATGATAGTTCTAGTTGCCTTGAGGGACTGTACTACACTCTGAGTAGAGCGAGCCCAGCGGACAACAAGGTCATAGAAGGATGACTTTAATTACCCTCAGCCACTGGTGATTGCTCTGGGCTGCAATCCAGTACAACTTACTCTATGTTCCTAATATAATGTTTCATGATATCTATAATATCATTCTGGTATTACCTATACTTTTAATCTTACATTAATGTTTTCTTTTTTGGGCAAATAGATGATGTTTTTGTTGATGAGTGGGTTCAATCTAAAGACTGAGGTCAATTGAGTTTGCAATTTAATGTGCTGTGAGTTTATGAGTGAGATGACATATGTATTAGTCAGGTTGTTCAAGACTTCCAAAGCAAGTACGTTCTGCAGAATGTCAATTTAAACATTGAACACTAGCTAATATTTATGTGAGTTAATGAGAAACCTTTTTGTTGGTTAGGGATAAAGTGCTTACAGGTGATTCCTTTGACAATTAGCTCTATAGAAAACTTGAACTAGCCATCAACCAAGCCCATCAAAGTCAGCAATTTCCTAAAAGCAAGATTCATATTCATGTTGGTTTGTGAAAAAGGGATTTATACCATCTTGTTCAGAAATTGAACTGTCCAATTCTGATCATAATTGAGTAGATAAACATCAAAATTGCAACTGATTGAAACTGAAGTTGGTAGAATGTATGGATGAATCACTGCTGCAGACAGGGGTGCATGGTTTGAATTAGCACTATGTTTCTTATTCCTATGCAAAATTCTTCTTGCTGTGAATCCTTCATAGAGGATGAATTACAGTTTGACATAATAAAACGATGCACACTTCATCATGACATATATTATGAGCTTCCTTTTATAGCATACCTCTATTTATAGGATGATAGATGGTGCACTCCATCACTAAGCCATTCCTCCTCTCTCCACAGCTCTCAACATGACCAGCGCTTCGAGTTTCCAGATGCTGCGGGGGGCTGTGGTCATCTTCACGGGGCTGCTCTCGGTGGCCTTCCTGGGCCGGAAGCTGCTATGGAGTCAGTGGATCGGGATCCTCATCACCATCGCCGGCCTCGTGGTTGTGGGCTTGGCTGACCTGCTCAGCAACGAGGACAGGGAAGGGAGCCTGAGCAATGTCATCACAGGTGCAGACGTCATTCTCTTGACATGTGTCACAATATATGTTTTTCTTATGAATGGTGACTCATTCTCATGCACAAATGAACATATGGGATTGGGTTGTCCAGCAAGGTCTCCACACGCCACAAGAACAGAAAAACGTTATTCTGCACCCTGTACTTCTCTTTTTTTGTTGCAAGGTCTTCTTTCTCTCCTTCTTCTAGTGCATCTTGTCTTACTCAGCATTAGTGGGAGCAGAAGGTGAAGTGGAGAAGAGGACCAGTGCCACTGTTGTATAGGCTTCACTAAACTCTTGCTTTTAGTTGTGTCCTACAAGTGGTTCCTGCAGTTCAAGAAATGTCTTTGTAGCATCAGCAGTTCAAACCACTGCAGTGCAGCATGGCTGTGTTAGTCTGTTGTATTCTCTTTCTGTTAACATGAAGCTTAAACAGCAATTAAAATGTGACCACCCACTCCTAACTTAAAATAGTAACAGGTGCTTTGTGTCCTTCGTTGAAAAACAAGTGCTTTGATTGACCAATAGGCTGGCGGAGGGCAGAGTGGAGTCGCTCACTGTGCAATGTTCAGCACATAGTATTTATTGCTGGAAACATATGCTACACTACAATGCTAATGTCATGGAATGCGCAGCATACAATGTACAATGCGTAGTACAGAGCATTGAATGCACATCATGTACTATGCAGGACAGGTTATGCAGTATGAGAAAATGACTTTGTTAATTTCAGAGGGAATGACCGCAACAGATTAATAAGGCACTATTGTGTTAGGTTAGAAATAGAATTATAGATGGGGAACAGTGAGTTTCGGGGTTGTTTTTCACTGAGGGGTTCTGAGTGACGTCAAATAGACAATGAGTGCGAAGCTCGAGTTGTCTATGATGTCACTCAGAACCCTGAGATGAAAAACATCCCTGCAATTCCCATTTTACATATCTATAATTTTATGTTATGAATGGCCCCCAAAATAATCTACAGGATTCCAGTATAGAAAGAGGTCCAGGGATCCTGTTCCTGGATGGTGTTGCCCAATTTGTTTTAGTTAGAGGGAGGAGATTGACTCGAGGCGTTGGACCTTACCAGCCTCATATTGTAAGAGTGCAGAAAAAGTTGAGCATATACACCTCCTTAATTAGTATTGGATTACCTGTGGTAAAGAAAAAGTCCCAGTTGGTTTGTATTAATTTAGAAATCTTTATTGTTTTTTTTAAAAACTTTTAGGCTTCATCCTCATTCTCCAGGGTGTTGTAGAAATACATTATTGGTGTTTCGCCCTATGTGGTCAATAGGACATGGGCTTTCTCAAGGCTTTTGATAACTTAGCAGACAAACATTTTCATTTGGCCAACATTCAGCAGCAGGTATTTCATCAGACAATTCTGATAGGTGCAGATATTTCTGCTGGAACAGTAAGCAGCTGGTCCTGAGAAAATCCCTTTTCCTAACGGCGCGGCTGTGTTTTACCCATGCTTTCAACTGCTACGCAGTGGCAGAGTAGTAATGCGGGAACCATACATAACATGGAGTCTGTTATGTATCCCTGTCTCAAAGGGAAAAAAAATACCTACCATTCTTGACCAAACCCCACCACCTTCTCTGCCTTCCTTTCGCCTCCTGCAGCTTTGCTTTCTGTCAAAGCCGACAAGCAGCGCTGCGCTGGCAGGGCTCTCGGCTGTGCTGACAGGCTCTCCGAGAGCCCTGCCAGCCTGGCCTGGAAGGCCTTTATGACGTAGCAACACTGGGTATCAACTGTTGCTATGTCATAGCCGTGGGTTGTAAGATTAACCCCTTCGGTGCGCGGCCGATTTTCGCCCTGTGCGGGGCGTTTCATTGAGTGAACGGGTTCATGACGAGCTCAGCTCGTCATGCGCACACGAGCACTGCGCAGCATGACGAGCTGAGCTCGTCATGAGCACCGAAGGGGTTAAGAAACTGAAATAAACAACAGAGGCTATCTATGAGAGCCATACACAGCAATACAGTTCACTGAGATACCTCTGCTCAGTCCTGATATATATAGGACACATGCAAAAAGAACAATTGATGGACAGAATGCAGAACAATGTCATACATTCACCCCAGTGCAGAGATCTGGGCCTAAATCCATCGTTTTTTGGCTCCCCGTGCCATTCCAGTTTGAACTCAGCCATATGCAAATCAGTCTTGACCCTGCGTCCAATGGGAACAGTCCAGCCCGAACTGCCAGGCTAGTTCCTCCCTGGACTGGAAACAAGCATCCTAGAACCAGTTTCGGGGTTTCACCCCTCATCAGCCAGGACAGCTTGACTCCAATGGCATGGAGAGCACGGGACCCAAGTCTGGGCATACCCGTCCCACTCGGGGTGACAAATGCAAAAAGAACAATTGATGGACAGAATGCAGAACAATGTCATACATTCACCCCAGTACAGAGATCTGGGCCTAAATCCATCATTTTTTTGCTCCCCATGCCATTCCAGGTTGAACCCAGCCATATGCAAATCAGTCTTAACCCTGCATCCAATGGGAACCATACAGCCCGAGAACGGCCAGGCTAGGTCCTCCCTGGACTGGAAACAAGCATCCTAGGACCAGTTTCGGGGTTTCACCCCTCATCAGCCAGGATAGCTTGACTCCAGTGGCATGGAGAGCAAGGGACCCACGTCTGGGCATACCCGTCCCACTCGGGGTGACAAATGCAAAAAGAGCAATTGATGAACAGAATGCAGAACAATGTCATACATTCATCCCAGTACAGAGATCTGGGCCTAAATCCATCATTTTTTTGCTCCCCATGCCATTCCAGTTTGAACCCAGCCATATGCAAATCAGTCTTGACCCTGCGTCCAATGGGAACAGTCCAGCCCGAACTGCCAGGCTAGGTCCTCCCTGGACTGGAAACAAGCATCCTAGGACCGTTTTTGGGGTTTCACCCCTCATCAGCCAGGATAGCTTGACTCCAGTGGCTTGGAGAGCACGGGACCCAGGTCTGGGCATACGCGTCCCACTCCTTGTGTTTGCTTTGTTCGCCTTAAGTTGGCAGGGTATGCCCAGACGTGGGTCCCATGCTCACTTTGCCACTGGATTCGAGCTAGCCTGACTGATGAGGGGTGTTACCCCGAAACCGGTCCCAGGATGCTTGTTTACGGTTCAGGGAAGACCTGGCTTGGCAGTTCGGGCTGGACTGTTCCCATGAGGCACAGGGTCAAGACTGATTTGCATATGGCTGGGTCTGAACTGAGGTGTTGAAGTGAGCTAAAGAAAGATGATGGATTCAACCCAGATCTGTGACTGGGGGGTGAGTGTCTGAAAAGTTTCAGCACTCCGTCCATCATCTCCTTGTGTTTGCTTTGTTCGCCCTAAGTTGGCGGGTTATGCCCAGACGTGGGTCCCTTGCTCACTTTGCCACTGGATTCAAGCTAGCCTGGCTGATGAGGGGTGTTACCCCGAAACCGGTCCCAGGATGCTTGTTTCGGTTCAGGAAAGACCTGGCTTGGCATTTTCGGCTGGACTGTTCCCATGAGGCACAGGGTCAAGACTGATTTGCATATGGCTGGGTCTGAACTGAGGTGGCGAAGTGAGCTAAAGAACGATGATGGATTCAACCCAGATCTGTGATTGGGGGTGAGTGTCTGAAAAGTTTCAGCACTCCGTTCATCATCTTCTTGTGTTTGCCATATATAGGACACAAGCAGCAGGCTTTCCCCAGAGAAATATGGGATACATTCAAAAAAGTATCTCACCGCATTAAAGTCAAGAACATTACACAATAACATTCTCAATCCACATTAGAAAGGTCATGAAAAATGTAATAAGCACAATGATATAAAATAGTTAAAGAGACCACATCTGTGAATTTAAAAATGCTTTAAAGTAAAAAACACAAAGAAACCTCAAAACACGAATCACTGTCCAGAAACCTGGTACACTATGATTTCAGGGTAACCTCAATTAAATAGGTGTTTGTTTAAGCCTGGCTAGTCCCGCGGTCAAGGGTTCTCCTGGTCCGCAGAGGCTAAGTAGTCTCCAAATGAGGACCTCAGACTTTTTCTGGAATTCAGACTGTTCCAGCAGGGCCTACCTCTGCACATTGTCCACCATCACCACCCCACTCTTCCATCATATCCTGTCTTGTAGGCCTGCAAGCTATCCCAAAACCTATGTCTACAATGGCAGGAGTCAGGCTCTTCTCTCCGGAGCTCATAGTACCTCTCAGTGGAAATCAGGAACCAGACCCTCTTTCTGATCTGGGACCAGGTTTCACCTCTAGTGGAAGCTGCTAAGAATGTGGACAGGGCTCCCTGGTGACAACCTTCTGTTACCGAAGCCTGGGCTCTTTCGCCACCTGTGCTTGTCCACTCCACAGTGAGACTACTTCTTGCTGTTGTAGTCTTCTCTGTTGGTGTTGATCTCCTCTCAGCACTTGTAGAGATCTTTGAAATACAACTATAGACTGCAGTCAAAATGTCTTTATTGCCATGTTGCTTCTGGGCAGTAGATGGTTGCAACTGAACTCACACCCTGATGATTTCCACCCTGTCCTCCGGTGTGGATTCAGTGGCATATGCTGTGGGGACACGCGAGAGCCCATTTATCCAACCCTTGGTACAGACATGCAGATGTCTCCCCATGTCTCAACGGTCACAGTGATTCTTCTTGCCTCGGCTACTGCGTAGCCCCTTTCCTTCAGAGCAGCATCTTCCTGGCAGACTGATAAACATTCCCAGCTTACTGGTCCTGAACCTGATATGGGGAGGTGGCTGTAGTTACCCCAACTCTGGAGCCCAATGATATTATTGGTCACCACTGGTGTAGAGACCCCAGATTCAGTCAAAACAAACCTTGCCACATTGACTGAAAGTTTCTGACCCATCTTCAATACAAAGTTGCAGACAGTGTGTTTTTATTCTAATATTTGGCTCCGAGACCAGTTTCAGACAGTTCCTACTTTTTGCTTATTCCTCCAAGGCTGGTCTATCAATAGTCTTTGTGCTCAGGTGTCAGCAGAAAAATGGTTTGCAGCTGGCAGGCTTCTTCAGCAGAATTCTACAACTAAAGCAGACAGGCAAGGAGGTTGCCCCAATTACCTACCTACTAACTTGTGGTGTTGACCCTTCCAGAGTACAATGGGTCAGGAAAGGTCAGAAGAAAACTCCCTAGCTTCAAAGGGGCCCTCTCTCTCCTTTCATTAACACTCCTAAGTCCGACCCATTACATAGGATCCCTGGAATGCTCGGAGGAAAGCTCGACAACTCACATCTGCTGTCTGGGCGCTTCCTTCAACCCTGTGGCTTGGGTACCAGTAGAAAGTTGCAAATGCAAAATGGATCGAGTGTGGCTGTAGCCAGGTGTCACACATGCTCCGCAGGCATTATCTACACGTAACAAAACATGTGCATTTGTAAAGCCTATGTTCACCCAGAAGGGTTTCTTGGCGCTCAATAATAGATGTTCATTGTTATCCAATTCAATGGTACTCATTTTATCGACCTCAGAAGCTAAAAGGCTGAGTGGGCCCGCTCGGATTTGAACTGTGACCATGAGGTCGAGCACAGGCCCCTACAGCGGGCACATTAGCCCACTAAGCCACCAGACCCAGTTAATACAGGTACTGTACACACATGGACTACGTATTCTCCTCATGGATGAGCAACAGGTTGCAGGTGATTATCGGACCAAGTAAAAAAGTCTGCCCTCCTCTGGAATCATATTGTTTCCACCAATGCCAGCTCTCCGCAGCCAAGCGACGGGACAGCAGTCATGGCCATTGACGTGCACACATGGTGTGACGTCCGACCACAGGGCCCTGCTCTGTGTCTCAATTCTTGTCACAAAGGGTACCTTCAGCACACATGCCTGATGCTGAGGTAAGAGTAAAAACAAGCATTGGCATAGCCAATAGGTCTCGCCTTTGGGACTTTATAAGTGTTTAGCTAGAGCTATTGACTTTGCCAATGTCTTTAAGCTACTTCTGGTGTCTGTAGGTAGCCATTTGAAGATTTTCTTCAGCATGTGGAAGCATGCAGAGGCGATGGCGTATACTTATTTCTTTATGGATAGAGTGCTGTCGAGAATGATGCCAAGGTTTCTGGCGTGTTCTGCGAGTTTGGGGGTGGGGGGCCACCAGGTGTGGTACCAGGGGGAGGCAGAGCTACTGAAGAGGAGTACCTTGGTTTTGTCTGTGTTCAGTTTGAGGCACTTGCTCTGTATCCTGCTGGTTATGTCTGTCATGCACCTGTGAAACTTGGCTTTCGTATTGGCCGGATCTGCACAGAGAGACAGGATGAGTTGGGTGTCATCAGCATATGATATGATGTTCATGTTGTGTGATTTGACCAGGGTGGCCAGGGGAGCCATGTAGATGTTAAAGAGGTTGGGGCTGAGGGAGGAGCCCTGGGGGACTCTGCAGATTATGTCTTTAGGGGCAGATGTGTGAGGTGGGAGGTGGATGCTTTGGGTTCTGCCTGTAAGAAAGGAGGCAACCCACTTGAGTGCGATTCCTTGAATGCCCATCTGGTGCAGGCCGACGAGGAGCGTGTGGTGAGAAACAGTGTCTAAAGTTGCGGAAAGGTCAAGGAGGATGAGGGCAGCAGTTTCGCCCTTGCCCATGAGGTCTCTAATGTAGTCCACAGCTGCTAAGAGGATGGTGTCCGTGCTGTGGTTAGTGTGGAACCCCGATTGCGAGGGGTCCAAGAGTTTGTTGAATTAGAGATAGTTGGTGAGTTGGACGTTGAAGTCTGTTTCCATGCCTTTGGCTGGGAAGGGTAGGCTGGAGATGGGATAGTAGTTTTTGAGGTCCATTGGATCCGGAGGGTTTTTTTTTAATGAGAAGTTTGACTTCTGCATGTTTCCAGGCAGCGGGAAAGTGGGCATCGGTGATGGAGGCTTTGAGGATGAGGGAGAGTTCCCTGCTGATGGTGTTGGGTTCCTTGTTAAACATATGGTGTCCCTTGGGGCTCCGAAGTAAATAGATCTCATGAGGGTGGCAGTGGTCTGGGTGGTGACAGGTTCCCAGGTGGTGATTGTGTGAGGGTTGTTGTTGCTGGATTATAGTGTGCTGAGGGTGTTGAGCAGGGGTTGGGGTTCGAAGTGTCTGTATTCTGCTGTAATTTTGTCGTGAAAGAAGTCTTCGAGTGCGTTGCATAGGTCCTGGGAGGGGACGATGGTGTTTTCTGTGGCCGTAGGGTTTGTGAGCTCTCTGACGATGCCGAAAAGTTCTTTGCTGTGATTAGGCAGTTGTTGAGGGCTTCTTTCTTGATATTTTTCAGTTGGGAGTGGTATTCGTTTAGTGCTTTTTTAAGGTTCTCCCTGTTGGGAGTGGTCTTGTTGGTGCACTAGGTCCTTTCTAGTTTCTTGCAGTTGCGTTTGGTGATGCTGAGTTCGTCTGTGAACCAGGTAGCCCTGTGGGTGGCGGGGTGGGAGGGGGTTGCATTGGCCAGAGGTTTTGAGTGGGGCAACTGTGTCAGCGCAGTGGGAGATTCAGGTACTGAAGTTCCTGACTACGTTGTTGGGGTTTGTGGGAGGGCGATGTGTTGAGGGTGTCTGACCAGAGGTCTTCCAACACCTTATTCCAGTTCCTGTGGGGGGTGCTTGGAGGTTAGTCGGGGGTTGGTGGCAGTGGAGATGAAAAAAATGCACTATGGAGTGGTCAGACCATGTTATTTTGCTGACGTGGCTGTAGGAGATCTTTCTGCTTGTGCAGAAAAGTGGGTCAAGTGTGCGTCCTGTCGTGTGCTTGGGGTCAGTTATGAGCTGGGAGAGTCCAAGGTTTGTGGGGTCTTCTAGGAGGAAGGTAATGTCCCCCAGGAGTAGGACGTCTTCTGAGTGTATGGCCAGGGGGGTGATAAAGTCGGCTATATCTTTGCAGAAAGGGGGCCGGGTCTGGGAGGCTGATAGGCCAGGGTGCCTCTTAGCGTGGATTTGTTGTTGGCCTAAAAGTTCATGTGTTCCTTGATGGTTGTGGGGACGTCCATGGTGGATGTGCAGTTTCTTTGTGAATAATCGCTATTCTGCCACCATGTTTGTTGGTGCGGTCTCTCTGGATTCTTTTATAGTCGCTGGTAACAGCGGTGGCAATGATGGGTGCAGATGCCGGGTTCAACCAGGGCTCCGTGAGAAAGACTAGGTCGGGGGTGAGGGAGCTTATGGTGTCCCAGACTTCACTGGCATGTTTGTTGAGAGAGCTGGTGTTGATGAAAAGACAGTGTAGTTGTTTCCAGAAAAGGGTGGGGAGTTTAGTTGCAGTTGCGTTTATGTTGCAGTGGAGCGGGCAGAAGCGGCAGGTGAAAGAACCGGCTGTGTTGCTTGGGGAGGCGCAGTGGCAGTTGATGCTGCAGGATTGAGGGCCCAGAGTTTGTTTCCCCGAGTACCTGAGAGCCCAGTCGCTGCTGACTATGAGAGACCGCCAAAAATTCAAAACTCGGGCACAGTTGGCCACTACCCCTGACAGGTACGATCCGGCCAGGGCCTGTCTCCCAAGCCTGCGAGCTTGTGCCTTGGCCCCTTGTCCAAATGTACAATATGTATTTACTGGATAATTCACAAAAGAGATTTACCTACTCCAAGCACGATTGGCTCTAGATGCGGCCCCAGGAAATTTCTCATATACCATTATCAGACTCGACAGTTTTCAAAAGTTGTTACCCAGGCACGCCAAATCTAGGCCCATGCCACTCAATTTACTGAGCTTGGAATGATGGTATGCCAGGTTGGCTTTGCCAGGAGGCGAACTCGTTACTTTAAGATCACTGCAGATAGGTGGCCCTATGACCATGCAATCGCTGACCTCAAGTTTTTTCTGTTTTGTTTTTTACATTTGAATATTATATTAGGCGGTTAATTAAAACCTTTACAATTTTTAAAAAAACACAGAGAAAACGAAATACCTTAAATCATAAAGAAAACACACACAAATTAGAACATCATAGTAATCTAAAAACAGTCATATTGGTATTGTTTCATATTAACATATTAGAAAAAAGTGCTAGTGTAAAAAAACAAACAGATGAGCATCAGTGACACAGTGAGGTGGACAAGTTCGAGCACAAATACTGCTAAAAAGGACAATCATCAGTTAGAGGGTGATCATAGCAGGAGGGCACCTGGCCTACGCCTAGCTGCTGATGCAAAATCGGTTAAGAGCATCTATTCATTGGATAATGGGAACAGTCCGGCCGATATATCTGCCACGTGGGCCATTTAACACGATTTAAAAACACACTGGGGTCGGGAAGTAAAGCGAACTTCAGGGTGGGGAAACTGTCTCACAAAGTGCTGGTTCAATGAGTAGTAGCAGCGAGTTATTCATTGAGAGTGCCGTCTGGCCAAACCGCGTAATAATAAAAATACTGACAGATGTAAAAAAAAAAACAGAATTTGATGAATGTCAAATGTACAATGCGTATTTACTGGATAAGATTTAGCTACTCCAGCGCACGCTTGGCTCTAGCTGTGGACCCAGGAAAATTCTTATATACCAGTACTCAGAACAGGCCGTTTATGAACTGTAAACGTTTGATTTGCCAGTCCGACATGCTAGATTAATGGCCTGATTATTCCGTCTCGTTTTATCATCTATAAAGCCGTCACCCGACCCCGCCAACAGAGGGCGCAGTAGCAATGTATGGGCTTGTCGCAGGATATGTTGTCTAGCTGCGAGCGTGCTGGCTCTGAAATAATCTCAGCTCTAACACGCGATAAAAGTCCGAACCGTGTGCTCCAGGACACATTTTTTTGTAATTATAAAAATATATGTCAAATTTATTGCAAATAGCTAAACCCCACTATATGAATCACCAATCACCCCCTCGCCCTTCATGTGATGTACATACAGCGCTTGTTGCTATTTAAGCCCCGATACCTAGATGTCTCCCAAAGACAACTTCAGACAATGAAAAATGTCCGACCTTCACAATAAGATATTTTAAACAGCTCCTCATAACTCACTTCCACCATTTCTAAGCGCTGACAAACAAGCGTTATGATTACCCAATCAAAATGTAACCTTTTGCTTAGAATGGAATCCTCAGCTATGGGTGAACTTCCCACAATCACTCATGTTGTAGTGGCTTCATATGGAGAGGGCCTCCGATTGTGTGGGAAAAAAATCTGCGCACTGTGAAGGAACATCCTTATTGGACGGCTGCGCGCAGCATTTGTGGGTCACTCGGGGCCGTTTGCAGAGCAGCGGAAATGCTCCAGAGCTCAACGAGGAATGTTCATGCAAGGAGGGAACTGTGTGCTAAATCGCAACCCACCTGACTAACCATGTGATCTCGAGCAGATTGCATCAGCTCGGTGCTGGCTGTCAAATACACAGAAATGGCATTGGGAAACAAGCATTTTCAATGCAATAGGACTCGCATTTACGCGAGACATAGTGCATTGCAAACTGGAGTGCGGGCGGGCGGGGGGCAGGGTGACGAGAAGGCACGAAGGGAGGGTGTGGCGAGAAGGCACAGACTGCGGGAGGGGGTGGAGAAGGCACGGGAAGAAAATAGTGCTCACAACATACCGTACAACACTCGAAGTAAAGGGGCCAGTAGCCATGGAAGGACCAAATGACGACATGGCCGTCATAAGGAGGGACTAACAAGCCTATAAACCAATCGGAAGGCAGCATTTAGAAAGGACAAAGACACAAGCCAATGAAAAAGATGGGCGGGGGAGTGGGCGTGGCTTCTCTCCCGTACTCTACTACCACAGATCAACCCCAGAGCAGCGCTTGCGCGCTGGCTCAGGGCTCGACCTAAAAATGATAACGCTCGCTACTGTAAATTCAAGACAGGGGCACACGCTCTCCAGAAAAATATCATATTAGAAGTTCCTTTATGCTGAGGAAGGGATATATCATTCAAAGTGAATCATTGTTTGTAGCTCAGTGTGTATTTGTGAGACAGGGAGGGGCAGTACGCGCATGGCAGTTCTTAGCAGATTGCGGTGTCCTTACCAAGCACGCTTTGCAATCTGGGACTGTAAGTCTGATCTTCTGCTGGTTTAAGGCTACTTCACTGCACGTGGTCCCATTCCTTCCTTGCATCAATAAAGATAACCTGGATCTATGTAAAGCTCCATCATACTTCAGTCATTGAGCGCTATATAGAACTGTTAAATAAATAAATACTTATATCGGATTGTACATTGCAGCATCTGTGCCCAAGTCTATTTGTGGGACGTTTTTTGTACTTCCCTATATATCAGGCACAAATTGTTACGTCTTTAATTAATTAAAGGCCTACCACCAAAAGATTTGCATATTCTCTATTATGGCACCGCAAGTGTTTCAGAATTATTAGATTTCTAAAGGAAATTTGGTTAGTGGCCTAGCAGAAGGAGTTCGAATTTGTTGCAACTGTTTTAAGGCCATTTCTAGAGCCTAACATTGTCAAAAGTGGATAACTTCTGAAATGTATCTCATTGCACTGACATGACTGCTTGGCTTCACTTGCAATAAAGTGTCACTCACAGTGCACACATAAGGCAAGGAAATGTCACACATAAGCAATCTGAGAACTTGGCAGCTATAGGTGCACCATGTGGCTAATGGCTGTGCCCAAATCCAGCTTTGTGTACCCTAAGTCTGTGCCATGTGATTTTGTGGGCCTGGCAGCTGGGCCAGAAAATTCACTGAAAATTTTTATTGAAAGAAAGCGATCCTTATTTACTGAGAAAATAAAATTTTGTTTTACAAAAAAACATTGAACTTCTCCTAATGTACATGAGTTGAAGGAATGTTATTACAGAGCTCTCACGTTTCCCGGTTCCATATGTGAGTAGCTCATCCAGTCCAGCTTTTTTGTCATTACATGCTGGGATTTGTAGACCTGTTTTTACTCTATTATAAAACTAGGAGACTGTTAGTCCCAGAATTTAAAGAAAATACCTGAAGTAGATGAGCTAGACATAAGTGGAATCTGGAATTTTGAGAGCTCTGGTTATTATTATGATGCAAGGCCTAAACAGCACAACACAGCTTGCGTCTTTCCAGCTCGTGTCAGCATTTGAGGATGTTGGGAAAGATGGGCTGGCTTCTTATATTCATCTCCTTCCTTCCTCAGGTGACCTCCTCATCATCATGGCACAGATTATAGCAGCCATCCAGATGGTCTTGGAAGAAAAGTTCATGGCCAAGCATGATGTCCACCCTCTGCGAGCGGTAGGAACAGAAGGTAGGTACATGGTAGGCGTGAAGAAGGACCTTCCTGGTCCTCTGGATTCAGTAGACTTGTACCATGCATTCCATAGGATGAACTACAGGAAACCCACAAAAATGTCTCAGGCAAGCAAAGGCCATGGTACAAATATTCTGTGAAAAAGAAATAAAAAAAACACAAAAATGAAAAATAACTCTAGTGGTAATCTAGTAATATCATAGTGTAGAGTTAAACAAAACATCCCCTTACCCATATTGCCAGTATATTCAAACACTACTCTGTGACTTATATTTTCACAGCAACTGTAAATATTACCACTTTTTAATAATATTCTGAGACTGAATGTGAGACGAAGACAATCATCAGTAATTTTGGTGCACTCATGACGTTGCTGGTGTCTGCTTCATGTATTTGGAAGTCAGTTTTAGTCATTTTGATTAAATATTGGAAGCCATCCAGGAATTTGAAGGGCATATTCCTATTATCATAAATGCTCCTCCACCCCTAATACAAACACTCACCCCAGCACTAGCACAACCACCTCTCAATACCAACCTGGAAAAAGGCAATCTACTTAACACTGACATTGGACTACACACAGACCAAAGACCCCACCTATGCCCTTGGCCATACCAGAAACCTAATCTTCCAAAACATCTTAGTCATCAACACAAAGTTATCCATCAACCCACAGAGTACTGTGTCAAACTCCATTGACTCAATCACCAGAATATGCAATGACATCAAACAAAAAAGCCAACTGATAGTTGAAAGTAGCAAAAAGAGACATCCTGAAATCAATAATCTAGCCCCTTCTCACACGAGTCACTGTAAACTCCACTAAAACACATCAGGGCATTGTACCAGCTCCTCAATCACATCTGAACCACTAACAACCTCTGATATTTTGGCTCTGTCTTTACCCAAGCTCATCAAAATAGAGTCAGACACTGTCAAACAGGCCATCTTCACATCCTTCATCAAGAAAGCAACTCCTGATGTTACCTTCAGAAACAGCTCCATGGGCCTTGTTGGCATCTCCAGCTTGTCGAAGGTCTTTGAGAAACTGTTGTTGTCCAGCTCCCGGCTCACCAATTAGGGCTTTATCTGAGCAAAGCTACTGTCCAGGTCAAGGCAAGGAACATGGCCTGGTTAAAATCTGAATTGATGCCCTAGAAATGACAGAGATCGGATAGACATACCTGATGGTGCTCCAAGATTTAAGGATTTAGGGGATCAAAATTCTATTGTTCCAGTTTCTTCAACACATCTATAAAACTGTGAGGATGGACCTGCTGCCCATCTTAAAGTTGGCGCGTTTGTAAGGTGCATAGACCTGTTGGGTATTGTCTGTAATCAGAAGACTCTGGATGGATTTACAATATCTTTGAAAACACTGTTGAAATATTCTGTTCTTCATTACAATAAATTCTTTGTTATAGGTGATGCTTGTCATAGAGGGGTGATAAGTTCTCCATGTACATATTTCTAATCTTATATTAACTCTACATAAAAGAAAAGAGAACCCACCAGAAGTCCGCAGTGAAATATTCTTCAGCTGTGCAACTGTTTCTTTGCTAAAGGTGATAATATTTCCTTTTTTTTTTTTTTACAAGTAAATCTATATAGTTTATGGTTGTTTTCACAAACCTTTACAATATTTTTAATCGGATAATCACACATAGCACATAGCAATTTAATAAAAGAAATTCATTCATCTTCAATAAAAAAGAATAATTCCAAAAGGTTAACATAAATTTCATTGTATAGGCTAAAAGTTTAAAAACATTCAGATGCTCTTCATTAATGCGGTTGATATGGTTTTGGTAAAGTGCTGGTGCAAGTCTTTTAACAACCAATGTACTTCTTGTACTTCACAGTAAAGTGCAACTGATTTTTGTCAGTACCTTTCTCTTAAAAAATTCAACTACCCAAAAATAGCGTTCAGATGCTCTTCATTAATACGGTTGGTATGGTTTCGGTATAGTGCTGGTGCAAGTCTCTTAACAACCAATGTACTTCTTGTACATTACAGTAAAGTGCAACAAATCTTTCTCAATAACTTTCTCTTTAAAAATACAACTACCCAAAAATAGCATCCAATATAGATTAACCAAGGACTACTTTTTTATACCCCCTGCTGGCTGAACATGCTAGCTGCCGAGATGACAAACCTCATAAACAAAACATTTAGGACTGTGTTGTCAGGGTTTAGACAGGCTATTACTGCCTGCCGTCACGAACGAACACCCAGTTTGTTCCATTCTCCTCTTAGGGTAGTCCTACGGTTATTAAGCAGTGTTGGGCAGAGACATACCATGTGCTCAAGTGATTCTTCTGTGTATCCGCTGCCCCTGCAGATTGTACTCTCACTATGGTGGCACCGCCTGGGCTGATGGTTGAGGAAAGGCCACTCCCCAAGCCTAAGTGCCATAAATCTTGTTTTTCAGTGGACAGAGTAAGTGCTGGAGGTATGAGATGCTGCAATGCCTGGCTGGTTCTTTGCAATAATTGACTAGGCGTGTTGCCGTTTAGCCAATTGTGCCCGATCTGAATGAAATGACAAAAGACGGCTACTCTTCCTTATACATGTTTTAAAATTCTGTTGGGTTAAGTTATTGTCCCATAAGTCTTTTGCTTCCAGAACCTTTCATTGTACTCTTAAATTACGGGTCACCGACCAGATGGGCTATTGGCAGCCACCCTGGCACTGAGCACCACTTGGCCTGGACTTACCTTATCTGACGTAATTGTGGGACCCACAGCATCATGGCGGCATTTCGGAGCACCTTGATGCCATCTATACACATGAAGCACTAGCTACGTCCAAGCAGAGCTGTGGATGGCCGGTCGTGGAACAACCTTTACATGTTACTCCGTTGATGACCACCCATGTCCCAGGGCTATCAAACCATTTCTAAGAGGTTCCATTTAATCTCATGTACTTACTCCTTCATCCATCAATGCACTCGCTCATTCATTGTGTAATGCACTCGGCCGTTCATCCATCCAATCACCCAGTCATGCAGCCAACTGGCTAAGTTCTCACACATTCACTCACACATTCATCCATCTCTGTCTCAATGCAAGCACCTTTGATAGAGTCATGCTGTCAATCATGCATTCATTCAACACTGTCCCTTGTACATTGTCCCTTCTACCAGCTTGCTCCCTTCACTGCCCTTACCCTACCCTTGCACCAACACAACCCTTGCTCACACTCAACCACCTTGTCCCTTTCATTCATTCACCTAGCCACTCAGTCATCATGCAGACATCCATCCATGCCCTTATGCCCCCCCCATGTACGCAGTCTGTTTACTATTTTCATCCATTTATGCACTCACTCATTTATACATTGGCCCAAGTCTTGAATCATTCTCATAGTCACCCATCCTGACATGTGATCTATGAAGAGGCATTTTGGTTTCGTCATGGCAACAATTGCCGCAATTGAATTTCATTCCTTACACATGCTACTTTCTAGGCGAGAACCCGCCGAGTCAACCTGTCGGCTTCTAGGTGCCCTTGTATTTGCCCTGCCTCTTCTTCTGGAAGGTTCATATGCTCCTGCTTTTGGATTTAGGGTGAATTTGGTCACTGCTGGGTTATCTCAGGGTCTGCACCCACTACAGCACAGTCTGCACTGGGATCCCCAGCTGACAAACGTCACACTCATGAACCAATGGCTCAATGGTTATTGGATTTGGGGAAATCCTTATTTAGTTACTCCTGTGACTACTGATCACCCTTGTTGGATCTTGATTGTGTCTGAGCTTCATTGCTTCGCATCAGAGGGAGAGGGTGGCTGGTGCTGCCCATTTAATCTCTAACCAGTGTTTTGGGAAAGATACCAAACCCCTTGATGTCTCAGTGCATAAGGTTTTTCTGTGATGGTGTCTGCTGGTTTCCTTGAACTCCGTTGAGATCTCTATCTCTTTGTGTATTTGTGTAGCTTGCCTTAGCGGATTGTATCTAGATTTCTGTTTTCCATTTTCATTAATCCAGAGAGAACCCAGGGCCATATGTACAAAACATTTTTTGAGGTCGCAAAAGGCCCAATTCGCAGAACCGGGCCGTTTGCAAACACAATTTTTTAATTTTTTTTTACAAAAGCCATATTGCGATTCGGTAACCTGTACCAAATCGTTTGGGTTTGCAAATCGGTATTTGGAAGGGGCGTGTTTAGGGCGTCCCTTCCTAATACCGATTGGCAGTGGTATGTATGAATGTTTTGCAACCAAATTACTGTCGCAAAACATTTATATTTTACCGACACATCAGAGGAGGTGGTAACCATACGCACATTGGAAGAGGTCCCTATGGAACCCTTTCCCCTTTGTGAATGTTGATGCAAATATTTTTTTAAGAGCGGGCAGCGTTTCATTATTATTTTTTTAAATGCTTCCCGTTTTCCTTTAAAAAAACGTGTTGCATTTATAAAAAATAAAAAAATATTGCTTTACTAAAAATCATTCACAGTCATGGTGGTCTGCTCACCCTAGCAGGCCACCAACCCTGTGGTGGTTGCATTTCCTAATGAGTGACAAACTGCGACCTACATCATTAATATTCACGAGGTAGGTCGATTTGCGACCCACTAGGAATCGCTAAATGAAACTCAATGCGTTTCATACATTAAGAATAGCAATTTCCTAATTGTGATTCGCAGAAAATCACAATTCGGTAATTGTTACCCCTGAAATTTGTACGTATGACCTCAGAGTACAGTAAAACATGTAAAAATATCAAAGCATTTAAAAAGAGGAGAAATAGGAATATCTAAAAGAGGTCGTGACAGATGTATCTCCCAGTAGCAAGGCGTGGTTTTGGGCGTTGGTTCTTTTCTACAGATTCATGCCAATGTACTCCTAGCAATGGATTATTACACCTGGGCTACTACAATAGGCTTTCTACCACCCACTCGCACCACTCTCCTCATGACACACCCGTAGCTAAGACGGTAGGGCCGCCAAAGAAATATTGTCAGCTGCAGTGGCATCGGGGCATCGTCTCCAACTTTACCATTGCGGTTCCAGTTCTTACAGCCCTTTATGTAATGTAAGAAAGGGAGTTGCCAGAAAAATAAAATACTCCACTTTGAGCTATACACCGAATGGTATCGCGAGTGCAGCAAGCCAGCAAAAGAAGTGATGCGAAACTGCCATATTATGGTTCATTTGTTTACTTCTACCTTTCTTCTTTCCTTGAAATTTCTTCCCCTTTTCCCTTCCTTCTCTACTTTTTATTTTCCTTGTATCCTCCTCTATTCAATAGTTCCTATAATTGGTCCTACTGCATTCATTTTCTTTGCTTCCATCTTTACTTCCCTTCCACTCTTTCTCGCACACTTTCTCCCCATTTTCCCCTCTCACTTCTGCTTTTCTTTCCAATTTTCATCCTTTCTACATTCTTTTTAGACACTTTGTTTGCCTTCTTTGGAATCAGTAGTTCCCCTTTCCCTCTTGTACCAATCTCTTTCAGAGTATTTGTGAGCTTCTGTGCAGAGTTTGTAATCAAAGTGAATAGCATTGCAATCATTTCATGTGAACAAACAGCACTGACCCAGAGGAAATCCCCTGCTCCCACAGTAGCTGCTAAAGTGGGTGGTTCACTGCACTCTTGGATGTAGGCTGTTCGAAGTTCATACTTTTCTGCCTACCAAATTTCTGTGAATCACGTTTTTACACTTGGTTAGGTTTGACTACACCCCCCACTCATGGTGGGACCACTTCTGAGCAAGGTGTCCCACCCCTACTCTCTTTTTAATGCCTGTTCACAGCAGGAAAGTCCTCCCCGGTGTGCCCGGGGTGATGTGGTACGGTTCAGATGTGTGGGTTAGATCCGAGTCTAAGCAATCCAGAAACTATTACTAACCACTCAAGGCTGTTGAGACTCGGCTCCCAGAAGTATAGGGAGCCATCCTATACTTCAATCTGGCGAAATGTGTTGAACCCCAAAGGTGTTCCTTGGTACAACAGACCCTGTATACAACATTGTGATTAACATGCCTTTTAGAGTGCTGTGTATAAAGATCCAGTGCATTAGGCAGGACATTGCAAGTGGACCTCTTCTCTGAAGCTGAATGTATGCCTGCATTCTAGTAGTGCACCGCGTCCATGTGTGAATCTTTGCTTCTGTGATCTTTTACAATGGGCAGACCCAATATCTTGCTGCTGTCAGGATGAGATCACCTCTTGACCTACAATATATTTTTTCTTTTTATCTTGTAGGGTTCTTTGGGTTTGTCATCCTGACCCTGCTTCTCATTCCTATGTACTACATCCCAGCCCCGGGCTTCAGCAAGGGAGACCGCCCAGTCCTCGAAGATTCACTGGATGCCTTCTGCCAAATGGGCCACCAACCACTCATCATCCTGGCCTTGTTGGGCAACATCAGCAGCATCGCCTTCTTCAACTTTGCTGGCATTAGCGTCACTAAGGAGATCAGCGCCACCACGCGGATGGTGCTGGACAGCCTGCGCACAGTGGTCATCTGGGCGGTCAGCCTGGCCCTGCGGTGGGAGAAGTTCCATGGTCTGCAGATTTTGGGCTTCATTATCCTCTTGGTGGGAGCGGCTCTGTACAATGGGCTGCACAAGCGGTTTATGTGCCGCCAAGAGTCAGGCGACAGCACGGAAACAGAAAGGCTGCTCAATGGAACTCCGATAAATGAAGGAACCGATGAAGAAAAAGACATCTTGAACCGATAGTTTGTTTTGTTTTTAGAAGAACACCTTTTACTAAAATGAGCTTTTTTGCCATCACTATACGAATACTGACTGTAGGAGAAGCCTAGATGATGGATTTTAATTCATCCCCAACTTTTCAAGTCTTCAAGTTTTGTTTAGACACATTTCAAATGATGTTGAAAAAAGACATTGAATACAAAATAGATATACCTCTATAAATGATTCTAAAGGGAAGCCTAGAAACACGGGTGATGAGACAGTAAAAGTTCTCAGAAAAATATGTTAAAATCTTTTGAAATTTTGAATTCTTTAGGGAAGTCTTGAGAAATCAGAAGAACTGACCCTAAACATGAATGTTATTTGTTACTCATTATAATACCAGAACTAATCTTAACAGACTGCATCATACTCTACACCTGTTTGGTTTAAAAATGTATCAGTTTTTAGAAATCAAGCTAAGATAAGCCACTGTCACAAAGTCTTTTCAGCGCCCTTTTTGTGCATCATAATACGGTTTCTCTACCACTCACCCACATTTCTCTCAATCTTTATATCAGATCTGATATCAGGATCTCTGTGCCCTGCCACACCTTGCTTCACTTTCCCTTTCCTTGTTTGTGAACCTAAGAACATATAACTGTTTGCCACACTCAGAAAGGAGCCTGGACTGGGTGACAGAGTAACTGGCGGGTGATATCCTAACACATACTGTCAGGTGTCCCTTGTTCAGCCCAGTTTGTCCCTCAGGCTGGCCGCCATTCAACTAAATTAATACCGGCGTGAGCGCCAGCTGGGTAACGAGTCCTCTCTTAGAACTTCAGGCAGGGCCCACCTTGTTGGTCCCAGTAATTCCTCCTTCATTCTGTTGCTTTCGTAGGTCCTCATTCCGAGATTGATTGAATAGGGTTGGGCATTTACCACATGTGGTAAATACCACTACTGCAGGGTGAAGTATTTACCACATGTGGTAAATCCATCGTTTAACATACAGAATCGTGTTTTAACACACAAAATTCAGCATGTTTTGACTTTTGTCCAGGCCTTTTCCCCCAATAAATTTCGGCAGGTTTTGCCTGCCATAATTCATCAGGGGAAAACTTTGAGGGCGCGATAATTATAATACAACGCGTACAAACAAAGGTTTGCACAGGGATCGGAATTTAGCTCTCAACTTCCAATGGGGACCTCAGGCTTCCAACTTATCTGAAAATAGAAGTTTTTATTAAAATCCGTATGAAATTTCCAAATCGTTCACAATCTGAAGGAAAGGTATAAAAGTTCCAAACATGGAGGGAAATTGAGATTTTAGCATTTTTCGCAAGAGAGTCTGTGCCCATTGGACTGTTCCTAGGCAGGGGCTCATTGAAAAGGGGCGGGCAAATTGAGCGGTCAAAGGTAGAGGACAAGCACCTTTTTAAGCTTTACTTTCTGTATTGGTTGGTTTTCTGAAGGAACAACTATACAGGTGCACTGTCCAATATGTGAGTGATGGTGAATGATAGAAACAGTGTTGAGTTTACAACTAGACTAGTTTGTTTACTATGTCAGAGGCTGATAAAGAAAAGAGAATGGTTTGCAAGATGTTATTTTGTCACGTTTTCTTTCGCACAAGGAAGGAATGGAAACTAAGAACAATTTTAAGGTTTGAAATTTTCCCTGCTAAAGAGTTGCTTCTTCTTAGTGTTAGCCGGAGACTTCCTTTTCAAGCACTAATGAAGATACAGTCATTCTTGACTTCCTGCTCCTCAGTATGCACTCTTACCAGCCTTGCCATAAGTTTCTACCTTCACAATATTCTGGTTGTTGGCCACAATATTTTTGCATGTGGATATTTAACTCAATATTTTGGCACCAGATGGTGTACCTGCTCTGTTGACTATTCAATGGGAAGGCGTGTGTTTCTCTCCACTTTTAGTACCATTTGAGTTCCAGTATTGATGAGAGTATAAAGTCTAGACTTGGCTTCATGGTAGAGAGGGATCTCTTTAGATTTAAGTTTTATCTGTAACACTTCAGATAGTACAGCTTGAGTACCGTAATTCACAGTCTGTTTAGCTTTAGTTATCGAGCAGGAGGGTCTCTTAGACGGTTGCGGCTTATCTCTTTTTGGACCTCCACTAAGTTGACCAATTCATCCTAAGAAGTTGCACTAGTTGAGTCAAGTCAGTTCAACTTCCAGCTCTTTTCTGGAGAATCTGATTGTGTGGTATGTATAATTCGGACTGGGGGCTCAGAGATGTCAGGACTGAGTCACTTACCTCGCTGAGCTGCCCCTCTGTGAGCACGGGACTTTATCAATAGGATCCCTGCTCCCTCATACTAATGCCAGTTTGCTCAGCAGACAACATATATTTCTGTGTCCACCTTCCGGAGGCACTATTCGATTCAATAACTTTATTTCAGTTCAAGGAACCTTAAAAGTGCACGCAATCTGTCACTAATGAATAAAATACATAGTAGGTAATACATACACAATACATTACAATACAATAATATAGTTAAAACACAATTCTTATCCAACGGCATTATTCAATGAAGCAGGAGTGCCTCTCCACCATAGAACAATTAAAATGAGAATATCTAGGCTGTGTTTCAATAAATACTTTAAACCAATTCAAAACTATTACCTCTATTAAGATTAGAACGCTTGATAGAAACCCCCCCTTAAGACAAATTCCTATGAGGCAAAAACCTCCAAAAGAACCTATAACTATGGTCTAAAAGGGTTCGCTATGCCAACCATATTGTCTAGGGACGGGCACCAATTCATGGAACACTCAAGTGTTGTCTAGTATAGCTTAGTCTAAAGTGAACAGTGCTTGGGATAAAAAATATTTTAAAATCACTAAAACCTTAGAACATCCTTACATCTAGACAACAATTAGTAGGAAAAAAATGTTTTGCTCACATTTACGCCAGTGTGCTAAGTTGGACATAGAAAAAGGGGAATGGGAATTGTACATTTAATATAACATAAACTACTATCCTCCTGCAATTCACAATACTAACAGATGCCAAACGTAAGGGCCCGATTTCATCCCCACCAAAACAGACAAACATCACAAAAACCTTTTTCGCACACACCAGAGTGAAAAGAGATATCTAGAAACTGCGAAGACAATAGGTCGATGAGTATCAGTTTTCAAACTTTTAAGGGCCTCATGACAGTGCGTTGTCCCTAGACTTCTACAGAGCTGTATTAGCCATTTGGCCCTAAATTTCTTATGGGCTGTGCAAAAAAATAAGGCATGAACCTCTGTTTCCTCAGCTGTGCCACAAGAAGGGCATTTCAGCAATGAATCATAGCTCTCACCCCACCAGTGATTAGTAAATGTGCACAAGGAAAGTGATCCATGCCTGAACTGGATGAAAAGCCTCCTCGCTAGGGACGGTTGAACCTCGTCCAAGAAATCCTCTAGTCTATAAGTTTCTTTAATCCCTGTGAATCTTGATGTCAAAGTTCCCAAGGAAGAACTTATCAGGACGGAAGATAGTTTAAACTCCTTGTAACATTTCACCAATTCCCCCTTGGACATCACTGAGCACGCCTCAGCAGGATCTTCCCATAGGCTTACTTTGCCAATGCTTTTTAGAGTTTCTCTAAAATAATGAAGCCATGGCAACCAGCCCGCCCTTTGTAGGCCTAGGATCTCCACCAAGGCCAACCTATAGGAGATCAGCTCAGGAGTGGGCCCATATTCTTCTCCAAAATAGTAGTGGCCTAAGTCTAATCCCCTCCGAAATTGATCTAACACCTAGATCTAGTCAAAGCGGAATTAATGGGGTGCTGGAGGGAAGGCTCACTAGTTGCCTTAAAAAGTTGTTCTCCACCTACACAATGTCTTTTACAGGTTTGTATCCCGATAACTCAGCGCCATACAAAGTAGCACCTAGGGCTTGCGCTTTTCAAATCTCAAAAGTGGGGCTAACATGTTTATAAAAAGATCCTGTATACACCCTTCCAAGCCCAACAGTGTATTGTACTAGTTTAAGCCTTTGTTTGGCAATATAGAATGACCAATCTATTTGCTCGCCAAGAGTTAGTCCTAGATAATCAAAAGTAGAAACCCTCTCAAGGAGGATACCACTCAGGCTGGGGTTTGGATGTGTGGAGCGGGATGGATTAAAAACCATGAATTTGGTTTTAGGAACATTCATTTCTAATCCCCTTGCCTTGCAGAAGACATTGAAGCTATCTTTGGATACCCATTGGGGTTTTTGAAAGAAGGAGGGTATTGTCTGCACACATCAGTGCCGGTTATTTACAAGAGCCAAGCCTAGGTGCATCATTGTTATTAATGGTGTTCAATGTGTCTATAAAACTATCACACACCCTTGTCCAACTCCTCTACCAACAGCAAAGGGTTCAAGAGTTCCCCCAATTTACCACAACGAATCTGTGCAAAATTATTCTCATGCAGCCTGTTAATTACATGGCACACGTAAGAAGGAACTCCCATATCAGCCAATACTGACCAAAGTAATATCAAATAGAGACTGCCACCCTCAAGGATGGCAGCTTTACAATATAAAAGTTGCAACCTACAGACTTGATCTATAGTAGATGTGTGTTGTCTAAAACCCGCTTGAAAGGGACTAAGAACCTGTTCTTCCTCTATCCAGTCCTGCAATCGATCTAATATTACCAGAGAAAATACTTTTTGCATTGTATCAATTAGACTAATAGGTCTATAATTGTCAGGCAACAATGGGGAACCTTTTTTATAAATGGGTATGATCTCCGCCCCAACCCAAGAACTAGCATTAAAATCACCCACAAATACGGGCCCCAGACTTCAGGTTCAGAAAGGTAAAGGTCCCCAGGAGCCTTATGAGGGGCAATCTTACCAATGGCCCGGAGTACTTTCTTTCAAGTTATCACAAAATAGCCCCTCTGTCCAGAGGAGGGACGGTCACTACTCGGCAAGCCCTTATCAATAATTTCAGCTGCATGTACCTCCTGACTGTCCGATACTCCCTACAGGGACTGATAGTGTTTGTTCCACAAATCAGCTGCAATATTGTGTTCTATATTATTTCTACCCTCACAATTGCCAAATGTAACTATATTCCAAAATTCCTTGGAATCTTTACGCTTATTAGCATGAAGATGAGAGTCCCATTTTGCTTTATGTCACCCTTTTTTGCAGAACTAATGGCATTTTTATAAACAACCCTCGCAGATCTAATCATACAGTTATCTTTACTTTTTAAAGCCTCTATCAAAGCTAATTTGGCAGCTCTGCACTCCTTATTGAACCATTTGGGTATGTTCTTCCTGGGGGCCCTAGACCTTACTTCGGTATAAAATAAATCCTTTAATTCACCAGCTAGTGCTGCATGAATATCAGCTACCCTGTCGGGGTAGCCAACTTTACCATCAGATGCAATAACTTTGCACAAAGCTACTAGGGAATTTCCCACCACCTTATACAGAGCAATAATTGAGTCTGAGGACTGCTGCATTTTCGATCTCAATCTATCGTCCAACATATCTATACAAGTTGCCGAAGCACTTCTAGAGGGTAAAATTATATTAAGGGACAGGTCATTATGGTCACTATCGTGTCTGGGCAATATTTCCATTTCCAGAAATAGGGGCCATAACCTTGTGTCCACAAGAACATAGTGAATTAAAGATGAACACCCTATCCGGTTAAATGTGTTGGTGCCCTGTCTATCTGACTTAATAAACATTGACCAAATATACGTCAGCAAAAGTTAATGAAACACACACAATGTCATCAGAAGAAGTCTCCACCATTTTGGCCCTGCAGCACAAATGAGCGGCTACCCAGGTGGACAACCCCCCTGACAGTCTACCCCTCCCCCCTGCAATAGCAGCCTTAATAAATACCGCATAGCCTGGGCGCTAAATTTCTTTCGTCAACCAGGTTTCTTTAAATAAGCAGATATCGCACTGGTCTACTAATGACCCCCAGTCACTACACTCCAATTTATCCTTCAGTCCTGCAACTTTCCAAGATACCACCTTGGAAGACTTTGAGACTTCCTGGATGCCTGATACCACGCTCGGTTTCCCCAGTTTAGAACTGATTATACTGGACATGGACTTAATAAGGACCTTGATCACACACACCCCATGCTATTATCCTTTACTTCAGATTGATCTTCTCTAGAAATAGGATCTTGGCAGGGCTTACAGAGGTCTGTAGGAGCCAAGGGGACGTCCTCCCTCATATCCTTGCCACCTAATAGACCTGAGAGAGTTAGCAGATCTACTTCACCCCAGCAATCATCTCCTGAGGTGCGGGCCTAGCTTTACACGGTGTGATCTGGTTTGAGAGATTGATAGGGCTTCCATGGTCACATATCCACCCTCTCGAACAACCACCCTCAAAGGGCATAGGAACATTGCAGACCCTGCATATAGAATGGCAATCCACCCCCTCCAGTACATGAAATCTGTCGGCTACTGGAACCATATAAGAGAAGACGCAGGGCACCTGCTAGTTAGAACACCCAGACTTATGTATTGAGTCAAGGGGATTCAAGATCTTCTGATGAGATTCACCTTGTAGGGGAAGTCTATAAAAATAGCCCAGTGGTAGGAGGGTTAGATCAGAACCGTGTTCCTGCCAAGATAATTCACCTACCAAAAGATCATGAGCCAGCTTTGGGTTCCTAAAATTAATGATAACACAATCACCTTGGGTAAAGTCCTATCTACAGGACCTTTCCCAATCCAGCTCACCCTACAGGTCAAAAGAATGCTGCCGGCCCTGTTAGTGGGGAAGTTCCTATACCTTGTGCGCCAATGCAAACATTTGTTTGTTAGGTTCTCATGAGATTCCCTCTGGCCCGTTTTTAACTGGAGCCCCTGAAAGTATCACAACATAGGTGCATAGCGCGGGTAGATTGATAATTGGAGGTTTTATAACACCACTGCCTGTCCTTTTTGCCAAAATGTCCCACAGACTTGTACCATTTGGCCCCACATTACCCCCACAGTTGCTTGCACAGTTGCTCCTCCCTTTATCATTCATATTATTGGCCCTGGGTGCGGCAGCCGTGGGGGAGAAATCAGTCCGACTGCATTTTTCCATTCTACCCTTAGACCCACCCGCCCCCAGAGGCCACACTAGGGACGCCCCCACACAATTGCTCCAACTTGTCCAAATGTGCTATTAGTGAGGCAAGTTCATCAAGAAGGACAGTTTTGACCTGGCCTGGACGTCTCCTACTAAACACGTTAACCAAGGGGGCTGTAGAGCTTTCCCACTTTCCCTCTCATCACATGCAGGGACAGTATCATCAACCGTGGGACATATTGCTGGAAAGTCCCCTCTAACGTCTTTGGTGGGCTTGGGGATGCGTCAAGAGCAATATTTCTTTTTGACCTTGCACTCCTTTCATCCATCGATGGGCAATTATTATCAATACCCCGCCATAAGCTGTTACCTCCAGGCTGGTCAGGGGCCAGAAGATTATCGTTAATGGGCTGCTTGGGCTATGTTATAAGTCAAGCTGAGACCCCATCGAAGTGCAATGTACATCAGCACTCAAAGAGAGCCGCCTCTCCATCAGTTCAATCTCTGTAGCCACCATCCCTATAGCCCTCTGCAACATCCTATCAATTGAAGTGGGCATTGGGGGGGTGCTGGTGACGGAGCCCTCCTTTGGCCTTTCCGTTCTCCCATAGCCAATGCCAAAGAGCAGCTCTACTTTGTGTTACCTTTTGAAAAGGAAACCCAAAATCAAAATATGTGGGTATAATGGTCACCTCAGTCACGAGGCCAGCAAAGTTCTTCCAGTCCAGACAAGGTATCCAGCCACTCACCCAACAGTCACAGCCCCGCCTTTGGTCTCCGGAAGAAGGATGTAAGAGATGTAGCCCAGCCTTGTCCGGCCGCGGATGGGTGCAGACGGGCCCGCTCTTTGCCTGGTCTTCGCCTAGGCCATGCCCGGCCGCGACCTGTGCTGCGGGACGCCTTTGCCAGATTTATGCTGCTCCGCCACCTGGAAACTGACACAGCAGCCGAGGGAGCTGGGGGATGTAGTCTCCCACCCCAGCAGGGCAAAGCAACAACAGTGGTTGAGGCACCCGTGCTGTGGGACACCTCTGCCGGATTTATAGCACTCTTGTGCCTGGAAACTGACACAGCAGCCGAGGGAGCTGGGGGATGTAGTCTCCCACCCCAGCAGGGCAAAGCAACAACAGTGTTCGAGGTACTTCTCCTACTTTACTTATTTTGGTATTTTTTCTGCTTTTTTACAGGAAGACTTACATTTCCTTATTCACTTTCCTCAAAGATAAGGTTAAAAAATAAAGTAACAGAATCCTGAAATCGTCGCTATTGTTATTTACTATTTCTGCTTCCTTATCCCTTCTGAGAGTTGTCTCCTAATTTCTGCGAATTGCCTCCTTATTTCTGTCCTCAGTTTGATTCATACCTATGGTGCGGCCGAGGTGATTGCTCATTGAGGCTCGGCTCATTTGATCAGGCACTGTCGGAGGGTCTGGTGGTGCTAAGGATCAGGCACCCTCTCTGCAGACAGCCTGCTTTTCGATAGTTTCTCCATTGTTTGTTTTGCAGGAGTTAGTGGCAAAGGACTTAACTGTTATCATTGGCAGCAGGAATGGGAGCCATTGGACCCCACCCCATTAAATTAGCTTGAACTACACCATTTCCAGTATTTTTCTCTGTGCTCAACACAATTCCTTGTGTTTGGGGATTTATTTATTTATAAAGTTTTATATAGCGCGAACAAGATCCCGAAGGATATCAGAGCGCTTTACAAAAATGATGGAAGGAAGGACATAGAAGCAATGAAGGGATGAGGTTAGGGATTGGAAGGAAGCCAGACCTAGCCTCCTGGGCCCATTATCTCCTTTGTGGAGCCATCATGTTCTAATATGGGTTTAGAAATTTGATGTTAGTGGTGACAACACAGGAAACAGTAATACTATTCGAAAAGAAAGGAAAAAAGGCTGAATGGTAAACTAGGTAAAAGGATCCCAGAAACAAGTAAGCAGTGCTGTGTCACACCGCCCAACACCTACAAAACCTGACAAATCCCACGAAAAAACACTCTTAAGAGCCTATTTAGTGAAAACTCAACTCCTTATTCAAGACACGAAAAAAAATCTTGAACACACACTTGTCACGTGTTCTTAATGTCTTAAATTTCTGCATCTGTTCTACCTCATCTCACTTGTTTTGTCCTTGGTCCAGCCTGTATCATACGCAGCTCTTGATATATTGTTGAAGGCTGGGTACCCATGTCCCTTACCTGCTGGTGCAAGGTACCGATCCTCCTCTCCCAGGCTATGGCTCTCCACCAGAGTATACTACCATCCAAGGAAGCTGGTTGAAGCTAGAAGCACCTTGATAGCAGAGCCATCCTCCACAAACATGGACGAATAAGACAACAAATTAAGATAGGAGAAACGAGCAGCAAGCCACACCTGCAGCAATCATCATGCAGATGTTCTAATGTGTACATCACACAAGATAAGCATGAGAAGGGAGGCCACTCTCCTGAGATGATCATTGCCTTCATGCAACCAAGGAGATAGGACTTTCTCTATCTTCTTTCCCTATCGGCATTGTCTAATACACACATGAAACTGTTCAGTCGGAAAAGGCACAATATATGGAGTATCCTGCACTTTACAATCTATATACAGGAACTAAAGTGGATTTTACAAAGACCAATGATTACCAATTCATTGGCTGCTTTGTATATAAAAAGATGCGTATAGAGGCTGCTGGGAAAGCAGCTGTATCACCATCCAGGATATATTCTAGGTATCAGTGGACACTGCTGTGACGTGGAGATTCTGTTCCAGTTAAGGGAATTGCTTGGAAAATAAAAACAAACTTGGCACAGGAAGAAATGTCCTTTATTGTCTGTGCTGGTTTTTAAGTTTGCCGTTTGGTTAAATTACTGATAAGTGCATTTGCAGTACACTTCCAGGGGAAATCTATTCAGAAGCCACATTGAGGGTGGGAAGGAGGGCGTGTTGTGGCAAAATCAGACATCTGAGCTTTGCTGAGTTGAAAGGAAAGCATGGTTGGGATGCAAAGAAAAGACAAAGGAAGGGAAAGAAACAAGGGGAGAAAATGAACTTGTCTTTAACCTGTCAAGGTGAACCCTAAAGTCACCGATTAACCTGAGCTTAATGCTCGGGTAGCTATGGCACACAGCAGACAGGCTTAACTTAGGGCACTGTGCAAAGCTCTTATGCAGTACAAAACAGCAATAAAGTCAAAACACCAAACAATAACTATCCCAAACTGAATCCGAAATATAGAGTAAAATGTAATAAACCATTGACACCAACATTACGAAAATCCAATCAGAGGAATTAGAGATATGAAAAGGCAAAAGAGCCGCTGATAGTTTATGGAAGCAGTAGACTGGGACCTGGGCGTCATTTCAGGCTGACCGCGATGAAGCGTGGGTGGGATACACCAAGTGGTGCATTCCAGTCAAAGATTTTACCATAAGACTTAGGGAACAAGCAGACAGATTGTACTCCGTCAGGGTGACGGAGTGAATTACTCCGTTGCCCTGACGGAGTACCCGCCTGCCAAATTTAGAAATGTCTGTCAGCCCGATGGACATTTTTACCCTTCTCATGAACTGCCGTAAACGTCAAAGTGGGTTTTTGTGTTTGAAAATATGAAAAGAAATGCACCCCTCACCATGGAAGTCACCTCCCATGGTGAGGGAGGCATTTAAATTTTTTTTATTGCCCCATCTTGCAAGGTTTGCCTGGCAGTAACGGGCAGTAAAAAACAGCTATATGTCTGCCCATCTAAATTGGGACATTGGACATATAGCCATTTCTCGGATGACTCTTACTCCATGGGGCCGTCTGAGATGTTTGGCCATGGTGTAGGTGTGGTCGTCCCGCATCTAAATTCGACAGGCAGACCATTATGTTGGCAGTAAGGAAACTCCGCCCACCAACATATAATTCAGGCCCTTAGTCGTTTTTTGTGGAGCTCAAAATCCTCCAGCTGAGCAAGCCTGAAGCTAGATCTGAGGAGGCTTTATCAAAATCAGGCACCTTTGTCGCGAAGTCCCACTAAAGGCTCTGGAGGTCTTGGAAGTGCAAAAATATTCTAAGTTCCAACATTTGAGGGTTTTTGGAGCAGCTCTTTTGGGTCACATGTAAGTCTTTCAGGACCTCAGGGGTAGCACTTAGCGGCCAGTTCTCACTCCAGAAAAGGCCTCCAGCAAAGCCCAGTCCAGGTCCAGTGAGTATTGGTCAACTGGTCACTTCAGGAAAAAGGCTTTGTGCAGCTTATTGCATCCGAGTAGCCACAAAGGGTGTCAGTCAAATGACCCTTGGAGCCACCTTCTTTGTCCCGAGTACAAGAGGGACCAGATCCAGTCCTTCATGGCTTCGCTCACTCACCGTCATCATCCGTGTCTCGTCAATTGATTCGGACATCTTAGACCGGATTTAAAACTTGTCTGGAAAATATTGATGACTTTCCATTATTGACAATGCCAGCACCTATTTTTGCTATATTCTCTATACAGGGATGACAGTTTCTACTGATCTTTACCAGAAGTCTGCTCGGGCAACAAAGGATTGCAAAGACATGTCTCATAAATGTCTATAATACTCCTGAGTGGCAAAGATTTCAGGTAATTCAAATACTGCACATTTTACTTCTTTAGAACATTACCAGAGGTTTAAAATCAGTGTTTTTGCACCATTCTGCATGCCCACTGCGGTTGACAGTAGTAAGGAACCAGTGTAAATATATCACCCTCCCCTAGAAGGGTCTCTTGAATTTGCATTGCATAAATCTCCTTGCATTTGAAAACATCGAGAGATATTTTATCAGGATGGCAAAGCTCTTTGACAATGAGGTGCATTACATTTAGGACCTTTAAAATATCTGTTTCCCCTCCTGAAACCTGTAAATCCTGCAGACACTGATAATCCCCGTAGATATTGAGCCAACATTCTCCAAATAAAGGTGTGTGGTCATAGGAGGCAGTGCAAGCAAGGTGGGGGTAGGGGGCATTCATGCAAAATAAAAATGAGGCACAGAGCATCGGCTTCCCTCATTGCACTAAGTCCCCTATATTTTTGCTTATAAACCGTGACTTTTTCTTTCTCTTTTACCAAGTATGAAGTTGTTTTTAGTAATGTCGTAAGTTAAATCGTGCTCAGATACCACTTGCTCTGTCATTGAGAATTCTGTAGCACGCGGATGCTCTTCTTAAAGCTATAGATAGAGCCTTGAGTGTGCCCGGATTAACCTGTAATCTGGTTGAGTGGTGGTCATTCCCTCCATCAATTTAAATTCACACCAGGCCATGATCTGAATTATTACATGGAAGTGTGCAGCACTCTTGTGTATTTCGATTAACAGTGCGTGCCATCAGAAAATGATCTACTGGAAATGAGGAATCGTGGCGATAGAGTAGTATGCATGTTGGCAGTGAATAAGATGCGCATTAACACATGGAGGGATGGAAGTGCATTTACCACGATTTTTTCAAATATCACCGCAGGACTCATAGAAAATTTACACGTAATTCATATGAATCCTGCCTGTCAGTGTTGGAGTCATCCTAATTTGTCACGATAATGTTTTGTTGAAAATGGATCCCTAATCGCCATAAAAATCTGCAGTAATGTAGTGATTCTGTAATCGATATCCATGGGAATCAAAATGATAATTTGCTGGGATCCATCGCTAGTTGTAGCTCAGTAAGTATGGAAAGCCAAGCCGGCTGCAATATTGTCTTCATGTACTTCTAAAATATGTGCTCCTAGAAGCATAGGAAGCATAGGAATGTGGTCCCCCAGTCAGCTACCAGACACCACAACCATTCTTAATTTCATGAATCTGATAAGGCAATTTTCAACAAGAAATACTTGATCACTGTTCCCATGCCAAGAAAGAAAATCTGTATCAAACAGGTGCTAAAATGAGGTCAGTAAGTCATTTTTGTTTTCTTCAATTCATTTAATTTCCATGCTGATACTTAATAGAAGATCTGAAACCGATGTACATATAATTAAGCACTCCTCACAAGAAGGAAAATCACTGGAACTCAGTCAACCAAATAGAAACATTGGTTCAGATAGTTTCCGTAATGCTTCTGGTCCACACTCTTGCTGCAACTGTTCTGAAGGAGTGCCCTCCGTAACTCACTCTCTAGTCTTTGACGATACAATTTCCACCAACATTCAAAATATTATTTCAAAGCTGCAACACTACCTCCAACATCTGCCACCCAAAATCAGTAACCTAATCCCCCATCCAACATACAATCATCACTCACCCATCACTCTCTGCACAGGCCTTTGCACTTTACTTCTCATCTAAGATCACCATGATCTGGGACAAATTCACTATTATGCTTATTGCCCCTCTTCCCCCTTTTTTGATTTCTGCCACCCCTACTCCACTCTACTATTCTCTCTGACTTCTCTCCTAGTTCATCTATGTTGCTCATCCCCATATACTGTTTCGCTAAATCGCTATAAGCCTCATCTGATACTTTCAGCTCACAAACAATGAAACCCTTGGTTCTCTCTTGTAAGGTGCTTCCTTGCCTAAAATCTCTATTCAGTCTCTACTTCTCAACTGAAAATGACCCAGAATACATCAAATCTTCCGTTGTACTTCCCATACTGAAGAAAGTCAATGCAAAATATTCCTCTTCCTCTGTTGTTTACTATCCTTACTACTTTTCTTCTCCAAGATACTGTAACTCTTTCTAATCAGGCTTCCAGGACATTAACTCAACGGAAAACACACTCTCTCACATGCCCAACTCCCCACTGAAGAAGGTCCTTGACTTTGTCATCAAGCTCATATGCAACAGATCAAGGCACAAACCCTGCTCCCTCTCGCCAGGAAGCCAGATGGCTTTCAGCTAAAAACAGGGCATTCTATAAAGTACTGAAAAATATATTCAACCAGATAACCTTGGCAACATACTAACTTGCTCCACCCTCCAGGAATTTGCAATCTGTCAACCAGAACTTGCTGATTACACCAGAGCCAATTTGTGGAGAATCCAGATTGAGAACTGTCTACCTTCTTGCCCTCATCACTGGAAGACACACTGCCCCCAGGGATGGCAGACTGCACCACAAGTAGGTCAAAACAACCCTGAAATGCCATCTGGTGAGTCTGGAACAAAAGAACAATTAATGAAGCACACTATGACAAAACTGTAAATACATCTACCGTGAAAATATACTATGCATCATTTTATTATTGATGTTTTCTCTAAGTTTCTGTCTTATTGTCTCTATCACAGAAAAAGCTTATGTCTTCAAATCTTCAATCACCTCTCATGTTTATGACCTCCACCATAGATAGCTAGCTAGCTGCATGCAGCAGTTTGACCATAGGTAGACATTTCTGTTTGATATGTCATGCAACTTGTTCCTAAATAAATAACGACACACACCTGCAGCGTATTGCGCCATTGCCTTCAAATGTCCGGTCCATACAAATACAACAAAATAAAATTAAAATAAATGACTTTGTAAAGTTGTAGCTACATGGATCTATTGTTTACAGCAAGAGGAGATGGTATGGAACACTGGTGGCGGCCGGCAAGGCGCGCGGGTGCGCAATGTAAAAAAAAAATACTTATCTTGCCGCCGGGTCTCGCATCTCTGCTCTTGCTCTACTCGTCGAACTCGAGAAACAGGAGCACAGCCAGGCTCCCCAGATGCAATGCAGCGTTGTGATTGGTAAGCACCCAGGCTCCCCTGACCAATCACAACGCTGCAGTGCAGCGTTGTGATTGGTCTGAGCGTCCTGGTTTGATGCTCAGCCAGGGAATGGGGGCCTGGGCATGTTCTACACGCAGGCTGTAATGCAGCCTGCATGGAGAACAGGGAAGTGTGCATGACTGTTTTGGGCAGCCCGAGAGGGCCGGCCAAACAGTCATGTGCACTTAGGAGTAGGCAAACCACTCCTCCCCTGCGCTGCTCCGAGAGTAGAGCAGCCCCGCCCGCCTGCCCGCCTGCAAAGCAGCACGGAAACATAAAATGATAATAACTCAAAGTTATTATCATTTTATGTATTCTTTACTTTGCAATGTTTAAAAGCAGTGGGGCGACGCTCCTCTGCCATATCGGAGGAGCCGCCCCTGTGGAACACCACAGATATAGAGCATTTGAATAGAGGAATGGAGTGAAGAAGCAAAGTCACAGGTATACGACTTTGAAGATTGGGAGAAGGGTAAGGAACAATGTTAAAGCACTTAGGGAACTTTGAGAAAGACTTAGTCCCTCCTTACGAGTGAGCTGTAAAATAGCAGTCCCTTTCAAACATCTGTTTACAAATATGTTGTTCATTTACGTTTTACAGACTTAATTACAGGTAGTAATTACTGGGTGCAATAAAGTCCAACCCAGGGTGTTAAATTTCGGCAGGTCAACCCTGCTGGAATTTAACAGGGTTAAAACATGCAGATTTTGCTGTTGTAAGAATGTATATGGTATTGCTGTATGTATATGGTATTTCTATAGAGTGCACCTAGCCAAAAGGCAGCGGCAGGTTTTACAGGGATATAAGGCAAGCTTAAAGTTAGAGAGTCATAGGAGAGGAAGCGGAGTTGTGTGCGATTAATGGATTGTGATGTGACAAAATCTGCATGCTGTTCCCTACTATAGAATACTTGTAACAGGTGCTATTTATGAAGTGAAATAAATATCACACTAATCACCATTATCACTCATAATCTTAGTGGGATATTTAGAGGCATGTAGTAAAGGGACATCCTCTAAAAATCAGTGAATGCCCTACTCGCCCACCACTCAGTTACCCTGCATCACCTAGGCTTTTAAAAAGCACTGAGATTCCAATGGAGGAGTCTCAGCCAGATCTGTATCAGAAATATACTGCTGGAGGGTCGCCCTCTGGCGTGCAGGCAGTCAACAATATGGAGTTATAGTTAGGAAATTGATTTTTTGTTTGCTAATAACTTTTTTTTTTTTTAAACATTCATCCACGTCAGCTTGTTGCTGGAAAGTTTCGAGGTGATCCATCACTTGGGGCTGAGAAAAAGAGGGGTCACAAACCGTAATTCCTCCATGCAATTTCCATAGGGATCTTTGAACAACATGACAGCCAAAACGAGTGAACTTAATTACACCAAATTTGGAAGAAAGCTAGATCTTTACCCGGAAAGCATTCTTTTAAGTGAAATGTGTTCAGTAGTTTTTGAGAAATTAAGGTTCAAAATTTTTATATATTGAAAGGTTGAATGTGCGGGACTCCAGCAGGAGTCCAGCGGGCACGCAACTTCAAATATTAGAGCGATCAGATTGGTCAAGGGGGCTTTTTCTTCCCGTCGTCCAATTCACTCCAATGGGAGTGAGAAGCTCCCATGAGCCCCATGGTAACTTACGCCCTGGTTGGCTGGCAGCAAAATGAAGAAAAATATTGGAGCTGCCATTACAGGACATTTTGAAAAGGTTCTAAATGTTTTTTTTAAAAATAAGAGTGCTGCGCAGGGGCGAATGGCCTTGCGTGCTGGGGGGAATGGCTGCCCACGGAAGGTTGGGCACAGGGCCTTGCCACAGGGCCTGGGGTTAACATAGTTACGTATGGTAATAAAATATTATTGTACATTAAAGAAAACCTATAAGTCCACTGAAAAAAATAAAGGTTAAAGTGACATTATAGTTAGGTATGGTAATAATATCATACTTTACAAGAAAAAAAAAACTAAGAAATTCACTGAAAAATTCAATGGTTAAAGTGATGTTATAGTTAGTAAAAATGTCAGTTTAAACCTAGCATTTAAACTGAATAAAGCACAGGGATTCATCAGTTATAGTTAACTGAAGTAACTATAACTCGCACCTTTGCCATGCACTGCTTATGATCTCACATATTACATCACTCATGACATGTTCTATGACATCATTGATAACATCAATGATAATAACATCTGTAAATACATCATTGATGACTACACTGTACATTGCAAGGGCGCAAGGTAAAGTTACTTCAGTTAACCATGTCTATATTGTTATGTCCCGTACAGAAGCCCTAATATAGACCCGTTCGTACATGCCCTAAAATGGACATATTCGTATTTGCCCTAATACGGTCATATTCGTACTTGCCCCGTTATGGTCAAAGCCGCATATGCCCTATTACGGTCATAACTGTACATGTCCTATTATAGTCATGATTCCTTATATAGGCATGATCTTTCACCTACATTGGTCCTCACTAGTACACAACGTGCTCTGAGGGCTGAACGTTATCTATCCTGTGGTTTTGAATACAGCAGGGTTTTTCCCAAACACAGGCCAACACTGTACTCATCAATAATGCATGGCTCTCTAGGAATACACCACCTGCATAATATGTATGTACAAAGTTCATCCCTGACGTCTTCCTTAAGTCTAACATGGCCAATACATTCTTCAGGGTATAAATACACCACATCTTACCTTGGTAAAATAGAGGGAACCAAGACTACCATGCTGACACACTGACCAGAGACGCTGAGGCTCCTGCATGCAGTCGCTCCAGCTGACAGCGGTCTGACACAGCCCTTGCGGGGTGTCCAACTGGAGACCAGGATGCGGTCCCACACTCTCTCTATTCAGGTATGGGGGTTCGACTAAATCCTAGAAGGATTCTTGGCTCTTAGGCTTTTAGACCTACACACATATGCTAGGTACACTCAGGTACATCTAGTTAGGCATCGTAGGAGTACGAGCACTTTGCATAATGCTTTTTATATTCATATATGTATTCATGATTATTGCAATATGGTAGAACTGTTCTATCCCTTTGCTTTTATCGTACTGCTGATAATATATCTCTGCTATTGTCTGCTGGTTTCTGCAGCACATATATTTTACACTAGAATAACAACTGTTCAATAAATACTTATTGAAACGCCCAGACTGTTTATTCTGTGTAATTCTCTGAGACAAACCGAATAAGTAAGCACGAGTGACTGAGCGAAAGGTAGTACATTGTTTCCACGATTCTGAGGAATTTGGGTTGTCATGATCTAATGTTGCCAGAAACTAATCTCTCCCCGATAAGAGGAGATTCTAGTGGCACTGTGAGCTAGCTAATGCAAAGCAATCTAACATACGCGGTGAGGGTGCACAGATTCAGTCTGCCACCAAGTCCACAGCTTATCTTATACAAACGCGCAGGTCCTGCATGGGTACTATAGGAACTACACGACATGGCGCCCAATGTTGGTTTGGTACTTATTTAACAGTAGAATCTGAGTAGTTCAGTCGTGCTATTCTCAGAGAACCTACTTGCAAAACCCCAGAGACGTCTGGAGTGGGTGGGCACAAAATCCGCCGCAGCTGAGTAGTACGAAAATACTATTTATTGGCTGTTGGTTAATCAAGCTTGAAAGGACATTTAGGGGTCGATTCCGATTCGGGCCGGAAAAAGCACCGACCGACTCGGAGCCGGAAATAATACCGACCGACACGTACCTGTGGCGCCCGACACGCCAAGTACGATGCAATGCGTGCAAAATCCGACCGACACGTACCGAACCCAAGTCCAACGACCGAGCCGCACGGAAAACAGCAATCCGGTCGGAAAAACACGCGAATCCAACAGACCGACACGCACCCGGAACAAATCCGACCGAAACGTACACGCGAACTCCAAACCGCAAAGTACGATGCAAGGCGCGAAAACCACGACCGAGTCTGACGGAGGACAAGCCGTACGACCGACACGCATACAAAACCGAGCCGAAGTAACACAAAACACCGCGACCGACGCGTACGCAGCATAGAAAACGGCACAAACACAGCGTGAACGAAACGGAGAAGACCGTACGAGACAAATGCAGGGTCCGACTCGGTCACAAGAACGTTTCCAACATGCACAGACAGTACAAAGGAAAAATCACACAAAAAAAGGCCAAACAAGCAATTACAAAGCCAATAAATACTGGGGGGGGTGGGGACAGAGAACAAAGACACACCCACAACTCCACCCATATAAAGGACACAAATCACAACCATGATCCTTTGCAAATGCCATTCCACTGCCAGCACCCAAGAGAAAGCAACCACACACCCACAGCTCATCCCTCACACAAGCCACACACCATCAGCACACCAACAAATACCTACCTCACATACACCCAGCAAAACACACACTCACACACCCTCACCTGCACACCAGCACACACATCACTCACCATCACCACCAATCACCATGCCCCCCAAGAAGAATCCCAAGTTCCTAGATTGTGAATTGGAAGTCATGGTAGACGAGATCCTCAGGGTAGAGCCACAGCTGTTTGGCACACTGGTCCAACAGACCCCCATCTCCCAGAAAACAAAGATGTGGGAGAGGATCATCAACAGGGTGAACGCACAATCACCATGTCGGCGCACAAAGAGCGACATCCAGAACAGGTGGTATGACGTGCGCAGGAGGGTACGGGAGCTGCTCAAGAAAGACTACATCAACAGCCAATACACCGGCAGTGGCCCTCCTGCCAAGCCAATATACCTCAGGCCCTGGGAGGAGAAGGTGCGGGCCATCCTTCCGCCAGTGAGCGTATATGGACTAGAGGACATCCCAGAGCCTGGTGAGTACACAACAAATGTACACAATATACTGCCACAAAACACACACACATCACTGTCAAGGGGAGAGTCAAACCATGCACTCTTAGCAATTACACAGCAACCAGAACAGAATCATCCCAAAATGAGTATGTCAGTCAGATAAACACAACACATGCCATCAAAAAAGTCACATCCAACTGTGCCATCACATGTACAAACACAACTACAACTACAGCTAGGCAGTGGCACAAATAGAACTAACAAACACATCCAGACATGTAGCCACCACAACAACACCAACACACAGTGAAGACCACTCAAAGGAAGGAATTCTGTGTATGCTGGCCAAGTCAGTGTAGCCAATAGCATCATGGGAGTCGCAGTCACACATATTGCCCCCCACAACTGTCCCATCAACACCACCACGAACCATGCGCACATCACAGGCAGTGGAGAAGGACTCACAAGATGGCTGACACTGGCTACTGCTGTGGGGAGCACAAGTCCCTGCTGGCAACTGTGCACCAACAAACAGCAGGACACCACTGACTGACATCCTGACAGACAACTTCCACTCCCTGCAATGCAAGCACAGTCCATGGTGGGATATCTGGCTGGCTGGGTGGGAAGGAGGACTTGCAGCACTGACCATAGTCACAAGCACCTCCCCTCACACCCCCCCAACACAAACTCCACAGAACCCACCTGGTAGAATGCAATGCCTCACATCCTAAGTCAAGATCCCACAAAGAACCACCACCCTGGGTTATGTTGTGTGAAGCACAGGGACACTCTTGGGAATGTTAGCCAAACAACTGCCAGGACAACACTCCCAGCCATCCTGTCAGCACAGCCAGCCCACCACACAGGGAAGCAGAGTCAAAAGGAAGGAAGCATGGGCATGCTGGGAAGGGGGGTGGAGGCAATAGCATGATGGGAGTCGTAGTCACTGATATTGGTCACCCCCACAACTGTCCCATCAACACCACCCTGAACCATGCTCACATCACAGGAAGTGGAGAAGGACTCACAAGATGGCTGACACTGGCTACTGCTGTGGGGAGCACAAGGCCCTGCTGGCAACTGTGCACCAACAAACAGCAGGACACCACTGACTGACATCCTGACAGACAACTTCCACTCCCTGCAATGCAAGCACAGTCCATGGTGGGATATCTGGCTGGCTGGGTGGGAAGGAGGACTTGCAGCACTGACCATAGTCACAAGCACCTCCCCTCACACCCCCCCCAAACACAAACTCCACAGAACCCACCTGGTAGAATGCAATGCCTCACATCCTAACTCAAGATCCCACAAAGAACCACCACCCTGGGTTATGTTGTGTGAAGCACAGGCACACTCTTGGGACTGTTAGCCAAACAACTGCCAGGACAACACTCCCAGCCATCCTGTCAGCACAGCCAGCCCACCACACAGGGAAGCAGAGTCAAAAGGAAGGAAGCATGGGCATGCTGGGAAGGGGGTGGAGGCAATAGCATGATGGGAGTCGTAGTCACTGATATTGGTCACCCCCACAACTGTCCCATCAACACCACCCTGAACCATGCTCACATCACAGGAAGTGGAGAAGGACTCACAAGATGGCTGACACTGGCTACTGCTGTGGGGAGCACAAGGCCCTGCTGGCAACTGTGCACCAACAAACAGCAGGACACCACTGACTGACATCCTGACAGACAACTTACACTCCCTGCAATGCAAGCACAGTCCATGGTGGGATATCTGGCTGGCTGGGTGGGAAGGAGGACTTGCAGCACTGACCATAGTCACAAGCACCTCCCCTCACCCCCCCCAACACAAACTCCACAGAACCCACCTGGTAGAATGCAATGCCTCACATCCTAACTCAAGATCCCACAAAGAACCACCACCCTGGGTTATGTTGTGTGAAGCACAGGCACACTCTTGGGACTGTTAGCCAAACAACTGCCAGGACAACACTCCCAGCCATCCTGTCAGCACAGCCAGCCCACCACACAGGGAAGCAGAGTCAAAAGGAAGGAAGCATGGGCATGCTGGGAAGGGGGTGGAGGCAATAGCATGATGGGAGTCGTAGTCACTGATATTGGTCACCCCCACAACTGTCCCATCAACACCACCCTGAACCATGCTCACATCACAGGAAGTGGAGAAGGACTCACAAGATGGCTGACACTGGCTACTGCTGTGGGGAGCACAAGGCCCTGCTGGCAACTGTGCACCAACAAACAGCAGGACACCACTGACTGACATCCTGACAGACAACTTCCACTCCCTGCAATGCAAACACAGTCCATGGTGGGATAACTGACTGGCTGGGTGGGAAGGAGGGCCGGCTGTCAACCAAATACAACCAATGCAGACCATGATCACATCACAACAAATACATAGAAATGCCCAAATAATGCAGGACAATGTGCCACACCAATATCAACCCCTGACTGTGACGACTTAGGACAATGCAATGTACAGGCCCGCACCCAGAGGCACAGTCACAACTGTCATGTGTGTCAACCATTGATGCCTGCAGAAACATAACATACATTGTGTCTCTCCCAAAAACAGGTGATGATGGGGACACAGCAGCAGACGCTGAGGAGTCCCAGTCCCAGGCTCAAGAGGATGCGGAGCTCACTGGCGACGTACATCCTCTGCCCTCCTCGGACGAAGAAGACCAACCTGGCACATCCGGTGCAAGTCTACATGCAGCACCAGCAGGACCACCAGCTGCAGCACCAGCAGGACCACCAGCTGCACCCCCTGCACCCACCCCTCCAACGACTGTCACCACAAATACCATCCCTGCCGACATGGACAGAACAAGGAGCAACACCAGCACAGGGACCCTGGACCAACCTGGGGCCATGGACACCACCACCACCACCAACCCCCAAGGTGGACCAGGGTCATCTGTGCGTGCCACTGCACGCACTGCACATGTCAGCAGGGGTGGTGGGAGGGGTGGGAGACAGAGGTCGCTGCTTGCAGAGGTTGCTGGTGTGCATGATGACCCACAACTGGTACGCATAGCTGATGCGTACCAGTCCAGCACCGGAGACCTCAGCCAGGTAGTGGGGCTCCTCAGAGACATGAAACAGCAGCAGGCTGCCCATCATGCCCGCTTGGACTCTCACATGTCCCACGTGGAGTCACACATGTCCCGCGTGGACTCACACATGTCCCGCGTGGACTCACACATGTCCCGCGTGGAGTCCAAGTGGGATGCACTGCATGAGATGACGGCGGTGCACAGGGACATTTTACAATGCCTCCGCCAGATGAACAGCAACCAGTCCACACCTCCCTGTGTGCCAACAACATCTGGTGCTGAACAAACTGCAACTGCCACAGGGAGGGAGGATGACTCTGGCGGAGAGTCCCCTGCACCGCAGCAGCCTGTACTTGAGGGCCCTCCCCCCAAGAAGAGGGGTCGTCCGAAGAGGGACAAGTGAGAGGCTGATGGCCAAGCGCAACTCCCAGGAAGCCTGAACCTGTTCTGGATGTTCACCTTTGTGCACAGACTGTTCACCCTGTTGACGGCAACACTACTCCCACACATTGCATGGGAGTACAAGTTGGACCAATGTGTCAGACAACTGTGGCCCCGATACTGGGGATTCTGTCTACCAGGACTTTCAATTCACCTAGGAACTTCTGATTGCAAGATTTATGTACAGCACTACCCATCCTATGCACTATTCACACAAATGTATCACAATAAACACACTAATACACCATACTTGCCTCTGTTGTGATTCCAACGTGGGTGCTGTTATGGGGATGATGAACTGCAAAATTACACTGTGTATGCGAACTGCAACAGCAAGTACAACACAGGCATGTGAGTAAAGGCAACGTGACACATATGAAGGAGACACACCACCAGGGCTACACAACACATACACACCTAGGCCATCTGACTCATTGCCTACACTGATGTTGCCAGGGAAGACGGTGCAATGCACAGACACCACACCCATTCCCAGTTGTAGTCAAGTAGCCCACAGGTGCAGTAAGCAAATGGCAGTCAAATGTGTGACCACAGACAACGCACATCACAAAGTGAAGCACAGGTTTATTACACAGTTGCAACATGTCGTAACCACTACAGATGCAAGGTAATCCCACCTGGCAGCGGGCACACAGTCAACAACTGTAGACGGAAGGGAGTCCATGGGTGTGGCACACATCACCTGTAGGGATACAACAGCTACCAGCCTGGAAGTGCAATCACGTCGTCGGTGGACACAGTTGACCAAACGAATCTGGAAGTACCCTGTGAAGGACAGAAATGACACACAGTCAAAAGCAATGGAGTACAGGACAGAACAGCAAAAGTCATGCACAATACATGTTACAAGATACCCACCCAGAACCAAGTTGGCATGTCAACACTGTTGGGGAGTACAGCCTACCTGTAAGCACACATCGCAACACACATCCAGTCAAGTAGCCCATGAACACACTCCAACAGCACCAGAGCACCACCTACACATATCATGCCAACTCACATCATTGACATGACACCTCAGGATACTCACATTCAGCTAAAGAAGTTGGTGATGAGCTGTGTGCGGACATCACCATCATCATCATCGTCACTGGCATCGTGGTCCAGGCCAGGATCCTCCACAGGTGGCGGATGTTGGTCATCGTCATCCTGGATGAGAGGCAACCTCTTCCGCACTGCCATGTTGTGGAGCATGCAGCAGACGATGATAATCTTGCACACGTTTGCAGGGGCATATGGGAGGGACCCTCCGGTCTTGTCCAGGCAGCGGAAGCGGCTCTTCAGGAGACCAAATGTCCGCTCAATCACTCTCCTGGTCCGACCATGTGCCTCATTGTAGCGCATCTGGGCTGGTGTCACAGGGTTCCTGAGGGGTGTCAGCAACCACGGCATGTTGGGGTATCCCGAGTCACCTACGGACAGACAAGTGCACATTAGCTGACTTTGAAAAGTGGGCGGAATACAACAGATCAGATCACACACAATGGCACAAAGTCAGTACACACCGACAAGCCAGGCACGCTGGTTCTGCATCTGTGCCATCATCCTGGGGATGCGACTACTCCTCATCACAAAGGCATCGTGTGCTGAACCAGGGAACCGGGCACACACGTGTGTGATTGTCATGTCTGCAAGACACACCACCAGTGCATTGACCGAGTGGTAGTGCTTGCGGTTCCTGTAGGCCTGCTCCTGGGCCTGTAGTGGTACCAAAGCCACGTGTCCCATCAATGGAGCCAATGACATGCGGCATCCTCCCCAGGGCATAAAAGTCACTCTTCACGTCAGTGAGTCGTCGCAGTCTAGGGAAATAGATGTACCGGTTCAGGAATAGTAACATCGCCTCCAAAACATCGCGTAGCACACGGCTGAACATAGTCTGTGACATACCACCAGTAGATGCCACTGTGTGTTGGAAGGTACCGGTGGCAAAGGAGTGTAGGGTTGCCATCACCTTCACCTTGGGTGTCAGCGCTGTAGGATACGGCCGGCCAGGCTGCAAATGTGGGGCCAACTGCACTGCCAAATCCTCAATCAGCTGCCTGGTGAAGCGGTACCGTCGGATGCTGTCCCGTTCCACCATCGTTGCCAGGTCTGGGAATGGTCGATGGACAGCAGGAGCCCTGCAGTGCAGAGGAGAAGTAAGCAAGATTATCAGTCACCCCACATATGCGGCATTGAACACACTCAATATCCCAACATACATCATTATGAGGCACAACTACATGAAGTGTGCAGTTCCGTAAGGACATGTATGGTACATACATGGCCAACATCTGTCAACACGGTCCAACAAGTGGCATCAATTAGTCCCAGGTTGGCCCATTGGATATCATGAGGCCGTGTCACAGTTCCCATCTCCTGCTGCCATGTCACAATCACCCCCCACAGTGACATGTGAGGACAGATGTGCCCCAGGCACCACAGCTCAACGACAGGTACATTCCCAGGGACCCTGTATTGCCACATGGACACTGGCATTACATGGAGTATCATGTATACACCACAGCAAAACAGCCATGACACCCACAGGTAGTGGTCCCACTTGCCACGGCAGGACAGACATGGACGTCTGTGACACACACACGCACAACATCAAAGTCCATGCACACTCAACGTGGATGTGGAGACTGTCTCCCATTGTGCACATGAATTCAGAGACATTGTAAACACTACATGCACACAGACTGTGGAGGACCATCACTATTGTGCCACTGGGACACCCTGGCTCAAACATACCGTCCCACATGGGACTCACGGGGTATGTGACATGACATACACATACACCACCGTGAAATGTGACCATGGCACATGCACAGATATGAACAGTTGCACATCACAGTGGTCATGTACACGTGACACCCAGGATCCTGTCCCCATGAACACGTGCACAGCCTGGGGGTGGGTGCCCCCAGGTGACACCCACAGGACAACATGTACACCAACATACACACAATAGGAAATGCAGCCTTACATGCCTCATGATACAGTTTGGACAGGCTGTGGTGTTGTAGGTGTGCCCCTCACTCCCTGGGAGCTATCTGTGGCTGGCATATGTTCATCTGAGACAGGCATGGTAGACATATGCCAGTCACTTTGAAAAGGGGTGCGTTGGACAGCAATGGACCGATCAGTGCGCACACATTGGCCATTGCATTCAATGTGTGCTGGTACGCGTTGTATTCCCAAGACGCGTTGGACAGCAATGGACCGATCAGTGCGCACACATTGGCCATTGCATTCAATGTGTGCTGGTACGCGTTGTATTCCCAAGACGCGTTGGACAGCAATGGACCGATCAGTGCGCACACATTGGCCATTGCATTCAATGTGTGCTGGTATGCGTTGTATTCCCAAGACGCGTTGGACAGCAATGGACCGATCAGTGCGCACACATTGGCCATTGCATTCAATGTGTGCTGGTACGCGTTGTATTCCCAAGACGCGTTGGACAGCAATGGACCGATCAGTGCGCACACATTGGCCATTGCATTCAATGTGTGCGGGGACGCGTTGTACCCCTGTACGCGTTGTACCGCAATGGACCAATCGGTGCGCACCCATTGACAATGGGCTTGCCTGGCAACGGACGCGTTTTCGAATTTCGAACAAGTCGGTTGCTGGAAATTCAGTTGGTCACCCACAACAATGTTGCAAAATCATGTATGTCATGAATTTGAAGATTTGAAGGATGCTGTGGGCGTGTTTTGGTGCTGGTATTCCATGGATTGGCCAGATTCAGAAGATGCAAACGACTTGGACATATCACTTTGGACACAAGGGACAGTATCTGCCTCTCCAGCACATATATATTGCTGGCTGTTCCCCTGAGAGCTCACTTGCCTGCACTACATGCTCCAGGACGACATCTGCCACTGCACTGCTGCTGTCTCTGCCCCTCTGGACCCTGCAATGGCACGTACTGTGGAGAGAGCCCCAGCCTTCAGCCTTGAGGAGAACCAGGCCCTGCTGGACAGCCTACTTCCACAGTACAGCAAGCTGTATGGGACACCAGGGGAGCAGGTGAGTGTTCTGTGCACTGCCTTTCTGAATGTGCATATTGTCTGACTAGCAAGGCTGAAAGTCTGCACGCCACTGGCTAGCAGGCTCACTGAGTAGTTGTCACCCCCCATAGTGTGTAGTGACATGCACTGGACAGGTATGGTGCAGTGACAGTGCATTTGAACAAGGTTTTACTTCCCATGCAATGATACCATGTAGTGACGTCTGGCAAACTGTCCATGGGCAGCTTTGCACTGCCTGTGTACATCATGTGCCCCTGTGATTGAAACATGTATATACAACTGTGTCATGCACGGATATGTTGCATGTGTAGTAATGGCCTTTTCACTTTGTCATCCTGACAGGTTAATGCCCATCGTAAGCAGGAGATCTGGAAGGACATCGTCCGGGCTGTCCGGTCCGTGGGGGTCTACAAGCGCCGGATCCGCAACTGCCAGAAGAGGTGGCAGGACCTTCGGGGCTGGACCTGGAGGATTGCACGGGTCCAGCTGAAGCTGTCGCCTCCTCGCAGGAGGGCGGAACACGGACCCTGACCCCCACATGCTCCAGATCCTGGCGGTGGTGTTTCCAGACCTGGATGGGCAGCTGAAGGCCAGACAGCAGCAAGGAGGGGTGAGTCAAAGACTGCACTGTGAACTCTGTATTACATGCTATGTGCCCTCCCCTGGCCTGGTTCAACTGCCACAGTGCAGCAGTCATGTTGTCCAGGAGCCATGTCCCTCTATTGTGCACTGCCCACTGCTCATCTGATACCCAGGTGTGGCCCTTACATTCAGGGAATTGTGTCACTTGGGACTGTGTCCTTGCAGTTTGCTTCACTAAAGGTGGGGGACAGCATCTGTTTCCCTAACTCTGTTGTGGGCATCATGGGTGGGTCCATTGTTCACACTACGCCTGTGTTCGGACATGTAATCTGCGTGTTGCTTTGATATGCGGTCCACTTGCTGTGCTGAGCCACCACATGTGCCTGGGGTATGTGGCACACGCCCATGCAGCGGGTGGGAACAATGTTTGGGCCCCAGGAGTGTGCAGCTTACGTGTGTCACACATACAGAGCCAGCTATCCACTGTCCAGGGCTCATCCCTCATTCATGTGGAGCAGGACAGTCATGCCTACTCCAGGCCATGCAATGCACTCTGTACTCCCACTCCCGTGTATCAGCTGACACATTGTGCGCAGTGATTTGACCCCTCAGGTGTCTGCCTCTGTGTCAGTGTGTTGTGGATTAGTTGCCAGGACTGCTGGGGTGTTTCTTGGTAGGGGCTCAGCATGCCCCTGGAGATGTGACCATAGGAGACGATACTTGTGTGTTACATAGGTGTTTGATCAGCTGCCCGTGCAGACTGGGGTATGCGAATGTGAAGTTCAGGCAGCTGTTCCCCATTCACAGCAGATTGTGAGGGGCTCAGGTTCAGAGGGTAGTGTCACAGGTCTCCCATATGTCCAATAGGTATGACCTGGACAGATGAGGGTTAAGATGATGTGTTGTGTGGGGGATGTACATGTGCACTTGTGCAGCTCCAGGACTTGCATTCCCCATGACCTACTATTGTGACACAGTGCATAGTGTTGTTGTCTGGCTGCCAAGTCATACATCACTGAGACAGTGATGTATGACTTAGCAGTCATGTCTCTGCCATGGCATGTGTCTACTTATTGGTGATCCTGCAGGGGAGTGACATGTGCTACGTGCACACCATTGTGGCGATGGCTATCAGGACATGGGTGCATCATGGTGTCTGTCGCTGGTATGCATCACATGCATTTCCTATTTGACTCTGGGCATCCCTTTCATCCGGAAACCTGTACTGACTCAGTGGCAAGAGCTGTGATGTGTGCATGTCCACATGCCACACCGTGTCCTCTGCACTGTCCAACTACTGTGTACTTGGTGCATGTGTCCACACTGGGGTGTTGCAATCCAACAGACACCAGACAGATGGGTGCAAGACCATGTGGGATGTGAGTGCCATGCTTGGCATCAGACTGACAATTGGCTTCTCCTGCTCAGTCAGGGCACTTTTAGCAATGTACAACTAATGATGCCAGGGCTTGCTCTGTAATGTGCTGTGCTCACAGTGGTGTGTGCGTTTGGTGCAGGTGACTGATGTCTGTCTGTTTCCCCATTGTTTGCAGATACATCCACGGCCACGGAAGGGGACAGCTCCACGGACCAGGAGGAGCCAGAGAGCCAGACTGGGTCAGCAGCCGAGGAGTGGTTGGAGGGACCCAGTGGCACGGAGGGCGCGGGGAGCCACACCGAGGAGTCCTCAGCACCATCCACCTCAGCTGAGGACCAGAGCAACTCGGAGGATGACTCCCTTCTGGAGGCGGGTGTCAGCAGCCACCACACCCCAGCTAGTGTTGCTGTCCCCGCCACCACCAGCACCACCACCGCCCTCCCATCGGCTCCCATTCCCCAGGTCCGTGGAGGCTCCCATGTTCGGGAGCGTGTCTCCTTTGGGCCAGGCACCGCAGCCCCTGCCCCTGTGTCCCCTGCTGCCCTGAGTGAGGAGTCTGTGTACCTCCTTCGCCAGCTCCTTGTAGGGCAGACAGCCATGCTGAGTGTCCTCCATGCGCACATCGCTCTGTTGACTCAGCTGGTGTCGTTCATGGAGGGCATCTCATCGGGCATGTCTGACCTACAGAGGGGCAATAGGTCCATGGACTCCTCCCTGACGGCAGCAGTGTCCCTCCTCAGACAGTCCCGCACCCCTCCTGCCTCTGCTCCATCCACACTCCCCAGCACCTTACCCGTCCCAAGCACACACACCGGCACAGGCACAGGCACACACCAGCACACACACGTCCAGCACACAGACACACACGCCACAAACAAAACGCACACGCACGCACAGTCAGGGGACTGAAACCAGACTCACAGGGGATGGGGCCCTGGTACACACACACGCATCCACGGGCACTGCGCAGTCCTCAGTTGCCTCTCCCTCCAAAACACCCTCCCTTGCCTCACCTGCAACCCCAAAGACCCAGCGCCTCTTCCTCAGTGACCTCGGCCTCTTCCCCTCCGATCCAGCTGCTCCAGCATCCAGGGGGAAGAGGAAGCCCCCCACACGGAGCAGAGTGCCCCTCGCACCCGGTCACCCTCCCCAGGTGCAGACAGACTGAGGCCCCCACCCGCAAGTCCCCCGGAGTGGTAAGAGCAAGACACCGCCGCCGCCCTGCAGCTCAAGCACCAGGTCTCCTTCCTCCATCCCTCAGGCCCCCACTCCACAGGTGCCCCCACCACACCCTGCCCCAGGTTCCCCCACCCACAGATATACCATCCCCAAGAGGATCCGGCCTTCTCCCCCTGGCACTTGCTCTCCCGGCACCACACCCCCGCTGCGCTTGTCTGTGCCACTGATGTGGTGAGGGTGTCCTCCCCCTCTGTCCAGCCCACCTTGCCTGTTCCCCATTCTCCTCCCCTGGTGGTAGGCACTGCAGTGGAGTCCACTACCACCCTGTCTGACTTGGGCACTGCAGTGGCGGACCTGTCCACTCCATCTGTAGGGTCCACTGCAGTCGTGCCGGCACCCACAACATCTGAGTCATGCCCCCCAGTTGTGCCGGCACACACCATGTCAGACACCTCCACTGCAGTTGTCAGTGGCTCTCCAGCACCCACCACCCCTTCCCTGCTACCTCCTGGTGAGCCCTGATCCTGACCCTGCGGTGCCTGGCCTACCCCCCCCCCCGGTTGCCCCTCCTAGTGGATTGTCCCTGGTTTTGTGCAGGCATGTGTAGGGTGGCATCTGCCACTGTCACCCACTTGTGACTTTGTTGATGGACTGGCCATTGGCCTTTGTTAATTTTCTACCGGACTTCTACTTTTAATGCCACATATGCTGATTAAAGCAACTTTCTGTTCTCTAGTGCTTTTGCTTCTGATGTACATGATGTTGATGATGCTAACCAAGCCCTTGCTACAGTGATGGTGATATTTGGTCTCATGATAATGAAGTGTTACTGTGCAGGAACCCATGTGGTCCAGGGGGAATGTGTCCTATCCTGTGGTGTATCCATGTCATCCATAGCAGCATCTGAGGGTGTCATGTGTTCAGTATTTGGCAATGGGATTTCCTACTTAGATTGACTATTTCTCATCTGTGGCTTCCACCCCTGCACATCTGTTGTGCCTGCCATTGTTCAATTCGTCTACTTCCCTGACCGTGTGGCCATCTCCAGTGGACATGCAGGTTTGGGCATCAATGGGGAAGGACTCATCTGTGTTGTCAGTGCAACATTGCTATACAAGTGTGTTGGATCTATGCTGATGATTCCGTTGGCACTTCCATGTCCAGGCTGATGTTACGGGAGCCCTCATTTGGTGCTAATTGTTGATTGTGTGACCAAGTGCTCAGCTGACATGATGGGGCCCTACTGAGGCAACATATGGCACAGCTTTCCTCACACAGGAGTGGAGTCCCCTCATGGCAGTGTGTACTCCTGTGACATTGCCTGCGCCCAAGGTGTGTGTTGTATGTGCATGTCTGTGTGTTCACTTCCGTTTAGCTGTGCATGCTGTGATCCCTAGTGTTGTACCTGTTTGTGATGCTAGCTGAGTTGACCTATGTTCCCCCCAAGTCTTCTCCCTGGGTTCTCTGTGATGTGGGTGCATTGCACATTACTGGTCATCAGGGTGTCACCCATAGGTGTGTTTGCTGTCAGGGCTGAGTTTGTGTGCAGACGCAGATGGGTCATCACAGTGGGATTGTAATGCAGCCCAGGGTCACCACATTGTGGGGGCCCTGGGGGTGGTGCTGTGGTGTGTCTGTGTCTTGCTGTGTCAGTTGCTGTCCCTACGTGCCTGTGTGACATGTGTGATTTGTGCTCCCTCATCTGACAATGCCTGCTTGCCCACATAGGGGATTTGGATCCATGAGTTACCTTTGTGTGGCACTGTATGCACATCTGTATGATTGGTATTCAGGTCTCCTCATGTGTTGTGTGGTTGGCTGGGGACACTGGCACCCCCTCACCTGTTGTGTATGATGTGCAGTGTGGGTCTGCCTGTTTGTGTTCGTGCATCTGCACCACTGCATTGGCATATCTTGGGTGTGCCATTGGCTGTATGTAGTTTGGTGGGTTTCCCCTGCTGTCCCTGGGACTCCTAGGTCATCGGTCAGCACAATGATCATGGTTTGTGTGTCCCATTGCTGCCATGGTATGGTATCTGTTCACCTCACATCTGCAGTCTCCACAGGGTATCTGCATTTGTGTGCCCATTGGTGCAAATATGTGGGTCTGCATTCTGTTGGTCACTTCTGTCATTGTGTCATTGATGATTGTTGATGGTGTCAGCCCCCATGGGTGTTGTTTGTCTGCACATGGGCAAAGGTATGTCTTATTTGCACTGCAGTATTTGGCTCCCCCAATTAATGTTGCAATGGGACACATACACTACTTTGCCACTAATGTGTTTTTTGTTCTGTGACCATGAATCATCCATGCAGTTTGGCAGTTGCACCTCTTTCTTTGTCAACACTTACATTTTGGTCACTGTGATGATGGGGGTTTAGACCCCATTGCCACAATGTTCAAAATGTGCTTCAGCTATGGACCCCACACTTGCATTTTGGTCACTGTGGTGATGGGGGTTTAGACCCCATTGCCACAATGTTCAAAATGTGCTTCAGCTATGGACCCCACACTTGCATTTTGGTCACTGTGGTGATGGGGGTTTAGACCCCATTGCCACAATGTTCAAAATGTGCTTCAGCTATGGACCCCACACTTGCATTTTGGTCACTGTGGTGATGGGGGTTTAGACCCCATTGCCACAATGGTCATGGCCTGCTTGCATTGTGGGTGCCACACACATATATGTGTGGCACATGTGCTAGGGGGTCACATTGTATGTTCAAAGTCATGTTCGGTGTTGTAGGCATTTGACACAGTCTACACACGCTTGTCATGGTGTTGGGGGATGTCTTCTTCTTGCATTCCCTAGGTTGTGGTGTGCTACGTTGTATCATGCATTGTCCATCCTATGAGTGGGGGTGTAGTTGTGGTAGGCATCCAGCCCCCCCTGGCTAAGGGTGGTGGTAGGCATCCAGCCCCCCCTGGCTGAGGGTGGTAGTAGTGGTAGGCATCCAGCCTCCCCTGGGTGAGGGTGGTAGTGGTGGTAGGCATCCAGCCCCCCCTGGCTAGGGGTGGTGGTAGGCATCCAGCCCCCCCTGGCTGAGGGTGGTAGTAGTGGTAGGCATCTAGCACCCCCTGGCTGAGGGTGGTAGTAGTGGTAGGCATCCAGCCCCCCCTGGGTGAGGGTGGTAGTGGTGGTAGGCATCCAGCCCCCCCTGGGTGAGGGTGGTAGTGGTGGTAGGCATCCAGCCCCCCCTGGCTAAGGGTGGTGGTAGGCATCCAGCCCACCCTGGCTGAGGGTGGTAGTAGTGGTAGGCATCCAGCCCCCTGGCTGAGGGTGGTAGTAGTGGTAGGCATCCAGCCCCCCGGGTGAGGGTGGTAGTGGTGGTAGGCATCCAGCCCCCTGGCTGAGGGTGGTAGTAGTGGTAGGCATCCAGCCCCCTGGCTGAGGGTGGTAGTAGTGGTAGGCATCCAGCCCCCCAGGCTAAGGGTGGTGGTAGGCATCCAGCCCCCTGGCTGAGGGTGGTAGGCATCCAGCCCCCCTGGCTAAGGGTGGTGGTAGGCATCCAGCCCCCCTGGCTAAGGGTGGTGGTAGGCATCCAGCCCCCCTGGCTGAGGGTGGTAGTAGTGGTAGGCATCCAGCCCCCTGGCTAAGGGTGGTGGTAGGCATCCAGCCCCCCCTGGCTGAGGGTGGTAGTAGTGGTAGGCATCCAGCCCCCCCCTGGCTGAGGGTGGTAGTAGTGGTAGGCATCCAGCCCACCCTGGCTAAGGGTGGTGGTAGGCATCCAGCCCCCCCTGGCTGAGGGTGGTAGTAGTGGTAGGCATCCAGCCCCCCCTGGCTGAGGGTGGTAGTGGTGGTAGGCATCCTGCCCCCCCTGGGTAGGGGTGGTGGTGCGCATTCAGGCCCCTGTCTGCATATGTGGCATTGGTGATGGGCATCCCGCCCCTATGGTGCTGCAGTTGCTGGTGTAAGTATATTCTGCATCCCTCTGTGTGTGTGTGATGTGTCGTGTACGTGTTGTATGTGTTTTGTGGTTGGTGTCTGACTTACCTTCTGCACCGTACGCGTCCGTGCCTGTTCCGGTAGTATATGTAGAATATTGGTATGATCGGGACGAAGGGATTCATGGTTGGTTCGTGTTGTTCGTCCTTCTCGTCGCTTCGCCTCGTCCTCGTCGCTTCGCGTCGTCCTCGTCGCTTCGCCTCGTCCTCATCGCTGGCGTGTTCGTCTCGTAGCCGTGGATCGTGTTGTGGCGCGAATCGGAGCTTATGTGCGCCTCTCCTGGATGCTTTGACGTGCCGTGCGTAGCGACGGGTTCGGCGCGTACGGAAAGCGCATCGTACTCGTTCGGCCGGACGGAGCTGCATTTTCCCTTCCGTGCGACTCGATTCTGCGTTTCCGGATTCGCCTCGTTCGGGAAACAGGACCTGGTTTGGGTGAGTACGGCTCGGCCGGATTCTGTGCTGTTGTGCGCATCGTACTTACTCGTTCGGTGTGCTGTACGGATCGGTCGGGAAACAGGCTTTCGAATGGCTTTTTTCCCGACCGAATGGTATTGGGTGCGCCTCCGACTGAGATCGGAATCGGCCCCTAAGTTCCTAAATTGTGCATAACACCGCACCTTAGTTCCCTTTGAACACTTCTTCCTCTAAACATGCCTGATAACGAGGCAGGGGACCAAAGAGTTGACCGGGGAGAAGAAGATCCTGAGGATGCAGTACATATTGCACCAAAATTCAGAAGGATAGTCACAATAAGACTACTAGAAAATGGCTTACAAGCCAATGGTGGTCTTGTTGTTTTCGTGATTGAGGCACACGAATCAAACAAAACAGATGTATTCTATTCATGGGTTACACTCCCAGCAGCAAATGTAATAACAAATACATTTCACTACTACATAGAAGGAAATGCACCACGGGAATATTGTCCATTTGAGGACATAGAGATTCCACTCACTTACCAGGAACATCATTACTGGTTTAATGGCGCCCTACCCCACATAAGACAAAGTGTAAGATTAGGCCCGCTCGGAGGAGACGGGGCCACGTGGCCAATACTAGCGGCTTACACACCGCATCCTGACATTGGAACAATGCCACAGCCAGAATTACTCATACAACACAGAGATTTAATTAAAATATACAGAAACTTAACACAATTTGTCATGAGGACTTTAACAATTCAACCTGCACCAGCAGGTGCAGCAAATAGTACTCCGACTCAGGGTACAGGAAATAAAATTACTCCTCAAACATTACACGCGGTAATGGGCAAAATGCCGGCAAAACGCGAACAAATACCATTCTGGATAGCTCAGAAAATAACTCAGCTTGAGGCGGTATTACCGAATACTACCACCTATGAAAAACACAGAATTCTAACAATCTGCTTGCCCATGGGGATCACACCACAAGTAGAGGATTGCATCTCTTGGGGTTCAGTCTTTGCTGCCATATATACCAGACCACATGGTATCCCGTCCCTAGCAGTAGTACCTGACGTATTGAGACAGATACAAAATGATTATGGAGCAGAACCTGCCCTTAACTTAGGGAGGAAGTTACTAAATAACTTTGACCCGGTATCAGCCATAATACTAGCTAATATTAAAGGGGAGGCAGCTTCAGTAGCATTCCGCCAACGCCTAAGGGAGTTCAGTCCAGAGGATCATCAACACGAACTACCCAAAATAATTGAAACTGCATATGCAGAACATGACAGAGACAGTTTAGGTGGGAAAGCATTAAAACCACAACTGGTGGGCAGACGCCTACTTCTTCTAAAAAGAAGTGGGAAATAAAAAACAGCAAAAGTCTAAAGACAGCAGATCTCAATCCAGAGGTAGGTCTCCTCAACAGGAGCCCTCTGAAAGGAGGTATAACCTCAGGAATAGGGATAATATTAAAAAACCTGACAGGTATCAGGATACTGATACTCGTTCCTCTCGTTCCTTTCAGGGTTCATCAAAAAACTGTGAGAGGGAAGGACGGTCAAAGGAGCGTACAAAGTCCAGAGACACGCAACGCGCTGCGGACTACGCACCTAAAAAAAAGATAAACAAAAATCAAAACCTCAGTTCAAAAAGAAGAAGTTAGCAGGTCTCAAGATCAGACATGCCCAGAATTCTGAGGACACAGCTTCTGCATGGGGAGTGGGCTCTGACGATGCTAGACAGCACGGCAGAAGTAACGATAGCTTGCCAGAACCTGAAGGAATTTCTGGTGACAGCGGAGTTGAGTGAGAATATCACGGGGGAAACACCTGATACTCGGGTAAGTGTCCCACATAAGTTACATGAGATAACACTCCGGATGGAGGGGGACAAGCCCAGAAAAATTATAGGTCTCTTTTGGAAAAATCTGTCATCTGGTTATGACATTCTATTAGCAGAACAAGACTGGCCGCCAGCATTCGTCATGGAGTGCCCTAGGGGAGAAACTGTAATTTTTCCAGCCTTTTCCGACCTCGTTCCCATACATCTAAAACATGCATATGCGCAGGAGTGGGCGGTTGCCCTAGCTCCAGCATTGTATAAAAATCATGTTGGTTGGGATGAGGATTCAACCCACCACGTGATCCTGTTAAAAGTTTCCCCAAATGCTCAAAGGCAATACCCTATAAAGCAGGAAGCTAAAAAACAAGTCAGGGAGTTTCTAGATCAACTAGAATACCAGGGGGTGATAGAAAATTGCACTTCACCTATGAACAATCCTTTGTTTCCTGTAATGAAACCTGACAACACATATCGTTTAGTTTTGGATTACAGACATTTAAACACTTGCACAAAGATATTTGCAGTTCAAAATGCATACAGTGCCGCATTAATGAATAACATTGTGCGCAAAAAATACAAAACAACACTTGATATCTCAAATGGATTTTTCTGCCAAAATATAGCGCCTGAAAGCAGGTATCTGACAGCATTCAGTGCGTTAGGGTCCCAGCGACAATTTTGTCGATTAGCCCAAGGGTATAAAAACAGCCCCGGGGTATTTTCAGCAAGGGTAACGGAGTTACTCCAAAATTTGGATGAAGAAGCATTGTCCTATGTGGATGATATTTATCTGACGGACGATGACTTACCGAGGCACTTGACCAGGGTGAGCACCATTATTATGGGATTCGCCTCTGAGGGCTATAAGTTTAATTTCAAGAAATCAAAAATTGCCCACCTCAGTGTCTTATTTTTAGGATACGAGCTGTCAAGTGAAGGAAAAAGCCTAGCAGCTAACTTTTTAGAAAAGTGTGCGCTGCTCCAACCTCCAATCCCATACAAATCACACCTGTACACAAACGCAGAGATGCGTTTCACTTCAACAGAAAAAATCCTGACAGCAGTGCAGACCACTGTAGCAAGAGAAAGAGCTCTGGCTCAGGGTAAACGCATAATTGTCGTGACCCCAGTACCAGCTTTAGAAGCTGTTACAAAAGCTAGCATTCCAAATGCGAAAGCCTTACATCCCAGATGGATACAATGGGCTAATTCTCTTACTGCAACGGATGTTGAATACAGATTTGATCCAAGTTTAAAAACACAAGCATTTCTGCAATACGAACAAGAATATCCTCTACCAAATGAAATTTTGCCTCTAGATCAGTATGAATACATTATTTACACTGACGGATCTGCTCAACCAGCCATAGGGAGTAAGCAAGCCTACAGCGCAGCGTGTGCGATTGTTAAAGGTCGCAAGCACGATGGAAAGTTCCATCCGAGTTGCACTAAAACACAATCTCTAGGAGACTGCACGGCTCAGTTGGCAGAGTTAAAAGCACTTATACTGGCACTTATAAATACGGAACATGAATTCCCCACACTGATTGTGTGTGATTCCTTTTACTGTGTACAGTCGTACAATGAATACTTACATCATTGGGAACAAAACGGGTTTAAAGACGCAAAAGGTGGCACAATTAAGCATAAAATGCTATGGGAACAGGTAGTGGAGTTGAGAAACGAACTACCAAGGGCTCACGTGATATATACACTGAGTCATCAGCGTGATGGCGTTCACGTTGAAGGAAATTCATTGGCTGATGAAGCCGCAAAGGGGGCTGTTCGCACGGCTTCCGTAGCTGCAATCACTCGTTCAAAAACGAGAATAGACGGTGAGATTATGGTAGCTGTCAATGCTTCACGCAAAGGCAGCACAGCAGTACCTAAAAAATTACCACTCAAGTACTCCTACAAGTTAGATGCACAAAACATTCCATATGCTCAGACTCCTGGAGTGAGGAATAGAGTAATACCAAATATGGATCGTAGGCAAGGTTTAATTGTAGCAGCACACGAAGGGACAGGTTCTGTACATTCGGGACTTAGGGCAACTGTTTCTTTATTGAAGCAACGCTACTGGTGGCCTGTAATGAGGAGGCAGATAAGAGACTATGTCTGGAACTGCAACATCTGCAAGCAGATGAAAGGGTCCACCACAACACGTCCGGTACAGATACCATTATTAGACAGCATCAGGTTGTCTGTCCGTGTGCGTCCAGCTCAGGTGTCCTCAAGGTCTGGCCTCAGCGCTCAGCTGACGCTTGAACTGTTATAACAGATTTGCGAGTCTATCGGCACATACGCAGTTGGCACGTTACATTCTGACCGTGGCCCGGCGTTTAGCTCTCGGGCTTAGAAAGAGGCCATGGAAGGAATGGGCGTAGCATTGCGGTACTCCTCTTCGTATCATCCTGAGGGAAATTCCGTTGTGGAGAGGAAAAACCAGGACTTAAAGCAATCTTTAGCAGCTAGGGTATTAGGCAATGGCGGTAGATGGGTTGATCACCTTTATGGGGTCCAACGAGCAATAAACAATCAGCCAAGAAGCTCTGTATGGGGTGTCACTCCTTACAAGGTCCTATTTGGGACAAGAATGTGGGTACCTGATCTTGATTGTGAAGGCACAGTGGCGGATGAAAAACCATTTCATATCCATGATCGTTTGACTGTTTTACAGGATCTAAACAAATCCAGAACACAACAAAGGAACGTGCTCCAGAAACAGACCGCCACTGAGGAAGTCAAGGCAGTAACGGCAAGACCTGTCTGGATCCCAAAAATCGGAGATCTGGTCAGAGAAAAGATTGCAGACAAGAAAGAATTTGGGCCATCCTACAGAAAGCCTGTACCGGTCCTAGCAATCCAAGGCACAAGAACGGTACTTCTGCCGCCTCTTGCCGGAAAAAAGGAGAAAAGATTTGTCTCAATCGACGTAATCAAACCACACTATGTGGCCGATACTAAACAATAGGCCTCGTAGACTCCACAGTAGCAGACACCCTCCTCTTGCTACAATCCAAGAAGTTCAAACAGAAAGACTCATCACGTTTGAAGAGCCACCTGTACGGAATGAAGGACTAAGCAACAATGCTATGGAACTCGGTCCACTTCAACAAGAAGAAAATCAACTTAACAACTAAGTTGCAATCAGACCAACTACAGACATCTACGTCAATATGCCTCGTCAAGAGCAAAATCCGATTTCAACAAATCCCGATGCAATTCCAACAATTGATCGAACTGCTTCTGGCTATTTTATGAAGTTTGATACGTTTTCACTGGATCCAAGCGAGCCGGAAACGACGCCAGCCAAAAAATCACACAAACAGAAACTCACTGACTTTTGAACTTTTTAGAAAGACTTACCTGGTGTCACCTTGGATAGAACTATGGTATATCACTGGGATTTTCTTTTTTCTTTTCTGGCTAGGTTTAATTATAACTTTTAGTATGCTTATTAATGGACGATACCTCCAGAAGAGCTCTACAGCCCAAAGAGTCAATTTGATTTTAAAACCACACCAGTCTTCACATCGTGAACCAAGAGACTTGTCTTCAGTGAACATCACAGCAGTTCCTATACCGGACGGTATAGTATGGGACAAGATTGATTATGATATATTCGGTCCGACTGAACTTTTAAAGCTTAAACATGTATTTAAAATTTCTTTAAGTGATATCATTACCTCCAGTACATTTTCTGATGATTGGGACACTGAAACTGTAAACAATATGATGTCTGATTTAGAAAAAACTGCAGCATTTCCGAACAACGAAATGTTAGAAGGTACTTCAGACTATGATACATTGTACTGTTACCAACAATATGGTCATCATTTCTTACACAAATCTATAACACCTAGAAATGTATTTGAATATCACCAGTGGGAACACTGCCCAACACCTCCAAAAGGTAGTTCGCAAACTTTTGCACAGAAATACACACACTTTTCAGGGTTTAATACATCTGACCCGAAGTCATTTTATTACAAAGTGGCAAAAACATCAGCACAGAAAATTATGTTGACTAACACCAAACATATTTACTCTGCTTCCTTTACGGCCCAGTTGTCTACACAGGGTTTCGACCTATGGAAGGACATTATAGATTTAAAATCAATCTGGGGTTCTAGGGAATGGCAAGTCCAGGGAACAGAAGCACTTTTTAGAGCATGCCTCATTCCACAGCAGCTGATATTTCTAAATGACACTGTGCAACAGACATCCTGTCTTGGACTAGCCAAGAACAAGGAACTGAACTCACCCGGGTTTCCTACACCATCACAGATGGGTGAGGGACAGAATTCAACTACACAAGGGGTAGGATTAGACGACATTCTCCAGTACAACAGATGAGATCCTGATTGGACGAAATGGCTGATTTGGCCCATTGACACAAACACCTGTCAACAGAGATTTATGAATACAACCGAAGGGTTTAGTATCCATAGGCCAGATACACGCTATGTACAAAGACAACACCCAGGGGTAGTGTCATCCTACAGTGTTGGGAAGTTGTGCCTTGATTGGCTAGAGACCTCAACACTCACAGAAGTAAAACATCACTTAACCTTACTCACACCTGATGTGGACCTTAGGGATTTCTTGCTAGGCCCAAGGAAAACACGTCAGAAACGTTTCATATATACCGGCATTTATGCCTATTATAATGAAAACTGGAAAATATCCCAACAAGAGGTCGCAGAAAGAATACGGGAAATAGACCGTATTAACTTAGAAAAGTGTGGTGATGTGATACTGGCAGAGGCCTATGAATGTTCTGTGATGTCACCTAGAGTGTTGGCAGACATCCTGCCCTGAATGTTCTGTCAGTGGCAGTTGCTGCTTGTGCCTTGTACCAGCTGGGACGGCTCCCTGTACCACCAATAAATATTACTCCTGTTTCTACAGCTGTGTCCTCTTCACTTCACTTCAGTGGCGACAAAAGACGGGATCCACCCACAGCCATCTCTATTTGCTGATGATCTTCGTGGGCTTTGGTACAAGTATTTCTAGCCTGATTTATGGGGATGCAGCTGTGAGTACAACATTTGTTTTATTACTTCCATACCAAGGCACTCCTGCGTGAATCAGTACAGAAAGCCGTACCCATCTTTATATGTTTTCTAAGCGCTTCTTTTGAGCTGTATTTCTACTTGCTGCGAGGGACTTTCTCTGCGCTCCTTGACTTTACTTTCGACATGTCTGTCTCTACAACACGTGTGCAGGGATCACTACACATTGTCTAGCACGACAAAGAGGACTCTTTTCGGCATTTTGACAGCTGTGGTCATGGACGCACACAGAGTAGAGCTTTGAACATTTACAACAGTGATCCTTCATTTGAAGCATGCCAGGTGTGGGTTATTTGTTCAGTTTTGGACTTATGTTTGGACTTATGTGGTAAGTTCTTTTCCACTTAATTTTGGGCCCCAGTCGTCACCTTCTCTTTTGGCAGCTCAACCTCCACCTTCACGTTTAAAATATACGTGGCACGAGATCTTACCTGCAGTCTGTTGACGCGCAATGGCTCCCGGCTCCCTCTGTGACGATCTGACGCTTGGTGCTGCAGAAGGACGCTCTGCTGTACAAGCGTGCCTTGAGCCACCCGGCACAAACGTCAGGGAACGTGCCGCCATGTTGGCATTGGCGTCTCTCATCAAGGCCTGTGCCCGCTTTGCCAATCACGTTGTTCAACTTCAATAAAGTTTTTTTTTCTATTAGCTGCAGCGTCGCAGTTTGTGGAACAGTGTAATCAGATTTTCTCCAGCTTTCCTGATTTGGCCGACCTTTGACTGGCTGAGCAGATTGTCTTGACGCCTGGCATTACGTTTTAATTTTAAAGGGAAAGCTTTCTCCTTTCTTTCTGCGCTGACACGCACAGCTCTTTTGCCTGTTAATATACCCCTTTGCCTGCAATTTTGCTGACACGCACAGCATTTTTCATCGTGTGTCTTTATACTCCTATTGCTATTATTACTTGCACTGACACACACAGTTATTTTGCATCCATTAAAGTATATTGACAAGACCACCATCACAGTGCGAGACTGCCATCCTGTGGCCTAATTGTGAACTGCATCATCAACTTCATCAATATTCAGTGTGTTACTTCTGTGACACACACAGACTCATTTACACCATATTCTTTTCATCTCCATTCTTCTCTTTCTTTCTTCATTTTTTTTTTCTTTTCTCTTCCTCTTTTCCTCTTTTTCTTCGTTCTAGTTCTCTCTCTACATTCTTCTTCTTTCATCCATTCTCTTTTCTTCATAGACATGCAGAGTGTCACAGCTCCTGCGCCTTTCTTACAAGAACCCGGAGAACCGCAACTTGAATGGAAACTATGGATTAGATCCTTTAAAGCATATTTAGGCGCGATTGATGGTCAAAGATTCAGACCTGAAAGGAAGAAGAATCTTATGTATTATCATTTGGGAGTCGAGGGTCAAAATGTGTTTGACCATCTACCTCCTTATGAACCACCTGAAGGTGAAGACCCCGATGAATTCGATGTAGCGGTAATGCAATTGGGCAAGTATTTTACTAAAACTAAAAACATTGTTGTACATAGATATACATTTTTTACAAGAACACAGAAACCCAATGAAAGTATAAACACTTTCATTACAGCCTTAAAAGTTCTTGCTGCAAAATGTGATTTCGACAATTTTACTTCTCAACTCGTAAGAGATCAACTCGTTGCACGATGCTACTGCAAAAAGATCCAAGAAAAGTTACTCACTTGTAAAGACCCTACTCTAGATGAAGCAGTGGACATTGCCAAGAGTATTGAAAACTCAATGGAAGATGCTAAGCAACTTGAATCTGCTTTATCTAATTCCAGTATTTCTGGTGCTGTTACTACTAAAACTCCTTTTTCTTCTCCCTCTCTCCCAAACATCTCTAGAGGATCTACCATATCTAGGGGTGGGAGAAACTTCACACCAAACAGAGGTGGAAAAACCTTCACACCTAACAGACAATCTAATTACAGAATAAGTTGTTGTATGTGTGTGTCATCCATGCATGTTTCTTCTTTCAAAACCTGTCCTGCTATTAATCAACAGTGTGGCCAATGTGGTAAAATGGGTCACTTTACAAAAGTTTGTATGGGGGGAAGAAGAAGAAGTGTAAGATGTGTACTCAATGATTATGATGACCAATTTGATGATGATGTCACGAATCAAGAGTATGTTGTAGTAGTCAAGAACTGCTCTGACAAATGTACTACGCAACACATTCCTGATTCCGAAGTTGATGTTACTATTGAGACTAATCATATTCAGCTCCTTGTTGACACAGGAGCACGCATCACCATCGTGTCTCAAGACAAGTACATAAAACTTTGGTCCACTAAGAGTTTGTTACCTCCTGACATACTTACAGTAGCCTTTGAAGGCAGTAGGATTGATTTGCTAGGCTACTTCTGGGCTAAAATAAGTGTTCTTGGAGTAGTCATCAGTGGTAAAGTGTATGTGGCTAAACGTGGGATCAATGTTCTTGGTCTTATCTATCAGGCTGCAATTGGTCTAACTATAAAACCTGGCTTACCCAACCCAGTTTTTATTGACCATCAATCCAACCATAATCATTTTTCTCCCACTAGAGATATTGGCTCTCTGTCCAGTACTCAATTGGCAAGTGCTTGGGAACACAAGTACAGTGAAAAAAAATTGAGGACCATCTAGGCAAAATCACAAACTTCCAACACTTCATTAGAATAAAAGAAAATGCGGTGCCCATCAAGCATAAACTGCGCAATGTACCTTTGAGCATTAGAGGTGATCTCTCCAAGCATTTACAAACATTATGTGACCAAGGCATAATCGAAAAAGTTGAGTCCACTCTCTGGCTTTCACCCATTGTTTTGGCCAAGAAGAGGTCTGGGGACCTGAGGATGTGTGTCCACTTGTGGAGCCTTAAAGAAGCCATCTTGGTTGACGGTTTTCCTCTCCCACGCATTGAAGATCTCATCGCCAAAGTAGGTTCCTCCTCATGGTACACGAAACTCGATCTTAAGGCTGCCTACCATCAAGTCGAACTACATCCTCAGTCCCGACACCTCACAGCTTTTGTTACTCCGGATGGTGTATTTCATTTTTGCCTCCTCCCCTTTGGTCTCACCTCGGCTGCTGCCGTATTCCAAAGTTTGATGACTGAGATGTTCCATCACAATCCCCATGTTGTTGTTTTCCAAGACGACATTCTCATATTCACCAAAACTGAAGCCGAGCATGATTCTGTCATTGATCAAGTATTCAACGTTCTAGCAAACAGAAGAGTCACCTTACAAAAAAGCAAATGTACCTTCAAAGTAAAAGAGATCGAGTACTTAGGCCACGTCATCTCCGAACACGGCATCAAACCCAGACCAGGTCTAATAAAGAGCATAGTTGACGCACCTTCTCCCCAAAACAAGGAACAACTCATGTCCTTTCTTGACCTCTGTGAATTCTATTCTAAGTTTATGAAAGACTTTGCCAAGACCACAGAGTGTTTCAGGGCGCTACTAAAGAAAGGAGCAACCTATGTATGGTCCGAGGAGTGTCAAAAAGGTTTCCAGTCCATCAAAGACCACATAGTTCAAGCCCCTGCTCTGCAAGCATTTGTAGAAGGAAAGCAAACCATTGTCACTGTTGATGCTTCTGAGTATGGTCTGGGAGCTGTTCTTTCGCAATATGCTGATGGGAAAGAGCACACAGTGGGATTTGCTTCCAGGACTCTTCGTCCTGTCGAACGGAAATATTCCGTTATTGAAAAAGAACTCTTAGCCTGTGTTTGGAGCATTGAAATATTCAAACCATATGTATGTGGCAGATCCTTCATCCTCAAGACCGACCATCGTCCTCTAGTTGATATCCTCTCTGGTAAAAACGTCAAACGCACCACCGCTCGTTAAGCACGTTTATCCACGAAACTCCTAGAATACACTTTCACTGTAGAATATAATCCTGGAGGAAAGAACTGTTGAGTGGACTGCCTATCAAGACTCCCCATTTCAGACACAGATGAACAAGATTGGAAAACTGAAGTCGAAGAGTGTTTTGTGGCACTTATTGGTCAAGATAACTTGTCCTTTGCAGAAGAAGATTGGATTGTGCAGATTGACAAGGATCCCATTCTCAAAGAAGTTGCATCCTTAATTAAGAAAGGCTGGCCCAAAGAGAGGTGTCTCTCACCCGATCTACAGATGTTCTGGAAAGTTGGTGATGAGCTTTCAATGGAAGGTGGAAAAGTATTCAGAGGTGACAAACTCATTCCTCCATCTTGTATCGAGAAAAGATCATTCTAGCCGCACATTCTGGTCATCTTGGAGCAACTATTACAAAGAGGAAAGTCAGGACCGACTTCTGGTGGCCTAGAATGGACACACAAATTGATGACTTGGTAAGGCAATGTTCACGCTGCAATGCGAGCGACAAAGTCCTAGTACTCGAAGGTACAGTTGAATCTCCCGTACCCCCTCCTGGCAGAGCTTGGCAAAGACTTGGTATGGATTTTCTTGGACCGTTTCATGTTCTTCCTTCCAACTCCAAATACTTTTTAGTCCTCATTGATCATCTGTCCAGGTGGGTGGAGGTTGAACCCATTACTACACCCAATTCCAAGAGCGTTATTAACTGTTTGAATGCCATCTTCCTCAGGGAGGGTTATCCTGAGGAAATTTTGACCGATAATGGTGTTCAATTCGTTTCACAAGAAATTAATTCATTTCTGCACTCTTGTGGCATCAAACATACCAGGACTCCACTTTACCATCCACAAAGTAATGGCAAAGCTGAGAGGTTTAACAGGGTTGTAGGGGAGTGTGTGCAGGCAGCCTTTAGATCAAAGTCCTGTATTTTTCAAGCCGTGAAGGATCTTGTCTGGTCATATCGCACCTCACCTCATGTCGCTACCAATTTTTCCCCCTTCAAACTTATGAGGGGCAGAAAAGCTTCCTCCCAAGTATATCCCTTCTGGATGGTCAAATCCTTTCATCAAGGTTGCGACATGAGGTGCATGTGGGAATCTGCCAAGAAAACTTCCACTGAAGCTTGTTCCAAACCTCATCAATTCTCCACCACGAAAGAAACTCACAGACTCCGTGTTGGAGACTGGGTCAGGGTCAAAAATCCTATCTCAGTAAGAAAAGGTTTTTCTAAATTTCTAGAATCACAACAAATTGTAGAAATCCGTAAGAACGCTGTTAAGTTGTCTAATGGAAATTGGTGGAGTACTTCTCGTGTCGCCAAAGATCCTTGTATTCATTCTGAAACTGTCAAGGTCAACCAAAATGTTTCAGGGGGGATGGTGTTAGGAAGAGCACCAGAATACATGTTAGACCACGAAAATTACAAGACTATGTATAAGTTTTAATACTTTGCTATTCACTTTGTTTTCTATTCTCATTAGCCCCTTTTCCTTTAGGTATACATTCCCCTTTCACTATCCTATAGTTATTTTATCAAAAGGGGGGAGGTGTGGTGATGTGATACTACAGAGGCCTATGAATGTTCTGTGATGTCACCTAGAGTGTTGGCAGACATCCTGCCCTGAATGTTCTGTCAGTGGCAGTTGCTGCTTGTGCCTTCTACCAGCTGGGACGGCTCCCTGTACCACCAATAAATATTACTCCTGTTTCTACAGCTGTGTCCTCTTCACTTCACTTCAAAAAGGCATTAGCTGTAGTGGATAATGGGTTAACAACTTTGACATCCAGGATTTACTCCTTAGGCAACATTGTATCTTCAGCAATAGACATATTAGAACAAGATCTGGCCTTGTTACAACACGGGCAATCTCAGCTACGCTCTATTATGATGCTAAGCTGGACGCTACAATCTTTGCGTGCAGGCTATGTGCCCTGGCGTTTTATAAACACCACGTCTCTGTTTTCGGAATACAATCTGACTGATAAACAGACAGAAATGTCACAAAGGGGAGCCAAATATACAATGCTGCGTATTGAGAAGCTGGAAAGGTTACCATTCACTGTAGCCGAATCACCATCAACTGAATGGCTAATTCATGGCCAAATCACTCTGCCGGTCACTACGTTTCAGTTTCAATATTGCCTTGAGCAAAGGCAGGCAGGCAAATATGAGAAAATGGGTAAGGGTTACATTAAGGAAACTTGGGAGTTACCATATAGATACCTATGCCGGAGTGAGGATCGAGAAGTGTATCTGAGTGGTACAAACTGCAAGAACGCTTTAAGCAGTTATCTCATGTGTCAGGATATTTCACTACACGGAGCCTGTAGCGGTTCAGTAGCGAACCTATCATGTCACATGACAGGGACCCCAGCGGCCATGATCACGCCGGTTTTCCAGCTGCTCTCGAATGGGAGTTACTTGATGCTAAATGATCAAGGTTGCTGTGGGATGCTTCCGGGCATCACTTATCTGGTCACTGTTAACTCCAGGGTTACTTGCTGTATGCAAGTATTGTTTCCACCACTGAACATAGTCAGGGAGGCGCCATTATGGCCTTCACTGAACGTTTCTTTTATACAATTTGATACTCTGAGCAGACTGCAAGCCATGCTTTTACAGCAACCCGTGCCCTTAACCTCCACTCGAGAAACCTATGAACTTCAAGTTGCAAGGACCTCGACTGAGATACAGGAGCTTATACGTACAAACTGCCCCTTTCATTTCGTAGAAATGGTGGGACGTATCTTTAATATGTCAGATACGAGCAGAATTGTACACCTATTTAAGACCATAGGGTCAGGACTGTTAAGCACCTTTCAGACAGTCCTCGGAGTAATCCCAAATTTTATACACTCCGTATTGGGAAGCGTATTTGGAGGACTCCCGCTTATCCTATTGCTGATTGCTGGAGTCCTATTCATAATATTACTGCTAGAGAAATGGACGGCCCAATTCCCGAGGGAATGGCGAACATACTCCTGGAGCGGAAATACCGTGAACGCATGGTACAACTTCTGGGCATTTCTTGCAGGCGAGAACTCAATGCCTCCTGGTTTCTATCCTTTCGACCAGTCTGGGTAGACTGTATCTTACCTGTTCTTCGATGCCTGTTTTGCGGAGAAGAATGCACGTTGGATCTTTGTCTAACATTTCCATCAGATGCGCCTCCGGACACGGATACAATGCTGGACCACATAAAGGCCCATGCTCTGCATTGTCCCCAGCGGCTTCCAATCCTGATGAATGCATTCCTGGAGAATCCACAGGTGCCGTTTGCTCCTGCTGGGTTAGGTGACTCCTCCACAGGCACCCAGGTAACAACTGCCGCACAAGCTGCCACAGCATCGACTGATGGCAGTGCTACATTCCATCTATGTGCGATTGACGTTCTCTGTGAGGCGTTGGATTTGTCGTCTGCAGTAGCTCACACAGATAATGTTGTGCTTCCCAACCAGGACACTTAATCTCGAATTGTCTCATCGCGTCCTGGGAAAGAATTCGGCTTATTCGGCTTCTCCACTCGTTTTCATAATAAACGAGCAAATTTGGAACATTTCCTAAATTGACACTTTCGCTTGAGAAAAGCATGGCCTTCTTCCGCTTGGAGTGAAGCAACTTATATAGAGAAACAAAATAGACATTTCTTTTTAGTGGCAATTGGAAATAGCTGAATTGTAACATTTTTTTGAAGTTTTTTTAAACAATTTTAAGACCATGTTTTACTTGCTTTTAAATTGTTTTTAAATTGTCCAGATTTTAAGTATGGTCATTGTCATCCCGTTCGGAAGAGGAGTGGGTGTTATGTCTCGTATAGAGGCCCTAATATAGACCTGTTCATACATGCCCTAAAATGGACATATTCTTATTTGCCCTAATACGGTCATATTCGTACTTGCCCTATTATGGTCAAAGTCGTATATGCCCTATTACGGTCATAACTGTACATGTCCTAATATACTCATGATTCCTTATATAGGCATGATCTTTCACCTACATTGGTCTTCACTAGTACACAACGTGCTCTGAGGGCTGAACGTTATCTATCCTGTGGTTTTGAATACAGCAGGGTTTTTACCCAAACACAGGCCCACACTGTACTCATCAATTATGCATGGCTCTCTAGGAATACACCACCTGCATAATATGTATGTACAAAGTTCACCCCTGACGTCTTCCTCACGTCTAACATGGCCAATACAAACCATACGAAGCAACTAGAGTCTTCAGGGTATAAATACACCACATCTTACCCCGGTAAGATAGAGTAAACCGAGACTTCCATGCTGACACACTGACCAGAGACGCTGAGGCTCCTGCATACAGTCGTTCCATCTGACAGCGGTCTGACACAGCCCTTGCGGGGTGTCCAACTCGAGACCAGGACAGGGTCCCACACTCTCTCTATTCAGGTATGGGGGTTCGACTAAATCCTAGAAGGATTCTTGGCTCTTAGGCTTTTAGACCTACACACATATGCTAGGTACACTCAGGTACATCTAGTTAGGCATCGTAGGAGTACGCGCACTTTGCATAATGCTTTTTATATTCAAGTATGTATTCATGATTATTGCAATATGGTAGAACTATTCTATCCCTTTGCTTTTATCGTACTGCTGATAATATATCTCTGCTATTGTCTGCTGGTTTCTGCAGCACATATATTTTACACTAGAATAACAACTGTTCAATAAATGCTTATTGAAACGCCCAGACTGTTTATTCTGTGTAACTCTCTGAGACAAACCGAATAAGTAAGCACGAGTGACTGAGCAAAAGGTAGTACATTGTTTCCACGATTCTGAGGAATTTGGGTTGTCATTATCTAAGGTTGCCAGAAACTAATCTCTCCCCGATAAGAGGAGATTCTAGTGACACTGTGAGCTAGCTAATGCAAAACAATCTAACATACGGGGTGAGGGTGCACAAAGTCACTCTGCCACCAAGCCCACAGCTTATGTTATACAAACGCGCAGGTCCTGCATGGGTACTATAGGAACTACACGACAATATATATATATTACCAAGTGGCGGTCGCCACTGGGTGGTAATATTTAGGTCTGCATTTCTATAGGAAGATAATTTCTTGGTTTGCTAATAACATTGGCGCCGTTTAACGAATATTCACAAAGCTTTCCAAAGACTTTTTTGAAAAGGGCTATTGCCCAAACAAACACCAAATTTGACAGGAAGCTAGATGTTGTTCCAGAAAGTATGCTTTTGTTATTTGGTGTAAATACGTTCAGTAGTTTTTGTGCAATTTAGGTTAAAAAATATTGTATATATGGAAGGTTGGGTTCGTCAGAGGCTCCCAAGAGTCCAGCGGTCGCACAAATTTAAAAATGGAGCCATCTGATTGTTCAAGAGGGTTTTCTCTTCCAGCGAGTGTCTCGCTCCAGCGAGACCTGCGGGAGCTCGTGCTCCGATTGGCTGGCAGCAACATGAAGAGAAATGTTGCGGCCGCCATTTCAGCACACAAGGACTTGGTCCCTGTGACCTGAAAATTAACCTCAAAATATTTGATCTGTTGGCCTATCTCTTCCCTAATGACTGGGTCTCGCAGTAAGGAGGTGTGAAGATGCCAACTCCGGAGTCACTCTCTAAACCTGGTCCACACTGTCAAGAACCCATGCATGATCAGAGACAGCAATTGCTCCGATCTCTACGGAGTGCACCCTAGCCATTAGTTCATTTCTCATTAGAACAAAAGAAATGCGGGAGCGTGTCTGGTGAATGTGAGAGTAGAATGTGTACTCTGTATCAAGGGTGTGCAGTTCTCACCAAGCATCTTGCATAGCGAGGTCATGAAGGGATTTTCTCAGGCTTCTGGAAAAGGCCCCAGCGTGAGTCTCTAGGCCCTCCTCCTTGTGTCTCTGTCCCTTATCACATTAAAATCCATGGTCAGGACGATCTCCCCTTGAGCGATTCCTCCAAGAGTTGTAAGAGGTAGGTGTCCTGAGCATCATTATGGGCATACACTGTAGCTAAAGTGACAGGGTGACAGGACCGAATAGCACCAGGTATCTGTCCTTGCTCACTACCTTGGTGTCAGAGACTGTGAAGGTAGGTAACATTTTAGAAAGATTATGACGTCCATTTGCTAAGCAGGGTGAGGTATCGGGTGGCTGACAGAAGAGACAGGAACCAATGTAATGAATCCAAAGATGATTTATTCATATATATATAAATTCCAAGTAATGGAACCCACAACTATCACCAGTTGCTTGGAGAAAGCCCATGGGATCTGACCTTTCTCCTAGCAACTGGAGATAGATTCCAGAATGGAACATAACAGAAAATACACACAACATAGAAGAAATACTAACAAATAATATAGTTACCAAAATGAGTCTGAAAACAAGCAGTGCAAACAGAACAAAGTAAAAATGCAAAACACTACATCATCTCCCCTTCATAAAAGAAAATTACGATAAATCATAATCATCAAAACGTGATGGCAATTTAGACTCTCTTAGTGAGAACAGGTTCTGACACATATGAATCAGTCCTGCGTGAAAACTGTGAACACTGGGATGCAGATGTTTGAGAAACAGGGGTTGACAGCATAGATTCAAAAGGTGCGGTCTGTTCTTTGAGTAAACTCTGTGAAGCAGCTCTAGCAAAAGGAGGCGTAACCGACAGATGAGTGGATGTCAGAGCCATTAGAAACGTTGATACTAGGAGACATATCATGAGAACATAACTCAGCTGACTTCGAGGTGCTGGCCTCATAAATGATAGAATCACCAGCAACGGGAGTATGTGATCTCAAATAAATGTCTTTCTGAATAGCTGAGATAGGTACCAAATTGTTTTTATTCCACCAACCCCTCCCTTGCAAAAGAACGGAACCTCTACTAACCTGCTCATTTTACAAGGAGAAGAGTAAACAGACTCCCCTTTCTTGAACTTCACAGGTTTCTAGATCAGAACCCATGACCCAACCGCAAAATCTCTTTCAGATACATGCTTAGTACAATCAAAATAAAGTTTCTGTTTTTGCTTCAACAAAACATTATCCCTAATCACCACAGTGTCATGTGTTTTAACCCCATCTTGACAATCAAGCCATGAAGGTAAAATTTTGGATCTACACTTTCTCCCTCTTATAGCAACCATTTCTGTATCAATAATTAAGAACCCACCAGCAGTGTCTGTTGATAAACGATCAACCACTGTGGATAACTTTCTAATTTTATGTGAATTTAAAATTACCCCAATTGAAGGTATCAATGCTCCAAAAATATCACCCACAATCTCTGCAGCACTAATTCCCCTTTTAATTTGTGTTAGTTCACCCTTCTTTTCATTGATTCCATGACTTTTATCCAGATGATATACCTTAGGGAAGACTATTCCCATATAACAACACCCATACCAATGTGCACGCAACCTATAGTAGGCATTCTTACCACATACATAATATATTCCAGGGAAAACAGGATCCGTACCACCTCGTATTCCCCAACCTCCCGAAATTAGGAAAATATGATCACATTCACTAGAACCAATGAAATAATTATTGAAATCAGTTTTCTGTCTTAGTAAGTAAAGCTTTCCCCTATGGTGCCAGTCCAGAGTCATTGCAGCATATCTCACCCCCCTTTTGTAATCACCTTCTCTAAAAGCCCAAGGAGGTATATGGGACTTTTGGTCAGCAGCTTTCTTCTTAAAACTCGGTCTCCTATCTTCCACTAAATGTATAAATTCAATCTCCTCCTGACGCAAACTACATGTTAAATTATTACGATGTGCATACACAGTATCTATCATTTTGGTAGTGTGAAAGAACTCACCAAAGTACTCAGCATTTTTCGCACTATTCACCTTATTCATATTCTTTCTAATAGGCACTTCTGAAAATACTAAATCATAATTTGAATAGAAATACTGCAGGCTTCCTTTTTCATAGAACAAACTTGTTAGTACACTACATGAAACTCCATATGTTAAAAGAAGGTGATGATAAGTCACCCCCTCAGAAACAGGCGAAGGTAATTGCATGCACACGTAACAATCTCTTGAATCCATAGTATCCACGTACTCATACAATAATTTAGTAAAAACATTTAACGAAAAATCATTAATAGAGTTATCCTGGTGATATATATTATCACCTGTTATTTTCTCAATATTAGTCTGTGGCTCTTCTTTAAGATTTCCCACATCTATTTTTTCACTCACCACATTATTAGTAATATTATTTTTAGTAGGATACATAAAATAAAACACAACAACAATTAGTGTTAACCAAACAATCATTAGTAGTAAAACACTTATAAAGCAAGCATTATTACATATACTGTAATATTCTCGCATGCACTTGCATGCGACATTCTCGTAGCATTCTCCGTTTGTAGTTTGTATTTGCTCACATGTGCATGTTTTAATATGTATTCCAATTCTATGTTGGAACTTGGAATTCTCAGTGAGCTCAAGAGGTCAGTTACATTGGACCTTCTTGAGATGCAGACGTGTTGCTGTGCTGCTAATAAATATTAATGAAAATCATTACAAGGATCTATGTGCTTACTTCTAACATTTGGCGACGAGCGGAGGAACACGCATGCCAACTTCATCAAGCAGCACAGGAGCAGTGTGTTCCTGAACAAAGATGAAGTATTTTACACGGATCGGAAGAATACTGGGAAGAAAATAATTGCAAAGACCAGCTATTTCAAGTCGCGGTAAGGAAGCAGTTTGTGTGCCAACGTGAAGAAGTTTAAAAAAAAATAAAAAAATTACGAGTTTCCAAACCCCTCGCGTTTGGTATAGTGTGCAAGGAGATTGTGCGCGTTAAAATTTCAAAAGTAAATACCTGCATCAGCGCGACACACTCCAAGAACGCCATCTTCGGAATCCTAATGATGAACGAAGTCTCGCAAAGGATTGATGAACATGTCTGACAACGCGGTGACGTCAGACGCAACGTGGCGGCTATTTTGTGCTTCAAATACACCCTTTCAGGTCGCTATAGTAACGCAGTGTACGGAGGACTGTACATTAGCATTGAAGGAAGATACAACATGGGAAATAATTGAAGGCAGCGACTGGATTTGTTCAAGTTTCACAAGTAAGTCCTAATAATTAGAAAGGACATTTTTTAAGACATTTTACTAAGTTTACCTGGCACAGTTCACACTTACATATAAAATAAGCTACATTTGAGAGAGAAGGAATTTAATGCAAACATAGACTACCTTGAAATATTATTTAAAGAGATAGAGGACAGTAACAAAACTGAAAACTAAACCACAAACAGTACGGCATTGGATTACTTAAAAGAAATAAAATGCAGTTTGAACCACCCTCAAAATGTTTGCAAAACAAGGGAGAACCTCCAGTTCCTTGGATGAGATGGAAGGAGGAATTTCTCACCTACATGACAGTCATTGATGGAGAACGCATGGGAGCTGATAGAAAAAAAGTATCCTGTTACACTGTTTGGGATCAGAAGGACGAGCAATCTTTAGAGCTTTACCACAAATTACTAATGCAGAAGGGATAGTGAACAATAATGTATATAAAGAAGCTCTGTTAAGGATGGAACAAAGATTCAAGGCAACTACCAACATTGCTCTCAACAGATTCAAATTTTACACCAGAGCGCAAAACGAAAATGAATCTTTTGATGATTTTTTAACTGCACTAAGATTTCTAAGTATGCAATGCAATGTTGGTAACATGTGTGATGAGATGATAAGAGATCAAATGATTGTCCATGTCAGGAACAAGAAAACCCAGGAACAATTATGGGTAATGGGAGATCCTAAACTCTCAGAGGCCATTTCCACTGCGAAGGCTTTGGAACAGTCAGAGAAGTGGATGCACACTGTAAGAGATGTGAACAATAAGACTGAATAAGCGGAGGAAGTGTGTGCAATAAAACGTGCGGAAGAACAACGCCCTGAATACCCTAAATATGGACACAACTCATCTCGCAGGAGTAGCAATGGTGGTTTGAGAGAATTTGTTAGAATAGAACAAAATGGAGCATGTTATAGATGTGGTAGCAGAATGCATATGGCATCTTAGGTGGGGTGTCCATCGTTAAATAGAGAATGTGGAAAATGTGGCAGGATGGGTCACTTCGCAAGTGTGTGCAAGGACCTAAAGAGAGGTACAGTACAAACTTGTGGTAAAGTATCGTGCACATCAGAAAGATGTAACAATATACATAAGTGTGAATATGATGCAGGGAGAGAAAATGACAAAGGTTTTGTTGTGTCAATTATAGAGAAATTGTCAAATATAAATGACAAAGAACAAGGGTCTAACAAAAGAGCGCCTATATGCAAAGTAGAAGTTGATGGTTTTGGAATTAGAATCATGGCAGACTCAGGGTCTCCCTGGACTATAGTTTCGGGACAATATTATAAAGAGAAACTTAGTGATACATGCAAACAGGGAGATATGTTGCCGCCTGATATTACAGCTGAAAGTTTTGATGGTTCTATAATTGATATGGTAGGGTACTTTAATGTTTTATTACAGTTCAAAAGCAGAGTTGCAGAAGTAAAACTATATGTTGCTGTGAAAGGGGTAAATGTTTTACGATGGAGGGACCAATGGAAATTAGGTATCATTCTCAATCCCGCTCCAAGGAACCAGTTATGGTGGATGAGGGTAACTGGATCAAAAAGGTTGCAGTCACAGGGGATAGTAACAAAGAGGTCTTCATCAAGGAAAACTTTAAAGATGTTTTCTCAGAGAATTTAGGCAGATTGATAAATTACTCACATAGGATCAAATAAAAAAAAAACATTATTCCAGTCAAACAGAAATTAAGAGGGGTACCCATCAATGTTAGAGAGGAACTTAAAGTAATGCTCAATGAGTTAGTTAGCGAAGGCATAATAGAGCCTATTGAATCGTCCGAGTGGGTTTCTCCCATTGTTTTGGTTCGTAAACCAGACCAAAAATTGAGAGTATTGTGGACCTTAGAGATCTTAATGCTGGTATTGTAGTTGACTGTCATCCGTTGCCAAACATAAATGAGGTTGTGCCAATGTTGGAAGGAGCAAAAATATTTTCCACACTCGATTTAAGATCAGCTTATCACCAGGTTGAGTTGACTGAAGACTCCAAAATGCTAACGGCTTTCATTACACCTCAAGGTTTATACCAATACACTAGAATGCCGTTTGGTTTAGCATCGGCAGCGTCGGTGTTCCAAAGGGTAATGTTCAATATTTTCAGAGATGTTGACAGGTTTGTAAAATGCTTCCAAGACGACATTTTGATCTTCTCACCTAATGAGGAAGAACACATGAAGCATCTGATGGAAGTATGTGATAGGTTGAGGAAAAATGGTTTAACACTTAAGGCTCACAAATGCAAGTTGTTCAAGGATACAGTGGAATATTTAGGACATACCTTGTCAGGAAATGGAATTGCCCCTAAGAAATCCAACATTGATGGTATCGTCAACGCCCCCGCTCCCACCAACAAAGAACAATTATTGTCATTCACTGGAATGTGTGAATATTACAGTAAATTTGTAGAAAAGTTTGCTACAAAAATGGAACCGTTGAGACTGTTGTTGAGACATAAGGCTGTGTTTCAGTGGAAGGAGGAAAACCAGCTTGCTTTTGAGTCCATCAAGAATGATATTGTCAAGGCACCCACACTTAAACCGTTTTGCATGAATAAAGAATGTGTGGTTACTGTTGATGCCAGCTTGTATGGCATTGGTGGTGTGCTGTCGCAGAGATGTGGCAAGGAGGAGTGGAACGTAGCCTTTGCGTCCCGTACTTTGAATGAGTGTGAACGCAGGTATGCAGTGATCAAAAAGGAGTTGTTAGCCTGTGTCTGGGCGATAGAACATTATCGCAATTATTTGTGGGGAAGTAAATTGATTCTTAGAACAGACCACAAGCCATTAGTAAATATCTTATTTCCTGGTGGTGGGTGGAATTCCACAGCACGCATTGCTAGGTTAACCTCCAGATTACAAGAGTACTGTTTCAAAACAATCAATCAATCAATCACGGCATTTATAAAGCGCGCTTCTCACCCGGGAGGGTCTCAAGGCGCTGGGGGAGGGGGTAGGTTACTGCTCGAACAGCCAGGTCTTGAGCTGCTTCCTGAAGGAGAGATGGTCCTGGGTTCGCCGAAGGTGAGTGGGGAGGGAGTTCCAGGTCTTGGCTGCCAGGTAGGAGAAGGATCTTCCTCCGGCGGTGGTTCTGCGGATGCGTGGTACAGTGGCGAGGGCGTGGCTGGTTGATCGTAGCTGGCGTGTGGGCGTGTAGAAGGTCATGCGGTCGTTGAGGTACTTTGGGCCCAGGTCGTGGAGGGCCTTGTGTGCGTGGGTGAGGAGTCTGAACGTGATTCTCTTGCTGACGGGGAGCCAGTGCAGGTCTTTCAGGTGTCCGGTGATGTGGCTGTGTCGGGGGATGTCCAGGATGAGTCGTGCGGAGGCGTTCTGGATGCGCTGGAGTCTTTTTTGAAGTTTGGCTGTGGTTCCGGCGTAGAGGGTGTTCCCATAGTCCAGTCGGCTGGTGACGAGTGCCTGGGTGACGGTCTTCCTGGTTTCAGTGGGGATCCATCTGAAGATCTTGCGGAGCATGCGCAGGGTGTTGAAGCATGAAGATGAGACGGCGTTGACTTGTCTGGTCATCGACAGGGAGGAGTCCAGGATGAAGCCCAGGTTGCGTGCGTGGTCCGTTGGCTTGGGCGCGGTGCCCAGGGCCGGGGGCCACCAGGAGTCGTCCCAGGCGGAGGGAGATGAGCCCAGGATGAGGACTTCCGTCTTGTCCGAGTTCAGTTTAAGGCGGCTGTTCCTCATCCAGTCGGCGACGTCTCTCATCCCGTCGTGTAGGTTGGCTCTGGCGGTGGTGGGGTCGTTGGTGAGGGAGAGGATCAGCTGGGTGTCGTCGGCGTAGGAGATGATGTTGAGGTTGTGTTGGCGTGCGATGGCTGCGAGGGGGCTCATGTAGACGTTGAAGAGGGTTGGACTGAGTGAAGATCCTTGTGGAACGCCGCAGATGACTTCGGTGGCTTCGGATCTGAACGGGGGAGGCGGACTCTCTGGGTTCTTCCGGCGAGGAACGAGATGATCCATTCCAGTGCTTTCTCTCGGATTCCGATGTTGCTGAGGCGCTTCACTAGGGTGCGGTGGCAGACGGTGTCGAACGCCGCGGAGAGGTCCAAGAGGATGAGGGCAGCTGTTTCCCCGTTGTCGGTTAGGGTTCTGATGTCGTCGGTGGCTGCGATAAGGGCGGTCTCGGTGCTGTGGTTGGCCCGAAACCCGGACTGCGAGGGGTCGAGGGATCCATTCGTCTCGAGGAAGGCGGCAAGCAATCTGTCTGTTTGTGCCTGGCAAGAACAATGTCATGGCAGATTTCATGTCACGCCATCCATGTCAACAAGATGAATGTGAAGTTTTGCACGAGTCTGATGTGGTTACTTATGTACAGGATGTTGTTTCTGGTGACTTTGAAGAAATCTCAGAGGAAAAATGGAGATTATGTGAGAAAGAAGATTTGCTATGGCAAACCATTAAGGGGTACATTATGAATGGCTGGCCCAAGAAAAAGGATTTAAGTGCTGAAGTTATTCCAATGTTTAAAGTTGCAGATGAATTAGAAGTGGATGGAGAACTCATGTACAAAAATGAAAAATGTGTGCCACCCACTGGAGTACAAGATCTAATATTGAAGATTGCACACAAGTCTCACCCTGGTATGTCTTCCATGAAACGATTAGTAAGGAATTTCTTTTGGTGGCCGGCTGTTGACCGCATGGTTGATCGCACAGTCAGAGAATGTGATGTATGCATGTCACATGAGAAAATGTTGAAGGTTAATACCCCTCCTTTGAAAAGCACTGAATGGCCCAATGAACCTTGGAAAAAATTAGCTTTTGATATTTCAGGTCCATTCATGTGTTTACCTTGTGATTCAAGATATGCATTGGTTTTTGTGGACTACCACTCTAAGTGGCCGGAGGTTAAATTTGTACCGCATACCACAACCAATATAGTGGTAGAGTTTTTCAAAGAAATCTTTGCCAAAGAGGGTTGTCCGTCCACCCTTGTTACAATAATGGTGTGCAATTTACCTCTACGGAGATGGAAGAATTTCTTAGGTGCTATAATATCAAACATGTTACCGCATCATTATATGAACCGCATGAAAATGGTTTAGTTGAGCGTTTTAACCGGGTGTTAAAAGGATATGTTTCTGATGTCATCAAATTAGGTAGTGATTGGAAAAACCTTTTAAGAGAAAAATTGTGGATGTATTGTATCACACCACATTCTATTACTGAAGTTAGTCCTTTCAAACTTCTCAAATGGAGAGATCCTGCTTCCAAACTTTGTCCCTGGTGGTTCAAGGAGAAGAGCGGTTTGGGTAAGAGTAATGAGAGTGTGGTGAGTGATGCAGCAGAGAGAATAAGACACAAACAGTTTAAGACCAAAGTGTGGTATGACAACAAGTGGAGAACTAAGACGCATGATTTTAAAGTTGGTGATTTTGTGAAGATCAGGAAACCAGGTTTGTTAAATAAGTGCTCAGAAAGGTTTAGTAAAGCTATCAAAATCACTAAGGTATTCACCAACAGTGTCATTACGCAAGATGGCAGATTATGGAATGTTAAACGTGTTGCAAAATGTCCTATTGGAAACTGTACTTTCAATGCTGATGAAGATTTCACTGAAAATGTTTTGTTAGGTTTCGGAGATATTTCTCATAGGAATGATCATTACATGGTCACAGATACACTTTAGATGATAACAATTGTAGTGGAACTTCTGTTGCCTCTAGAGTTAGAGATTCATGTCGCACTAGACAGCCTCCCAAAGGTTGTCAGATTTTGTAAGATAGTTTTGTTGTTTCTTTTTGTTTCTCATTTCTTTTCTTCATTATGTTTGCTTATTTATATAAGGGAGCATATGTAATATTCTCGCATGCACTTGCATGCGACATTCTCCTAGCATTCTCTGTTTGTAGTTTGTATTTGCTCACATGTGCATGTTTTAATATGTATTCCAATTCTATGTTGGAACTTAATTCTCAGTGAGCTCAAGAGGCCACTTACATTGGACCTTCTTGAGATGCAGACATGTTGCTGTGCTGCTAATAAATATTCATGAAAATCATTACAAGGATCTATGTGCTTACTTCTAACATATACGTTTTAAACTTTGGTTTTGATATCCAGTCTCTTGAAAATTTGCCTTTGCCATTTTCTAGAAATGTCAAAAAACAAAAACTAAAAAAAACATAAAAACTAGGAAAAAATAATGAAAAATGTGTAGTGTATCCGAGCACTTCTTAAGCCTTTTTACTTCACCCCTCTCTTTTTTTATAGTATCTTCACAGCCTTTAAGTCAATTCCAGCTTAGTTTTCTGCAATCTTCAAAGTGATTTTTCAATATTCTGCATCCCAATTTTTACGTTCTCTACTATAGGGAACGTCCCCGTGGGCACCACCTGGCCCCCTAGGGGTTTTTTCAAACGTTATGATGTCTTTTATCTCTTCATTCAAATAATTATTAAACCATTAGTTCAATAACTTTATGTTTATTTTCCTTCTTCATATGAATTGGATTAGCCAATATTTCCAAACGATGCAATTTTCATTGGATACTTCATACACTCCTTGAGTTCCAATGCATTTCGGGTGAAACCACCCTTCTTCAGGGAACCATATGCTGTAAATTAATATGAAAGCTACTTAATACATGAGGTGACCTAAAAACAGTCATATCTACGGCTTGTAGTACTCTAAATCTAATGTGCTTAACCGATACTGGTGATACGAGTGTGATACAAAAACGAAACTCATGCCGGAAGTCATATTATTGCTACTTGCTCGGAATGCTCGTACATATGGGGACTGTGACTACAACAATATAAACCGATGAAAGGGTGCTCGTGACGTATAACGTACAACTAATCTTCGGTAGCGTGAGTGCTCAAGTGAATTAACATAAAAGCTCAAAAAAACTAAGACGCAGGTGAACTAAGAGCTACGAGAATATTACGGGACTGATCCTATGTAATCGACAACTCGATTATAATGTGAGAGCAAATGTGACTTAATGTGACTTAATGCTCTTACATATGGGGACTGTGACTATAACAATATAAACCGATGAAAGGGTGCTCGTGACATATAACGTACAACTAATCTTCGGTAGCGTGAGTGCTCAAGTGAATTAACATGAAAGCTCAAAAAAACTAAGACGCAGGTGAACTAAGAGCTACGAGAATATTACGGGACTGATCCTATGTAATCGGCAACTCGATTATAATGTGAGAGCAAATGTGACTTAATACGTCCAACGATAAAACCCGTTGAAAACGGTGCTCGTGACCTTAGGAAGACCAACTAATCTTCGGTAACTCGATTATAATGTGAGAGCAAATATGACTTAATACGTGCAACGATAAAACCCGTTGAAAACGGTGCTCGTGACCTTAGGAAGACCAACTAATCTTCGGTAACTCGATTATAATGTGAGAGCAAATGTGACTTAATACGTGCAACGATAAAACCCGTTGAAAACGGTGCTCGTGACCTTAGGATGACCAACTAATCTTCGGTAACGTGCGTGCTCAAATAAATAAACATAAGTGCCCGAATACATGTAATCATGGTGAAAGTGAAACCCCACTAGAAACTTACGGGAGTGTTCATGCTCCGTGTTCTCCGATGTGTGTTACGGGAAACATTCCCGCGGTAGTTTGTGGTAGTTTAGTAATGGTGATAAAAATGATAGAAGGACTAATGCCTACATGAACAGTGGTGGCGGCCATGTTAGAATGAGGATGTCTGTACTAAACGTAGTGGATATGCTGGTTTAAACATGGAAATAATTGGAGAACATACCGATAACTATACCAATAACTGTGAGCACATATATGTGCCTCCGCATAAGTAAATGTAACAGTGATTAATAAGCAAAAAACTACTAAACATTAACCGAATGTTTGAAAATATACGCTGTACCGATCAGTGACATTAAAGTTACATTGTTGAACACAATAATGATCGACTGTGCTTGACCAAAATCGGATAACCCATAATTTTAAATGAGAATAACAATGAATGTAGACACAAAGAAAGAAAAAAACAAAGAAAAAGATTAAGGAAACGAAGAGGAAAAATAAGATGTAAAACCACATTCCACATATAATCCAAGTAAAAAATCCGATGTGTTATGGACTGTTCATGTGAATAAAGGACCACCAGAGAGTCTTACAAGTAACAACTAAATTCGATTCTATCGTTCATACCAAACGGTTTCATTGTTTCCAGTCTTTTTATCCAAAAGTTTTCTCTCTGTAAGAGGAATTTATTGTTATCTCGACCTTCTTCCTTCGTAATAACCTCAAGAATAAGAAACTTGAGTTGGCTGATGCTATGTTTGTTTTCGGAAAAATGATTCGCCACTGTTGATTTCAAATAGTTATTACGTATGTTAGATTTGTGTTCATTCAATCAGATTTTTAGCTTGCGTTCCGTTTTTCCGACGTACCCTTGACCACAAGGGCATTTCAATAAATAAATAACATTCATAGTATCGCATGTTGCAGTCACTCGTAGTTTTATCTTACTGCCTTTTCTAGGATGTGTAATGACGTTTCCTTTGATTACGTTGTTGCAATTGATGCAATTGTAACATGGTTCCGTGCCTTTATACATTGTTTTGTCTACCTTCCGTGAAAATTTCAAAATTTCTCCTAGATTCTGACTTCTTTGGTACGCAAATATAGGTAATTCTTTAAATAAGTTGTTGAAATCATGTTCTTGTGCTAAGATAAACCAGTGTTGTCTAATAATTCGTCGATAAGCTTTGCTCATCGTGGAAAATTTGGAGACGACCACCATGCGAGTGTTCTCTTTTTGTGTGTTTTTTTGAGTAATTCACTTCGCGTTTTATTTGTGCTACGTAATTTTGCTTGATCCAGTACTGTCTGTGGATAACCCCTATTGCGGAATCTGCATTCCATCTCATTAAGCCTTTCTCTGCATACATGAGGTTGTGATACAATTCTTTTAAGTCTTAACATCTGTGAGTAAGGAAGGTGTTGTTTCAAGGTTTCTTGATGGAAACTCTGATAATGCAATGTGTTGTTCCGATCCGTTGGTTTTCGATAGATGTCTGTGTCAAATCCGGTACTTGTTCTTGTGATTTCTACATCCAGAAACGTTATCCGTTGTTCTTGTATCTCTGATGTGAATTGAATTCTCTCGTCAATATAATTGAGATTCTGAAGTGCCTCTGTAAGTTCCAATTTCGGCCCACTCCATATTAAAAATATGTCATCTATGTATCTGAGAATCAATCTACTGTGTTCCTTCCATGGTGATTTGGTTAGAATATGTTCTTCCTCAAATCTTTCCATAAACAGATTGGCATACGCCGGCGCGGCGGAATTGCCCATGGAAGTTCCTGATTGTTGTAAAAACCACTAGTCTTTCCATTTGAAGTAACTCTGAAAAAGGGTGAAGTACAACAATTCCGATACATGCGATACTATGCGATACTATGAATGTTATTTATTTATTTATTTATTGAAATGCCCTTGTGGTCAAGGGTACGTCGGAAAAACGGAACGGATTTTTTACTTGGATTATATGTGGAATGTGGTTTTACATCTTATTTTTCCTCTTCGTTTCCTTAATCTTTTTCTTTTTCTTTGTTTTTTTCTTTCTTTGTGTCTACATTCATTGTTATTCTCATTTAAAATTATGGGTTATCCGATTTTGGTCAAGCACAGTCGATCATTATTGTGTTCAACAATGTAACTTTAATGTCACTGATCGGTACAGCGTATATTTTCAAACATTCGGTTAATGTTTAGTAGTTTTTTGCTCATTAATCACGGTTACATTTACTTATGCGGAGGCACATATATGTGCTCACAGTTATTGGTATAGTTATCGGTATGTTCTCCAATTATTTCCATGTTTAAACCAGCATATCCACTACGTTTAGTACAGACATCCTCATTCTAACATGGCCGCCACCACTGTTCATGTAGGCATTAGTCCTATCATTTTTATCACCATTACTAAACTACCACAAACTACCGCGGGAATGTTTCCCGTAACACACATCGGAGAACACGGAGCATGAACACTCCCGTAAGTTTCTAGTGGGGTTTCACTTTCACCATGATTACATGTATTCGGGCACTTATGTTTATTTATTTGAGCACGCACGTTACCGAAGATTAGTTGGTCATCCTAAGGTCACGAGCACCATTTTCAACGGGTTTTATCGTTGCACGTATTAAGTCACATTTGCTCTCACATTATAATCGAGTTACCGAAGATTAGTTGGTCATCCTAAGGTCACGAGCACCGTTTTCAACGGGTTTTATCGTTGGACGTATTAAGTCACATTTGCTCTCACATTATAATCGAGTTGCCGATTACATAGGATCAGTCCCGTAATATTCTCGTAGCTCTTAGTTCACCTGCGTCTTAGTTTTTTTGAGCTTTCATGTTAATTCACTTGAGCACTCACGCTACCGAAGATTAGTTGTACGTTATACATCACGAGCACCCTTTCATCGGTTTATATTGTTGTAGTCACAGTCCCCATATGTACGAGCATTAAGTCACATTTGCTCTCACATTATAATCGAGTTGTCGATTACATAGGATCAGTCCCGTAATATTCTCGTAGCTCTTAGTTCACCTGCGTCTTAGTTTTTTGAGCTTTTATGTTAATTCACTTGAGCACTCACGCTACCGAAGATTAGTTGTACGTTATACGTCACGAGCACCCTTTCATCGGTTTATATTGTTGTAGTCACAGTCCCCATATGTACGAGCATTCCGAGCAAGTAGCAATAATATGACTTCCGGCATGAGTTTCGTTTTATCGTATCACACTCGTATCACCAGTATCGGTTAAGCACATTAGATTTAGAGTACTACAAGCCGTAGATATGATTTTTTTTAGGTCACCTCATGTATTAAGTAGCTTTCATATTAATTTACAGCATATGGTTCCCTGAAGAAGGGTGGTTTCACCCAAAATGCATTGGAACTCAAGGAGTGTATGAAGTATCCAATGAAAATTGCATCGTTTGGAAATATTGGCTAATCCAATTCATATGAAGAAGGAAAATAAACATGAAGTTATTGAACTAATGGTTTAATCATTATTTGGATGAAGAGATAAAAGATATCATAACGTTTGAAAAAACCCCTAGGGGGCCAGGTGGGGCCCACGGGGACGTTCCCTATAGTAGAGAACGCAACTTATTTACTATAATAGTGTACTGGACCGGAGTACACACCCAAGGAGCACATCTAATTTTGTTGAACTTTTAATTAGCCTAAGGTTGTGCACGGTCTCACCCTAATCTTGCATCCCAATTTTTGACATAGTTCATTTAGGGTGGCTCATAACAATTCTTGTGACTACTCGGCAACACTCTTTTCTCCACACTGCTCTGTGTTTTCAACTGCTTCTGCCACCACATATGTCCATTCAGGTTCTGTGTATTTCTTGTTCGAAACTCTTGCTCTTTTTGTTCTCCGAACTGTATCTTCCTCAGAGTCACTTCGTTCTGTTTGGCTCAATACTTCTATTATCGTATTTGGAACCTTTTCATTCAGAGTGTATTTTAGTCTTTTCACTCCCTGTGGCCATATATCTCCTTTTCTTGACTTTTTCACTTGCACAAAATCACCAGATTCAAGACTCAATTCAAAACTTCTCTTATTTGCTTCTTTTATTGTTTCCACTTGTTCCTGAATCAAATTTCCTTCTTCATTAGTATTGACAACAGTCTCACGAGACCCAGTAGCAGGTGCCCACTTTATTCGACTTTGTTCAGACTCTCTTTGACTTTCAGCTTGATCTTGATCTTTTTCATTTGTTTCTGATCTTTCAAGTGGACTTGGGACTCTTCTTGTGTGGCTTGTGTGGATCCAATTAGGTAAGCCACCACACTTCACTGCTGTCGTCGTCACCAATATCACTTGGTATGGCCCATGCCAACGTGGCTCCAAACAAGACTTCCTTACATGTTTCTTCACCAGGATCCTCTCTCCTGGACTTAGGTCATGCGCTTGTTCTTGCTGTGTTGTGGTTGCAACTTCTCCAACCTGATGAGACACAGAACACACCACATCAGCCAATCCTTTGCAATAATCGAGCACTAGCTCATCAGTTATATTCATTAGTTGATTTGCTGGAACTATGGCTGTCTCATTGCTCTCCCCATAATCACTTCATGGGGCGATAATCCAGTCCTTTTATCAGGAATACTTCTCAAACTCATCAGAACTAGTGGTAAAGCATCTGGCCATTTTAGTGCTGTGGACGCACATACTTTTGAGAGTCTCGACTTAATAGTGCCATTAATTTGTTCGACCAAGCCTGAAGCGTCTGGTTGATAGGCACAATGTAATTTTTGCTCAATTTGCAAAGCTGCACAAATCATCCGAATTATTTAATTATTAAAATGTGTTCCTCTATCTGTTTCTAACGAGACTGGAAATCCAAACCTGGGTATTATCTCTCATAGCAGCAATTTAGCAACAGTTAGAGTATCATTTCGTCTTGTTGGATAAGCTTTTACCCAACGAGAGACCAGACAGACCACCACCAACACATATTTCAAACCATTACATGGAGGGAGCTCAATAAAGTGCCTGCAGTCTGGTAAATGAACCTGCTGCTTTTCGTCCACAACTGACAACAGTTTTTGTCCCTGCATTTTGCTGCTGACAAGTTATGCATCTCTGACAAAGACTTTCTGCAATGACCCTGAACCTCGGATTGTACCATGTTTGCTTAAAAAGCCTAACCATTGCATCTCTACCTACATGTGTTAAACCATGGTACATCCTTGCCATTTGCGACAGCAAGCTATCTGGCATTATTGGTCTTCCATCTGTATACACCCACACTTCACCCTACGTGTACATCCAGCTTTGATCCAGATTTCCTTTTCTTCCTCACTAGCTTCTTCCTGCAATTGCCTAATTTCTTCCCATGATTCCACAGAAGAAAACATTAGATGACAATTTGTATCAGATTTCTGCATATCTTTGTTAATTGAAATTGAATTTTGGGCACAAAAATTTACAACTTGATCAGCATATCTGTTAACATTCGTTATATAATCATTCCCAGATTTGTGTGCAGAACATTTCACAATTCCAATTTCTTTGGGCAATTGTAGTGCATCTAGTAACTCCTTAACGTAGTTACCATTTCGAAGCGCTGAACCAGATGATGTCAAAAATCCACGTTGCAACCACAATTGTCCAAAATCGTGCACAACCCCAAAACCATATTGACTATCAGTGAATATGGTTATTCTCAAATGTTTGCCAATTATACATGCTCTGGTCAATGCGACCAATTCAGAAAATTGTGCGGAACTCACTCTTTTCAAGCATGAAGCTTCAAGGACCATGGCCACTGTACACACTGCATGTGAAGCACGCAAAGTACCTTTATCATCTCTCAGGTAAGATCCATCCACAATTATCACACAATCAGATTCAGGCAATGGCGTGTCTCTTATATCAGGCCTTGGTTTTGTACACAATTCAGTCACGTCCAAACAATCATGATCTGCTTCATCCACCACTTCCTCATAACTTGGACTTGGTAACTATGTAGCCGGATTCAAATTTGTGCATCTTGTCACAGTCACATTTTCCGCTCACAGAATCACTCTGTCATATCTTGTCAATCGACTACTTGTAAGATGCTGTGTTCGTGTCAACAAGATCTCAACAGAATGTGGCACATACACTCTCAAAGAATGTCCCATCACAATCGATTCACTCTGTTCCAAACTCACACAAGTAGCAGCAACTGCTTTCAAACATCCTGGCAATGCTGCAGCCACTGAATCCAACGTGGCGGAAAAATATGCCACTGGACGGCGTACTGTTCCATGCGTTTGCGTTAGAACTGAAAGTGCACAACCATGTCTCTCACAGCAAAATAGTGCAAAACCCTTGCTGTAGTCTGGCACTCCTAATGCAGGTGCTCGACAAAGGCTGTCTCGCAACTCTACAAATGCCCTCATGCATTCCTCATCCAGTTCAATTGGATCAGTCAAATCTTTATGTGTCAATCTCAGTAATGGCTTGGCTGTCAGTGAAAAGCCACTGATCCATTGTCTGCAGTATCCAACTATACCCAAGAACATTCAAACTTCTTTCTGTGTTCTGGGTGGATTCATTTGCAAGATCACAGTTATTCGATCTTGTGATACTTTCCTGACTCCTTTCTCAATTTTGTGTCCCAAATATAAAACTTCTTTTTGACAAAATTGCAATTTAGCAGGTGACACTTTATGCCCACCTACTGCCAAATGGTTCAGTAGAGCAATTGTATCTGTCACATATGCTTCTCTCGTCTTCGATGCAACAAGCAAGTCATCAATATATTGCACCAAAACTGTGTCTTCTGGCATTACCAATGACTCCAAACATTTTTTCAAAATCTGATTGAAAATTGAGTGACTCTCTGTATACCCTTGAGGAACTCGGCACCATGCCAAAACATGGTCTCCGAACCAGAATGCAAACAAATATTGGCTATCCGGATGCAAGGGTATCGAGAAAAATGCTTGACACAAATCAATCATGGTAAACCACTCCGCGTCATTCGGTGATGGTCCTACTGAACCTCCTGAAGTGGATGTCACTTCTTTCACATTTTGCACTAGTCTTCTAGGTTCCATTTGTACATTACGCTTTGGGGTTTCTACTGATCTTTCTGAAATATCAATCAATGTTCCTGTCTCACTCACATCAGCACCACCATTAACCCTATTATCATTAACAGGTACTGTCAAAGTATGCACTTGTGAAATATTTCGACCCTCACTATACAATGGAACTATGGGACCAATTGTCACAGGAACTGACAAAGCTTCTGCATTCAAATTTAATTGGGTAATCTATTGTGTCAAATAATCCTTTGCCTGACTCGTTACATTTGTATTCCTTATAGCGAGGACTGAAGAACTTCTACTTGAATCAATGGAGCATTCGGAGTAGTTCTTTCCTGTTCTTCCTGATATGGTGGAGGTTTGCTTAATAATAACTCATCTAACAACTCATCATCAATTTCGTTTGGATCTGGATCTGAACATTCTACATTTTTCTTTTTCTCTTTACACTTTCCTCCAGCCTGATCCTCTACTACAACAACCGGATATAAACCTTCACCTGCTGCAATCACATCCCTTCTCCATCTTTTCATTTGAGCATCCCACTTTGCCTCTCAGTATCTACTCACAGTATTTCTGTATTCACTCTGAGACCTGTCTCTGTCTCTCTTATATGCCTCATGCTCCCATTCCTCAAGCACTTCGCACTGCATAGGTCTAGGGTTTGGTCTTAATTGATTCATTTGATATCTCAAGTTCTCTAAAATCCTCACATTTAAAGTACCGTACTCTGGAAAAGCCAAATTCCCATCTCCTTGTGTATATTTCACCCAATTCTCCAACCAGATACACGTATGATATCCTCCTACTAAAGACATAAAAGAAGCAGGCATACCATCAGGTGGTATAGGAATTCCTTCTCTAATAGGTATAGGCTCATCTTTTCTAAACAAGGTCTTCATTGTTTTCAATAACTTCATTCTATTTCTTTCGCTACGCTAAAAACCCAAACAAAACAAGGAAAACTCTTCCGTAAATCCACAACCGCTATTCGTTCACACTGCCCAATATCAGTGCAACTCACACTAACCAACCAATAACAGCACAGCACCCTTTCGTGACGATTCACACTAGCTGACCAATGTCAGCGCAGCTCTCTGTGACGTCAGTAAAACTCCTATAACTGACCCTCCCTTTACAAACATAATCGGCAGTGAATTATAAACTCTTCTTAAAGAAAACAAAATTAGAAACAACACAAAACAAACCTGCTTTGTCTGCCCCACTAAAGAAAGTGATAGATTTCAATTATTCAAAGAATTCTTTTGCTACTAGTGAAATATCAACCAGCGTTACTCCACCCTCAATCACGTGAAAATTCTCGGGACTTCTTCTGCTGCGCTTTCTAAAGGTACCCAAATAAATCTCCACTAAACTAACTTCAGAGTTCCCTATGCAATATTAACAACCCATCTGTTGCTTAATATCACCCCAGCAGACAACGCAATGCTACTTAGTGTATGCCACACTAAACCTGCCCATTAGGGTAATATCATCCCAGGATCTTTGGCCACTCCGGACCCGTCTTTCTTAAGGTCAACGACAGACCACAACATGTAACAATAGTACGGTATGTTAATAACCAAACTTAATAATTCTTACCTATTAAATTGCCAATTTAATCCATAAAACCATCAAGTCTGCTACCAAACACTGATCCAGAGCTTAGGGAGAAACAAATTTCTATCATCTGGATCCAATTTAATACATACCAGTCCCTTTCACGCTGGGTGAGTTTAAACCAATCTTACCAATTTGCTCATTACTTATTTTATCCTCTTTCTTTCTCGATGAATCTTTGATAGTGAATAGGGATTGGCAAATAATATCACAATTCTAAAAGCATAAACATATAGAAAAATAATCATTCAAAATAACCAAATGACACTAATGAAGACAGACTCTGTTTATAAGTTAAAATGCTTTATCTAAATATGTGAATTGCTTATCAGGTACAATACAGCTTGAATCATAGATCATCGCACAAGAAACAGCAATGATAATAAACTTGATTGTACATGTCAGCGCAATGAGTGAGTGGATAGGCGAAGAGACAAAAGGATAAAGACATTTGCAAATAAGATTTATGCAAATTCAGAATATCATACTAACCGATCATGCAAAGTTCTAGAAATCAGGAAAGCTACCCTCTGGCCATGAGAGTAAGCTGAGCATCCCTAAAGAGACTTGAGGTGCAAAGATCAAAGAGTCAGTATCAGCAGAACAACAGCCAGCCAATGAATTTAGGAAACAGCAACACAGCTCTCTCCTCTCGCAAAGTAGGAAAACGAGCTCTAGCCCCCACCCTCTTTGTACTAGTAGTTATACCCTAAATTCACTAAAGATCCAACCCCTCATGTATCATCACACATAGAAACCTCATCTTTCATTGGTTAAAAACAGAGTGTGACTAGTCACTCCATTCTCGATGTGCCTAACTCTTCAACAGTTCCTTTGTATTTGGCAGCTCACGTCACTAGCCCTTCAGCAGAGGAAATTATGATATCACAGTTCCGCGGCTTGTACATTTCTTCATCTTGAAAATGTATCGATCTTGCAGTACAAGTGTCCACATACTCCGCTCAGCAAGGAAGTTCCATTCATATTCATTTGTTTCCTCTACACAACCTTGGCCATCCTCAGGAACTCACAAAGGACAAATTACATTTTCTTTTTCTACATTCTAATTAGCAAACTAAACCTAAAAAGACTTTCGAGGCCTTCTCTGCAGGGCAGTAAAATGCGCTCTAGGATAAACAAATACAAGTGTGATTATCATGGTTGTTTTATAAAACTCCACTATTAAACGCTCTATGAATGCTTTTTGCTTACATTTTCTAATACTCTGCGCATTATTTTCAAACAGTTTGTGAAAAGAAACTCGCGGCTTTTAGCTGTTATTTTCTGCATTAATCGTGTGCATTTGCGGCCTACTCTAACTCTCCCAGCACGCGCTTGCACAGTTTTCATTTTTACCCCTTATTAGTTTTCCGCTGTTTATTTTCACACCATTTTGTTAATAATTCACACAATAAGGAGTTCAATCCGAGCAGGCTTTATTTCGCGAAAACCCTGCTCCATCAGAAGCAAAAGCTATGGAGACTTTTTTTCCATTAACTTTCTGCCCAAAAACTGTGCCAATGCCCTTCATGCTAGCATCCACAGATATAACACATTTAAGCCCCGCAATAAAAGGACCAAGGAGTCGTCACCAATTGTTTAAGATTAGTAAAAGTCTCATTGGTTTCATCTTTCCAAAGAAATTTGACCCCTTTTTTAAGAAGATACCTCAAAGGCTGAACAGCAGAAGCATAGGATGGTACAAAACGAGCATAATATTCACAGAGACCAAGAAATGATCTCAATGAATCTATGTCAGTAGGTACAGGCACTTTCAAAATGACTTCAATTTTGCTAAATTTCAGCTTGATGCCACTAGGTGTGATTGTGTGGTCAAGGTAATCCAAGTTTTGTACCAAACATTTACATTTCTCTGACTGTATAGTAATGCCTCTTGTCCTGAGAATGTTTAAAACTCTGTCCAAAATCAGTAGGTGCTCCTCTCTAGTTTCTGTAAACACAGGAATATCATCTTGGAAGGCTTGGACATTCTTAAGATCTTTAAACAATATGCCTGTAACCTTCTGAATGACGATGGCTGCCGAAGCAAGACCAAAAGGTAGTCTTAAGTACTTGAAAGCCCCAAAGGGAGTTATAAATGTGGTAAGATCTTGGGATTCAGTAGTTAGGTTATCTGATGGTAAGAAGAGTGCAGGTCTATGGTTGAAAAATACTTTGCCTGGGGCAGGCGAGGAGGTTATAACCCCTTATAGCTAGCATGTCTCTTTTCCCCCAGGGGATATGTGTTTCTTGTTGGCATATTATATCCTCCTCGCCTGCTCCACCCAAACCTCAACTATCAGGGGAGTAACAATTCATGCAAAGAACTGCATTGGCCCCGCTAAACGGGTATTGGAAGATAAGTGGGGAAGATGGGATATCGTACAGCTCCATATGGGATTGGTTATTTGCACGATATACGGTTCTAATGAGGATGACCCGCAAATTTTTAATGACTTAGAAATTGAGTTAACATCATGGTCAGGCCCATTAGTGATCTGTGGGGACCTGAACATCCATTATGATACTGGGTGTGGGGGAATTCAGAAGTACCAAGGCAGGAAACCCCAGGTTCATTGTGCCCTTTCGGCTCTGCGGGCTACTTACGACTTGAGGGATGTGTGGGGAGTAAAACATCCATCTGACCCTGGGTATACCTACTTTTCAAATCAACACAAGAAGTATGTAAGGTTGGATTACTTTTTGGTGCCACCCCCTCTGATTACGACCGCTGGGATAAAGAAACTGCCTAGGCTAATGTCAGATCATAATCCTCTTCTTATAGACCTAGCATTTCAGATAGAAGACCAACCACAGGCAAAGTGGACGTTTGATAGATCTTTATTAACCAATGATGAATACCTTAAACATATTAAACAATGGGCCATACAATATTATGAAATGAACTGATTTAGCTCTTCGAGGGGCATAGTTTGGAATAGCTTTAAGGCAGGCCTCCGAGGGGAAACAATAAGTTTTGTGGGAAAGAGGATAAAGCAAGAAAAGAAAGAGATAGCTGATCTGATAACCACACTGGGACAATTAGAAGAGGAACATACTAAGGCAATTAGACAAAAACAAGAGGGGGAGAATTAGCATTGCGACAAAAAATAATGATTATAAAAGCAGAAATAAATAGTTATTATATTAGAAAGGGGGCAGCCTGCTATCAGATACATAAAAATGAAAGATACGAATACGGCGAGACCATTGGTAAGATACTTGCTTTACGGACCAAGCAAAGAACAGCCAGAAACAACATCACTGATATAAGATCCCAAGATGGCAAATGTCACACCAAATTAAAGGATATCACTAAGGTTTTCGAAATTTTTTATCAAGATCTGTATCAACAGGATAACCTTGACCTCATGCTCTTTAATGAAACAGAGCTAATTTTAGGAAACCACGGTAGGCTCAGTGAAGTACAGCGACAAGTCCTTGAAAAAGAAATTACGATGGAGGAGGTTCTAGTAGCTTTGAATTCAATGGCCTCAGGGAAAGCGGCAGGGCCCGATCGGATTCCACTCGAGTTACATAAATTAATTCAAGCGGAAATAACTCCGATACTCCTGGATTTGTTCCTTGGAATACAATACAGTGGGATCCCCCCGGAGTCTTGGCAGGGAGCAGACATAGTGTTTTTTTTTTAAAAAGGGGACACCAGCTGACAACCCCGCATCATACAGGCCCATATCCCTTATGAACGCAGACGCCAAACTCTACTCAAAAATTGTTGCGTCTCAACTCGGGGGGATCATAGCCGACCTTGTTTCACCATAGCAGCACGGCTTCATACCAACAAGAAGCACTACGGACCATATTAGACGTGCTATTGCCTTGTTTGAAATAACAGACCATGAGTGAAGGGATGGCTATGATCCTCCTGGATGCCGAGAAGGCATTTGATCGCGTTTCATGGCAATATCTTTGGACAACCATGGTACAGAGAGGATTTGGGTCTGGTTTTATGACAGCAATTAAAGCAATGTACCATAGGCCATATGCCAGGCTAAACATAATGGGGCAGGAATCAAAAGCTATAGACATCGCAAGAGGGACAAGGCAAGGCTGTCCCTGTTCCCCAATTTTATTTGCTCTTTATATTGACATTTTCATAGAGCAAATACTTCAAGATCAAGCAATTACACCAGTTAAAAGCAACGGATCTGAAACAAAGATTATGGCCTATGCCGATGATTTGGCAGTGGTCACTACAGACCCGGTAAATGCAATCAGCCGAAATCAGAATCTAGCTTATGAATATGGTCGTAAATCTGGCTATCTACTAAATGCAGGGAAAACCCAGATTCTATGCAATTCTAATACCGTGTGTAATGACTCTCGAAGATTCGATGAGGTAATTTATCTGGGTATTAAAATTAGTAGTAAAATAGAAGTAATCTGGAATATAAATATGATCCCCATGATTGATAAGATCAGTACAGATTTGCATAACCTAGATAGATTACACCTAACTCTTATAGGAAGATGTAATATACTCAAGATGGTTATGCTTCCTAAGGTTCTTTATATGTTTAGATCGATCCCATTAGTAATTGAAGATTCACTTTTAAAGAAAGTAGATGGCATATTTAGTAATTTTGTATGTAAGTATTCAAAAATTTGGCGCTCCCTTAAATTCCTAGCACTACCACAAGATCGAGGTGGGTGGTCTGTTCCTAACCTTAGATTTTATTATTATGCAACTTTATTACAACAAATGGCTCTAGTGATTTTACCTGGTGTGAGTAGTAGTCAATGTGTTATAAGGGACCTCCCTTCGATCTATGAGTTGGCAATAGGAAGAAACGCACAAGGAGTACTTCTACGCCAATTAGAGCCCAGTTACTATAAGAAAACAAAATTTAAGATTATAATTGCAATCTGGAATATATGGAAAAGAATGGTAGAGCTCACGAAGATACCGAACTATAACAGGTATACGCCACTGTGGCGATCCTCCCTTTTTCCTCCATTTATGTACGATAATCTGGCCAAGCAATGGGAAGAAAAAGGTATATTGAAGCTGGGAGATATCTATTTTAACGAACAACGGCTGTCGTTCCTTGAGTTGCAGCAAAGGTTTGGCATTGCGGCTGGAACATACTTTAAATATAGACAGATTACCTGCTTTTTGCATCAAATCAACGAAGAAAGAATTTCTTTAGGCAGGAATCCTCTAATAGAAACTATGTCCCTACCGCAAGCAAAAATCAAAAATTTCTATAAAATCTTGATAGATACCCTTTCAGACGACCTTGAGGCAGTAGAGACCAAATGGGTTACTAAAATAGGAGATACTGAAGTCGATGTGTATAACTCATTAGCCTTAGCCAAAGGGACGTTCCTCGCAGCTAATTTGAAAGCTCAACACTACTATACGGTATATGACCTCTATTTCACCCCTGCGAAATTACATCGGTGGGGGAAAAGAGAGGACGATAAATGCCAGCGATGTGATCAAGGGCCAGCAAATATAGTGCATATGTTCTATGGCTGTGAGAAACCGGGTCCATTGATTAAGCAGATAGGGGAATTTTTGTCATCTGCAATCGACACAAGTATTAATATAACCCCAACCCTAATGTTGTTGGGATGTGATGAAAAGGCACAAAGTGATCGCCACAAGGACAAGTTTGTCTTTGTCTCAATAGCGGTAATCCGTCTCCTTATTGCCACATATTGGAAAGATGCAGACCCCCCTCAATTTCAGGCTTGGCTGGGTCGCTTGCTGGCAATTTACCATCTGGAGGAAGTCTTATACAAGTGCAAAGGCCATAGCGCAAAAAGACGGGGTAGGGTAATCTGGGCCCCTATGAAAAACTGGATTATAAAGCAAAATGTTTTTTTTTAAAAAAGATAGGGTGAATTATGACGTATGTTTCTCCTTTGGTTAAAGACCTTTTGAAATGCAATACTACCTATGCATCTACTCATTTTTTCTCTGTTCTTGGCTCTCTTCTTCTTATAATTCCTCTCTCCCCATTCTGATTGATCTGTTGTGTTAATCTATATGAATTTGCTCTTGTGTCACATGATTTTAGCTAAATGTATTTTAAAGTTTATGAAGTGTAAACATTTTTTTTTCTATTGATATACTCTCTTCAAATAAAAAAGAAATGAAATAAAAAAATTTTTTAAAAAAAAGAATAATACTTTGCCTGACCAATACTGGACAACATTTCTTGAATGTGCGGCAATGGGTGACAGTCAACAATGACATTGCGATTAAGGGATCTCAGATCCACACATATAGACGAAGATTCCCTTTCTTCTTTTTGGCCAAAACTATGGGAGACACCCATTTTGATGAGTCTGTGGGCATAATGATGCCTTCCTTCGTAAGCTTGTCCAGTAATGCCCTCAAATCAGAGTGAACACTAATGGGAACCGGTCTGACTTTATAAATGAACAGTTCCTATTTCATCCTTAAAAACTGTAGGGAATTTGTGCATGAGACCAGACACAATTTCACCCATAGGAGCACCAGAAAGAGACAATAAAGGTATCTTCCCCAGGACAATGGGATGCTTGTGACCCAGTTTAAGGTATATGCCCAACTTAGCGAAATCCATCCAGCCCACAAGATCTTTGCCATTTACTGCCACATATATTTTAGTAGGTACCACTCTGCCTAAGATTTTTAAATCCTCAAAGAAGAAACCGAGAAGATCAATTTCTTTATCCCTAAACGCTTTAGGACAAATGTCAGGGGGGTTTAGCTGAAGAGTAGTAGGCCATAAAGTATGAAAAGTTCTGTCAGCTAAAACTGTTATGGGCGCACCAGAATCTGCCATAACTTGTAAGGATTTATCTCCAATAAAGGCTTGACAAAACGGGCTCTCTATTTTGTCCAAATCCTGTTCTTTTTCAATAGTGAGTATAACATTCGACAAGCTGTGTGTGCAATCACTAACATTACTTTCAAAATTGTTCAAACAAGCTCCATGTTGTAAGTCCACAGCATGTATACTAGTTTTACTAATCATGCTTTGTGACCTACAAACAGTGTGAAAATGCCCCATTTTTTTACATTTGATGCATTTCTTCCCAATAGCAGGACGTTTGGGATTGTTACCAATATGCGTCTTAGAGCCGCAACAATAACAGACAGCTTGTCTCCTCTCTTTACTAAACTTGATGGTAGAGTCATCAGTTACAAGTGCAACAGAAGAATGAACCTTGCGAGAAGCTAAGGCTTGAGTTGACAAAATGGAGCGTTCAATGCTTTTTGCAACATCTATCACTTTAGAAAGTGAGGGATTCCGACAGGTAAGTAATCGCTCCTGCATCTTTTTAGAAAAACAATTGAAAACAAATTGATCTATAATATACGTGTCAACTGAATTCTAAAACTCACAAGAAGCAGCTAGGACACGTAATGCAGCTATGTACTCTTCTACGGTTTCATCACTAGCTTGCTTACGCATGACAAAACTATGCCTTTTTAACAAAACACTGGGTTCTTCAGAATATTGTTTTTTAAGTCTGTCCTTAGCCTCAATATACACATTCCATACAGAATCACCAGCTGGTTGAGGTACAACAGGAGGATTATCAAAAACAGTCTGTCCTGCAATGCTTAAATGATTGAAAAGCAAACCAAGTTTCCTGGCTGGTGTGTAATCGAGGTCATCTATAGCAACCAGATAACCTTCAAAGCAGCAATGCCATTGCTTCCATTTGATCTCTGGTTTGCCAGATTTCTGTAAGAATGGAGGAGGATGTAAAACATTGCGAGAAGAAGCCATAATTTGAAAGGAGGTAAGAAAAAAAAGAAAGAGTACCTGGAACAAATATAAACACAGGGATAACAGGCAAAGTTAAGTGGAAGAAGAGAGAAAGCAATTCAAGTAAAACTATGATATTGAAAACAGCATTGCGCGAGAAGCTACCGGAAAAGAAAGTTATTAAAATAAATGAAAATGATATGGAAGAAAATAAACATGCAAATTTAAAAAATGAAATGTAAAAATGTTCCAAGACAGAGTCTGCAGCTCTTTAAAAAGAAATTATTCAAAATAAAATTGAAATGTTAGAATATTCAAGGAACAGAGAATGCAGTTCTTTAAGGCAATATAATATGGCCGCTGTAAAAGTTGCAGGCAATGCCAACCACTGTAAAAGTTGCAGGCAATGCCAACCAGAAAGTGTAGAAATTAGGGCTGGGCGTAGTTGGCGTAGCGCCACTACGCAGAATTTTGGAAAAAAATTGTGGAAAACGAGCGCACGTCCTGAGGGTCCGTGTGCCCGGGACAGGGGTCCCTCGTGCCTGGGCAGGCTCCCCGATCTCCCCGGCCTGGCTGGGTTGAGAAGCAGGGACCGGCCCCGGGGACTGCATTTCGGTCGGGGCCTGAGGTTTGTGAGCCCCCGTCCTGCCGCCTGCCAAGTGTCCATCTGCCCGTGACAAGGGTCCCTGGTGCAGAGCCCCGGAGACCTGCAAGGGCAGGCGGGAGCCCTTCCGCTATGGCTCGGCTCGGGGCAGGCAGATGGGAGTCCTTTTGACCCCGGCCATCTGGTCGCACCTTTCCACTCGGCCATCTGGTCGCACGCAATGCTTTCCAATGGGGCGACCAGATGTCCGGGCCGCCCTGGAAGTCCCGATGAGGGCTCATTTGCCTCCCGGATCCCAGCCAGGGCTCCAGGAGGTCGGGCACGCTCGCGCCCAGGGTCCCCTGAGCCTCGCGGTGCGCACGTATTCCCAGAAAGCGGGGTAGCCTCCCTCCGGATTACTAGGGGCAGGGTATGCCGGGACACCCCTCCCGGGCTGGCGGTTCTCTGCCAGGGACCAGATGGGCTATGCCCGGACAACACCTCCCGAGGCATCCGGGGCTCCCTCCTCCGGACCACGGCGTGGCAATGTGCCCGGGATGGGCTCCATGGGTCCCAGGCAGTCCTCCCCCGGGCCCGAGAGCTCCGGTGGTCCTCCCCGTGCCTGAGGCCCAGCCGGGGTCCCCGAGCCCCCCGGGACGCGGAGCCCCCGAGCCCTGCGTGGGCAGGCGGGAGCCCTACCGGGAAGGCTCGGGGCGGGCAGATGGGAGTCCTTTCGACCCCGGCCATCTGGTCGCACGCAATGCTTTCCAATGGGGCGACCAGATGTCCGGGCCGCCCTGGAAGTCCCGATGAGGGCTCATTTGCCTCCCGGATCCCAGCCAGGGCTCCAGGAGGTCGGGCATGTACGCGCCCAGGGTCCCCTGAGCCTTGCAGTGCGCACGCATTCCCAGAAAGCGGGGTAGCCTTCCTCCGGATTACTAGGGGCAGGGTATGCCGGGACACCCCTCCCAGGCTGGCGGTTCTCTGCCGGGGACCAGATGGGCTATGCCCGGACAACACCTCCCGAGGCTTCCGGGGCTCCCTCCTCCGGACCACGGCGTGGCAATGTGCCCGGGATGGGCTCCATGGGTCCCGGGCAGTCCTCCCCCGGGCGCCCGGGCCCGAGAGCTCCGGTGGTCCTCCCCGTGCCTGAGGCCCAGCCGGGGTCCCCGAGCCCCCCGGGACGCGGAGCCCCCCGAGCCTTGCGTGGGCAGGCGGGAGCCTTAACGGGAAGGCTCGGGGCGGGCAGATGGGAGTCCTTTCGACCCCGGCCATCTGGTCGCACCTTTCCCCGCGGCCATCTGGTCGCACGCAATGCTTTCCAATGGGGCGACCAGATGTCCGGGACGCCTTGGAAGTCCCGATGAGGGCTCATTTGCCTCCCGGATCCCAGCCAGGGCTCCAGGAGGTCGGGCACGCTCGCGCCCAGGGTCCCCTGAGCCTCGCGGTGCGCACAGATTCCTAGAAAGCGGGGTAGCCTCCCTCCGGATTCCTAGGGGCAGGGTATGCCGGGACACCCCTCCCGGGCTGGCGGTTCTCTGCCGGGGACCAGATGGGCTATGCCCGGACAACACCTCCCAAGGCATCCGGGGCTCCCTCCTCCGGACCACGGTGTGGCAATGTGCCCGGGATGGGCTCCATGGGTCCCGGGCAGTCCTCCCCCGGGCACCCGGGCCCGAGAGCTCCGGTGGTCCTCCCCCGTGCCTGAGGCCCAGCCGGGGTCCCCGAGCCCCCCTGGGACGCGGAGCCCCCGAGCCCTGGGTGGGCAGGCGAGAGCCCTACCGCGAAGGCTCTGCTCGGGGCGGGCAGATGGGCGTCCTTTCGAACCCGGCCATCTGGTCGCACCTTTCCTCTCGCATGCAAAGCTTTCCAATGGGGCGACCAGATGGCCGGGCCGCACTGGAAGTCCCGATGAGGGCTCATTTGCCTCCCGGATCCCAGCCAGGGCTCCAGGAGGTCGGGCACCTTCGCGCCCAGGGTACCCTGAGCCTCGCGGTGGGCACGGATGCCCAGAAAGCGGGGTATCCTTCCTCCGGATTACCAGGGACAGGGTACTCTGAGACCCCTCTCGGCCTAGTGGTCCTCAGCCGGCAGCTGGGCGGGCATATTAGCATCCTACGGGCCCGGCCATCAGGTAGCGCTTTTCCTCTCGTTCATCTGGTCGCGCGCAATGCTTTCCAATGGGGCGACCAGATGGCCGGGCCGCCCTGGAATTCCCGATGAGGGCTCATTTGCCTTCCCGATCCCAGCGAGGGCTCCAGGAGGTCGGGCGCGACCGCGCATAGGGTCCCCTCACCCGGCCCGGACACGGAAAGGATTGACAGATTGATAGCTCTTTCTCGATTCTGTGGGTGGTGGTGCATGGCCGTTCTTAGTTGGTGGAGTGATTTGTCTGGTTAATTCCGATAACGAACGAGACTCCTCCATGCTAACTAGTTACACGACCCCCAGCGGTCGGCGTCCAACTTCTTAGAGGGACAAGTGGCGTTCAGCCACACGAGATCGAGCAATAACCGGTCTGTGATGCCCTTAGATGTCCGGGGCTGCATGCGCGCTACACTGAACGGATCAGCGTGTGTCTACCCTTCGCCGACAGCGGGTAACCCGTTGAACCCCGTTCGTGATAGGGATTGGGGATTGCAATTATTTCCCATGAACGAGGAATTCCCAGTAAGTGCGGGTCATAAGCTCGCGTTGATTAAGTCCCTGCCCTTTGTACACACCGCCCGTCGCTACTACCGATTGGATGGTTTAGTGAGGTCCTCGGATCGGCCCCTCCGGGGTCGGCAACGGCCCTGGTGGAGCGCCGAGAAGACGATCAAACTTGACTATCTAGAAGAAGTAAAAGTCGTAACAAGGTTTCCGTAGGTGAACCTGCGGAAGGATCATTAACGGCGGAGCGGCCCGAGCGACCGACGGTGCCAGCCCGAAGCCCTCGGCCGCCTCCTGCAAGCACACACCGTAGGCACAGGGCCCGGCACTGCCCTTGTGCGCCCCGGCCGGGACTTTCGGTGGGCCTCTTCCACTGGGGGAGGACCCGACCGACGCGCGAGGGATGGGATGGTGGGCGGCCCCTGTCTCCTGTCCCTCTCTGGGAGGGGCACAGCGGTAGGCCCTCCCGAGACGGAACCTCAAGCTCACCCGGCACCACCCCCGCGGTGGGGGGAAACCGAATGGCAGTGGGCTGGTACCCCCCCCCCCCCTAGAAGGACCTGCTGCTGGCTGGGCCCTCCTGCGCCCAACGTCCCGGCCTGACCGAGATCCAGGCGACTGAGGATGGGCCCTTCTGGTGCGGCAGGGCAGCCTGGAAGAGAAGGGGCCGAGGGCCTGCGAGGGGACCCCCGGCTTCTCTCGGTGGGAGGCGTGCGGGATGGGGAGCTGCCTGGCTCTTCCCCTCTGGCACGGGCGGGGTGGGCTGTACAAGCCAGCTCGGTGCACGGCTCAGGGCCGCCCGGTCACGGACGGCTGAGGTGCAGGTAGGGCGACCCTCCCTCATTGCCAGGTACCCAGGTTCGACCGGGTCCTGTGCAGCCAGGCCGAGGGGTTTGAAGACTCGTGCGGTCCCTCCCGGTTACTACTCCGGGAGGGCCCGGCGGCTGCAGGGCTGCCTGCTCCCGACGCACCGGGAGCCCCCTTCATCGCCCGCGGGTGGGTGAGGGGGGGACTCCCGGGCCGAGCGCCTGGCAATGTTCTTTTCTCCCAACGGTGCAGTCTGACTCCCAGAGGGGAAGCCTTGAACGGGACGCCCGAGCCGTCTCGCCGCGCGTGCGGTGGACGGACGGCATCGCCTTCCTCCCGCCTCTCCTGCGCCCGCAGGTGGGTGAACGTTTTCGAAAAGTTGCCTGTGACTCTTGGCGGTGGATCACTCGGCTCGCGCGTCGATGAAGAACGCAGCTAGCTGCGAGAATTAGTGTGAATTGCAGGACACATTGATCATCGACACTTCAAACGCACCTTGCGGCCCCGGGTTCCTCCCAGGGCTACGCCTGTCTGAGGGTCGCTCGATCGTCAATCGCCCCGGGGCTTCCCC